>JBAMHX010000020.1:3689066-3726870 GCA_037177515.1 Pseudomugil tenellus
TTATTATTATTATTATTATTATTATTATTATTATTATTATTATTATTATTATTATTATTATTATTATTATTATACACTATGGCACATTGTCATCCTTCTCAAAGCTGTAAATCATAAGAATAATATGCTGTTAAGCTTCATTTCTATACATGGAAGATTTGAAATGGGTTCAAAATGAGCTAAAGCAGTGGTTCTCAAACTGGTATGCGTACCACTGGTGGTACTCGTGCTCCATCTGGTGGTACTTGAGGGGAAATCATATCTTGCGAAATCCTCGACTTATCGCTCTTTATATCCAAAAAATCTTTTATATCCAATATCTCTGGAACAGTTTAAAAGTTCGGTTAAAATGTTTTAAAAGAAATGCTTGACAGCATTCACACAAATACTACTTACTTTTTTGTGTGGAAAAGACAAGAGTAAATGTCCTATCAGATCGTCTTGCTCTGTCACATGTTGTTACACGTCCAATTGGACCGCTTTATATCATCACGTGGTGTATCAAAGATCTAAATGGAAAAAGATGTCCCACTCTTTACTACTTTGTGTCTCAGAAAGTAGCACAAACATGTTTGGGGTTATTTTAGATGGGAGAAATCAGTCACACGCCATCTTTGGCAAAGTCATTAAGAAACGGCCTGTAGGAGGCGTCAGGTGCAATAAGATGAGCGACTATTTTTACAGTTTTTATACATATATATCTATATATAATAGTTAGAATTTACCTAAATATCACAAAGACACTTGTAAACACTTTCAAAATGTCCAAAAAGTTGTTTATTATAGTTTGCTGTGTTTTTTCAATAGATAGATGTGAAATTTCTTTTTTCCCATTCATGTTTTCTTTCTCTTTTATGAGTCCAAAGATTTTTTTGACCCAATAATAACATGAATATTATGAATGAGTTACAAGATGACTGTTTAATGAGCTATAATACACAAACAATACCAGGTGACCTTTTAGGCTCTGAAGGGTATTAATTTTCAAATATAATCAAAATAGTACAAAAATGTTTACAATACACAAAATATGTTAAATTCATATTTAAATAAGCGTTGTCTTCTCTTTGTTTTTATTTTAATATCAGCCTGCTTCTTAGACAGGTTCATGCAGATGACTTCTCCCAGTAATTCTTCCTTATAAGTAGTTATAAATGCTTCCTTTCTATGTTGTAGCTTTATATATTTACTACTGTGTATTTGGGTTGGTCATGGTGGTGGTACTTCAAGAGCTCGCTATTTCCTCAGATGGTACTCACTGTAAAAAGTTTGAGAACCACTGAGCTAAAGCACATGCATCAAAAGCTCCTGTTCAACACTTTCCTGTGTTAATTATAAGCACCATCATACATTTGGCATTTCTGTATTGGACATGAAAAATAAACTTAGCAAAAAGTTAAGATAATTGTCTTTAGTTGATTATTTGTCTTTCTTAATGGCACCAAGTGGTGTTGTACTAGACATTTTTGGAAAGCCTGATTAGTCACCTCTACAACATATAAGGATCTAGCTTGTGTCAGATGAACATGTTGGCAATGACCCTCAGAAAATGAACCAAAATCCCTTTAAATCTTCTGTTGTTAGCATATGCTCTTGTTTTCAGATTTAAGTGCTTCCAGCTATGAGCCAGTCACAGATGTATGACTGGGGCATAATTGATACACATATTAGAATTAATCCTGTGATGGACTGGTGACCTGTCCAGGGTGTCTCCCTCTGGCTGCTAATTGCTGGGATAGGCTCCAGTCCCCTGCCACCCTGAATTAGATTAAGGGGTATAGAAAATGAATGAAAGAGGATTAGAATTAATCCCATATCTACAGAATCTTAAGATCTTAAGACTTAACTCCATCCTCCAGAATGGAGGTCAGTCCATGCCCCCCCAGGCCCACTACAGAATCAGGATAATTACAGAGTACCTCAAGAATTTGGGAGTGAAGAGGATCGAACGATTTGCTATGAGGTCACACCTCAACCTAAATGTACACTTGTGGGATCATCTTGGCAAGTGTTTGAATGAGGAACACAACCACAACCACGACTAGCTGACCTTCAACAACTCCTGGTTGAGGAAAGGGATGCCATCACACAGCAAAATGGGATCGAGCTGGTTACCATGATGATGAGGAGACAAACGTTTGTGGGGGCATGTGGAAATTCTTAAAACGACATAAAGCTTAAAAACATCCAAAACTTACTGCACAAGTCGGCTAATTACGCATTGATTTGGGTTAGGTGTGTTGCAGCAGGGAGACTGCCAACACTTGCACAACTGCTGCCGTAGACTGGAGTTGGACTCTTCTGCATGAGAATAGCGGTTACATTGCGTTACAGTAGTGTGTTACTTGCTAACACGCTACTGTTTGGCTACTGTTTGGCTATGCTGCTCAGTCCACAGAAGTATGATTTTTACAAGTCCCACCTCTTTGATAAAGATGAAGTATTCATGCTTTTTCGTGGCGTATGATACTCCAACTGGTATCTTTCAACAGAGAAATAGTGGAACAAACATATTTCCTTTTTTTGTTGAAACTACGACAGCAATAGTTATTATAATAATTCTCATTTAACTATACAAATAAATTACAATTTTGGATCAATGGTGAACATGAATGACCTCGTTTGCTTTCAAATGCATTGTTATTGCAGCAATATGGGACATTAAGCTCCTCCTTCTGTAGGAGTTGTTGGGTTAAGGCCCATTTATGGATCCTTACGTCTGTAAATGGGGACGAATATTTCAGACATTATCATATGTCGCTTCCCTCATACTTCTATGCGTCTTTTATATTGCCATATGTGTTTGTCCATTTTAAACCTTACTTTATCAAACCTTTCCAGTTCTTTTCAAATCTAACGGGTTTTTATATTCCAGCAGGTTTTATTTGTAAATTTGTTAACATCCTCAGTGAGTTATCCTAACTGCTAATCCAGTTTGTCTTCGTTTTTTCATTTATTTAAAATCTTTTTTCTAAGAAAAGCTTAGTTATATAAATGTATTATTGTTTTAACCTTAGATGCATCAGTGCACACGAGAAGTCAGAAAAGGAACTTCTGATAATGTGGTTTCTTCTTTTTCCAGGTTTACGAGCATTCCTACACGGCTTTCTACATCATCTGCAGTCTGGAGACTCCGTAAGTAGTAATCAGGGCTGCCTGCGTCTGCTCACACTGAATTTTCATATATTATCATTTAATATCTTACCTGACCTTCCTGAAAGAGATTCATTCTAGCTGTTCCTTTCACAAAGCACTAAAACAAAACTCCACTAAGGAGAACTCAGAGATGAACAGACTGTCTTGTAACCAAAAGTCTCAGTTCATAGCCAGAATCGAAATAAAATGTGCTGATGTGATTTGGATCTATCCTTTTCATTTGCTCTGCAACATTGGAATTTAAATTAGACCCAGTCGCATTCGTAAAAAAATGAGCTGAACTAAAAAAGATGTAGTCTTTTCTTTCTTCTTGACCAAAGCCACGTTACCAGTCAAAAGTTCCCTCTGGATTTAGTGGGAAAGTGTGTCCAAATATTTGACTGGTGCTGCTTATTTCAGCTTTATTTCTCTTTATTGCAGTTCCACAATAATTGAAAAGGAAAATGTGCTTAAAGCAAACTCCTAGTCACCTTGTGGTTTGTAGTATCACCCCCTACGGCAGCTCTCACAGCTTGCAAATGCTTTTCTGTGAGACGTTGTTTGCATTTCCAATCGTTTCCCCAGATTTTGAGTGATATTTGGTTAGTCCAGCCCTGCGGATACCAGTTGGAAAGATGTTGTTTTTGTCATATTCTGTTCACATCATCCTTCAAACTCACCTTTTCTGAATGGAGCTGTAATAATTTCCATCAGATTTGAAGGCTTACTAATTAAGCTGTTCATTTATGTGTTTTTTAAAAAAGGTTTTTAATAGTGAAGATGCAGAAGAAGTTTCCTCCACTGGAATCACATGTGCACAAGTGTATCTGCACAGATGGAATAGTCTAGTCTTTATCAGTCAAGCCAAATGCTTTGAAGAACCTTTGTGTATTTTTTTCTAGCCAGTTATTTTGATCGCGAGTGCAAGGCAGCTAATGAAAATGTAGCCCATGAAGACTGCTTGTTGGCACAAGGTTGCAGGAATTCACATTTAAATTAAAAGTGTGTGGGAACAAACCCAAAGAGCTTAATTAGTGTGTGAGAGTTTTGTAAACATTTTCCCACAAGGTTGTGCTCCACTCCTTTTTCCCACATACAACAGTTGACTTATTAGTGGCTTCAGTGTTGAACATAAGTTTTTCCATCTCTAACTCCTTAAATATTGAGAATTAACTATGTTCTGCTCATCATTTAATTCACGCCTTGCACACTATGCACTTTTAACTCTCAGATGACACTATCCTCTGCAGATTTCATCTTGAACTGTATTTACGTGCTGCCACCTAGTGGTAATGTACTGGAAGAACCTCTCTACTGATGACCTCATTCATCCTCAGCTCCAGACAAAGACATAGAGGCAGAGGCCCCTCTAAATCAGCAGCCTGCACTGCACAGCACTTTTTCCAATAAGGAGAGGTGACACTGTTACACAGTGCCAGTATTTATGGATGCACTTAAACCTTTGTTCTCGGATGTTCGACACTTGTTCCACTGTCACAGCAGCACCAGGAGCAGGCAGCTGCTGTGTTTGTTGTGTAGGCCTTTTTATTTCTGTCTTAATTGGGTTGCTCCCACTGTCTTTTCATCCCAGGGAGACGTGGAATCTGAACCCTCCAGAGGTGCGAAATGCTCAGCTGCAGTACGCAGGCTGGGGACCCCAAGATCAACAGCTGGTGAGATATAATGCTTTATTCCTAATTTCATCCCCAATGAATCACTTCGCAGGACCACCAAAGGAGGAAAAAAAAGCCTCATCTATTACAGGGAAATGTATATTTCTTCATTTGCAGTTCAGGACAGATAAGATGTTTCTTTATTTTTTATCTTATTCAGTCAAGATGGTTCCATTAGGAGGAAACTGGGATGGAAGTTTTAAAGTACATAATTAGCTGATTCTGAAATCTGTGCCGGTGAAATGCATCTTGTTAGAAAAACACGTCTGTTGGTACAGAATTACTTTGGAGTCACCAGAAGAAGAAGGAAAAGTCATAGCAGAAACAAATGATAGAGAGCCATTCCTTCTGGCTTGGAGAGTTTTTGGAGTTTTGATAATTTAATGTGGACAGAATTAAACAAAAGTTCTTGCATTTTGCTAGATTGACTCCATAAGGTATATTTTTGTTTAGAAGTGTGATTTAATGAGTTTCCAATTCTCGTGTTTAAAAAAAGCATAGTGATATCATTCATTTTGCTTCATTCATCCATCCATTTTCTACCGCTTATTCCCGAACGGGGTCGCGGGGGGCTGGAGCCAATCCCAGCTACACAGGGCGAGAAGTGGGGTACACCCCGGACAGGTCGCCAGCCTATCACAGGGCCTCATTTTGCTTCATTCACGTGGAATCACATGCAAATAGGAACTACTGTCTCTGTTGTCTGAGACCAGTTTAACTATTTTATCTCTGTTTGGAGCAGGGGTGGCAGAGTCAAGTCGTCGAGGGCCGGTATCCAGCAGGTTTTGTTGTCTCCATGCTCCAACACAGCTGAATGAAATTAATGAAAAGTTTGACAAGAACCTGTTGGATCCATTAGATTTGCATCAGTTGTGTTAGTGCAGGAAACAACAAAACCTGCTGGAAACCGGCCCTCGAGGACCTGACTTTGACACATGTGGTTTGGAGGGATGCAGTCTTGTTTTTCAAACATGTGCTTGAAAGGTAGCTGCATTTTTTTTTTTACCAGTAAATGTAGCTTACCTGCACACACTGGAAGTTTATATTTATTTCCTTTATTTGTGTGTTTGAAGGTGTAATCACTGAAAATGGAGCCAGTAAACCATCTGCTCATTTCCCAGTCAAAGTCAAAAGCTTGGTATAAAATATATGATTCACAGCTATTGTAGGTATGAAAGATGACTAACTATAAGGAAAGTTAGACCTGTACCAGACAGCGGGGCAGGTTCAAAGACAGCTGGTGCAGTGGTCTTACCACCAAAGCCGACAGTGCTAAAAATACAGAATGATTTTTGCGCGGTTGTAGATGCTATGTGAAAGTAGATTTTCTTTACAACATATAATGTTAAAGATTTGTTATGAGACCTTGTAAAACACTTTATGAAGACTTGAACAACATCCAGATTTGCTTTTTCTACAATTTACCCATGTCAGACTTGATAACTATGATCACCTTAAAGGTCCCATATTATCCAAAATAGACTTTGATGAGCTTTTAACCTTTTTTAAGTGTTAATTGTACCTCAAAACGATCCCGGGATCGGCACGGTGGAGACGCCCCCTCTTCTACCTGAATACCTTAGCGCTCCTACAGGAAGTGTGCATGTGGCTGCGCTCTCGTTGACAGACATGCCCACTACGGCGTCTCTCTGGCTGCTCAGTGAGAGCGGGGCAGAGGAGCTGCAGAGACAGAGAGCAAGCAGGAGAGATGCAGACCCAGGCTTTCATAGTTCCGACTAGAAATCTCTCATTATTTAATTTCATTACATTATTATATTATTACATTCATTTAGCAGACACTTTTATCCAAAGAGACTTAGATTTTTTTGGGTCATAGGGTTCAGTGTCTTGCCCAAGGACACTTCAGCATGTACTCAGGGGAAACCTGGAATCGAACGGCTAACCTTCAGGTTAGCAGACAACTGCTCTTACCTCTTTTTTATGAGCTTTTAACCTTCTTTAAGTGTTAATTGTACCTTAAAACAATCCCGGGATCGGCATGGTGGAGACGCCCCCTCTTCTACCTGAATACGTTAGCGCTCCTACACGAAGTGTCCCTATCTCTCAGCAACAGATGAATGGTATGATAGAACTATAGTTTGGTGCATGTTGCAAAATGTATAATATTATCATAGATGTGCATAGTGAGATAGCAAATATAGCATATTATTACCCCTTTAATGAGTCGCTACATTTACCAATTGCAGTGCAAGTTAGCTGATTCTGGTGGCTACACTACTTGCGTCCTTGAAGCAGAAAAAGGCCTCATTTATAGCTGCTCTCTGTGAAAACATCTCTTTTATAATAATTCAGCTCAGAGTCTTCCACCCCCTCCTACCTGGTACCTTTTATTCTACTCATAAAGACATTAGATCTTTTTTCTTCTTCTTTACTATGTTACACATAGAAGATTGAATGATTTAGTCTTACAGGGTGCAGGTGTTTTGCACATTTTAATTTCTTGATGAATTCAGATGCTAGTGAAAGCTGTGGGGAGAAATTGGCTGCATCTAGCTGCTGCATCCCAGGCCAAGCCACTGAGTGCTAGCAACCATCTCCCCGCTGCGGGCCAAGTCAGAAAATAGCCACTAGTTGAGAGCACACAGCTCTGACTGAACAAGTAAGTAAGGAGTCATTAGAGTATTTAAGCGGATTGATAAAAACTTACATCTAAAAACTTTCTGAACTTTGGTTAAGCTTAGCTTTATGGCTAAATGAGATTTTAGAATAAACCAATTTCAAATCAAACTCATTTGTTTGAATCAGAAGAAGAGTTTCCTTTGTAGCTTCAGAGATGAGTCATCCTCTGTCTTCATCACATAATCAAACTTGTCAGAGCATTAATGAGCTTCAGCCTTGTGGTTTTCAGGGAGGTTAGGATATAAGTGATTACATCCTGCAGCAGAATGCTATTAATTACTTTCTATCTCATCAGTTGATTAATTAAAACAGTTGCTAGATTGATGTAGCTTCAAGTTTTGCACCATCAGTCATGAGGTGCTTTCAATCCCAGCAGGGGAGATTTGTTAGCGCGGGGCACGGCAGATTGTTTCCCTAAAGGTCCACATATCCGCTGTGGAAGAGGATGAGATTGAGGGGAGACAGTTCCATCAGGGTTAACATGCTAGCACAGACTTCTAGCTAATGCTTGTGTTGTCATATGTAGAAGTTAATCCGTGTAAATCAACTCGCATGTTATTCTGTTCCAGAATCACTTGTGCACTTGATTTCTCCTCCAATGAGTGTGCTGTCACACACGCCTGTCCAGCCACGTTATAGTATGTTAGTCTGGACTCAGTGTGTTTCCATAGTTACACAGCTTAAAAGCAGTATTTCGTAAAACACAGGTATTTTTAAAACGTATTTTATTATTGATGAAAATAAATCCTCCAGTAAACAAAAGAATGGACTGCTAATCTTTACCGCAGAACAAGTTTAGACACTCACTGTACCCTCAGGAAGTATTACATCAGTGAGAAATAGAGAGATGGAGGGAAACTACAACACTGACTTTGTCCAAATCACTTAGCAGTGTAATGTGTTTTGTTTGCCCTGAAACTGTGTGTAATTTCCTTAGTCACATCATTTTAAGCTTATGCTGGCCGGCTATTGATTAAATGAAGACTTGCTGTGAATAAAATAGCACACTTCCTTAAAGTAGAGAGCACTTGGTGCATTCGTACTGGCTGCTTCATGCGCAAAAGCTGCAGAAATTAGAAGTAAATTGCTGTTTTCTCTTGAATCACTCACAAGCACACGACACTTGTCTGTAAACACAGCACTCTTGTTTTTGTATGAGCAAAATTTCTCTTAATGTGGTATCAAATGCTACAGACTGCTAATAGTAGATATTAGCTTAATTGCCACAGCATGCTCAGATGGAAAGGAATTGGCTCTGTTGTGAAAAGACCCAAAACTCAGACTTCCTATTTCTGAACTAAATGAAAAGGTGCAAAATAAATTAAAAAAATTCCACAAATTAAAAGTTTGTGTACTGAAGGATAAGCCCCCTCAAATTCATGGCTGGTGAATGTTTGTCCTGTTCAGAGAACCGAATTGCTGATCAGGCTGAGGGTCTGAATGGAGAAGCAGCAGTAGAGTCGCACCAGATAATCTCATCATTCAGAAACCATATTCCTCACCAGGATCAGTGCACTTTCACATTTTTAAAAAATGTATTCAATTGTAACGACATTTGCTGAAACATCAACAATCCCACACATTACCACATCGAACTAGAACAGAAAGTATTCTGGGAGGTGAAATTGCTTTTTTGTTTGTAATCTGGTGACTGTGAAGAGACTGTTGTCAACTGTACATGAATCAAGGCTTCATTGGAAAGAACCATCTGTATAGAACAAAATACTGCCAGTCAGCCATGTTCATAACCATTTAATCCAGTTAAGAGTCGCAGATAGCTGGAGCTATACCAGCAATAATTACACAAGAGGCAGGGTACACCCTGGACAGGTCGCCAATCCATCACAGACCAAACATGGTAGCCTGATATGAATTTTAAACCTCTGTAAATGTTAGTATTAATTCTTATAAACATATATGTTTATATTTTTGTTGATAAATGTTATATGTTGTCAGAGAAATGTAAAAGATGCTGATATACCTTTTAAAAACAAATATTTTACTTTAATGATGTACACCTTTATGTACTTTCTATCACTACTCCACCTCACAATAGCTAAACACAGGCAAACAAATTGTCAAAATAAGTCAGACAGATGCATTCAGTACGTTATACCTCTAACACAAGCACAAGCATGTATGATGCTCAGAAAAGCTACAAGCTTACAATATCTTAACGTGCAGATCTTTACATGTTGTCTGTTGTAATTTAGCATATTAGTACGCTACAGTAATAAGACCAATAAGCAACAATAAGTTTACCTTACTACATGAATCAGAGTAATCTAGTATGATCGCTTAACCTTTACTGTCTGTAGATTGTAACTCTGTATTGTGATGGTCTTGCCCCCAGTCTAGTCTCCATTGTGTAAATGGGGACAACCAAGACCATTAGCCAATCCCAATTCCTCTCATTTTACCTACCAATCTATTTTTTTTTTATTCTTGCAAGGGGTGTAGGTGCTCTTTTTCATCTGGAGATAAAAGAGTAGTGGCCATCTCACAACCTAAATTTGCCCCCAATTCCCCAGTTGAAGGGCTAGATAACTCACTACTTCTACTATCCAGAAAGAAAAGAGGAATCTTACGGCTTTAAAATGGTGACATAGGTCCAAGTGATAAGGCCAAGTCTGTACATTTTGATGTGTTTGTTTCAAGAAGGTACAAGTAGAACTGGCCGATCATTTGTATGCCTATTTTTTTGACAGACGAGTTAAATAGTGTGTAATTTGTCTACTTAGTAAGTTTGGACTAATTACAAATTTTTTTATTTCAACTTTTATTTTATTCATTTTCTCTGGAAAAGAATGTTTTGATTTCCCACTGTGTGCTTTTGTGTGTGTTTGTGATTTAGCATGAAATAGCAATACAGCACAAGATGTAGCCCCTCAACAAAGGGCAGTGGTATCATCTCGGTGGATGTGAATCCAGTAATGATTGATGTCATGGGTGTCGCTGTGTTTCACCAATCCTAACAAAGCAGAATGTTCAGATTCTGCCTTATGTGCTTGAGATATTCTTAGAGCAGATTTCTACCTTGCTTCAAAGAATGGGGCCAGGTCTTCTCTCTGTGCTGTGGCCTAGATTGGCTTCTATACAGGGACTCCATCTGCACCAAAGTGAAGCCAAAGCACATGGGGCTCACAGCTTGCGCCTCCTCAAGAGAAACTAATTGTGACAGATTCTGCAGCTTGTTCAAAGATACAACCTCTCCTGAAGAAACTTTTAACGGGCTAACTTTTCCCAGTTTATACTAAATGTCACATTTCTGAAACGAATTGTATTCTAAAATATTAAATCTGTGTAGTTATTCTAATGGTGCTTTTGGCTTTTAAGAAGAAAAACATCCACATGCAGCAATTAGGCTGCTGGAAAGTTTCATCATTTAGGTTGACCAAAGAGAATACTTGTCGGTAATCACTTACACGCTTATACCGCTATAGCTGCTTAAGGCAGGAAATGTCCTAATTGATGACACACTGTGTGAGCCTTTTTCAATAATAGCTGGACATTTATGTCAGCATGGCTTCAAAACTGTGATATTTTAAAAATCTAGCCCTATGAAGGACCCCGCTTTACCAAGTTCATTGTAGGTGCTGATGATCTATTATTCTCTGTAATGAAGGAGTCAATCGCTAGTGATGTTGAAAGCCCTGCATGCCTGTGGGGATGTGGTGTCAAAGTCAAAATCTGTCAAGGTTTGCATCCTCGTCAAGACATGAAAGGACTCGTTTTCCTTTTTTGTTCCTTTGTCATGCACTCTGTTTTTTCCTTTAATCAAAAGGGGTCTCTGCAAATGTGAGCATCATTGATTTGGATCACACAAACAAAAAATCACAGTGGAAATGTGTCCTCTTATCCTAGAATGTCTTCCACTTGCTTTGAAATATTGTATAATAATGCACCCTTATGCCCTGTCGAAAGTACTTCCAAAATAATAGCTCGTTCACTACATAAAAAAGAACGAAAACATTCGCTACCATGAGGACACTTCAGCAAGATGAGAGCTTTTGATAAATCACGATCTTTTATCAACTGGTTTGAATATGCTTTGTCTCTGTGTTGGTTTGTAGATCTTCATTTTTGAGAACAACATCTACTATCGATCCAAAGTGGAAAGCCGCTCCATTCGTCTGGTGTCTACCGGGAAGGAGGGGGCCATCTTCAACGGCCTCAGTGATTGGCTGTATGAAGGTAATGTGGAAAAACATCCAGGCATTAACTGTAAAATTAGCTGTTTTGGAAGACATTTCGACTTTTGCAAGGAATAAAAGAGAGGAGAAAAAGAAGATTGTGAGTTCATGTGTAACACTAAGCTGAACCCCTTGTAGTTTGGGGGAAAAATGTGTTTTAGATTGGCCCCGTTTATACGAGACTTTTAATTCCTCTTAAATTCCAAATAAAAGTTAACACCACTTTAAACAGACAAAAAGTAACCATGTGAACTCTTACTTCAGAGTGAAGTTGTTCATTGGGAATTAAACTTAATTCCGAATAACCTGGCTGGTTTATTCTCATTTTAAAGCAGATTTTAATAATTCTTGTCTCATGTAAACCCTTAATTTCTCCCGTGGTCAATTCTACACTACAAAAACAGACTTTAAAAAAACGAGGAAAAAACCTACAAAAACGTGGTAAATTTTCCTTGAAATAAGATAAAATTTCTTGTTCTGTTGGCAGATAATTTATCTTATTTCAAGAAACATTAACCTGTCAAGAATTCATAAAACAAGTAATAAAATATTTTTTAAAAAACCTACTAAGTAAGAACAATTATCTTAAATTTAAAAAAATAAGCGTTCTGCAGTCGTTCTGCACATGCTTACCTTCTCCCGCTGCAATGACGCACAGGTGCAGTCTTCTGCCTCCTGTCCTGTTATTTGGTAAACACAAAAAAGTTTTTTTTAAAAAAATGTTTGCCTCCCATCTTTAAAATATTCGGTCCATCTATTTTTCTTCTGCTCCTTGGCTGCTCAATATAGTGAAGTCGTATACTTGTGACAAGCTAGTACTTCAAAAATGTAATCAATATTAATGCGCAAACAGTTTATATTAGATCGTTTACCATTTAGCCGCTAAGGCTACAAACAAGGAAGAGAGTTGCTGCGTTATTATGTCACTTCCGCCATCACGTCGAAATTAAGAGATGAGAATAAATGTGGTGACATGTAAACGTTTTATTCGGAATTAAAATTTCCACGTAAACTCAAAGTTTAATGAATTTAATTTGGACTTAGTTAATTTGGAATTTATAATTTGGAATTAAAAGCATCATGTAATCGTACCCAATGAGACTTAAAAACTTGTAGTTACGGAGTCCAGTAAAGATGCAGGATAATTTGTGCTATAATTTTGGGCTACAACATAAAAGGCATGGTCTCCTCTGTTCACTGACCTCAGCTTCAGAAAAACTTAAAATAACTGATTGGACAGCAGAAAAGGTCAGAGCTCTATGAACAATCTGGTCCACTAAGTGCTTTAATCTGTCCTGCAACATGAGGAGCCAGTGGAGGGAAGAAAATACTACAACAGAGGTGCTGCAGATGACCCGCAGTCCTGCAGCTGTTAAGAGTTTACCTGCTGCAACAGATCTGACTCAAACCAAAGGGTAATAAACAGATTTATGTGCATTTTGATGTCAGGCGCTGCACAAGTCTGCTGTATCTAATGTGTTGCAGCAGGAAAAACCTCTGCTGTGGCTGTGGAGGACCGGCGTTGGCCACCCCTGTAGTGGAGATATGTTAATATGCTCACATGTTGCAAGACAAGCTGCGACATTCTGGATCAGCTTATCTGTTTCTCACTTTTAAAACTCAGGAATATCACTGTCAGGTGTTTTTAATGAAGAGATTTACAAATGGCTTAAGGCAGTGTTTCTAATCCGGGTCCTCTGGGACATCTGCCCTGCATGTTTTAGAGATGTCCGTAGTTTAACACACCTAATTCAAATAAATAGCTAATTAGCGGGCTTGCATGGAACTTGATGAGCATATGAGCTAAGTGTGCTGGGGCCTCATCAAAGATTTGCGTGGAAAGACTGGAAGATGCCATCAAAATGTTTGAAGGTATTTATTTATGCTAAAAAATATTCATACGCTTGTTCCCACTTGTGCATATTTTATTTATAAATCTCAACTGACTTGGATCTGATTAGAGCTTCACAACGGCTTAGTCTCCTCCCAATAATACATATGCAAATAACAATAATTACACAGCATGTTTTTGTCTTTTTAGCCTAAATAACAATTATGAACACACCGCAAATGTCCAAAAGTGGAATACTTTCCATAATATGGAACCAATGTGGTTGAATAAGTGGTGGGAAAAGGATAAAATAGCAACACACACCTTTAGCGTTGTTGAAGACAGGTGTGCAGAGCTTCCCAGCATGCTTTGCGTGAATTTAGTAGCTCATTAGAGTTATATGTGACTTTTGTATGAAATAATGTGAAACTATTAATCAGAATGTAAAAGTAAACTAAAGTTTGACTCCTGATTTTTCCGGTTGCTATGGCTGCACGGTGCTCAGTGGGATTTTTAGGATAATTCCATTGACTGTTTATAAAAGATGTACGGAGCCTGAATAGTAAAAGTAAAGCTGGGCACCTTCTACCATCGCACTTCCTACCATCGCCATCTTTGCAGTATCACGTGTTGTCGCTCCCAGAAAATACAAAGATTAGCATAGAGATGGATCTGATGGGGCTGTGAAGGGGGTGGATGATTGACGTCTATCAAACTTGTAGCTAAGATCTAACTGAGTGCTAATGCTAAGGCGCAGTTAGCCAGCTAAAAAAACACATTTTTAACCCCTAACAGGTGCTATGAAGGTAAACTTGACATATAAAAGCTAAAATGTTTTGTACAAGGATGTAAACATGTTTATTTCTGCTGTGAAGTCTGTCTTTTTAATCTGGGAGTTTATACAGATTTGCTCTGTTTTGGAGCCCCTAGTGGATGAAGGAAGATCTGCAATTAACTCTTCACTTATTTCCAATGGAGGTTGGAGCTCGTATAGTGCACACTGTAGTTAGCGAACATTTTACATTTAAATATAAGGATGAATTATGTATTATATTTTCATTAATGATCACTCTGTCATTGATAATACCACAGTTTCATGGTGTTTGCAACTTATTCAATAAAATAGTACAGACTGCTGAATCCAAAAAAACAGTAAAAGGTGCTGTGGGACACCAGTCTGAGCAGATACCCTCACCAAGCTGAATCCCGAAGACATCGGACCTCCTTCCTGTAGGAACTCATACTGTTAGTTTTGCTCTTGATCATCTGACTCTGCGCTGCATTTTCATGTAAAAGTAAATTCGTGTGTAACTGTGTAAATGAGGTAAAATGAGATTCAGCTGATCCGATGTGAATCATCAGCTCAAATCGAGTTAATTTTGACGTCACAGTTTACTGCTCATAAAGTACCGTTTCAATACTTAGCATTGTTGTCATTTCTCTAGTTTGCATGAGATGGGAACATTCTCAAGGCCAAAGGTTTGCGTAGTGGTACGCACAAATCCACAAAAACCATATTTTCTCTACGTCTTGTCGTACGCGTGGAACGCATCGTATTATTTTCATACTCGTTGTACATGAAGCCCCCTGGAGTAGGTGAATTTAAAACATTCAGGGCAGTGGTCCTGATTGAGAAAAGCTGGTTTAAGGCCACATAGATCCAAATCTCTGATCAGCTCTACCAGGTCCTGCTTGGTTTGTCTCGTCTGGGAAAGCTTGTTTAAACTTGTTAAGTGTTTCTGGTAAACATGTTTCCTTTGGTTCTGTATGTGTGAAGAATCAAGAAGAAAAAGCCATCTGGTAAGTCAGGTTAGCTGTTAGTGAGTGATGAAGGTGGTCAGTGGTTGCTTGACTTGAGAAATCAGGATTATTAAAGAACAATTTCCTTTGTGACTGTTTCTGCCAAATCATTGTTCACGAAATACTTCAAAATAATTCAATAATTCAAAAACTCTGTAGTGACATTGATGTTTATTTCTGTTTATAACAATATGAGTTAACTGGTTGTTTGTATTAATTATATGGCGCAAACCATTTTCTCTAATCTTAGCTCATCACTGATGCCTACAGTCTTCAATGTCTTCACATTTATTATGTAAATTTCACCAGCTTAACAAATCAAACTAGGTTTTAATTGCTATATGCACTTCAAACACTTGTGCTCTGTCTTCTTTCTGTTTACTGATGTGGATTCATGCAACAGTATGACTCCAAAGTGTCTGCAAACACATTAACATTTTTGGCATGGAGCACTTCATTTCCTGCAGGTAAATTAGAAATGAATATTCCCTTAATTTCCCTCTGCTTTACACCGCTTGGAAAATGAATTAATGTTCTACATCAGTTATTTTGCATTAATTCAGTAGCTCTCTGTGTGTGTGTGTGTGTGTGTGTTGTACATTGTCATACAGATGTTACAGTGCTTTCCAAGCTACGACACCGCAGATCAAGGCTCACCTATGCGCCTCTCTGTATAAAGCAGACAGGGACTGTGTTCGCATTCAGCTAATGAATTTATATCTGCCGCGCTGGCTGCACACTCTGCTCCTGTGGAACGGCGCTATAATAACAGAGCGAGAGGGAGATGGGGAGCAGCATACTCACAGATGCTCAGATTAGGAAGAGGCAGCCTGTACAGAACAAGCAGTTAATCCTGTTGTAACATGGAGAAACCTCACATATCTGTTTGAAAGGGAATTTCAGCCTCTTGGAGAAACGTTTGAGGCTTCGGATGCTGCGATGATGATGCTAGCTGGTGTCAACAGTGCATCATTCACCCAGGCTGATCATATTTCTGTATTAATCAGACTTATATTTGGAAGCATCTTTCAGGCATACTTTCCATGCTTAGCAATTTAAACATTAATCAGGCTGTTACTGCAGTGTCTGACCCTGTGACTCATATTTATGGGCAGCTGAAGGCCCGGTAATTTACACTTATCATTTATTGATGGTTAATTCGTTCGCAGAGAGATGGAATGCAATGTTGAATTCAAAATGTGAAGATTAAAGTGAATAATAGAGCGTTTGAATGGTATTTTGTGGCTAAGGCTTGTTCTCACGCCCAAAATCGCCATGTGCTATTGCTTTGTCAGGAGACGGCTCTGTTGCGGAAAGCATTACCAAGGCAACATGGAACATTTTTCACGTGGATTTTAATACCTAACCATGATATTTTCCTAAGCTTGACCAAACTGTCATGCAGGGAGAGCAAACTTTGCACTTGTACGTCTTAAATTATGGAACCAAGTGTAGTTGCAGTCTCAGCAGAGTCAAGTTTAAAGTGTAGGATAAGTTTGCTTCACCAATAGTATTTTATTTTTTTATTTATTAGTACTATTTTATAAGTTTTGTCTGGTACAAATTTACTTTAACTTAACCCCTTAATGCTTAAAAGAAGAACTCCTTGGAAAAGTCCAATTTTTAAAATCTGAAGTCTTTTTATGGCCCTTACAAAAAATAGAAAAAAAAACTGTGTCTTTTGGAATTATTACCATGTGATAGGTCAAAATATTTAACACACAGTCCTCTGCTTTCTCGTGTTACAACTGGGTTTTGAATAAAGTTTCTACCATAAAGTGATGCAAAACATTTCAAAGATGAGTATGTATCAAATATGCACTATTAGGGATGAAGGGGTTAAAAGCACTTTATAATATAGTATATAAGCTGATTTAGTTCCAGTCAGTGCATCATTTACTGCCACACAAAAACTTAAAATATGCAGCAGTGTCCTGTGCATTCACATCTTATAAAAAGCTCCCTGATGTACTTGGCACCAAAAGCTTCTGCTGGAAATGACTGATGTGAATGAGAATTGGTTCCCAAAATAGATGACAGAATCCAGTTAAAGTACTTCAATCATAACCTTATCTCAACGTAACATAGCAGGGATAAACACCATGTTTGCGTTGCTTTAGTTTAGAGAATATGGAGTTGTTCTCTTTCCTCAGTTAGATGCCAAATTGTATTCCTGTTTGCTCCGAGCTCTTTACCACACACTGGGCTTAAACTCTCACTATAACTTACTGTTGAATTAGCTTCAAGAATAAATCTCATCTTTATATTCAATACAGTGACTCATAATTCACCCAGAATGGCTGAAAAAACTAGTCATCCCTGAATGTACTTGTAAGCATTTTAGTTTGATTACAGATAAATTCATGATCACTGCAGATGTTAATTGTTAGCCAGACATAAATTACCCACGAAACATTTTGATATCTTTGGAGACACGTGTGAACAAAGCATTCAGCTTTATCATTTACTTAAAGTTTATGCAAAACAAAGTAAGGATCTATTTTTTCATTGTTGTTCTGAACAGTTTTTGAAAATGGTTCTATTACCATAGTTTATTGTATTTTGGTTTTGGAAACCAAAATACAAAAACAATACAAGTAATTTGTACAAAATACAAGTAATTTGTTTTGTTGTTGTTGTTTCCCATTTATGTTTAAAGAAAACATTGCATATCTGAATGTACATGGAAAATAAGATTCTTGTCCTAGCATACATCATGGTGAAGCCTATGCTGACATTTTCCGTAGGCAGGTATCTCCTACTCATTAATAGAAAAACAAATGGTACAGCTTACGCTTTTGAGTGTGAGATGGAACTGAATTATACAAGTTATTACCTCTAACTTGTTTGAATTTAAACAACTATAACATGTTCTTTCTGCATTTCCTAGTTGATTTTCTTATTAACCCTTAACGCAACTATAATTCACAAAATGGCCGTCATGCTTTATAAGATAAAATTGTGATGATAACCACCACTCACCCAGCAGACAAATGTGTTAGTAAAAAGTAAAGTAAAAACAATGCGTTTGCTTTAATGCAGTGTGGGACATTTGTCGCTGCACATTTTCTTGGTACACATTGATAAACATGTCAGAGCTATTATCACAGAGCAGCTATTTTTAGTGAGTTTTTAGATTTTCTTATAAACTTTTTTCTTTTTTTGTGAATAATGGCAGATTACATTCTTTTTTTGGAGACCACTGAAAACTGGCATGAAATCATGTATTGTTTACTCAGTGAGCATAATGTGGTTGCTGCCACTGAACCTGTCCAAAAGTGCTGCAGAGCCTCTGTACTCACGGCTCCCAGCTGCATTCAGAGCTCCATGACCAGACTGAAATTGATACGTGCAACGTTGCCCGTTGCGTACCTTCAGATATTAATGCCTTTTAATAATGACTGTGGAAAAAAAAACATTTTAATAGTTAAATTATGTAATTAAATAACAGCTGGAGCTGTTATTTAAAATACTTAAAGCACTTACAACATTTTAACTTTAAGCATGTTCAGTTTTGACCAGTCATATCTTCTAATTCTTTTTCTACTGTTTCAAATTGAAATGCAATTGGCCTTATTACAGCTCCACTACTTCCTGGACTTAAAAAGCTCTTTTTTTCCTGTCTTTCATTGCTGGATGGACTGATTAATCCAGCTGTTTCTGACCTCAGTAGCCAACAGCAATGGCCACACATCTTGATTAATCAGTTCATCCAGTAATGAAAGACAGGAAACAAAGAGCTGTTTAAGTTCAGGAAGTAGTGAATAAAGCTAAATAAATGCACTATTCCACACAATACTGAATTATTGTACTAACATTAAAATGTGTTTACTTTTTTCTTCTGTTCCTTTTATACTGTTGCATTCATTTTTAAATTAATCGAGATAAATTATTGACAAAGCATCCAGTTAACTAGATTAACTGTTCAAATGAATAATAAAAATACAACTAATTTCATTTGGAGTTGTATGTGTTGCCTTGTGGTGGCCTTTAGATACAAGGCAGATTGTGTATGTTTCTGCCAGAAAAAGCTACATTTTATATTTTAGTCTACGACCTTCATTTATATTTAATTCATACCCTGTTGAATATGGACGTCCTTAATATGTGATGATGCTCTCCATATTGTCGGTTCATCAGTGTATGCCGTGGCATTATCAGCATAATGGCTACGTATCAGTACATATCCAGCAAAAGCATCATAATGCCCCTTTACACAGAGCAAAATCATTATTAGATTGCACCAAAGGTGCTTATCCATCCAGCTCAGTGTTCACACCATCCAACACCTTTATGCTGCAGGTTCGAATATCTGCTCCAAAGCCTGAAACCAGAGCAGTAGAAGCAGTGGTAACTGTGGAGTGATGGTTGCTCTAACAATAACTTAATAATGTAACTTTTAGGTCAAAATGCCTCCCAGGCAGCTAATGCTGCATTGGATTTTATCAGGGTTTCTTTTTTTATTTCTTTCTTTCTCTTTCTCACATGATTTTGAAAGTTTTTTTCATTCCTATTAAAGATAAATCCCTTTTCAAAAACTGTATGTGTAAGCCAGTAAATAGATTTGGATTTGGCCCAGTGGTGATGCACGCATCTGCAGGGGGAGCTTAGAAGCTGTGCCAGGTTGTGTAATGTTTACATTCACCAGTGAGACTGCAAGACACAACATTTTTCATGCTAATGACTCACGCTCTCCTCTGGCCAAGGTCAAGCTGAGGATGAGTCTGCTGCTAAGGAGAAATTAGGTCTTTAAGCTTTGCCCGTCAATGTTTGGCGGATTGGATGCTGAGGGGTGAAAGGTTGGCGAATAATCTCCCAGACTTGAATATCCTCTTTCTGTCTTAATCCTTGAATTTGTGTGTGAGTGTGTGTGTGTGTTTGAAGTGGCAGGAGAGGCATAAAGAAAAGGGGAAAAAAAGATGAAAATTAAAAGAAAATTTTCAAAAAAAAGAGGCGAGTCGAGAGTCCTGCCAGCTGTGTGAAATACTCCAAAACGCCCTGAGTGTTGTGCCATCTGTCAGCTGTCTGATTATGGAGGCAGCGCTGATACGGACACGTCCTGCAGTGGGATGCGGCCCGAGGAAACAGCTGTTTATTGAGCTTTGGCATGCCAAGATAAAAACCCGCCGTTGCTTTGATTCGAATTGTTCTTGCCGCGTGAATGTTTGGCCAGATGACTGTTTGCGTCGAGAGGCTTGTTTGTGAAGTTGTTTCTGTTTATCGCTCTGTTTGTGCCGGAGCCTGCGGGGCACAAAGTAACCACATAATCAAGTCTTGTGTGCACAAAAATAAAGAAATTAATAAATAAAGATTACTAAAGGGAGTTGAAATGTTAGCTTTTGTTTGATGTAAAAACAACAAACTGATTTCAAAAAGAAATTTATTTGTGTGGCAGGTTTCAAGGACAATTTTGGAAGCGATGGGTCAACAACATTATTAATGTCAAAATGATAATAATGAATATAATATTTTAAAAAGTCTTTTGTATATATTTGAAAAACTTTTTAATGGCTCAGATAATTGTCTATAAAATGTTATAAAAAGTTCCTTCAGTATTTTGTTATCAGCATAATGTTTTTAATGATCTTTTAAACCAAATTTCTAGTGATTTTCCAAGAGTATTTGGAGTTACTAATGATCGTTGTACTCATCCAATCCCAGCAGGTTTCGGACTGTTGGAGTCTTGGCTGCCTTTAATTAGAAATAATAACTGATGGAAAATAAATAAGGGACCTCAGTCTCTTTAAATCTACGATGAACAGATGCATAATTAATGTATATGTGCATAAACATAACACAACATGACACAAATAGTCATCTGGTTCTTAACTTTACATTAAAACCCAGAATAACAACACGTGGT
Organism: Pseudomugil tenellus; assembly: GCA_037177515.1. Lineage (NCBI taxonomy): Eukaryota > Metazoa > Chordata > Actinopteri > Atheriniformes > Pseudomugilidae > Pseudomugil > Pseudomugil tenellus. The sequence goes on from JBAMHX010000020.1 coordinate 3,710,202, forward strand.
ATAATCCATATACAGCAGCAGTTTGTAAACTACTACGATTACTTCATGACTCAACAATCTATAAACATCTGCAACAATAGTAGCTCAGAGTTTTCTGTTTGACATTATTATATCCATTTTGCAAGAATTTTGAGCCACTCTACGTAATATGATTGCATGTCTTTATGTAGTTAGGCAGCGCTTCTGGGAGTCATTCAGCGCTCGGAGGGTCTTTTTACCGTCATAAAGATGGCTTTGCATTTAACTCTAGAACATGTTGGTATACAGAGGAGTTAACTGAGATACTGACTGCAAAGTGTCATCTTGTAGCTGCAAAACAAGCCCAGATGTGTAGATGTGCTGTTTGGTTTTGTCCAAACGATCTGCCGTGCGTCCGGACTAACATTTTCTTGATCTTGTGTCCCCAGAGGACGTTGTTCCAGAAGTTTTTTGGTTTTTAGGAGGATGAGACCTTCCCAAAACAAGCTTTTCAAATTTCATTTAACACACAAACTGTAGCATTTAAGATGTCGCTCTTGGTTTTCTGGGATTTTTTTTTCTATTTTTGCAATTCCTCTGAGTATTGTATGACTTATGGGTGACCTTGCTGGGACATCCATACCTGGGAGGATTGACACTAGACTGTCATGTCTTCCATGTGAATAATCTTTCTTTCTGTGGAGTGATGGCTTCCACAGGGATCTGATCATGCTTCCCACATCAATGGGTATAGGTTAATTATTACTGATGTTTTCCCTCTTAGAGTTGTGTTAACACGTGATCACGTTGTTGTTTTGCATATAAAGGTGCCCAAAGAACTAATTAAATGCATTTAATTGGCAACACTTATAATAAGCTTATAATGCTTATTCCTATGGAAACAGTAAAGGTGTACTTAGTTTCTCACTCTATTAACTCTTAATGTACACGAGCTTAAGTCTTAAAAGACTATTGGTAACACATTAAGGCTGAAAGGAAAGGAAATAAGACCCTTGGAGTCTCAGATGCATGTGGTGGAAATGAGTTTTCAGTCTTAGGAAATGGGAGCAGAATTTCACAGAAGGAGGATCATTAGACCACAGTGATAAACAGATATACACACGATCATGTCATGATTCTCTGAAAGCACCACTGTCCTTGATTTGACTCGAGCTCATTGATTTTCAGTGGATGTCACTTCAGACCTCAAGCATAAATGTAGTTTCACCTGAACAGAGATTTAATTTCTTGCATTCCAGAGCTGCACTTGCAAAACATCCCCACCTCATGCAGAAAAAACTGTATTTAAACACATAATAATGACTAAAATGTTTTGCCATTTGATCAGTTTCCATGTAACTGAGTCAGGATGGAGGTTTCTCTCATTATTCATCCAGAGTTAGCTTGGACTGATCATACTGGCAGCAGAATTAATGTAGTCTGGTATTTTGGATACAAGACTGTAAGAGAAAAAAAAATCAATGTGTTTCAGCACTAAAAAATATAGAAGCAATGACGGTGAATATGCTTCACAACTGAATGTAACATGAGGTGCCACTGCCCTCTGTTGGAAGTATATATTCATTTAAATACATAGTCAAAGATTAAATAACTGTCAGAATATTTTTTCAAAGAAGCTACCAACACATGATTAAAATTTCCTGATATATTTCGTCAATTAGAAGTACAAAAAAGATTCATAAATGTATAAATAAACAAATTTCCACCTGAAATTTTTGATTTTCTTTATCTCATCAGCACAGTCTGCCTGGGTCTGTCACCTTGCACTCATTATTTCCCACTGGCCACTTGGCTCATTGTATCTCATGCATTAATAATGAGTTCCACTCTGAATAATGTAGCTGCACAAGAGAATGGAGAACACGTAGAGGGGAGATGAGCTCACCTTGGTGATCATCACAATGAAATGAAAGCTTGACATGATCTCATTACTTTAGGTAGAAAAAGTTAGTTAACTCATTAAAAGTGCTTCACCTACATCCTATTGTCTCGCTATTACCATTACTAGTACTTTTTTTTGCAATCGCAAACAAATCTGGACTTTTCCTGAAAGAAAACTACTTTCACTTTGACTAGCCAAGGTGAGTAGCCATCCCCAACCGAGCGGATCCGACAGCCCGCCGGTTCCGCTCCACATGCAACGCTTTTTAAAAGCCGCCGCTGGTAAAGTCATCCGCCAGCAGTGGACCTATCCATGCGAGAAATCTTTTTTTTTTCATCTTAAAATGCAGTTTAATGTAGTTCCATCCATCAAAAGGCAGTTAGATACAATCACACCCCACAGATCTCCACCTCCAGGGCGCATACGGCCACACCGGGCCTCGGCCGTCGGCCATTTTCCTTCACATCCCACCTCCCTCAGGACAGCTGGGGTTTTAATTAGCTGAACTGTGTCCGGCAGCGGGAAGTTGTAAGAAGGTGTTCTAATACTTTGACAGATCTAGAGCAAGCGAATGTACATCTTTACTGAGGGTATTCGCCAAATGAATCCACATATCACGTAGCTCCTTTAAAGCAGGTTAATGAAAATGGTCACTGCTAACTGATAGCTGTTAATTCCTTGAAGCTGGCTTCCAGTCCAGCAGATAAAAGGCCTTAATGAAATTTTAATTGGAAAAGCTGATAGAAATGTTGACAGCAGAAGGCTGCAGTGATAAGTCAGACACTTTGGTTCAATTGTGTTGTTGCCACAGATTTAATAATAGAGGAGGAGTGTCGAGGCCGCGCTTTATGTTGTCATAAAGTTCCCAGCGAGCGTTTATTTGCATCATTTCTAAATGCGATGATGTGGAAGTTTCACAGCAGCTACGCAAAGTGCAGCAGGGATGTTTTTGTCCCACATTGAGCAGGAGTACGCTGGACTCCAGTAAACCTGTTTGGAGCCAGAAATGTGTAAAAAAAAAAAAAAAAGGCTGAAGTGAGTTTCTTTCTAGAAATAGTACACACTGGTAGTTGCAAACCAGAAAGATATCTGTGCTGTTGCTGCACCTGGAGAGAGATTGCTGTTTGGTTCATTTCGAGGAAATGAAGCCTGTTTCTATTTTGGTCAACAGACTGTACCGAGATTAAAAGCTGTGTGATTTATGACCTCGGCAGCTGGTACTCCGTGTTTCTGTGTGTTGGTCTAAGAGGGACACACAGATTGAATTTAGGATTCAGGGCAGGCGAGTGGACTGTATTGCAGATAAAGGCAGAGAAGTGTGCTTTGTGTTTTTGGCCAATTTGATCTGTTTCAACAAGGATTACTTTATCGATTACTGTTCACTAATTAAATGCTCTATTTTAATTTTTTTTCCCTGTATTGTGTGATGTGGGCTTCAGTCGTCAGTTTTTAATGGAAAATGTTTAACTTGGCACCATTAAATCCCATATGACAACCAGTAGGCGAGAGAAAAAGAAAACAAAGCTCTACAAAAACTCCTGCAAATGAAAATGGAGCCTTTTATTCTTTGTGAAAATGAATTCGTCCCCTTGATGGCTGTTCATTTTTAACCTTGACAAGAACCAACAGTCTGATGCTGCTAAATTGCATCTTTTGCTGACGGAGATTTTAATGCACTGCCATGACTGATCACCATTTTGTTTGTTTAGAGGAGATTTTCCATTCCCACATTGCCCATTGGTGGTCTCCTGATGGCGCCAGGTTAGCATACGCCACCATCAACGACACGTTGGTTCCCAAGATGGAGCTGCCAATGTTTACTGGATCCCCCTACCCAACAGGGAAAGAGTATCATTATCCAAAGGTGTGCATTTTGTATTTGCTGCTACTTTTAACGCAGTTCTAATCAGGGCTTTGCGATAAACAAAACAACATCTACTAGATTTATATAGACAAATCCTGCTTTTAGTTTAGTATATTGTAGGTTATTTTTCTTTATTTTAAATGTAAAATTGTGATTTAGGCACATGTATGCTAAAGCAGAATACATTCTACTTAGAGGAATCTCTGCTTTGCACATGTTTTACAACAACCAGCATGCATAGAAATACAATACCCACAAATAAAGACACGCTTAATCCCATAAAATGAAGTATTTGTTTATATATTATCTTCAAAGCAATATTGAACTGACATTGCATGCTTACGTGTTATTGTGAAGCCCTGGTTATAACTTTATTTGATAAAGCAAACTAACTGTCCAGCATCGATTTGAATAACTTAAGACCATGACTGTATTTTGTTTCTTAATTTTGCACCAAAGTGCAATCTTCTCATTTTCCATCTGCTCCATTTAGGCCGGTGAGGAAAACCCAGTCATCACGCTTTATGTTGTGAACCTAAACGGGCCTCTGCATACCATTGAGATGAGAAGACCCGAAGAGCCTCGGATTAGGTGAGACATGAAAAGTGTCGGACTGGCTGTTTGTCCTTCTGCTCAACAGGTGTAGATTCAGCTCATATTTACAGATTTAACATATTTAAATGGCTTTTCAATCATTTACTCAACCCAGATTAAAAGAGAAGTTATTCTGAAACACTGGAACATTCCTTAGTGGTAACATCTTTCACAAGACTGATGGTTTTTCTCTATGAACTGGTCATTTAAAGCCATTCCAGTAAAACATGAATGGGCTTCACATTTAAGATCTTAATTCTTCTTTTAAAAACAGGCCAGTTTCCAGACAGATGGCGTCTATCAGCTTCAATAACAAATAGATAGACCTAAACATTCAGTGGATTGGGTGTTGCGAGCGAACACGTGGAAATTGAACAGAAGGGCACATGAAAGATCAGCACTTTAGGATTTTACTGGCTCAGCAGCAGGTATCAGGAATGTGTGTAAATCAGAATTTGCCTTTTTGCCGCATGAGGAAGCAGCTGTCATTGCCTCCTCATCTATAAGCACTAATTTAAACATTGTAGCTGCGTATGTTGAGTTCTTTTTCACCTAAAGGGTGTAATTAATGACAGATAAGCTTTAAAAAGTTGGGAATTTAAGTGTATCACCCTTACAAAGAGATAACACTTTCCAGAGGACATATTGTTTGATCTTCAAGTTTCCTGAAGACATTTGCTGTTTTTTCCTCTTATTTCATCTTTTTCCATGTGGAACTATGTATTATAGATAATAGGATGCTTCAGGAATTCACATGCCAGACATAAAGATTAGCGTGTGCATTTTATTTCGTATGCTTTGGTGTTCAGTGCCTCCATTTCATCATATTTCTACTTCATTTTCTGTCTTTTTATGCCCAACTTTACTGTTGTTTATCAGTGAAGATGTTCTGCATTTTCCAGTGAGTATTATGTGACCATGGTGAAGTGGGCCACCACCACCAAACTGGCCATTAACTGGTTGAACAGAGCTCAGAACATCTCTATCCTCACGCTGTGTGAGGCCACGACGGGAGTCTGCACTAAGGTACGGCTTAGCGTGCAGGTTGCAGGTGTCAGGTGTGTTTTCTGTTAACGCAAACATGCTGACTTTGTACTTGCAGAAACATGAAGATGAAAGCGAAGGGTGGCTCCACAGGCAGGTGAGCGTTGGGAGGACGTTTATAATTTGCTTTTATCACATTTGCGGAAAGCTTTGAAGGATTATTTGCTCAAACCAATATTTTCATTTTGTAAGAGCGATTCAACTAAAGTCGCTGTTTACCAGCTTTGTTCTTTCCAGCCTGATTTCAGATCAGTGTCGTGCCGTAATTACACTGAAGTCTTAAGCAGTCTTTGTAAATCATAATGGGGTAATTGTTTTTCTAAAGATTGAATTTACTAATCCAGTAATCTGATTTTCTTTCTTTTCTGTGGTCTTGTGTGAGATACTTCTCAGTGACAGATCTAAAAAAAAAACCCTTTGGTGTGTTTTCAGAATGAGGAGCCTTTGTTTTCCAAAGATGGTCTCAAGCTCTTCTTCACTCGAGCTATTCCCCAAGGAGGCCGGGGCAAGTTCTTTCACATCTCCATGTCCATTTCCCAGGTGAGAGGAGGTCTATGTACAAATGAAGTCAGAGAAAAGCAACAGCTTACAAAGAAACAATTTTATATAATAGAAATCTTTCAGTTATCCAAAGGATACTTTACAACAACATGGTAGCAACTTTATCTCACGTTTCTTTTCTAAACAGATAATCCTGTTGATATTAAATGTCATTAAAAATACATTTCAAGCAACTACCAGATCGATGATGCCATGATGATTATATTACGTTATGTGGCTCTAGAATGAATGCTTTGCAAATCACATAATTTGAATTTGATCTTTGGTTTTTCTTACAAATAAACTGAAAAAAAGCAGATTTTACCTCATTTTATCTCATTTAAACATGTTCATGAGCCCTTTGTATTGAAGAAAAAGTAAGTTTATTTTAAAAGATTAAAGAAATAAGTCTTGACCTCCCATTTAAAGCAGATATTATCTCATTTTTCTGTCTCTGGTTTTGCTTTTGCAACATGGTTTATTGTTTATCATGGTTCCCATTAGCTACAACTTATCACTACTGCTATTCTTCCGGGGATCCAACTCGGTATCTATTCACTAAAATCCGACCAATAATCTGAAATGCATACATTAATACACACAAACAGACTATATTACATTAGTTAACTGTTCCAAACAAACGATAATACTGTCAAAACCTAAAATGAATTCATGTAATTATCATTCTATCAGCACAACAATCATTTTAATAATGTAATATAACACTATTTCTATTACATACAACTAATGCAAATATCCTCCTACAAGCAGTAACGTCTCCTTCCAACACACTGCTTTAATGATAACTTAAGCTGAATTTTTCTTTTCGTCCATGTTATATATGTTGGAAATAAACTGATAAATAAACATGTATCAGTTAAAACGTGTTGAGAATAACCAGCACAGCACAGTGCTGTAACTGCTTTCAGCAGATGTGTGTGTGTGTGTTACGCTGCTAACAGCAGCCAGCAGGCCTGCTGCTCCTTATATGAGCAATAAAGCATTAAAAGCGGTGCTTTACTTTGGTCACCATTGTCTTCTGGCTGGTTTTTACTGCCAAGGATGGGAGGTGGGAGGAGGTGATACTCAGAATACACCATCTTTTTGCCTCATTTTTAAGTTTGAGTAGCAAGGCTTAATTTCTGAATTGCATGTGTTTTGTAAAATAATCTGTCTCACTGCAGTCTATAAGATGAAGCTATGAAGAGGGTTTTAATAAGACGTTACCTTCAATGACAGCAGAGTTGAGTCGACATGGTAGAAAGAAAAAAATCAGCATAAATATATCAGGGATAGTCTTTTATAGGTCTGATAAATCAGATTTTATTGATGCAGGCGTTGCATCTATTGTCTAGTTTTCTTTAATCTGAGCATCTTAAGTTAGAATTCACATTGACACAACGCTTTACAATTTAAGTAGTCACGTCATTTGCACAATAAGTCATGCAGTATAATTGGTTAGCAACCTCAAGTATTAGCAATTTACCAATGAAACATGTCATCCTACTGAACATGAGTGAGAGGTGAGACTGTCGTCGCGGCTCTCAATTATAAAATAAGTCACCATGTTTTCCTTTTTTAAAGCCAAACACAAGTACAGACACACTGCAGTCCATCACATCTGGAGACTGGGATGTCACTCAAGTTCTGGCCTATGATGAGGACAGCCAACTGATGTGAGCCAACTCCCTTTTTTTTCTACGCATTCTAGTTGAAAAAACATGCCGAACTCCTGAAGTGCATCTAGAGAATCTCTACTGGCTTTGAAACATTGTCTTCTAATAATTGATTTAGGGAAGAACTCGTATAGTTTTACATGTTCGGGCTGTAGATGTGTCCTGGATCTGATAAGCTGTGACTCAGATCTGCTCACACACACACGCTAGACCACAAGGCAACTGATACATAATCATACAACAACTGTTCTTTTTGGTCCCAGACTTGAAGTGTTGCCTTATTTGCCTTATTTTTTTTTGGGGGGGTGCTTGGGGTGAGAGGAGGGGGGGTGCATGGCCTACTTCTGCTTTAAAAAGTTTTAATCCATCTTTTTTACTATCATTAATTTATGAAGCCTCTTGTAGTAACCAGCCGGCAGGATTTTTGTATTCCAGGTGTTTTCCTTCTTTATTTATTTTTTCTTCTTCATGTTTTTCCTCATCTTACTCATATTTGCTACAGATGACCACCAGATTCTCATTTATTCTGGGTATTTCTCCTGTAAACACAGATATTTCCTAAGTACTGAGGATGGCCCAAAGCGAAGACATCTCTACAGGTAACGGTTGTTCGAGCTTCAGCTATGCTACCAGATGTTGCTTTGATAGTGGAACAGATTTGCAGAATGTTAAAAGTGTCGTCATCTTTGCTTCCGCAGCGCTGACACGTTTGGATCGTTTAACCGGCGCTGTCTGACGTGCGCTTTGTCCGACAGCTGTGGCTACATCCATGGCTCTTTCAGCCACAACATGAGCTACTTCCTGCTCAACTGTCAAGGTGAACACCGTCTCCACTTTTTATTTTGTATAAAATTGTTCAACATAGAGCGCATTTTGAACATTTCTGTCTTTGTTTTACCCAATAGTTTTCTTTGTTTCTACTGAGAGTTGTATTTGTCTTTATTTGTGTCTTAGATTAGCAAGAACCATCCAAAAGCAATCATATTTACACAAACATAATCACATAGTTTCTACTTATCAAGTCAAACAATATTACGAGATATTATATTTACCTGATTGATTACATGTGGTGCGATAAATTAATATAACAGATTGCATTAATCAAATTTTTCTATTATTTAAATTTACAATTTAAAGCCTAGTGTATCATATTTGATACATACAGTTTCTGAAACATTTTGCATAACTTTGTGGTCGAAACCTTATTCAAAACCCAGTTGTGCATCATATGATACTGGTCTCCTAATGAACACCAGAAAACAGAAGATTATAATGCAATACTTTTGATCACATGGTAATAAATAGTAAATATGCAAAAAAAAAAATTAATTCATTTTTTCAGATGTTGTTAAAAGGTGAAATAAAAACCTTTTTGCCCAGTTGTTCTTAGTTCAGGCTTTAAAGGGTTAATGCCAAGGACTTCATGTCTATTTAATGTGAAAATGGGTGTATTAACAGCAAACTAATTGTTATCACTAACCGAGCTGCAGTTATCCTCTGTCGCTATGTCATTTTGGGATTCTTTTCAGTAAAACACAGTTAAACAGACTGATTTTTTTACACAATCCCAGTTCCTTATATGTCATGTCAGAGGATGTGCTATCGCTACTAACCCCTTGTCTTCTGCAAGAAAAATCAATCTATAATCTGTCCACCCTACTCTGTTTTGTTGGTTAACAGCAGATATAGTCAGGTTTTGTTTTCACACCTGGCAGAGCCTCGCATTGTGTGGCTGCTAGTGTTAGCATTAACTGGTGTGATGTGTTGCTTTGCACAGAGGTGACGCTAAAGTACTTTGATGGTAGAATACTTACCTTCAGGGTGTAGAACAATGCTCATGCACCCAAAAAGTCGAAATGCACTTTGCATGATTTTTACTTTTTTTTAACCCGTTATTTAAACAGCTGGGCATATAATCTTCATTATTAAGCTGTATTTTAAATATATTATTGCAGTAATTACACATTCCTGGGTTTTGATCACTGAAAAATGCTCACGTACGTCTTCTTGAAGCTCTTACTACTTTTTTTTAAAAAATTACAACACAAAAGTACAACACAATACCCAGCAGCAAAGTGGAAGGTACAAAACTAACTAAAATGGCATTAAGTCATCCCAGCAACACATTTCTGACATCAACTTTGAGAGAAACTATCAAGTCCACAAAGTTTCCAAGAGACATTAAGGCAAAAAGAAATGCTGGGACTACCTAAAAACCATAACTGGGACTCCTGCTGTACCCTAAATATTTTATCTTTTATCAAAAGTATATTAAAGGATTCTTTTCAAGGATGAAATCTCTTCCCTAGAACTTTATCAGCATGTCACTTATAATCAAAATAACCCTCCATGAAGTTTAGTTCGAGGATGTAAATAATGCTAATTATATAATATGTGCAAAGTTGGGCAGATTGGGTTGTTAACAGATTTAAATTGTTGCCGGCAGCAAACATGTGCCACACATTAAATACACAGCTGGATTTTTTTGTGTGGGGCTGATAAATGTAACTTTTCTTGATCTTCTAGGTGAGATGTGTTAGAGAATCTTTCCAGCGTGCATTAATGACTGTTCGCCAAAACCATTGATTGTCTGCTAAACCTTTGATCCATATCTGCTGTGTTGGGCATGAAAATACCAAAAGACCAGACAAAGCACTTCTGAGATCAGAGAAATACTGAATGTCAAAGAATTGTTGCCTGAAGATTTGAAGGCAGTAGCTTGAATATTTAATCACACATCCAGCTCTTTTTGTGACAATTGCCCCCGAATCTTACCGAGCGATTGTCACCATTCCCAGATCAATCAGGGAATGACCATAATGATGACATCAAACCCTCCCCGCTGACCCCACACTCCATGATGTTGTACCTCATCTTTTTTTAATATGGTTCTCAGCCTTGAGGCCTGTCTGTGATCTTCTGAGATGAGGTTATGATATCATTACCACGAATGAGGAGGAGGAAGCAGAAGGGAGAAAGAAAAAATAGCACACCGAACACAGACACTGTGTTCTCAATTTGCTAAGTGCATCGATCACTTCCTATTTTGTCGTCCCCCGCCTCTGAAGCTGCAGAGCCGAGGCCCAGATATGGAAAAAGTATCTCAGCTCATGAATTACAAAAATCCAATAAGCAAAGATTTTCCTTTTTGTCGGCACATAAGAGATCTTCTGTTCTCTTTTCATTTTGTCCCCATTGGATGATAAAAGGAAACTTTGTTCCTAATGCAAACAAAAATGCAGCGTAACATCCTAACTTCACATTCTCATAGAAAAACATTAAAAAAACACATCTAAACACGTTTTAACCCTTTGCTTTCCCCTTTAGGGCCAGACATCCCATTTGTTACTGTTTACAAGACGCAGAGAGATGCGGAAAGTGAGACTCAAGACAGAGAAAGTAAGTATACCGAATACCTGAGGAACAAATCTGCCCAAGACTCTTAACTTGCACTCTAGAAATTGCGAGTGACCTTGTGTGCAGCAGCATAATGGCTCCATTTAATATCACCTTGTCAGACGAGGGCAGGAGTGTCTGCAGTGTGGTGCAGAGTGACCACCTGTGCACTGAGTCACTGCTTGTCTGCAAGCCAATCCTAGCATGATGGCAGTAATCACATTACTCCTCACAGTGGAGATGCTCATTACATTATGACCTGCCCAACAGCAATATCACCATCCTGTAATTTGATTGGGTTAGAGTGTGTGTGTGTGTGTCAGCCTTTGTCATTTCTAAGTGATAAGATCTACCTGCCTCCATTATGTTAAAAACAGTCTGTTAATGCTGCATATAATTAGATTCATCCACCTGTTTACAGTGTTTGGTTTTTTTTTTACATAGACTGAAACAACTCTGATGCTAAAATATGAATTTAGCAGGTTTGAGCAACATTTTCATCTTGTAATATTCAGGATGCCATTAGCTTCCACATAATGTTGTCATGACCTAAAGTACGGTAACTGTTCTGAGCTGTAAACACGTGGAAAGGTCGTGTCAAATTATCAAGACGTTAGAGAATAACTAAGAAAAACTGCAGTAAAAAGATTTCATGGCAGCCCAGTTATTAATGCCTGTTCGCCTGAAGAGCAACAGAGACAAGGTCACATCAGAATTCATCTATGCGCACGCTCTGAAGCACGCTGATTGATGTGTGCAGCTTTTTAATCCAGACATAGCTCCTCTCCTTCCTCCCAAAAGGTTTAATTGAAGTTTTCCTCATGCAGCCTGGCAGGTTTTATCTGAACTTGTAGGTATGAGCAGCTGCAGCAGCTGTTGTGTTGATTTCCCTCCTGGACGCCACCTTCTGACCATTTGCGCAAACCAATTCCAACATACAATGTTTGCTGCTGTCCCTCTGACAGCACTAGTTGTGTCAGCCAGCGGTGATAAGTTGGTGTTTGAATGAACCAGCTGCAGCTGTTGAATAAGTGCAGCTGGCTCTCTACTCAGGAGGACAGCCTCTTGCAGAAGGAAGCTTGCCTCAAGAGAGTCCAGCACGCACGTGTTTTACCTTTTTGCTTTTTAGTTTGCTTTTAGTTTACTTTTTTTTACATAAATACAGCTGCTATGGAGACTGTAGGAAAGCTGCTTGAGCTCTGTGTCCACGTTCAGTCATCAAATCAGGACTGTGAATTGGAATACTGAGTCATAGGCTCCTCGATCCCTTTAATTCAGGTCAGGTTTGTTGGAGCTGGGAAACACCATTAACCTGTGGGAGAGTAACCCTCCCAGAGGCACTTTGGACACCCCTGATGTCCTGAACTAGAAGATATTTTGACTTAAAGGTGAACAAAATCAAAGGTCAATGACCGGAAAATTGAATATATCTTTAAATGCTGTTACTAGTTGAGGTAGTTACCTGGATGATAGTAAGCCTTCATGTAATCATTGAATTAATTTACAGATGAATACATGTTTATGACTGGAAAAATTTAAGCCGCTGTCCATTCACAACTGTGCTTAACATTTCAACTCATTTTTATGCCCATCTTTATCACTAGATGCCAGTTATTCAGACACACTGTGTCCATGAATATCGTAAAGTTTTGTTATTTATGCATATGTCATGTGTTTATGTGTATGGATCGCAGAAGCAGACTCTTCAGTGAAGCAGATTCTGTTAGGGTTTGGGGTTAGCTTGCGTTGCTTTCCTGTTTTATTTTGTAGTTTTTCCTGTTTTGCCCTTTTCTTTCTGTTTCAGCTTCCTGTATTTGTTCAATTATTTTCACCTGGGGTTGATTTTGGTAATTGTTTTCACCTGTCCCTCGTTTGTTTCCTGTGTATTTAAGTCACTTGGTGTGTCTGTTTGGTTGTGGGATCATTACGTAAATTCGTTAGTCTGTCAGTTCAGTGTTCCAGTATTTAATAAAACCAGTTAATCTTCATCATGGCTGCCTCCTGCTTGTCCTCCTCACCTGTATTTGGGTCCACCACCTACCTGCACCCTAACAGATTCATTGATTGCTTTTAGTAAGTTAGAGCAATGCAAAATAGTAACTGTTTGTTTATCCACCACTTTCTTGGAGGCTAACCGTTCCCGTGATCCACTGCGTAAATGAAGCGGAAGTTGGTTTCCCGCATCCGTCTATGTTCGCAATAATGATTAACCAGTATAGTTTTAAAATACTACGTCAGAAAAATCTTAAAAATAACATTTCCATTACTCAAACAATGGCCAAGTCTCAGAGATGGATACATGGGTCGCATTATTTATCAAAAGAAGACAGAACAGAGAGAGTGTCCCATCTGTCTACTCTTAACAGAATGGGTAGATGACATGAAGCAGTGGCCCGACGTTAGCTATGTTGACATCGTAAATTACTTTGTTTTTAGTTAGGGTGTCGATGGTGATGAACTACGCAACTACAAAAGCACAGAGGCTTATAACTATATGGGAAAATGGGGAAGTTATCATGTAGAAAGGAGGGAAGATTTACTGTCTTGAAAACTGAAATGGAGCACATCGAACTAACAAATATAAACATCTGGCGTGGATAATGACGAGCGAGAATGTGATCAAAACCATGAACTGTTCCTGCATGATTGTTTAAAAAAGCACAAAATAAAAGATACCTCATGAACTAACCTGCACTAATTATCAGAGTACTTACGAGGCTCATCGTGTTGCACTGTTTCAGGTGGAAGCAGGTTTCTCATCAGCTGCATCATGCTAACTAGTTAGCCTTTGCCTCTAATTTGCTGGTGATCGTTCGTAGCCCAGATATAATTCTGGATCTGGATGCAGCTCTGTCGGTTTATGAGCAGAGCGGTTTAGGAGCAGATGAAGACCCTCTTGGTGGATGTATTTACTTCAGCGCTGAGAGACATTGTTTTTGTAGTCACCTCATCTCTGCGTAATCCTACAAGTGACTTTATGGTCATAACATGCTCCATTCATAAAAATCTTTAAGCGTCTGTGACTTGTGTATGTATCCAACAACAACACATGTCATCCCCGAAGACATTTGTGTGAATATATAAGATCAAATCGCACTTCTAAACTAGACTGTTATGCTTGCTAGTGTGGTGGTTTGTGGTAGAAACTGATAGTTCCTGTTGAAAAGACGTGGCAGCATCTAGTGGCAAAAATGCTAAACTGCATTTAAGTTTGCCCATCAACTTGTTTAATAAAGATTGGCAGAAGCAAAACACTAGACATGGAAAACATGATAGTCCTCTTATATGTTTATACAGCTTGCCAGAGGGAGGGGGGTATAAATGGCTCATCCTAGAGCAGATAGATTACAAATCCTTTAGAGACGAACTCCTCATTCCTTCCAGATCAATGTGCCACGACAACTGCTTCTCCAACATAATTACTGCAATCTTTTCTCCTTGGTGTTTCATTAACAAACACTGAATAATCCGGACTGGCAAACCAGCTAAATGTTTGCTTTGGTAGAGGTCGTAATGATGATCATTTAATCAAGTGCATTTGAGTAAAAACAACACCTGGCAGCTTTTCACTGCTTCCGCATTATGTCTGGTTTTGTTTGGTAGGTAATGTCTCACTTCAGCGACACACATGCAACACTTTTACACAAACACAGTAAAACATGAAGGTTTTACGTCTAATATTTGCTTCCTTGGCTGCTGGGAATCATAACCTGCTTGCTAAGAATCTACACAAACAGATTCTAGTCCTCCCTGGTGCTTGAATTGAGAGCTGCCTCCTTATTGGGCGCTTACAGCTATGCAGGTTAATAGTTTTGTAGATTACCGTTATTCCTGTCAAGGAAATGGACACTGGTTTCTTTAGATTGGGAAGAATCTAAATGTAATAATGAAGAATAAAAGAAGTTGAACATACATTAAACATTGAAACATGAAGTGACAAAAGATTAAGACATACAGACATGGTACGAGGTTGTAACTCGGGGAGAATCTCTCCAAAGATCCATGGTCACACAGAAGTCTGGAACTGTTCTGCTCTAGTCAGATAGGGGAGCTTTGTTTAAAGACTTTGGTCATGAGCGTCAATCTGAGGCCTGTTCCTTAACATTTCCCTGATGGAAGGACGCCAGCCTTGCTTCGGCTACAACAACAAGACCAAGGTCTTTGCTGATGGTTTACTAAGGTCAGAATAGCATCAGTTTAGGAGCCTTATGGTCAGACCTTTCCATTAGACATTAATTAAGAGCAAGGTAATTAAGCTAACATATGAAATTCCTCTACAGTTTGCATATTTGGTGTCTACAGGTATATCAGAAGTATTTAAACTGGAAACCAATGAAAACCTGAGGCTGACCCTGGAGGCCATGCAGATGCCCACAGTGGAGTACAGGGAGATGAATATGGACGACTACAGTATGTTTCAGTCTTTGTACCTTGCTGGATGTTAACAAAAATATGGTTTAAATTTATTTCCATCTAATTAAGAGTACTTCTTTCTTCTTCCAGCCTTATCGATGCAGATTCTGAAACCTGCCGGCTTCATGGACACCTCGCACTACCCGCTGCTCTTGCTGGTGTACGTTTCTGCACACATTCACCACATTCACCAAGTAGGTTCACACCTCTCTCCCGAGTTAAAAGAGGACATGTCCATCCTGAGCAGAGTGTTAATCAGACAGATTAATCTGACTCTACTCGCACTTTACTCCAACTGGATGGTAATTACACAGATAAGAGGAAAACTTCCCTTCCAATCCTCTCTGCTCTCTTATTAGCATTTCTGTCCTGAAGCCTTGTAGCTTAAATGTGGGCGTCTCGTTTAACTTGCTTCCACGTTTGAGTGGAAACGCCACCATATTATACAGTGCAGTCATCCAGTCCTATGAAAGGGATCCTGGTATCAGATTCATTAATCTGTGTATAACTCCTAAAGTCATGTACTCGGAGTGAGGCATTATCATACGTCACTCGCCATGATGCTAAAAAAAAAGATGTGATTGTTCATGTCTACGATGCAGCGACGGGACACCCGGTGGCCAGACGGTGTCCGAGCAGTTTCACATGGACTGGACCACAGTGCTGGTGAGCAGCTTCGGCGCTATCGTGGTGCGGTGTGACGGACGCGGCAGCGGCTTCCAGGGCACCAACCTGCTGCACAGGATCCAGAAAAAACTGGGCATGTTTGAAGAGATGGATCAGAGAGAAGCCCTGAAGTATGTGGCTGCTATAAGATGTGTTTATTTTGGGTTTTTTTTTTTAAGCAGACTGTTTAGAATCTCAAATGATGTTCATCTACATCTTTCATTTTAAAACAGAAAACAGCTCATTTAAATATTTAATTTAATTTTCTACAAATGATGCTGTGCTATCCTCACACACATGACAAGTAGTGGTCTGGTAGAATCCAAAAAATACATCTGAGGCCTGATTATCACACAACCAAACTGTTATTTAAGGTTCTTTAGCTTAACTTTGAAACACTTGTGGGTAAAACTACAATCTGCCATTTGGTTACTTTCTTTACAGTTTCATTCTTAGAGAGCCGTATGTGGATAAAACCAGAGTTGGAGCTTTTGGAAAGGTAAGAAGAATAGTTATTACTTGTGCTATATGTGAGAAAGTGTGACGATGGAGGGAACCAGAGCCAAAGGGAAGGTTAACAGGGTTTATTTAGGAGACAAGGAGTGATGAACAAAA
>JBAMHX010000020.1:3780914-3791643 GCA_037177515.1 Pseudomugil tenellus
TGGAGCTGTTGGAGGAACTCAGCGCAGATTTGGAGCCAGACACAAGAAGGAGTCATGCATACCTGCAATAATTAAACCTGGCAAGTCTAGAGTTTTTGGCATCTGAGTCATTCCAGCGCACAGAAGCCAACACAGCAGCGATCTCTCAGTCACGTCTTTCACATGTGTTGACTGAGTTCCTAAATGCAATGTTGTGCCGGATGGCGAGTTTTATTAGGTTTCCAAGCTTTCGATATTCTTTGAATAAGACAAAACAAGTTTTTTTTTTTTTTTTGAGGCGGCAGGATTCCCCGGTGTTATAGGAACAATTGACTGCACTCATGTGCAGCTTGTGCCTCCTGCAAACTCTAAGCATATATACAGAAACCGAAAACACACATTCGTTGAATGTGTAGTGCGTTTCTTTGCTGTAGCTCTTTGGACATTTTATTGACTTCTTCCACCAACACTTCTAGTAGTTGTCATCATGACACACGATAAATCCTCATTTAAATAGGCGTGTCTCAAACACTTTGCACCCGCTGTCATTTGCGTGAGCAATCTCAGTAGATCATGCACTAATACACACTAATTAGTACACGCAAAATGAGATCTTAGTAAATATGGCCCTAAGTGTTTTCCTACAACTTTGTGACTTTGAACGCATATTACATGAATTAGTGTAAAGGAAAATGAGGAAAACTGGCATTTCAATCCTCTCTTTTCAGAAGAAGGACTTTCTTGTTGTACAATGATTGACACAAAGTATATATTATATATATATCATTAACTTAATTGTTTATTCCCATTTCTTCTATCCATGAGCTCTTCTGGGTCGTCCTAAGATCTACCAGTGAGCTCCTGATCTGTTCCAAATCTTTCTTGCTTCCATCTGACAGTCTGACATTTTGGATACACCCCATAAAGTTTACAAAGAGACTGAGAAGGGGCCTTCCAAGTGTCTAAAAGCACCCGTCCATATCATCATACTTTGTGAACTCACTGTCATGGCTGGATTCACATGTACTTCCTTTTTTTTCTCGCTGCCAGTCATCCCCACACAAGTTGTCTGGCACGCCATAGATTGTTTTTGTCTCTCAAGCAGATATATAAGCACAAAACTACCTCTCTTTGTCTATCACACACACATACTTCCACACCTGGGTCTCTTTAATGGTGATATCCCTGAAACAATGGTCTGTTCTCTCAGCACGTATGGGTAGCAAGCTATTGGGCGAGGCATCTGGAAGACATTAGTCTGGGGCTAATACACACATGCTGTGCAGTGGCAGCTCCTGCAAATTAGACTAACTGCGTGGCGTGTGTTTGTCTGTGCCAAAGGGCGACAAAGCGGGAGAAAAGTGAGGCAGACTAAGCAGGAGAGGCCAAATATTAGGACTTCCGAGGATGCTGTGCGCTAAGTGTGTGAGGACAGTGAGCTTACACACAGGAGTGGAGGAACACTCTAGCTGGCTTTAATTGGACTGAAACGCCTCCAGAGTTTGGTAAATAAAAATAAAAATGATGTGCAACTCACAGCATTATGCTGCGTAACCTCCACTGCAGCTGAACGTTGTCATTCAAACAGATGTTTCTGCTGAAACATGCAACTGGAACATGAAGACAGCAAAAACAAAGCAAAATCTGCCAACTTGTGCATCAATATGAGATTTGTGTTTGTTTGTACTATAAAAATCTGGATATGCATAAGAATAGAAACCTAATGGGACTGGAAAATAACATTGATTAGTTTTCTTTTTTTCATTAAAATGAATTTAACAGAACTAATGAAGCCTACAGAAAAAAAACTTCACTTTCTTGAGATTTCTTGAAAGACAAAGCAAACTATGAAATCATTTCCAAATGCTCTTTGACCCATTTATGATTTAAAAAATAAATAACAAATCCTGTAATGTAAAAGGAGGTCTGGCCTTTTGGCAGCATCGTCTCCAGACAGAAACTTCATTTTATATCATGTTGTCAGTGATTCAACGCTGCCAAAACTCACAGCTCAATCTGTCGCCACACTCTTTCTTTGCCTGAGTGTGACTTCACTGCAGATGTTCTTCCACTGGGTAAGAGGCTAAACAGCTGGACAGATCACAGTCATATATACAATCTCTGCTTGCTTGATACAGCAAGGTTTTAGGAAAATGTGGGTTTTGTACGGATCTGTGAAGCATCTTCAGAGCAGAATTGTTCAGCAATGATACCTCCAGGAATTAGGTTGCATGTGTGTATCTCAGTGAAAAAAAACAAAACAAAGCTAATCAGAGCATCAGTCCTGAGAAGCTCATTAGTCCTTCAGATGAGTCAGTTTTGGCTGAAGTTAGGCAACACCTGCCCCGAGCAAGGATGCATAAAAAAATGAAGCCTCAGGGGATGCAATACATAAGCTATGAAGAGAAATTCACTGTAATGACTTCAAGGTGTTCAAATTAAGTTCAAGACACTGCCATGGGATTGAGTCAGTGCACTGGCTTTAGGTTAACTCCCTTTTCTTGGGAAAAGTGGACGCGTTAGACCAGCTGTCACATAAGCTGTTATGGTGGTGAATATGAAGAGAAGCAAACATTTAGACACAGTTTTATGAACTCATTTATTGCGACGGTGTGTTGAGATGCGTCACCTCGACGGGTTCAGCTTTAAGACTAATTCTACACTGCAGAAAACTAAAATCTAAGTAAGATTAAACATCTCAAATCAAGGACACATATGCTTTTTATTTTTAAGTAAGATTATTATCCTTACTTAATAGGTTTTTTCACGATTTTTTTTTACTTGTTTTAGGAATTCTTGAAAGGTTAATGTTCCTTGAAATAAAATTAATTATCTGCCAACAAAACAAGAACATTTATCTTATTTCAAGGAAAAGTTTTTTTTCTTATTTTTTAAAGGCAGTTTTTGTAGTGTACAAAAGAAAGATTTTACCACAAACAATGCTTCCACTGACTGTAAACTTCAGTTCAACATCATTCAATGCATTTTGCTGCATTAAAGAAATGGATTTCACCATTCGATGAAGGTTGTTCACAGAAGTATCTAATCACATAGTCATGCCATTGGCATGTAGCCATGGTCAAGGCAGCGGGCCAAAGTTCAAACTGAGCCTCTAAATGAGGAAAAAGGGGGGTTTAGTGACTTTAAACATGTCATGGTTATTAGTGCAGGACAGACTTTGTGAGTATTTAAGAAAATGCTGATTTGGGATTTCCATGTACAAGAGAGAATAGTATGAAAAAGAGATTATTCAGAGAGAAAAATGCATGCTGATACATAGGAGAACGCAGACTGCTTGGCGATGATAGAAAGGCAACAGGAAGTCAAAGAGCCACCGGTTCCAACTGAGGCATGCAGAATATCGTCACTGAACACACAACAGCTGATGTGTGCAGAAAACCACTGGGTGTCTCTCCTGTACGCAAAGAACAGGAAACCGAGACTGAAATCTTCACCAAATCGTCACCATAACTGGAAAACAGAAGATAAAAAACTGGTCTGATCACGCTAACACATGTACAACCGGACACGCAAGGAAGCTTTAAAGTGTGTGCAACTGGCTTATTCAGCCACAGTAAATAAAAAATGTTTTAGAGACTTACTTCATACATTTTTCCTCAATTCTATTTTTTAATAATTCTGTATTCTCTACTAGACTTCAGGAAAGTGTTCAGAAAACGATGCGATGCTGCATGTAGCTCACTGCAACATGACCTTTCAGCACTTAAGTAGCTGCAACGCAATCTTGTGTATAATGAGGAAGTTACAGGCAGTATTGTGAGCTGTTTATGAGCCGAAAGACAGATAAACCAGTATGGTCTTGTAAATTTAATTTAACACCTGATTATTACAGGCTGTCAGATGTTCTCCTCACATCTGTGTGGTCGCACAAATACTAAACAGGAATTCCCCATATCTTCTTCTCCACCTTGAAAATGTGATTGTTTTTAAATAAAAATGGGCCCCCATGGTTTTTTCCCTTCCTGCAGACAAACAGGATATATGCATTCATACTGAGGACTCTGTTTGACAGCCAAGATGTCTCATGAGAACCATATAGTTCCAGGTACATTGCCAAAACCCGCAGTACTACATATGAAAATCATGTATGACAAGTGAGACGTAAAGCCTCTGTTTAGCTGCTCGTATAGCTTTAATCTTAAACACTGAGTATGCATCCGTTTTGAGGAGAAATAGCAGAAAAAGCAGAAAAGATCTTGTGCAGAGTGATGCTAGAAACAAAAGCTGCATTTCCGTCAAAGACACTCAGACCATTGAACCCTCTTTGTGGCTGTTTATAGGAAATAAAGATTGAATCAACCTTGAGGCGATTTCTTTTCTCGATCGAAGGTACATGGTACGCTAGGTCAGTTACGCCAATGCAAGTATCCCACCTTTATTAAATCAACAATAGCAATGATCCAAATAAAAGAATCAAAATAAAAATCAAAAGACATTGTAACTGTGTATCAATTAAAAGCTTTTTGGTATAAAATGTGTTTTCTAAGATTTAAATCCTGGACTGAGAAAGCTCTATGCCTCTTTGTTTTTAGATAATCCAGTCAGTCCAGTCATCTTGGAATCTTAAGGATTGCAAGATGCATGCAGTGGTATAAGTTGTTCATTGCACAAATATGTAAAAAACATGGAAACCACGAAGCGCTTTAGTGCTAATGTAACAACGGTGAAGTGAACATAACATGATTTTATGAGAATATAATCATAGACAACAGCCAAAATATAATACAGGTCTATACAAGGTGATTACAAGAGTATCAGTAACATTTCCATGTTGATAGCAGAACAGCCGTACCTTCGATGATTCCACCCGAGAGTACATTTTCTCTCTCTCTGCTTTACAAACAAAGATAAAGAGGTCATTTATACCTTCATATGCTGGGGATTATTTTGATGAGCACTAAATCTTCATCCATTCATTTTTTTTAACCGCTTCATCCCATTCAGGGTTGCGGGTAGCTGGAGTTTATCCCAGCAGGTCGCCAGTACATCACAGGGCAACACAAAGAGACGAACAAGTAGACAAAAAAAAGAAAGAAAAACAAAAAGAAAAACACACGCACATTTACACCTAAAGACAATTTCAAATGATCAAACAACCAAACATGGTTGTTTCTAGATGGTGGGAGGAAGTCAGAGACAAAACCCACGCTAACACGGGGAGAACAAACTCAAACAAAAAGCCCAAACCAGTGACGTTCTCACTGGGAGGCTGCAGTGTCAACCATCACACCACCATCATATCCTACAGCTTGATATACGAAAAGGGGCCAAGTTGGGCAGTCTCAGTTTCAATATATTTATTTTATAAAATTTCCATCATGTCATTCAAACAACCTCATATTCTCCTCCAACTGTGTAGAAAAAAACACAAATTTACTGAATAACTGGGAAATTTTAACAATGGGACACAGCTTGATAACAATGGCGTTCAAGGAGAACTGTAAGAATGAGATGTTTCACGAATGAGTAAAAACCATCATGGGAATCTCCTGTGTGTCGAGAATGTGACAACCATGTGCAAATACCAGACAGATAAAACACACACACACACACACACACACACACACACACACACACAGAGACAATGCCTCAAAGTCAGCAAGCTACCAGATATGCTCAATTTCATGCAGCTTTTATCAAAAACAGGCAGGCTGTGGTCGACGCTCCCTACATATAGTAATCCCATTTGGGAAAGAGATTTTATGGTGTTGCAACCACCTTATTGCACCAAGTCAACCATATGAACCACACATGAAGGCTGGAAAGATTAAGATTTGTCTGGGAAAATATCGCCTACCGCTTAATGGCTGGGTTCACACAAACACAAGTAGTATTTTTTTGGGGGGGATATACTTCAAATGTATAAGAGAAATGTAAAAACTGTTAGAGTACTGTAAATCCATTGTAGATACACCTTTGCAGAGTTACAATGAAGTCCTTCATGTGTTGAAAAATCCAAACAGATATATGAATCAACCTTAAGGGGTCCTCGCCCCCCCGCAGCTTTAAAATACAGTACGAGCATAAGAGGAGCTTGTTCTCTGTTTGGTTAAGGCATGAAAGCATCAGGATGGCAGGAGGTGCACTACTTTCTTAGAAGAGAACTTGCTATAACTTCTTGAAAACGTGAGCAAAAGACACAATTTCAGTACAATCCAGCGTGAAAAACACACACAGGTTGTGTTTCTTAAAGTTGAATAATTCCAGAGTAAGTTTACGCACAAACAGCCCTGTATCAGGAAATCAGCGGCACAGCGGATAAACCCAGAGCTGACACAGCTTTTCAACCTGACTAAGCAGTGGAACTTAGCTCATTTAAAGTGAGCCACTGGTATGTGGATTAGTTTTTGGATAAATCTCAGCTCCACTCACTTCTACCGAATCGTCAGATTTCATTTGACCATATTTATGAGGAAGATCAGAATAAAAACTGTACTAATAAGCTGTAGCAAGTACTTAAACTCATTTGCACTATGCAGAAAAATCGGCATCAGTAGAGCATGTTTTCACTGTAGCATCCATTTACAAATTGATACTGATGCTTTGTTGTATAAACAACTATCAGTATAACTTGAGCTGAACTAGAAGAATGAGAGAAAATCCTGCCTGCATTCATTTGCCTTCACCAACGACATCACCAGCAATCACATCCAAATTCTACATGCAGGACTTCATGACAAATCAGTTTTCCGTACCATATTATGCTTTTGGCTGAGCAGCAGCGCTGTATGAGGTCAGGCTTCTTGTCCCTAGCTAACCTCCTGAGCAAAGCTTTAAATCCTCACCATGCAAGACAAAAAGGCTACAACAGAATCATGTGAGGTACGATCCTTCTGGAACGACCTACTAACCCTTATGTGTGGAACGAAAAACAAATAAAGTAATGCAATTAGCTTCAACGGGAAATAGGGAAACGAATCCTAAACGTTAAATTCCACCAAACCCAAACCTGACATGATCCCCGCAGAGAGGAAGTGATCAGATGGATGAAGAAATAATGTGAAGGGGTAGATTCAGGCTTACTGTGGTCAGTTCCCAAAGCATTCAGATCATTCATTAGTGGTATTTTTAAGGATTAAAATTTCTCTTTCAAAGCCAGACTGCAGAGTAAGCAGCATTCCTGAAAAGCAACATCATCCCTAAAACACAGACTTGACTCTTTAAAGTTGGTTTGGAGATGCTGCCTTAAAATCTAAATGGAAATATCAAACTGTAATCCGAGCTGCAACACCTACAGGTGACATCATCCAACGAGTGAAACTGCTCTGGCTTCTTTGCATGACTGGCTGAACCCACTGCAGTGAAATGATGTATTGCACCATGTGTCATCCTTATTGATACCAGCCGCAGTTTTGAAACCACCATGCTGGGAAAAAAAACTCCCAGAAGGGGTGATGTTGTCTTCATTTTGCAAAGGTCATGTGCCTGGCTTGGGATCTAATTTGGCTGTGTGCAGCTGAGAAATGTCAGCATTATTGACCCAAGAATTGCACAAAATATAATGTGTTTTTTCTTTTACTTCAACATTGGATTAAGATGCGGAGATGGGAAAGCAGCGGGCTACGAGCTGCATGTTGGCATGGAAGCAAACCTGTGTAAGTCACTCAGAGCTTTTCTCGTGTTTACAGGCATAGCTGAAGATGAGGTTCCACATTCAGCATCACTATAGTCACAATTTCCACTGAGAGTATTAGTTTGAAATAATAAGTGAAATAAGAAAAAAACACCTCAATATCCTTCTGAAAGCCTGTGTTGATAAGTGAGGCAAGCTGGAAAGGACAGATCAAGCCATCCCTGGATAAAAATACTTTTTAAGGGCAGGGTGAGCTGACATTTGCAACTTTATTGTCATTGTCTCCCCTTTACAAAGCGATGAAATCTGAGTCTTTCCAAAAGAGCAGCAATGAAAACATTTTAGATAAAATCAAGTTACCAGCGTGTATGTTTTATGTCTGTGCTTTAAACATGCAACTCATTATAAAATGATTTTTTCTCTAGAACTACACAGTCTATCTAAATACTTCTGGAGCTTCACTAGTAACATATACTAACAATTTCTCGATGTAGCTTTAAATCTCATTCAAATTAAAGTGAAATATGTTTATCTGTGCCAAGGTCAACTGGGAAATTCAAGGTACTGGTACATCCTAAATGGGTGAACTGAGGTGCTGCCAGCCTAAAGCGGCGCTCCGTTTTCTTAATCATCAATAATCACTTGGATGAAATAAAAAAGTATAACTACCCATTAGTAATGGTTTCTTTTCTTTAATGGCTTTGTTACTGGTGATTGATTTAGATGTACATCTTTTAGATTATAGAGAGCAAAGTGCTTATTTTGATGTTCTTAGACTGAATTCATACCAGATTTTTTAATCATCTTTTGGCTTAGACAGTTTGATACATTTGGAGGTTTAAAATAAGCTAACAAAATGATTCAGATAAAAAAGGTGGACCCAGTCTGCCTGAAAAGGCAACTTTTGGTCTGTTTAAACCAAACCAAATGCAATGTGGTCTATAAGGCAATGTACAAAGTATGTTCAGTGCATGGCATTGTGGGTAAACACAAAGAACACATACATTTGTGCGTGACGATATGCGACTCTGGCTGGTAGAAATAACACATGTAAAAGAACTTGTACATGTGAACATGTATGACTAACCGAAGACTGCAAGGATCTGACAGAGCTCCATGTTTAGTTCTGATACAGAAAACATAGAAGTTTTCCTGCATAAAAGCTGCTTCAAAACGAAGAACCGTTAAGTTTGATCTGGTCAATTCATACTCCACCAGAAGTTCAGTCTGCGGTGGGGCAGGTTTGTGCACGCCATGGGGGTCCATGTCTTTCTGTGACACATCATCATCTTTCATCATTACACACGCGCTATAAATAAGACTACCTATATGTTTATAAATGCATTTAAACGTGTGTATTTTTGTATCTGTTAATCTGTCCTGGTTGCAAAGAATCAACACTCCGTACTGATGTCTCATGGAACACTGTGAAAACTAGAAACATGATATCATCATACATATCAGTTTTCACAGTGTGAAGTAAATAAAACCAGTAAATACTGCGCATGTCATGTAAACAAGTGATGCATAAGACCGACAGGCATAAAATTCCTTTCTCAACTTCGTGTCCCTTTTTTTCCCCCTGTCCGTCTGCCGCTCGCTAACTAAGTTGTTTAACTAAGTTGAACAACTTGGCAGGAACCTTATCAGGTACAGTCCAAGTATTTAATGATAAACCTACCGAAAAATGAAAGAAAGAGAGTAAAAACTTTCAGTCTTGTCATGAAAACATATAAACAACTGTTATTCATGTGTCTGTCAACTAAATGCAGTTTAATATCATATCATATTAATGTTATGGTTTCAATCTGTTTTGTAATAGTAATGATACAAATCGCTAATAGAAGCTCCTCGTCTCATAAAACCACCCTGTTCCGAGCATACTGTTTTCATATCATCACGATATTGACAAGTCCAGCCCCTCGAAGTTCTAGCAAGGTGCTCGACACGGACAGATGACGTAACAAGGCCACGCCAGTGGAGTCATGTGACTTTTGGCTGGCTGAATGATTTCGACATGTCCGTGTCACTTGCTCAAGCAAACTGCAAACTTCAGGTTTTATTCCTGTTTGTTTAGTTATTGACCCCTACCTCCTAGTAAAGGGGGTCGTAACAACATCCCCAACCAAACAAAGTCTCCAATCACCTAAAATCTAGAGAACTATCCTGGTGCGAATGCACCCTCAGTATAGGAGGAGTTTTGACTGGTTCCTAAAGGCTTAATGGAAACTTGCATAAAAGCTTGAGGCAACAACAATGAGGGCTTTACGAATGTACAGAGATTTTTGCTTAGCGCAGCTTTAAAAAGCATTTCTTTCTATAGCCCTCACGCTGCATTACACAAGGACACACAACAGGAGCTTTATGTGCCACAGGTAAGGTGAGGTTTGGGCCGGAGTAAGTGCATTCTTGTATTCTGTCCAACATCCATGTAGGGAGCAGAGTTCACTGTGTCTCAGTACCATGAACCAGAGTCTTCTCCGCCGGTGGTCTTACACACTATCGTCCACTTAATATATGATAATATATACAGTGGAAAGCTTTTATTGAAACAAGCAGAAATCTCAAGTAAATATGGTCTTTGATTAGTTTTTTTTTTTCATCTGTGATATGATGACTTTGCAGTTCTGAGTAAATCTAAACAGTTTACAGTGTTAAAGTGTGGCTAAACAGGAATCGGAGCACATGTGATTTCCCTCAATTAGATCACAAACACCTTCCATTGTCAGCTAAAAAAACCCCAATATTTCTCCTGTACACTGAGAGAACTGGGGTCAGTGTTAGCTCTGCTGTGTAATCTTTAATGGGATTAGAGAAGCTTATAATGGTTTCTTAATGAAAACAGCATCAGGGTAGCATCCAGGAGGAAACATTCACTGTATGTTGTTTCAAAAAGCTTTTAAAAACCCTATAAATTCATTTAAAAGTACTTGCAGCAAGGAATTTATAATGGTGATATTATTGACAACTTCCTTTTTAAAAGATGTTTAACTGGGCAAGACAAAATCCTTACAGAGGCATCTAAACAAGTGTTTTGATTAGAGGCAGAGGCAGTTCAATGTAATGGAGTGCTTCTATACATTTTATTTTATTTTATTTTATTTTATTTTATTTTATTTTATTTTATTTTATTTTATTTTATTTTATTTTATTTTA
>JBAMHX010000020.1:3810593-3821272 GCA_037177515.1 Pseudomugil tenellus
TATATTTATATTTATATTTATATTTATATTTATATTTATATTTATATTTATATTTATATTTATATTTATATTTATATACTTTTAAATTAAAATCTAGAGAAGAGAAAGTAAAGAATGATTAAATAAGGAAGGATTTTAAAGGGGGGAGAAACTTCAGAAACTCAGAATAGGGTTAAACAAGTCCTTCATTTCTCATCCAGTTTATTATTTACCATTTACTACATAATAAAATGAACATTGTTTTTACTATAATAACTATCAGCATCATCTTTATGACATTTCCACAAAACAATCTGCAAAACTTTCATCCATCTTATTTATGAACCGAGTCCATGTTGTTTTGGATAATTATGAAGCTAAATGTATTAATGACCATTTGCCCAGCAGATGGTGAAATGCAGGCTCGGAAATGTGCAGGTGTGTCTGCATGTAAAAGACCCTGCACATGTACATCTGTACAGTACGCCGTGCTGGACTATATGTGTTTGTGAAAATGCTCGTCATTACAGGAGGTTTAATGCTGCTACTTCCCCGAGGGTATGATTTTATGACTTTTCTCTATGAAGTCTGACTGCTGCACAACTTGTGTAAATCCTTAACAGCTTGTGCCAAAGTCTTTATTTTACTTTTAGTCGGTTTATCTTTTTGAACATCCTGTTAACATAGAATTTAATTAATTAAGACATGTGAAGGAACATAAATATCCTCCTGCTAATAATTTTCTTACAAAGCAAGTGTCACATGAAGAGATTCACTGATCTGTTTGAAGGTTATTTCACTGCTTTAATCTTCAACATATCCAGTTTTCTCAGATTGCAAGGACCCTCTGCCCACCATGCTAAAAATACATTTTTAACTTATTTTAGACAACACTGATGAGTTAGGCGTCTCTATGATTAACATACTATATGCTGAAAGAATTAAACAAATATGAAACAGATACAAAAAACACATCCTTTTGTATGTGATCAGATAAAAGGACTAGACTGAAAAGGAATGAAAAACTAATTGATTTCCAATAAAAATTTTGATTAAAAGAAAGCAAAATAAAAAGAAATTAAATTAATCATTCTCTCTTTAGTTTGATCTCATGATGTAAGAAAGTAGTAAAGTAGTCATTCACTCCCAAAAATATCAGAACAGAGTTAAACTTTTGAGTCAGACATTAAATCTGAGCCATAATGTTCCGGTAATGGAGCTTCTTTTGTCCTGCCAATACCCACCTGAAACAATCGACACACTAGCAGCAGACAAAGCTTCACTATGTGTCATAAAAGTGATTCAATCAGCCCATCTCTAAAGTCATGTTGCTGTGGCGACAGCTCTGTTTAAGAGTATTTACAGCATGCAGCCTGGAAATATTTGTCCCTGGTGCTTTCACTGGCAAACCGTCCAGCAAACGCGAGCACAATCCCCCCTCTCTGAAAATCTGAATCATGGCAAAGGATTACAAATATGGCAAACACACAAATAGTCTAACGATGGAGCCTCTCTGGCTCAGCCAACATCTGCAGGATCTGCTGGAACATCACTTCTGAGACACCATCAGTGCATGTGGAGAAGAAAAAATCTACCTTTCAAAATCTTTTAGAAACAACCGTCATTCCTCCAAGATCATATTCCTCCCATCTTATAATGAGCGAAAGCACTTTCGTTCAAAGTGGTCCCACTTTTTCAATCCAGTAGCCCAAGTGGTGTGCAACTCAAAATATCAGATGAGCCATTAATCCTCGTGGGGCCACATTAGCTAAAGAGACCCTGTAATCATCATACTCAGCCTGGACAATGCTGCTTTTGTGGCACGGGAGGGGTCTGAGTTGTGTTCACAGGTCATGATACCCACACACAAAACTGCAAATGCCAATCTGGATTCCAACTCATTGACGAAAGCGGTGACAGCTTATTGGCCTGCCTGTCTGGATGAAAAACTAATAAACTAAAGCTCGCAGACTAAAGTTACTTATCTCTCATAAGCACCTTGAAATACTCAGATTATCTTCCCAACTTAATCATTATGTGCCGTTTCTACCCATGTGAAAATGTGTGCTTTCACCTGCTTCCAGTGGAGAAGAAAAGTTCACGTCTTTCAGAACTAATTAGGAACATCTTGGAGAGTCCAGATTGCTCTATTACACAGTGAGGGGAAAAGATACAGCTTTAAGCTGTATAAACAGTCTGCAGAATGAGCAGAGAGTTACACACATGCGCTCAGAGAGTAACTGAGAGAGGCAGGTATATCAGTTGTGCTACCTTACCATTTATTTAATAAGTGGGATTTGCACTCATTGTGGAAATGATCTTTTATAATCTGTATAACTTTCTCACCATTAAAGGTGCTATGTTTGATGATTATGCACCCAGTTCAACCCAGTAACCCCTGAAATGTGCTGATGTCTTAACGATGGGCACCTTTAAAAAACTAGCTCAGATCTTTCAGTATCTCAGTTTTTTATTTACTATGTAAACAACCCACACAATGCTCACAAATGATCAATTATAAGTTATTTGCATTTAAAAACGGGAACTATATCTAAGATTTGACTACAATTACAAAAACAGCTTCTGCTTGTCACGCAGACCTCAGTGCTTCCTGAACACAGACACTGTCATGCTTCTCCCGAATAGTTATATTACATAAATATGTACCCTGCAATATTTCAGTGGTCTCTTAAACAGAGCCTCCTGGTGTTATAAACATGCTATGCTGTAATGTAGCGCTGGTTTCATTCCAGTGTGAAGCGTTTTATTCGTTCTTCTCTAACAGATAAAAACTCCAAAGTTTGCAGAAAAGTTCAGCAAGCGGAGCAAAAAGAAACGAGCAGCAAACCAGAGTGCACATACCTTCCTGCAGCTGATAGGCGGAGGAGTGATGCCAGCAGGACCTGAGGACGAGGAGAGATAATCCAAAGAACCAGGCGGGACTGCTGCACAAAAGCACAACTAGAAAGTGAGAAAGTGACTAAAAGTGAACTCACATCAACTTATTTAGAGTGTTTCATTTACCGTGAAGCCATTTTCCCTGAATGTGTGCTTAGATCCACACTAAAGTTTCCCAGTTCATATGTGGTAGTGACAGAGTGAGAGAGATGGAGCCCACTCTGCCTCTGTTTCACTCACTCCAAACTAAAACCCCTCACTTTCCTCCTCCTCCTCCTAGTCCTCCTCCTCGCTCTGGCTCTCCCTCTCTTTCTGGTTTTCAGTCAAACAAAGGCAGCTTCAGTGTGTCGGGGCTCAGAGGGCCTTTGCAAAGCTGAAATCTGACTCCACACGTCTCTCCATGGACCACCGCTTTCTAATGCAGCCCCCCCTCTCTCCCTCAGACATCACAACTTCAGACACAAATTAACACAGTCCAGTTAAGTCCTCCTCCCTCCTTCCCCCCAGCTCCTCTCCACTGGTGTGGCTTCTCTCACTTCCCCGGTGCTTAAAAAACTTTTGTGCGGCCTTGACTTGTTGTGGGAAAAGGACCGTGGACCTGCAGCATTCTAAGCATTCCTCAAGGTCCACCGAGGAGAAAACTCTTTTACTAAACCCTCTCTGGGTTTAATAAAACTCTTCACATATATTTACCAAATAATGTGCCTTTAGTTAGTCCAAAATGTTTTATAGCACGTATTTTTTTAACTATAAATAACAAGAATAAAAAGATCTTCACATTCACAGCTGATCTAAGAAATACATTCTAGAGAAACATGTTGAAGCATCTGGTTTCAGTTATTTTCTAACCAATAAAACAGGACAATTTCTGGTCCTGAGCTATTTCTCTGGTCTCACTCGGGACAAATTACACACCGTTGCTTCGCTAGAACCCTTTGACATTGTGACTATTATCTTTTGTTTGTTTTGTTTTTTAGCATCACACAAGGTAAACAAGAAAAGTTGTGAATCAAATAATAATCTTTTCCTTTACACAGCGAAGCCAGATTGATGCAGAGTATTGTGATCTAACGAAGAGAAGTACATCATCTGCAAAAAGGTGAATGTGAGATTCTTAAAGTCTACACTTTAGATTCATGGAAACATTTTGTCCTTTCTTTGGACAATTTTGTAGTTTTCTGCTTAAAAAACCACCATAATAAATCAAAAGGGTGTATATCTCTTCGCAACAACATGCTTTATTTTGATACATTTGGAGTCACAGTGAAGAAAAAAACGTGTTTTAGTCGTTAAGATATGTAAATACCGACGTATGTGTTACCAAGAAAGACAGAGCACAAATAAAAAAGTTAAAGGCAATTTTCAAGGGGATAAAAACATGTGACCCACTAACCCTTCACGTAAATATTTCTTTGGAATGATGCAGCTCTAACACTTGGTCACATCCTATTACAATAAGTTAACATTTTCTCTTGTGGCAAAGGTCAATACGGATCAAGTGAAGTGGAAAAAAGTTAAAGCGTTTTTTAGAGGTCTCCAAAATTAACACTTTGGCAGTTTCACCATGCGTCCTCAAAGTCTTCCCGCTTGGAGGACTTCAGATTTTAACCAGATATGAATAAAATTATTGGCTTAATCATTCATCAAAACTTTTTCAGTGGCCTGTTGAATGTAAAACTGTCCCCCGCTATCGTGTACTCGTGTATCGTGTAAGTTACTATAGAGCACCTGATGCAACGTCTCAACTCAAGAGCATTTTACACTGGTGCCGAATGGAATCTGGCTAAAACACATCAACAACCTCCAGTCTAGCTGCAGGAGCCAGCATGGTAGAGTGGGGGACAGATAAGGATGTGTTCAGACCTTGTATCTGACAGCCCAGACAGATAAGAGTCATTGTGGCCTGTGTGTGATGCTCTTCAAGAGGCAGCATCGCTGATGAAGACCTGTTTTCACTTCACTGACCTACAGGCTGGCCACTACTGATACCAAGTGACATTCCTCTGAGCGTTGTTGTGTTTGTTTGGGTAGTGACCTTTCCTCATGGCTAAAGTTTTACTAGGTTAGATATTTGTGTAACTTTTACCTTCAATCTTAAAGTTATTTTATTCTGTGTGAGTGAATGAATGATCTTCTGTCCACACCCAATGTTGCAAAGCTTAAAATCCAGTCTGATCATCAGAGGTACGTTTTTTTTCTTTGTTTTTGCAGCAGGTTGGCCAGAAACAATCAAACCTTATAGCTCAGGCAAACTAAATTCCTTTGCAGGTAGTGAAGCACTGGAGCAGGTGAATTTCAGATTTTTAGATTTTAAATTGACAACCATTATGTCAGGATTAAATGCATATCCAAAAATCTTTTATTTAAGTCTTTTTAAGGCCTACATGGAGTAAAATCCATACAGGTGTTTATTCTACAGCTCAGATGCATTGCTAAACTGGTGCTTGTTGGTGTTGGAGTGAGTGATCAGATAAAAATAAGGTTCTGCTGGAAAGTCAGGTATATAAATGTTTTATATCGAGGAATTTATATCGAGGAATTCACATTTTAGGAGCAATTAATCAACACATGTACATTTATTGATATAAAGAGCAGAAAAGCATTGCTGCCAAACACTCTGCGTTTACATGACTGTAACAGGAAAGAATCAGAACAAAATGGACACATCTTTAAAAATGTTATTTTAACAGTTTCATTGTAGAGAATTAAATCAATCTCTTTTTCTAACTTGAAATATTTGCATTTTTATTATTTTGATAGTAAAAAAAAAACACACACACACACAAAAGTGTTTGAAGATCACCTAGACTTTCTGGAAGGAAGCTATCCTGATAATGACAGAGAGAAGAGGACAGAAGTCAACAGGCTGGTGTTACCATGCAGAGAAAACAGCAACAAGGGATGAGAGAGGAAGAATTTCAGCTTGTGGGTGGCTTCAGAGTAAAAGACCTCCAAACAAGAGGTCTTAGCTGTTTGAGTCAGTAAGATACCAGATTGTCGACGCTCTTTAGCTGAACACTTAGCGAGCAGGCTGAGCTGCCCCAGCTGACATTAAAACGCACCAGCGAACAAAAAGACAACACATCTGCTGGCAGTGAGGTAGTACTTTAGTAGAAATTCCACAAATTGGACCAAAGCTGTTTGTGGTTATGATAAAATACAACGCCTCTTAAATGCATCCAGCTGGTTGTGCTGAACGCAAAACCACCAGCTTTTACTAAATCTAAAACACAAATACAAACATATTGGCAACAAAATACACAGCTGCAGATTGATCTTTCCAACCTGAGTGGGTAAAATGATTTCTTTGAGGGTGGATATTTGTTTAATCTATATTTAGATCAAGGAGTTTATACTGAATGGTATCATGACTGCTGGCTTTGTATTTCATGCAAGACCTGAGATTAACTTTTAAATAGATCTGATTTACAAAAAGAGCTCTTCAAGGCATCCACATTGGTTTAGACATAATCCATTATCCATCTATACCATGTGTACCCACACACTGGAAAATCTACGTATAGAAATTCAGCAGAGTCAGGTTCAACAGAAACTCTTCAGAACAACAGTGCTCTCAACATTTTGGTGTCGAAAAAATGGAAAAGTATCCAGTTATCGCCAAGAAAGCCCTGGAATTTTTTACTCTATTTGCTACAACATATCTTTGCGAGCAATCCTTTTCGAGGTTGCTGGACATAAAAATGAAGAAAAGGAACAGACTTTGCTGTGAACAGGACATGAGATTGGTACTTGCCAAAGTGAAGCCACTCATATCTGAACTGGTCTCTCAAAGACAACAGCAGAAGTCGCACTGGTTTACAGTTATGTCATTTGTTGTGAGTAGACGTACTGTTCATTTTGTACGCCAGTAAAATAAAAATATATACCTATGTCTTGAATCAAGTTTTTTTTCACTAAAGAATGGTTCAGTTAATTTGCATATGAAACTGGTGGGGTTCAGCACCTCCAAGAAACCACTGTCTAGAGGATGCCAGTAGTTCTTAACTCTTGCAGTACAGTTTGTAAGAGTTACTGACAAGTATAAAATGGTTTTAAATACCAAGCAAAGTTTTGAATGGATGATGGCCATAAGAGGCCAAGATTCTTCCAAACATGTTTCCATCTGTGAGTGGATCCAATTCACTTTAAATATATTATGTGTTTAATATCTGTTCAGGGCTGGACAGTGGAGCAGTGGAAGAAGGTACTTCAGCTTCCTCCCACTGTCCATGCACATGAGGTTGATTGGTCATTCTAAGTTGTCCTTAGGAGTGTTTGTCTGCTTGTTTGTCTCTGTGTTGCCCTGTGATGTACTGGCAACCTGTCCAGAGCGTACCCTGCCTCTCGCCCAGTGACTGCTGGGATAGATTCCGGGTACTCGCAAACCTGAATTTGATGAAGCGGTTAAGAAAATGGATGGATACCTGTTCAACATACCGACGTCACTTTTATTTTTCTATGCTTGTTTTACCTGTGGAAATTCTTGATGGATGACATAAATCGGTTGCTCTCAAAACAAGACAAAAGTGATGAAATCAAATATGACTTTTATTGTGGCTGGATTTTCTTCGTAGATATACAGAAGCAATGCTGCGGTTGCAACTTCCAGTCAAAAGCCAACAAACACAGCAGCATGAGTCTGAATGTTCTAGGTGATAATAGAAAAGAGCATTGGGGAAAAGCCTGTGAATGGACACAACTCACTAAGGATCCACCTTTACGACATCAACACTCTCTTGGTGCTTTTGAGTCCTTTTGTCAATGGCAGCTGCTAAAAGGAGCTTAAGATGCTGGAGGTTGTAAAGAAATGTTCAAAACAACCATTTTTACTCACAAGGTGTTGACACATAACAGGCTGCTGAGTATAAAACACAGAGAGGAATGTTAGAGACAGAAGATGCCGAATATCTTTCTGTGGACCCATTAGTATGTTGACTCAGTTTGTCCTCTTCATCCCTCTGATCATCCTCATTTTTACGTGTCTCTGAAGTGATTTTTTCATCATTGTTCTCTCTGTCAATGGGTTTAAATGAAAAACTCTGAACTGAAAACACCGAGCCAATAGATTGCTAGATTTTGCATTGTGACCCAGAATGATTCCGATGAACAAGGAAAATTCATTTCGAGGGCAGCAAAGAGGAAGTATGTGGAGGATTCAGTGGCTGATACTGATGTTTTGTGTAACAGATTCTACTCTCTTTGCTTTTCTCTTCCTCTTTGTGATGCAGCCGACGCGCTCTGCACAGTTTACAGGTTTTGAAGCAAAAGTTCTCCCCCATGGTGAAAACCGATCACGAAGCTGGAAGCGTATTGTGGGTTCAAAGGTCACACTGATTCCGGGGGCGGTGTGATTGGTAGAGCATCAGTATGTGATCGTGTGTGTTCCAGGTCAACACAGAAAACAACAAGTTATTCAAGCTGAAATTTAAAACGCAGTGCTGACAAAGAGGGAGCCGCCCCACTGAAAACAAGCAGGGAGCTTCACCATTCAGCCTCACAGTGATTGGCAGGCACATGGGCTACAAGGTCAAGCTGCTTTCTAGCAGAGACAGATTAACTTGAAACAGGTTTAGTCCTTGTCTTCATATAAGACAAAACAGATCCGTGCATTCATTTAGGAAAAGTTAAGGGAAAAAAACTTTGGATCTAGATCACAAATTCCTTCATAAATAAACCAGACCGAATGTCAATATGAAAAATGACTTCATCTCAACTTATCTCAAGTATTTTTGGCACTCATATTTTGTGGATTAAACAATGTTTTTAAAAGTTATTCACCACATTTATTTTCTATGATAAATGGTTTTATTATTATTATTATTTGCAAGAGTGAGAAAAGGGGAAAAAGGGTGTAGCAAAAACATCCAAACACCGCAATGCCCCTACTGGTCATTTCTGCACTTTGAAGAAACTACATAAACAAGGTGTCCTATAAGATCAGAGCCTGCTAATGAAAAATATGTCTCATCACAATGAGACAAAACCAAACAAGAAGTTAAAGAAGTAGCAAACAAAAATATCACAAAGCCATAAATCATCTTACTTATGTTAACATGCTAATGTAACTTTAGATTTGTGGTGTGTAATTTTATTCATTTGTATATTTTTGTTTATTAATTTAATTGTTTTTGCAATCTATTTATGTTGTAATTAACATATTGCTTTCTTGACTATTTTGTCAAATGATATTTTATCATTTACATTTTGTCCATATTCAACTTTGTGTCTAAAAATATTGGCTCCTACTTGTTCTGGGAGAGCCGATTTTACAGTTTTGTGGGGTTTCCGTCTTGTGAGCACGAGCAGTGCGCGGTTGGCGGAGAAGCTAATAAACGTCTGAAGACTGTCCTTGGTGTCACCAACCCAGCAGCAGCAGTAACTACATTTTTAACATTTTTTTAATGTTACACTAGCATAAAGTAAGAGATGTAAATAGGCATGAATTAACCTTCTTTCGCGATACTGGATCAAAAACACACAAAGCAATAAAAACACTAATATGGTCAAGTTTGACTTTATTATTTTTATATTTGGACTTATTGCTACAGTGCAGATGCCATTGCTGTCTTCAGGTGTAATCATACAGGTGCTCCTGGCTATCTGTGCTTTATGGTGACATACCAAACGTTTGCCCTCTAACATGGATGTCCTTGGGATTCAATGCTTCTTTGTAACAAACAAAGAGTGGCGGTTTAAGAGATAGGGCTGCAGTAGACGTAGTAATTATGATGTTTAAACTGTCATATAGCATTAGCATTTCTGCCCAGAATCTTAAAGTAAATGAAAGCAGCCTGAACGTAATGGACCCATCAGTCAGGGGAGGATTTGGTAGCTGCAGCAGCCAGTTATTGTTCATTCATCCTGAACTCGAGTTCAGCCGCAGCTGCAGCTCTGAAGGGAAAATAAGGTAGTCCTTAACATGATGGGTGTTTCACTTTGAAGCTGCAACATCTTTTGTGGCATGCTGTTAATCGTGAAATGTCAAAAGCAAAACAAACATATTCTATAGTTTTCTTATATCTTGTTTGTGAAGTTTCCACATACTTTTAACATTTGATGCCTAATTCATAACAACAGCTGCTATTTAAATGTAAAGTTTAGATACTCTCTGTTGCAAATACACTCTATCAGCTAACTAAGCTTGAGAGTAATTTCATCACAGCACCACCTATAAATGCTTCAGTTCACCACTTCCGTGTGAATTGATATGATTGTGTATGTACAGATGCTGCTGACCTCCACATCTCTTTCAGCAACTACTCTCCACTAAAATACACAAGAAATAAACACCGCTGAAGTCCAGTCTTCAGCCAACTTTTCTCACACAGTGTCATTTATCTGCCAGAAACTTCAACATTTACTTTTTTTTCCCCTTATAAACCAAAGACTGTTTAAGGATTTTTGTGTATCACCTTGTGGGGCGAGGGGGTCTTGGCTGGTATGGGGTGGATTTTTCAAAACATTCTAGCAGCTAACTTCTAGCAGCTAAATAAATTATAGAGAATTTTAGAGAACAATTAGTGACGCTAAACTAAACAGATCCCGGACTTCCTGTCCTTAGACCCTCCTTCGTGGTAAGGAAAATCTAAAAAAACACAGTTGTAGGGAAAAGAAGAAACCTCATGGAGCCCCAGGTGAAGGAGAGATCCTCTCCCAGGATGGAAAGGCAAATGTACCTAGGACCGATTGCTGTTGATTAGCTCATCTAAAATCTACAGTAATACGTCGGAGGTTCGTAGCATGCAGTCGTTTGTCCTCGTCCAGACAGGGGGGTGGGATTGGCTAGGGGATCCCGAGTCCAT
>JBAMHX010000020.1:3827985-3851820 GCA_037177515.1 Pseudomugil tenellus
TCAGTGCTGCGCATGCGCGCGAAGGGATAAACCCACTAGCGATAGCCTTAAAGGGCGAAGCCTATACGAAATAGAACTTCTCCACCACAATAAAGTGGCTGCTCAGGGAGAGGAATGAATGAATAATCGCGTTTATTTAACAACAAAAAGATGTGAGCTGGTCTCATACAAAAAATTCTAGGACTGAAAACTGGTTCCTTTTCAGTCCTGGTACACACACATAAACTGGCAAATAATCAGAAGCAAAGAGGTGTCTTCTCCTGACTGATGACTTCTTTGTTCTTTGACTTTTAAAAAAAAGAAACATGTCTCAGCACAGATGCTACATATGTTTAAATGAAGACACACACCCCAATTTTATGTACACATTTTCAGCGAGGACTGGAAGATGAAGTGAAGGTACAGCAGTGATGACAACACCAGATCTTACTTTGAAAGATATTATCTTTCTCATTTAACTTGTTTTTTAAATATGATCAATAAAACAGAGGTTTTAATCATAGGTCACAGAAAGGAACTAGTTTTAAAAGTTAAATCACTTCCTTTTAACCCAGATGACGAAGTGAAGAACCTCATAATCATTTCTGAGTCTACAGACTTTACATCTCACATCAAAAGCACAACAATGCCCAGGTTCTTTCACCTCAACAACTCTTCCAGATTGTAACAATTCCCCTGTCAGCTGATGCTGATCCATTCTTTTTTCCTGTTGATTACTGTAACGCTGTTCTTTCTGGTCTTCTTTTTTAAAAAAATACATGTCTATAAACCCACTGCAGTTTTCAAGAACATAAGCTGCTCGTCTACTGATGAAGACCAGAAAAAAAGCTCATAATACGCCAGTTTTAAAATCTCTGCATTGCTTTCTGTGTGCTTCTAAGTTGATTTTAAAATACTTTTATCAGTTTTTAAAGATTTAAATGTTTTAGCGGCCTGCACGGTGCCGGTTAGCACTGTGGCCTCAAAGGAAGAAGGTTGCTGGTTCGAGTCTACGGAAGGTCCGCACAGTCTGTGGATTTCGCTCTCCCCGTGTTGGCGTGGGTTCTCTCCGGGTTCTCTGGCTTCCTCCCACAGTCCAAAAACATGCACCCTGGGGATAGGCTGATTGGTGACTCTAAATGGCCCATAGGAGTGAGTCTGTGTTGCCCTGTGATGGACTGCCGACCGAGTCGTTGTCCCCAGTGGGTAATGGATGGACAGATTTGAAAGGATGGAAAAAAAGGGGTTTGGGGGGTTAAAGCATATTAACTTGAATTGTATGTATGATAAAGTGCTTGATACATACATTTTGATTGCGTGATTGATTTAGACATCATTTTGTCTTCCTGGCATCTCCAGTCAGACTGCTCTTCATCCTCTTGATGAAACTGCCTTGTTGACATATGAGGTCAGACAACTGCTGCTCACTAAATATTTCATCTCTTCATGATTCTCTGTAAACCCAAAAGATGTGCATGAAACTCCAAACAGATCAGCAAAGTTTGACAACGTTGCCCTTCTGGGACCAACTGTCATGTCCTGTCATCTTCATTCTAATGCTCGATTTGAATTTCAGCATGTTTTTATAAGGTGTTCATGCCTAAATGCATTGAGTTGCTGCCATCTGAGGAACAGGTGGACCTAATAAGGTGTCTGTGAGTTTTAATTATGTCTTCCAGAGGTGTATATCTTAGAGCGAATCTGCCCAGTAGTTTCTGACTTCTAACAGTAATGTTTTGAACCCGTTGCAGAGCAATGCTTTTACTCCGACCAACCTCACTTCTGGCAGAGTTCAGATAAAGTCTGACTAAAAATCTACTGTGCATGAGTTCAAAGAAAAAAAGAGAGAGAAAACAAACTGCAGACATTTGAACAGCTTTACTTTATTCATTTTAATCTAAAGATTTAAGTAAAAAACTTGCATTTAAGAAATGTTACTTGAAAAGTTTCGTATTTTTAAACAAAAATGCATCAAAAAGACTTCAGAAAGGAAAGTCTATTAAGTGATGGATGTAGTTTAAGTGAAACTCTCCTGCCGGTTTTCTGTATTGTGGAGCTTCTGTGGTTGGATAATGTCCAAAATGGATTCTGATGTTTCTGATGTTTTAATGTCACAAAAACAGTCAGTTAACACATAATATCTTCATGGTGTCGTCAACCTAAAGCTCACATTTGGTGTCAGCATGAATCCTGGGTGGCCCAGTCACAAGCGAAAAGCTCAAAGAAGTGGATTTCATTTATCCTGAGTCTATGCAAATGAACACTTAATCTTCTTCTACTGTTTACTGAAGCTTCTTCAGAAACGGTCTCTATGGAAGGGTTGCTACTAAGCATGACTTCTGTCACTCAGATCAGGAGTTTTGTAAGTTAGATAAAAGTAAAGCTGTTTTTGTACAGTAATCCTTTAAAGTAACACTGAATAACTTCCCAACCGTAAACCTCTGTTTTTCTGGCCTATAGTGATTAAATCAAAGCAAATCAACTTTATTTATAAAGCACTTTTCACAGTAATGTAGCTCAAAATAAACTTATTTGAATATGTCACTCTAGATACTCTCAACATCAGAGATCAGCAACACACCTGATTGTTGTGTTTTCACTCACATATGTGAATAATCCTCTGACCTGAAGGCACAAAAATGTGCATATCTGCTGACGTCAATGCCCTGCAGGGTTTAAAAGACGAGAAACAATGTTGCTTTACTTCACCGTGTCACATGCCAGCAGCTGAAACACACTGACTGTTCTGATGTACGCCATAGCTGATGTATTGAAGAAGTGCAAAACAACATTATTGGAGGAATCGAGGAAAACAAAGAGAGAAAAAACAAAGCAAGACATGAGAGGGGTGAACATTGGAATGACTTTTATTGTCTGGAGAGAGCTCAGAGAAGAGGCAAGACAAGTTTTACTTGTATAGCACAATTCAACAACAGGGTGGTTTGAAGAGACAATAAGCGTTTAAATAAGAAGCATTATTTAAAATGAAAAACAAGAGAGAATGGAAAAGATTAAGAAACAAATTCATGTTTTAAAAATCCAGTTGAAAAGAAAATTGAGAAAATTTGGCCTTATAAGTAAAAATGATTGACCTACAGCTGAGAACAGGTGGATGCAAATAAAACGAGTGTTTCAACTTTATTCCAGGTTTTCTGGGAGTTTCTGGGAGATGAGACAGAAACTACTAAATTAGCTAATAGCTATCCCTGGGGGGTTCCAAAGTCCAACATATCTCCCAAAGTTAAAGTCCATTTTATTGATATTTTTTTGGTGGATTGATTAAGAAGAAATCAAATGAATTATTTTGTGCTTGAGGCATAAACTGATGCTGCTGCTGGATGTAACATGCTGCATAAAAATGAAGCTTGTTATGTTTCACCTTTCTCCATTAGCATTCATTTTATTCTCTTCAGCTCCTCTAAACCTTAAAGTCACATTGAAACTTGTTAGCCTCCTCTGCCTTGAAAGAAGCACATTTGTCTTCATGCCAAAGCTCTGTGTCGTCGGCTGCCAGGTTTGGGATTCAGCTGGGCACTGTTTCCAATAAAAGTATCCCAATCAATCCGCCCTACTGCTTTGCCAGACATTATGCTTCTGCCAGGCTTTATGGAAACCCTTTTCCATTAAACCTTTGAGTACCTAAGGTTTGGATTTAGGGGTTATTTTCCCAGAGAAAGGGAGGATGTATGCCTAAATTCTGGCTAATATTTCTGCTTTCAGCTAATTATTTCCCACCAAACTTGGTTTGCCAGATTTTAGGATCATATTTCCACATACCGCCAGGTCTCCGGCTGGACCAGTGTGTTTCTTTCCACAGGAAGTCGAGATTATGTTTGTCTGCGCTGATCAAACGACATGCCTGTGGCTGCCCATGTCACACATGCGATCACTTAGAGAACGGCACTACACACAGACTCATAAAAAGAACAGTCCAGGAGGTCAGGATCTGTTTTTTTTTTCTTTTTGGGGGGGTGGGGGTGTTCCATTATGCCCTAAGTGACAAAAGAGCAGACATTAAACTGCACACAACCTTTTAGTACAGCTTAAATAAGCACTATGACAACACTACCTAAAAATGACTACTTCAGCATCCATCTTACATCCTACCTGTACTCTGAGCTTTCCCCAGATTGTAAAAGTCAGTCCAATGTGACTGTTGTCTTATTTCTTGCACTGCTTCTTAGTCTCTTTCTTTTCCTTTCCTCTACTGATAAAAGTCCTCCTATATGTCTTTGATAATTCAGACAATGCACATTCAAAACAGCTGGTGTGTTGATATCCAGTTACTAGTATGTGTTGCAGCACATAAAGCAAAACTCAGCTAAAACATTACAAGTTGTCCCGGAGTTTCACATTCTTGGAATGAAAGTGTAGAAATGTCTGCGGAAATGTGTAGAATATGTGTCACTGTCCCATGAAGTGAGTGTGAAATGCAGAGTTTTAAGGTCAGCAAGCTACATGACATGTTTTTAAAGTTAAAAGTTGCATTTAGTTGTATTTAGGGCTAAGATATAATCTGTTCTTCATCAGCTCTGGGTCTTTATCATGATATGGAGTTTTTTTATGCTGTCTATAAGTGTATTAATAGTGATTACATGGGACTTTGTGTATTTTTGCTGCATTTTCTTTCTTTATTAAGTTATGGCTGATCCCTTTGTTTGTCAGCAGTGTGAAAGGACAGCTTGGGCTGACTTTCAGTTTCTCCAGCGCTTTTGTGGCTCTCTTTGGCTACATTCTTTCCCTTTTATGCTTTATTCATTAACTTTCCTCAGTCATTGGCTGATCTTGTTTCCGCCAAGTAGGTTATGTTTTCGGGAGAGTTGGTTTGTCTGTCTGTCTGTGAGCAAGATAGCTCAAAAAGCTATGGGCTGATTTTTATTACATTTTCAGGAGACTCTTGAAATGGGACAAAGAACAAATGATTACATTTTGGACGTGATCCGGATCACCGTCTGGATCCGGGACTGTATTGAAGGATTCTTTAACAATGCGAGATAGGGACATATAGTCACACTATGAGGGGGAACTCTGAGCTTGGTGAAGGTTTGCCCTCTCTGAGTGCTTTTCTAGTTATATATAGTATGTTTTGGGGGGGGGGTTTCTGTTGTTGTTATTAGCTTTCAGCTTTCACTGAATCGAATCACAATTCATGTGGCTTTAAAATAAATTATTTATCCATTTCATTTGGGGTCATTTTAAAAATGCTTCACGTTACATTTGGTCTCTTTTAGGTTTTCTTGACGACATATTTAAGTCCCCTCCAATGAACTGAAGTGTGCTGAAAGCTACCAGATACACACTTTGTAGACGTCTTATGCTTATTACTGATATCAATATGAATTTAATCGTGATCTAATTTTGCATTTTTTTATCAGTTCGTGCCACCTGCTTTATAAACTTCTGATTTTGCATTTAAGATTTTACTGAATGAAAAGAAAATTCAGTATGCCTTTATTTAAATCAAATAATTTCATTGTAAAATAACAATTTTAAAGTTTAGAACCTCAATTAAATCTAAAGGACAAGGATACAGATGGTTGGGAAGTCAGTGAAGGAATTGTACATACTGTGACCCATACTTTCCACTTTTCAAACAATAACAAAGTCATTAATATCCTATATCCCATCTTATCTCTCCCACCAGAGGCTTAACACCAATAGCTCAGAGAATGTGCCACTGTCCACTTCCTGTTTTGTGTATGTGTTCAGGGAAAAATGGGATGTAGGGGGTGTTTGCTGTTGTTACAGCACACTATTTATCTTCATTAGCCAGAAATGATATCATCGCTCAGTATTATCTTCACACTGAGACACAGGGTTAATATGTCCTGTCCACTTGTGTTTATGGGATGATTATTTTGTTCCACAAACATGTAAGAAAAATAGGTTTAAGTTTAAGCTTCCTAAAGATGTGACAAAAATGTTTGGATGTGATGTGCTGATAAGATTTACTGATCTTTCTTAATCCAAATTATATGTGATCACTGGAATCTCACAGGTGTTAGTCTGCTCAACAAGAAGTCTAAGTTAGTAATTTCGAAAATGAATAAATGTTTATTTCTTAAATAACTGGATCAAAAAATGGATCTAAATTATGGCAACACATTTTCTGATTTTCAAATTTCATATTTTCCCAACCTGAGACTGCTGATGTGCTTTGTGGTACCACGTATTGTCTGCAACAGAAAGCAACTTTAGAAAGATGGAAAGAACTGAGTAGG
The DNA here is from genome assembly GCA_037177515.1 of Pseudomugil tenellus. NCBI lineage: Eukaryota > Metazoa > Chordata > Actinopteri > Atheriniformes > Pseudomugilidae > Pseudomugil > Pseudomugil tenellus. The sequence continues at coordinate 3,834,186 of JBAMHX010000020.1, forward strand.
AGGATAAAATAACGCTGTAAACCATGAGAGCAAAAAATCAGCCTTTAGACCCAGTATAATATTCCCATGACCTTATACCTCGGTCATTTCTCCCCCACCGTGAGTAACATTTGCTGCTTTGGTGGCAGGATTGCACGTGATGTTTAACCTCCACAGTGTATGAAACAGTCCCCCGTGAAGGCACTGCAGGACACTTATAACTGCTTTTTAATATCCCAAAGTAAAGGTCAAAGATCCAGCCGTTTGCAGACTTTTATCCATTCAAGATTAATTATCTGGTCCATAAAATGGACAATATTCACAAAGCTTTGCAGTCGACAGGAAGCTTTTAAAAATCTCTATTTATTGACGTTGGCTGCTTAATGTGAGCAAAGTATGTTTACAAAGTAAAGTATTGATCTGAAGGACTTTTTGGAAAGTGCTTTGTTAATCAGAAGCCAAAAGTAACGGCAGACACATTTGAACAACTATTGTGTCAGAGCTTTACTTCGCTTCTAAAACGTATCTTCTACTATCATATCTTTAACAAAAACACCTTAGTTTCAAACATTCTTATGAAAGAAGAAGCTCCTCTTTTTCCTTAACAGTTCTTTTCTTTAAATATTTACACTTGGACAGGAACATTTGGTAAGTTACCTCCATTAACCCTAAAAGGCCATAATTAACTTATCTTTATCTCCTCACATCCCCTTTTTGCAACTCGGCAGATGCTGGCCAACACACACACTATCAGTCACAAAGGAATGCAGGTTTCACAGCTTAATGAATTCCTGCAGAAACAGTTATGTGCAGGACAATATTGGTGCCAACTGTCTTTCGACAGCCCTGAGCTCTTCCAGACTGAAAGTATTCCTCTGAGCTGAAGACAACTAACGTCTTCCTCCTCAGCATCGAAAAGACATTCATCTAGTCATTCTCATTATTTTCCAAGACAAAGTAAGAGTTTTGATTTCTACACATGAACGCCTGAAGATTTAGGAGGATTTAGGAGAATCCAAGAAGCTGCCACCATGAAACAATGAACGGTCTCCACTGTAGGTAAAACCAGTTCATGGTGTGTTTAACTTGGCTTTGATGTAATGCTGAGCAAGAAGAATCCGAAAGACAATGAAAAAAAGTAACAGCTGTGGAAGAAGTCTGTTTCCTGTCCTGCTAATCATGTTACACCTCATCTTTTTATTCACCAGGATGTTTTTCATATCAGAAGATAAAGTAAACATATGTGCCACAGTTTCATTATAAAATGTTACAAAACTAAATAAAACAGCTAAGGTTGTCCAATTTTTCACCCCATCAACCCACTTTATCCGCCACAGAGGTCATGTTTTTACCAGTGTTTGTTGGTTTATGTACAAAATAAATTGAAAAGTTATGGATGAATTATGATTAAATTTTGAAGGAATTGAAAATTTAGAAAGATGGACATCTGGGGAGATCAAGAAATTATTACATCTTGCTGGAGATCAAAATCACCGTCTTGATCCGAACCCAAACGAAGCATATTCACACTCTGGATGAAACAGTCTCGTGGGGAACTGATCCTTCCACGTCGGCAACAGTCTAGGGTTGGCATTTCTTACATCTGCCAAGGAGGTTATGTTTTTGCCAGTGTTGGAAATGTAATACGCATAATTTGATCTAAAGACATGTAATGAACACCAAAATTGTAGCTGAGTTCCTTGCAAATCGTAAGTATTCAACGGATTTCACGTATCTTCAGTAGTTTCATTAGCAGAAAACAGTTTAATAATAACTAATAATAATTAAAAACTAATAATAATGATAAAACCTTCATTTTAAAGCTTGTGTTTTCATGGTCACTAAATCTAACAGAATAGATCATATCAATGCAGAACTGTTCTTTTAGTGGGAATTGTTGTAAGGGGGGATGGTCATGCTTGATGGAGGTCTGAGCTCTCTGAGTGCTCTTCTTGTTTACATATGTGTTTCAACATTTTGAGGTCCACTTTTCACATCATGCTGATCTTACAGGACCACAAACACACCTAAATAAGAATGAAGAGATGGTAGAACCGATAAGTAGCTGATGTTAAGTCCAGTCTTACAAAAACCATGTGCAAAACTGCAATGTCACAGTCACAGAAATGAAAGCGTACTATATAAGTTGGTTAGTGTAGGGTGTTGCATGGCAGCAGTCATGACCAATGAGTACGACAATGTTAAAGTAATAAGTATGACAACATAAAAGATTCACAAAATACATCATATAATCATTATAATTAAAAATAATCATAAAGCTCTTTATTAGATGACGTGTTCTTTAATTTTGTTATATAAAACAGGATATATAGCAGACATATAAAACAAAGACATTTAATGCTGTTTGTTCTTTATTTGATTCCACCTTGCAGGACAGGTGTTTGCGAGGGGCACTTTCACCTTCAGGTCACATAAAAAAAAAAATAAACTAATTGGAGAAACTGCTTTTATTTAACAAAAGTAAAAAAAAGTCACTGTTTTGTCTCAGAGCTACATTCCCTTGAATAATTCAACGGATTTGAGTCAACGTGAGTGTATCTAATTAGTACCAGAGCAAAGCAAAGCAGCTACAATTCCTGCTCATGAAGCTAAATAAAGAAAAGTATGCATAGTTTCAAGCCACATGAATCTACAAAACAGCCTAACGCATTATCAAAACATGTAGATCTGGGTCCGGTACTGTTTCAATCAAAGATGATTTGGGAAAATAAATAAATAAAAGGCCTGTGTTTATCCATTAACGAGCATCTCAACGATATCTAATCATGCGTCTCATATATTTTGGGAACATAAATCCCTCTGATGTGAGCTTCACAGCCACAGCTGCAGCCGCTTTTGCTTGAAATCAAGGCTTTCCCTTTAAAACAAGATTAATGAGTTCTGATAGAGCGCTCTGATGACTGCCTTGTTATCTGCTTGCCTGACTCCCTGTTTTTCTGGAGCATTTTTCCAGCCCACCTCTGAGAGGAAGCAGCAACAGGAAAAGCAGCCACTGCAGCAGATAAGGACAGAGTGGGATGATACAGGTGGCTCTTCCATAAAAGCATAGGTGGAATATTCCCACTACACTGTTAAACTCTTCATGCACTTCTTATGAACTGGATCCAGAAATTCATGCTGGTAGAAGTACAGTCACAGAAACAAACCTGACCATTGTTAATACATCCAATCCTACTGAGGGGTCTTTCAAGTTCAGATCCAGTTTCATTACTGGGGTCATACTGGGCAGTTAGGTAGTTACACTGCAAAAATTTAAATCTAAGTAAGATTAAAGATCTCAAATCAAGAACGCAAATGCTTATTTTCTTTAGTGTAATATATTTATTCTTACTTAAAAAGTTTTTTTTACTTGTTTTAGGAATTCTTGACAGGTGTTCCTTGAAATAAGATAAATTATCTGCCAACAGAAAAAGAAATTTTATCTTATTTCAAGGAAACTTAATCTAATTTTTGTAGGTTTTTTTGGTTTTAAAAGACAGTTTTTGTGTAAATTTTATCATGAGACTTTAGTTCTGTGCTCATTAAGAATTCAGGACCGTTTCAAACTTGGCTTGTATAAATATGGTTATTATAAACTAGAAAAATGTGGATTTATTTTAATTGCATTACAAGGAATTGGTTTGAGTGACATTGTCTGACCTTGAGATGACTTTGTTGTGAATTAGCATTATGCAAATAAAACTCAGCTAAAAACGACCTTCTTTTAAATGAGAGTAAGTTCTCAGGCTGGCGCTACTTAGGAAGTTTATTTTGGTCTCTTGCATCAACACAGCAAAACCTCCATAAAGTACCTGGGAGCCATTTTGATTTGACAAACATATGATTAGAGATCAAAATTCTAACAATTTCCTTCTTTTTCTGATTTTAAAAACTAATTTGACTGGACTTATATTACAGCGGCGTCAGTTTGGTTTCTGTGTACTGGCTACCTGTTCGTTTTGGAGTTCACAAGATTTTACTGTGTTTTTTTTAGAAGTCTTTAAATGGACAGGCCCCTTCATATCACCCACCTTTTAACCCTTTCATGCTCCCTCTAGATCGCTGAATTCAGTTGACCAGTCATGTCTTGTTGTCCAGGCTGACATATTTCTGTTGTCTCCAAATTGTGGAAGAGCCTCTTTCTTTATGATAAAACCTCATCAACTTTTAAATCCTGTTTCAATATTATTTTTATTCACTTGTGTTGCACCCGCATCATGGAGACACCCACGTCAATCACATTTTGGCTTCCCTTAGCTTCCCTTTCCTGGCTCCAGCTCACCTGTTTGCTTCGAGAAACCCACTCCTTGGATTGACTGCTTGTTTGCGACTTTGGACCGCTCCTGGATTTTCCCTTAGCCTGTTCTCCTGATTTGATCTTGTTTATGGATATCTCTTTGGCTCAGTCCCCTGATATGGATCCTCGACTGTCTTCCTGTTCCCGTGCGGCTCGACTTCCTGGTTCTGACCCATGACTTTCTCCTGGATTCCGATCTGCTCCCGCCCTCGATCTTGGACTGGCTTAAGGACACCCCGCGTTGATCTCCCTCATCTGAGCTTTGGTTTTCTAGCTGATTATTGTTTTTCGCTTCATTTATATAATTTATTTTTCAACTTTTATTTCTATTCCATCACTCTTTGTTGTAAAGCACATTGGTCAACATATGTCATTTTTAAATATGCTTATAAATAAAGCTGACTTGACAGTCAGTGGATTGCAGTGTCACTTTCACCCTCTGGAATTGATTCAGTAAGATTACGACTCCAACTAAAAGGCCCTGAAACAGTAACAGCTCATCTCGGATGGTCACTATGTAATTTTTGGCTTACCAAACCCTTTGGAGAAAACATGGCTTTTGAGAAAAGATTGATGTAAATCGTGAAGCAAAATGGACTTTGTGGTTGCAGAGATTTATTAATTCCGTTATGTGTACACAATTTCTAGCCGGAGGCCTAAAGAATAAACAAATAGCTCAAAAGTTGCAGCTGTGGGTGAAACAATATGAAGTCATAAATTCATATTATTGTATTCAGATACATTATAAATAAACTGGTATCTCACTTCTCGTCCAATGATTGCTGGGATAGGCTCCAGCTGTCTGGGACCCTTCATGTACAGACAAAGGATGGATCGACGATACATAAACCACAATATATTCTAACCTTTGAATGACATTTGAAGAGAAGTTAAGGTTGAAGCATCTTTTCTAATTGAGTGAATTTTCAGGATAGTGACTTGGAAAAAAAGATTTACTACAACCAACACAGCACACTTTTTCTATCTGCAAAATTAAAACATTATCTCAAACATTAGACTTCCAGTCTGTAACATTTTAAAACAATTTCATCGCTTAAAAACCATAATGCTCATAACTACAGTAACATTGTGTTTTCATACCTTAGAGCAGTGCTTCCTCAGGACCCTCTGCCCGGCATGTTTTAGAGGCAACCCTTCTTTATCACACCTGAATTAAACTAATGGCTCATTAACAAGCTGCAAAGAATTTGGTGGGTATGAATCTGAGTCAGGTGTGCCAGTGTAGGAAATGCCTTAGACATGTAGGGGACTGGAACTGAGAAACCATTTCCTCAGAATGATTTGTTAGTATCTAGACACTGTGCTGCCCTGTTCGCCATTATACTACTTACACTGCAATTTCAGTTGAATGTCTAAATAATTCCTTTCAAATCTTCTAGCTTATACAAAATGCTGACTGATGATGCCAAGAGAATCATAATTCTCCTGTCATAACCGCTCCACACTGGCTCCTGCAATACTTAGAATTACGCTTAAAATCCTTCTCGTTACATTCAAAGTACTTAGTGGCAAAGTTCCCACCTGTCTGAAAGATCTGTGTTCGCTGTTGTCCTACTAGAAACTTTTGCTCTCAGCACTTGCTTCATGATGCAAAAATTTGTAGGATTCAACAGAGAACAGAGTTTGTAGAACTCAGATTTGGCTCCTGCAGAACCTATCCATCTATCCATTATCTACCACTTATTCCCATACGGGGTCGTTCTAGATTTTTTTTTTAGAATTTTAGAATCTCCAATCAGCCTATCCCTAAGGTGCATGTCTTTGGACTGTGGGAGGAAGCCTGAGAACCTGGAGAGAACCCACGCTAACATGGGAGAACATGCACTGCTGTGAAGACAGCGCTAACCACCGCGCCATCGTGCAGCCCTTCCTGCAGAACCAGCTTCAGGCAAACCATAGTATCTATCAGCTAAATGGGAAAATGTCCATGAGGAAATCTGGGATTTTTCTCTGGCAGGTTGTAGCTCCCAGTTTGCTTGTAGCTGTTTATTCTGAAAGCAGGTCAGACTAACAGCTTGGTGCAGGTAAACATTACAGAACTCCATCCATCCATCCATCCGTTTTATACCACTTATTCCTGAACAGGCTCGCGGGGGGGCATGGAGCCAATCCCAGCCGACACATGGCGAAAGGTGGCACGTAGCAGAAGGCGAGAAGCAGGATGTGGTTTGTTTATTTCCAGTATATGTAAGTGTGTCACGTCCGGCTTCACATCCAGATTAAGAAAAGGCAAATAAACATGTTTCCATGTAAACTTTCATTCAGAATAAATATTTTCACGTGAATTCGAAGAAGAATACTATCATTAGGAATTATATAATTCAGAATGAATAATTCTGTATTTTATGTCTTTCAATTCATCCATAAAAGGTAAGAATGCAGATGGTGAAAGATTACAATTAAAAGGTAACGAATGGAGTCAGGAAACCAATTTGCTGTTGTTTTACTCAGAAAGTGACAGAGCAGGAAAAGCCAGGAAATGTAGCACTTCTGGGGTGTTGGAGCCATTTACATCCTGCTGGTCTTCACATCAGTATACTTACTTCCATGTGTTGACATTTCACCCTTTGAAAAGGGCAGTGCCTAACCTAATGACCATAAAAGGGATCATTACTTCAGAAACTTTCCTGGAAGGCAGAGAAAGTATATAACAGATACTTCCTCTTTCTGAACATTTGTCTTGGAGCACGCCTCCACAAACTCCCACTTTTAGATGAATCAAGTTTAAAGCATGCAAGCTACACAAGGGAAGGAATCCTTCCAGAGAAAACGTTTCCAAAAGTTGGCAAGATTCGCAGAAGAGGTTAATGAACCATCTGGCTGTAATCCAGACAGTTTATAAAACTTTGGGAGTGAGGTGGTAATGATTACATCTTATCCCGTCCCTTATCTTACCTTGTTTGTTCATGAGGGACAGGGTATTTCTCCTGAGTTGACCGTTTCCATTTGGTTGTACTCTTTTAAGCATAAACACAGTCAGATGTATGTAAACTGTATGACTCAATGGTATTCAAGCAGATAAAATAAAGCTAAATTGTTGCTCTCATGTGATGTGTAGTTACCTGAAAGACTTACAAAGTACTTTGATCTGTGTGGCAGTTCTGCTGAGACTGTAAGAATATCACTTGCAGGTAATGAATGCTTCCTTGCCCCATCTTCCAAGACATCCACACAAACCCATGGAGCCTTTCCCACAGAGATTAGTTTGGCTGTTTGTCACCGCAATGGTGTGTGTGTGTCTATTTGTGGGATATGAAAACAAAGATTGATCTCCAGGGTAACTCTGGACAGCCAGCATGAGGTAAATGATCCATGGTCAGACATTCATAATTTACAAGAAAAAAACTCTGTGAATCCCCGAGATATAAACAAGAATGAACTAACCTGAAAGAGTAACATCACTTGGGATTGTATCTCATTTTCACAGCAAATTGTAAAATGGCTAACTTAATTTCAGCAGTTACAATATGATATTTATTAGCAAGTGGTAAGGTTTGTCATTGTCTTGAAGTCTTTGCGCTCTTTAAACAGCAATATCTTTGGAACGGTTTAAAATAATTACTTTTTTTTGTTGGAAAGATGAAATTTCATTCTTCTGGAGCTAGCTTGCCTACTTCCTTAAACATGGAAGAGTGTCATCTGATTGTCAAAGTAAATGTCCTATCAGATCATCTTGCTCTGTCAAATGTTGTACACATCCAATTGGACTGCTTTATATCATCATGTGGTGCATCAAAGATCTAAATGGAACAAGATGTCCCACTCCTTACTATTTTGTGTCTCGGAAAGGACTACAAAGACTTCAAAGGTTTATTTTGGGTGGGAAAAATCAGTCACAAGCCATCTTTGGCAAGGTCAACAGAAGGAGGCGTCAGCTGCAATAACATGAGTGGTTATCTTACATTACATTACAGTCATTTAGCAGACGCTTTTATCCAAAGCAACTTAAATTTTTCGGGTCACAGGGTTTAGTGTCTTGCCCAAGGACACTTCAACATGTATTCAGCAGAAGCCTGGAATCGAACCGCCAACCTTCAGATTGACAGACAACTACTCTTACCACCCGAGCTATAATTAGACCCTTTATCTTCTACCCTATTATCCTTAACATATTTCTAAATATTTTTTAAAAGTTCAAAAAGTTGCTAATTATAGTTTTCTGTTTTTTTCATTGAATAGATGCGAAATTTTTTTTGATTTATTTTCTTTCTCTTTATGAGCCCATAGATTTTTTTTTCATTTATTTAACCCAATAATAACATGGATATTATGAAAGCTCAGTTTGTTCTAAAAAAGATGTTAAATACATGATAGTTAGTTACAATATGACTATTTTATGAGCTATAATACACAAACAATTCCTGGCAAGGATTACTCCCAAGAACCCCTTTAAACTCTGAAGTGCATTGTATGCTAGCTGATATGAGCCTACTATTAATTGCTGTCTCTTTAAGAAGAAAGGACACATAAAAATCAGATTATGTTCAGTCAGACTGACAAGACGTTCAACTAAACCATTACATAAAACAGAAAACATGCAAGATGCTATGGGATAGCGCTGACACAAAAGGTTCTAAAGGACACCCCTATTCATGTTGTATTATTTAAAAAAATGGTTGTGATACGTGCTGTCCAGGGTAAACCTGCCTCTTGTCCGATGACTCCCGCTACCAGAGACCCTGAACTGGCTAAAGTGGTCAAGAAAATGGGTGGATGGATGGTTCTGACGCCCAATATTCTTTGAAGAACTTAAAGCTCTTTAGATACCTTCTGCACTTTTCAATATACACTTTGGAGAATTATTTGACCACTCAGGGTCTCCGTGTGTGCAAACTACATCTAATTCATCAAAATGCCATCAGACAAACTGATTTAAATAATCCCTTTTCTGATAGGATTGGTTTTACTTTGGGACCATATGTCATTTTTAATGATTGCAGAGATTGCCTTGGATGTTCCATATCAGTACTTTGTGAAGTAATAATTCTTGAACAACTTACTATGTTTTACAAAAGTTTATTGTTTTGTAAGAATATACCTGTGATTAGCTCACAAATAGGCAGGATCTGATAATTTGGTGTTATTTGTTTCTTAGACGCATCTTGGTGAAAGATGGAGGTTTTTTTTTTTTACAGATTTTTGGGTAACGGACCACCAAGACCCTTTTGGCCCATTACATAAGGAGGCAAAACGAAAAGGCTGAAAAGAATGATGTAAAGGTGCAAAGGATGGTTCACTTCATGCATTGCAATGTGCATGAATATGCAACTGTAACGTACTAGGCAACCCAATCTGCTGTTTGCAGAAAATTATTTGTCCACATGAAACTCAACTCAAGTTTATTTAAAAGGCACTTTAACACAACACCAGTTGCCCCAAAGTGGTGAACACTGAAATAAGACAAAATAAAAGTGCAGAGCGAATTAAAATAAGCAAAATGATAAAAGACGATAAAACAAAAGTAAAATAAACACATTGAAAATAAAAACTAAAAAATCAGCAAAACAATAAAAAGAAAACAAAAAATAAAACAGAAACCTGAATCTCATACTGGATCAAAGGCGAGCTTATTAAAAATAAGTTTTCAAGCGATTTTAAAATTAACACGGATGTGACTTTTCCAATCTGTAGTGGCAAAAATTCCAGTTTTAAAGCAGCGACTGCAAAAGCATTGTCACCTCTGAGCTTCCGCCTGGACCACAGTACCCCCAGGATATGAGGTGCCGGGCAGGTGAGTAAGGGGAAAGCAGCTCAGAGAGGAACAGAGGAGCTAAGCCATGTAGGACTTAAAAATAAATAAAAGAACATTAAAATGAACATTTAAAAATGTACAGCCAGTGAAGCCATGCTAAAATAGGCATGATGTGGTCTGTCTAGATGCCCTAACCAGAAGACGAGCTGGAGACATGAGAGAGACAAATAGCTGACCCCAAGATAAAGTGTGTGAAAGGGCACAGAAACAGTAGAAACAATGCAAAATATATTCCTAAAAACCAACAGCTCTGTTCTTGAAGTAACCTAAATGTTGTCTTTTTCAACGAAAACCTCATTTCTAAAGTTATCCTACCAATATCGTATCATATTCTGTGTCATTAAAAGGTTCTTTAATGTGGTGCGCACCCCACACAGCAGACCTAGCCATTATTTTGGCTAGGTCTACTGCTGCCATGTAAACAAAGAGGACCTGCACATACTTGCAACGTTTAAAAATGCACAAATACATGTCGCAGTCAGAGTCTGTGAAAATCTTCACCCAGAAAGCCTGAAATGTTTAGTTTCAGTGCCCAAATATGTATTTACAGGGGGAAATCGGTGGAAATACATAGGAAAAGACATGGTTATGAAAATACGTGTTTGTGTGTGGAAAACCTGACATTTGCGGTCAGATGACTCCGCAAACTCAAATCAGTCCAAAACAAAAGACACTGCTCTATAAAATAATCTCTTTGAGTAATTTGCAAGATGAAAGTTGCAATCTCCTCTTTAATTCCATTTAACTGATGCCAGTGTATAAGCACTAACAGGGAGGGCAACACTGTCACGTCTATGAAATGTGATCTAAGGAAACTGGAATATAAATAGTCAGGAGTCACAAAGTGTCCATGTAGTGAATGAAAATCAACCATGTCAGGAGGTCTGCAGGAGCTCAATCCCAGTTCAGATATTCTCTGGTTATCGTGACTTGTGGGTGCTCTCACTTCATCAAATCTAAACTGACAGCTTTTCCACTGGCTGATGAGATTGACAGGGAGTCGCCCACTGGTGTTATTCCACTCATGTTTCATCATCTGGAATTTCTGTATTGAAATGACCACACATACAGCTGATGTAAGGGTTTGCAAATCTGCAGACAAATTCAGATGCTATGGTCAAAAAACTCACTCGCTAATCATGATGATGCGATACACTGTAAAATGTAATAGTATCTTTTACTTAAAATAAAACGTAACTTTAACTCATTTCAGCTTTCATTGTTGACTCTTCTCACTTCTACTTAGTAAAGACAACTTTCTAATGAGCCAAGTAATCAAACTAAACAGCTGCAAGTAACCTACACTCAAAAGTATGAGTGAGCAAGAAGCATCGTCAAAACCCGAAGAAACTTAAGAGCGTTCAGCATCTCTTGGGGAATCAAGACATCAAGCAGGAAGCGGGAAGAGACAGAGTGTTGCATGGAGTCAATGTAAGTTTAACTGGCCCACAGACAGTACTTTGAGAGCGTCTGTATGTAAGGTAAACATCTGTAGCTTCTCTTATTCTTCTATTTGTTAAACAGTTAATTATTAAACTTTATTTTCCATTCAAACTGTTGTTTCTCTTTGTTCCACTAGCTTCAGACTTTTGGTTCAGCTTATTAGAAAAAATCAAGATAATTGGTTTCCTGATTTGTTGCCTGAATTGAGAATAAGCATCTTTGGCGATAATCCACTTTTGAGCTTTCTGTGCTAAAAATAACCTTTGTGCAATTGCAATATTTTGGGGAGAGGAATAAAATACGTCCTATGCTGAAAAATCCAGTCGCTGGGAGACAGAATGCACCTGGAAGAGCACAGTTGAAAATTAGCTTGTCCAAGTGCCAATGTTTACTTTCAGCCAAAGATGCGGTGTGATGGTTGAGAGAACTAAACGCCATACACTCTCCCGATGCTTTTTCTTTTCCCAGTCGGCTTGTTTTAGTATTTACAAGTCAAATAAAAATATCAGTCAGTAACATACATAACAGCAATGTACACAATCATGCACTATCCAGATTAAATAAATTACCTCGATGTGGATTTAGAGCACATTTTCAATCCCAAAAACAATAAACCAGGTTGGGGAGGGGTGAATTATATTGTCTCATTTACTCTTTGACAAGACACACAATGACTCAAAGTCATACATTTGGATGTGGAACAGCATGTGAGAAGCCAAGACTCTGTCACTGGAGGCTGAATTTGCCAATAAGCTGTAAGCTTTTCCATGATGCAGGAAGTAAAAAGACGTAAGTTGATATGGAGGATGAAAAACTTTTTCAACAACAAAAAAGTACTAAGTAATTATTTTAAACCATTGCAAAGATATAGCTGTTTACAGAGCATAAAGTCACCCGCGACTCCTACGGCCCTGCATGAAAGGTTTTTCGTACCCGGACATCGATTGGATGAATTACTACAAATTTTTGCAGACATTTCTGTTTCAAAAGTTACTTATGAAACTCAAGAAGCTCAGAGGGGTCTTTGATTTACTGCAACAACTTTACAGTGTCCCTGCTTCCTTTCAGAGGCCAGCTTTGCACAAACCTCCAATGAGGGGCGCCTCTTCCACAGAGGGGCGCCAAGCTGAGCAACATCCTCTACCATCAAGACCAGTATCCTTATGCACCAGTGTTTCCTCTGAATTTTGTTCCTCTGTGGCTAGCATGCCTCTGAAATACCGCTTGAATATGGACAATTATACTTTCTTCTGAAGTAGAAAAAAAAGTTTTGTTCATGTGACATTTGTAAGAGATTTGTATGAAGCTATAATATAGCAATGGCTTGGAAACATTTTGCAGTTATCAATATCTCTTCTAAGTTTAATTTAATACAAAGCTTACCGTTAAATGTTCCCATACTCCCGTACTGTCTGGCAAGCAGCCGTATGAGTGGAAGTTAGTTCAAAATAAGCAAATGTAAGTTTACATGATAAAAAAAAGCGAAAAAAAACCCAAAACAAAACAAAAAAAAAAAAAAACATTTTAATCATATCCGGATAATACGACGGAGTATTAGGCCCACACGAAAAAAAAGATTGTGGAGGATTTTCTCCCTCCCTTCCTCACTTCGAGAATAAAGTAAAAATGAAGAGAATAAAATGGAAATACAGTTTCAAGAATAAAGTCAAAATGACGAAAATAAAGTCTCTTTAAAGTACGAATACTTATCGTAATGCTGTGATTATGTGCTAAAAGGGAAATAATTTCCTTGTTGCTGAAGCCCACTCTAAAGTACAATGTCACTAATTCATCCACACTAGGCATTGTGTTTTATAGAGTTAAACAGGTTCACATTAATCTAAAAAGAAGTCAACTTTTTTTTTTACTTTATTCTGAAAACTGTATTTCAACTTTATTCTCGTCATTTCGATTTTTTTCTTGAAACTGCATTTGGATTTTTTTCTTGAAACTGCATTTGGATTTTATTCTTGAAACTGTATTTCGACTTTATTGACGTTCTTTTGACTTTATTCTTGTCATTTCGACTTTATTCTCGAAGTGAGGAAGGAAGAAAAAAAAATCCTCCACAAATTTTTTTCTTCCGTGTGGCCCTAATACTCCGTCGTAGGATAATAAATAAAGCTGTGGGAAATATTTTGGTCTTCTCTTACTTTCCCATTGCTGCATTAACCTTTCTGTCAGCCACAGCAGACTTGAATTTGTCCAGATTCAAGGTCTTGCGGCAACAAACAGGATCTTGCAATTCACAACAATATTAAAGCAGTTTGCATAAATGAACTGAGAAAAGCCACAGATCTGCATTGACTTGCTGGGGGAAGAAAGAGCATAAAAGATGGGCCCATGAACCTCAGGATGGTATTCCTGAATGGCATTTAAAATAATAAAAAAAAATCATAAAGATTAGTTTAACAAGGTGGTTACATCATCTGTGTATACCTCGTAGAATAGAAAACATGAATCAAGGATATTTTTCTAACAGCTACATAACTAACATTCACATCTGCACAATTTGGATGACTCGGTTGATTCTGGCAGGGAATTCTGAAAAATTGTGCATCTTTGTTCATTTTAATTTAAACTACTAATGTTTTTACTTTACTGTTCATGACAACTTCGTTTAAGCTACTTTTTGCTGTTAGCTGTTATGCTGCAAACAAGTGGAACAAACTGCCAGTAGAGACAAAACTCTCACCAAATGTAGATACGTTTAAATCCAGGTTAAAAACTTTTCTTTTCTCTTCCAGCTATAAATACAATCTGCACGGTAACTTTTTAATTATGATCTTTTTAATGGTTTTAAGTTAATTTATTGTTTTAGTTTGATTCTTGCTCTGTTTTTATACTCTTTTTATTTCTATTTCAACATCTGTAATGCTCTTAATGTTATTATGTAAAGCAATTTGAACTGTTGTGTGTCATGGAAGCTGCTATACAAATAAACTTGCCTTGCCTTTGATTTACTCAATGGTCCACTTGCTTTCACGCTGCAGCCCAACCCTACTAGTGACACATTTGATTTTCAAGTGGTCCAGAGTTTGCTTTATTGGTCCCAATCCGAGTTAGAATCATACTTCTCCAAATGAATTGTATGGATTTCCCAAACAGCACTGATCCAGAAGTAATCCATAATTATTCCCAGTCATTAAGATAGATTAACTTTCTTTCTTCTCAAATACACTCCAGATGGCTGTAAAAGGGTTAATACATATCATTATATCAGTAATGAAGTGATCATCCTGTCTTCTTGTAGTTTGGCAAGGAACGTATGCAAACTACAATCAACAGCAGTTCAGCTTTGAGGGGCAAAATAAAAGGGAAGTAGCAACACCATGAATGTGATTGGACCTAAGAGATGCTGGACTGAGGTGAGGCTCAGATTTTACAGGAATTTTACAGATTTTACAGATCAGTATAATTCCATTGAGATGGTTTTATGTAAACAAAAAAGTCATTTCTTGCTCTTTTGTCACAGTAAATATGTGATGTGGCCATGACTGTTGGCATGTGGGTTCTTCTGAACACCTCCTTCTCCTCACCTCTTCCCCCTGCAGCAATCATTTCCCCAGCCTCCCTCTGCATCTTCACTTGGAGGAAACAAGCTCAAGAAGCCAAATAGGTTTTTGTCACCCCCTTCTGAGTTCCAGCTGGTCTCTGGTTTGACCGGTTGTCATTGTTTATTGTTGATTTCAGATAAAAATAAATTTTGCATCTTTTTTTTTCTTCTTTTTTACCAAAGATGGCCATCAAAGCTCTTAAAAGAGATTCCTGTGCCTTAAAAAGGGGGACAATCAGCATTGGTCACGGTTTCCACATAATGATTCACTGCCTGTTTAAACATTTCCTTTTTTAATATCCTGTGCTGCCGGGGGAGAAAGTGTAACAACAATGGTATTCAGATTAAGTGACAAAATTGTCCCATTGATAGAACAATGTGAAAGCTTCCTTTGGAGGGGTGCTACGGAAACAGTAAAGAAAACAATATGCTTGCTCAACTAACGGTAGAATGGAGGGATTTTTATAGAAAAGCATGAAAAAGTGAGTCATTTTAACTATCTTTAAGAAACAACCAAATTTAACAGCATTATCTGTTTTTATGAAACACCTTATTACCACTATATCAGTTACGCAGTAAAACAGTGGATTTGCAGGATATTAGCTGAAGCGTATGGCTGGGCTTTGAGCTACAGCCAAACGAATTCACTGAATCAGTGTTTCATTGAAGCAGCAAGGGAGGGGAATGCTATGGCTATTAGAGAGCGTGATAAGGTTTATGCGTTTTCCTTTCCAGATGTATAGAGTTAATGACTAAATATTTGCTCAATTTTTCTCCAAGTGCATGTCAAAGTCCATGTAAAATCACATTTTCAGCATTACCAGACTATACTGGTATTTTCCCAGTGCTGTGATGACGCAGTAAACTTGAAACGGGCTCAAGCACTTTTTGCATTAGTCATGTAATTTCCTAGTAAAATAAAATAAACTGGAAGTAACATCCACATTATAGAGGCTCATTAAATTCTTATTTGTGCAAATGCATCTAATAGAGAAGAATTGCTCAGTAACATCTTTAATTGACCACATTTTGGTTGAAATCTTAAATATTTTGATAAGTATCTGGGAAAGTGGAGGAGTAATGTTCTTGAAACTCCAAAGCTAAGTGGTAATTTTATCCTTCCTCTTAAAAAGCCAAAAGGCCATTCATTAGGTCATTCATCACTTTGGTTGCTTTGTTTTTACATGTAATTTTGTTATGTCATCTACTCCTTCTGTTCATTATAAATGTTCATTCAGTATAGTAATTACAGTAATAAATAGGAAGTGGGGTAAAATTCAGCTCTAATTTTGTTTATTTTATGGGCGACAACCAGAAACGTGTCTGGTTTATGTGTTTTGTCTGCTAGTTTGGATTAGACTGAGGACAGATCAAGGCTTCGTCAGCAACACAGAGAGCCATCGCCTGGGTCAAATTATCCAGCATTGCATTGAAAAAGCACATTCACCAGCCTTACATTGATCCTTATCATATATTAACAATTAGCTAGAAGGTTTGCTATTTAAGAAGCAATGAACTGGAATTATAAACAAATTTCCCTAGAAACACATTTAAATAATGTTAAGATGCTATAAGATGTGATGGACTGGCCGTCTATGTACGAAACTAATACTTTTAGTGCTGCAGAGTCGACACTAGATGCCTCTCAGGGTAAAAAAGATAAAAAACGTTCATGTTGTTTAATATGCCACTTGAGGCCAGTGGAAGAGAATGGTCAGCTAAATTCCCATCTCTCTTATTTGAAGGAGTGAACCTGAGTCATTCCCAGGAAGTCCACAACCTTTAGTTCAGGGGCTTTCCAATGTTGCCATGGCAAAAATGACCACAAACATACTTTGACCCCAGGGAGATGTGTGAGGAGAAAATAAATCGTTCGCTGAATCGATGACAGGGCAGTGCAGAACTGTGGACTGTGGTTTATTTTTGTCAGGGTGTGCAGTTGTATACTCTGTGTGATGGTGTGTGTTAACAAATTATCCATGCGTGACTGCCTTTGCCCTCCCCACCCAACTGCTTTTCCCTTGAGTGGGTGTAAAGACAAGAAACAGTTTGGGGTGTATGTGAGTGAGTGTGACTTTTTCTAAAAGATGGTCCACATCTTTTTTTCACATGGACACATTTATGGCATATAAAATGATACATGGTTGTTTTAGAGCAGAACAGGTCAAATACGTTCATACATATAATACATTAGCTGCTCCGTGTACAAAATCTGTTGCAATCTCAATAAAGTCTAACATTCTGACTCCTTTTGTGCCATAAAAACTTCTGTACTTGATTATATGTCAGTAGTTGCTTCAGTTGACTAAGATGGAAGTACTGGTGGGTGGCTTTACCTGCATATAAGTTATTGCTTGGTTAGTCTCGTTTTTCCTGTCAAGGATGAGGAGACGGATGTCTTAGATTGAGAACAATATAAATTTAATAATGAAGAATAAAAGAAGTTGAACATACATTAAACTATAAACATGGAGTGAGACAATACCTGAAAGATAGACAGACAAGGTACAAGGTTATAACCTGGGAAGAATCATTTCATAGATCTGTTGTCACACAGAAGTCTAAAGCAATTCACTTAGAGACTCCT
>JBAMHX010000020.1:3877860-3894061 GCA_037177515.1 Pseudomugil tenellus
ACACACACACACACACACACACACACACACACACACACACACACACACACACACACACACACACACACAAACACAAACACACCAGAGCCAAAACAGTTCACATTTAATGCCCTGGGCTTTATTGGCTTATTTTAGTGAGTTCTGTCACATTTTTTTTTGTTTTTAGTCTTTTCAGCCTCCAGGTGGGACAAGTAAACCTCAAGGATATATCCTGCCATTGGACTGGGCATTCAGATTCTGACAAAGGCGCAAAGCACTACTAAGTAATGCTGCCTTTGTACCAAACTCTTCACAGAAGAGAGAACATAAAATTCCCCAAAGGAAGGCACCCAATACTTGTGGTTTTTGGCCTTGCAGCCGTCTGGAGATTCTTTTTTCAAAGAAAAAAAAAAAACTTGAATAAAGAAAAAACACAAGAGGGAGAGGAGAGAAACCGATCATGTCCTCGCAACCCCCCCATTAGCATTTTTTGATATTAAAAACTGGAATGATGAAACACGTACAGTGATTACTGCCCATTCACCTCCCTTATCGCCTATGCATCAACAAGTAACAAATGAAGAAAAGAATGAAGTCTTTCAATAAATGAAAAGCTTACAATCAAGTTTACCACACAAAAGGAAAAATACAAAAATAACCAGTTTTGTTTTACAAAAAAGAAAACAATTAGAAAAGGGGCTCCGATTCATAGAAATTAAGGACAGCCCCTTTAAAAACAAATACAAAAGCAGCATTATTATTTATCAAAAAGGAAAAAAACGTGATGAAAAATAGTGCTTGAATCAGAAGCAGCAGAGACTTCTGGGAAGAGACTTCATCCCTGTTTTGTTACTTGTATTTGGGACATTTTTACTAAGTGGATCGTGGAAGCGAAGCGTTCCCTCCCAAGACTCCATCATCACCCTCGTAGGCTCTTCTGGCCTCCTGGTCTGTATGTACGTCACTGATTTTCACATGATCCACATGGAGAAGCACGGGGACCCAAAATAAACATGGAGTGGGGGGGTGGGGCCTGCTTTGTGTTCACAATATACAAAAATACCCAGGAGTCCGTAGCTACCTAACATTTACTACAGCACAGGAACCAACAAAGGTACAGTGTACAAATGAAAAAAAGAAACAAACCAAACCAAAAAACAAAACAAAACCTGTAAACACAGCACAATAAATAGATAAAAACAGCAGGCTTCGCACCATGCACATGATGATAAAACTCTTCTCTATACATCTCTCACACCCGCCACAACTTGGCTTACGTGTTTTTTTTCCTTTGACTCCCAAGTGCAAAACATCACAAATGGACATTTCTGTATTCAAGTACTATATACACGGGGATATTACAAATATGTAGTTACTGTACAGATACTAATTTTGCCATATTCATAATTTACATGAGTCAATATTTTACTTTTAACAGTAACAAAAAATAAAAGCAAGACAGTTTAAAATGTGTGAGAGATGAGAATTGCAAGCCACTCGTCCCTCCGTCCGTCGGCCAGCCTGCGTCTGTCCTGCTGTCCCTTTTGCATTCCCGATGCTACGATGCACAGCATCTACAGAGCTCTTTTTCCTCACTGCTACGTCACCTCCATGGCCACCGTGTTGTCTGCTATACTGTTCAGTGCTGGCTTGTCTTCATCGTGATTATCCCTGTGAGCAGGAGAAGAAAAAAAAAATTATTCTTTTTAAATTAAGTGTTTTTTTTTCCAAATTTAATATAATTAAAATTATTATTATTATTTTTAATGTAATATTTTAATTAATTTATAATTTTTCTATTTTTTAAATTTAATTATTTTTTCTATTCTTTTTTTAAATTATGATTAAGACATTTTCTGAAACATGCTTCCAATTTAGGGATCAAATTGGAATTAAGTGGGTTTTTTTTTTTTATTTTAATGTACTTATTAATGAATAGTTATTTTTAATGTAATTTATTTTAAAATTAATTATATTTAATTTAATTATTAATTAATTATTTTACTTTTTTATTCAATTTCTTTTTTAATTAAGATAAAGACATTTTCCCAATTTAGCTTCCAATATCCCCATCATTACTGGTGTGGACATACTGGTTAAACTGCTGCACTAAAGACTCACCTGGAGCCCATGTCCATGGGGGGAGCACCAGAGACTTTGGGTATCTGCAGATTGGTGGTGGTGGACAGCTTTAAGGCAGAGGGTGGCACGTTGCCGAGGGTCCGGGGGATGTGACGTCCAGCAAGGCTGGCGGCCGACGGCACGCTCAGACAGATGTTGTTCCCGATGAGGACCTGAGTGGTGGTGGGGGTGGCACTGGCAGCGCTGCAACCCAGGAGCCCCAGCGCAGCTGCTGCGTGAGCACCAGAGTTGGAGTTGAGAGAGGTGGGGATGGCGTTGGCGGGCGTAGGCATGGCCGCGTTGGAGGAGGGCTGGAGGAAAGTCGGGGCCATGGTAGTGTGTGCTGACTGGTTGGTCTGGTTAAGTGGCGCCGTGGTGCTGGTCAGGTGCAAATTTTTGAAAACCCCTGGTGGACACAGAAAATAAAAAACCTCATAAAAACGGATGATAACAGCAGAAACAGCAAAATGTATCAAATTCTAAATAAAACTAGAAGAATTTCCAGGTTGTTACTTTTGTTTTCTAAGAAAAAATGCAGTTTAAGATGAAAGACACACCTGCAGAGTCTAATGCAATCCAATCCAGCGGCGATGCAACAACCACTGAATTTATGGGGCTTATTTTAAACTTGTTGACACCGACAGATGTTGATGCAACACTATCGTAATTGCTGGCAGAGTTGTTGCAAACTTGACTCATTTGTGTCTCGTTTTCACACCTCCATGAAAATATGCAAGTTAAAAAAAAGTTGGTGTATTTGGTCAACTAAAAGCCCAAAAAATGGTTTCTATATTTCCTCTGAAGTACCTTTGACAGCATTAATACTGAATGTGCATCACTGCAATACGAAGCAAGAACACAAAGTTACAGTGTCACCTTTTCTCTTTAGACGCATCTATTATTAAGTGGAAATTAAATGAAGTCACTATTCTCTTCGGGTGCAAAACTCAAAGATTTCACCTTTTTAAATCCTAATTTTCCCATTTTGTAAGGAATAAAAAAAAGAAGTCAATCATATCTATTATATTCTACATTATAATGATAAGCTAAGCGAAATGAAAGTAGGGGAACTCACCTCCGCCTGCCAGGACCCCGTTGACTCCACCCGCTAGCACCAACTCCTCTTTGGATTTGAAAGCTAGCAGTTGATCGGTGGTGATGAGGGCTGAAGCAGCAAACTGGGCACTGGCCTGGTCCAGCGTCTTGGACACAAGTGTCTAATCGGAAAGCAGAGATAAACGGAGACATGTGGGTCTGAGGCAAAGACTTGGCCGTTCTGTTAAAATGCATGAAACTCCTGCAACATCTGAGCTCAGCACTTCTGCTGCCAAACGGGAACCGAGCCAGCGGCGGGAATGAGGATGCGTCCCATTTCCTGGAGATGTGCGAGCTGACCTTCAGCTATAAAGGATTTCTGACTTTGGCTCGATGAGTTTGGAACTTTTATTTGGACTGAACGGCACATTTAAGAGCCAGAAAAACTGAGGCTTGTGTTCAGCTGCAGTGAAGAGTTTGACACTCACCTGTATGTTGGTGGCTGTTGCTGCAGGGCTGTTGGCGTGTTGGCTCTGCTCCAGCTGCTGTTTCTGCATGAGAGCCAACTGCTCCTGATGCTGCTGGTACTGCTCTGCTGTGAACACTGTAACACAACGATACACGCCGTCAAACAGGACCTGAGCTGGTTTTAACGTATTTGTACCAAGCGACAACATCTCATCCACTATGGGCTCCGAAACGGAGTTAAAAAGACCAACTTCCCAGCAGAAATAAACATGTTTACAGCCTGGAACAAAGTCATTTTAGGTTTAAAAAGGTCAAGTTTACCTTCATGATAACTTGTTTTAACAACTCATCCGTTTAGATATTTAAAATTCGACATATTAGGAAGTGTTTCGTTTTGATTGACAGCAAGAAGGCAGTGTAGCACAAACGTAGTTTTTCAGCTAACCCAGCTTTAGCCCTCATACCTCCGTTAGCCAGTTAGCTCCCCTTAGAGCAGAGTTAGCCGAGTTAGCTCCTAGCTACAGGCAGTTGGACATGGATCATCCACTGCCACGCTCCCAGTCAGTATTTGGAGTAATGGCGTGTAAGTATAACAGCGTTACTAACTGCGTTATTTTTATGGTAACTGCGTGATCTAATTAATTACATCTCCCATCGTTACAATGCCGTTACTAATAATAACTTGTTGCGTTACTATAATTTTACATGAGTGCTCGGTTAAGGCTGACTGACTGCACGCTACAAACACAGAGGCTGTGTCTCAATCATTCGCTACGAAATGTTCTACATAGTCCACTCACTCCAACATGCTCATGCTGTTCAACATGAAACAGCCAGTGCACGACCATCACAGACATCCGTTGCCTAGCAACTTCCTGTTTATCCAATTATCCCCAATATTTCACAAAAAAAGAAATACAGAAAATTGCCTCAGTACTTTGAAGTGTGTGTGTGTGTGTACATACATACAGTATGATAGAGACACAGCCAAAGAAACGGCAACAACAGCAACATTCCAGTGAGTTTCCAACGCAGCGTTAATGAACCGGAAGTACGGACACAACTTCCTTACAGAATATTTAATGGTGGGATATTGTTTTATTTATTTTATCAGTATTCCTAACAGATACAAGATCTGCACTACTTAGTTGCCAGATGTACTTGTTTTGTTTTGTACTTGAACACAGAATTTTATTGCTAATACTTTTATTTTTTTTAGACATTTCACGTCTAGACAGATTGCAGCTACACATATGCAGAGTTAAAATGTTTAGAATACTGTATCTAGTATTTTATTCATTTATTTATGATAAACATATTTTACCTTCTAAATATATGTAATTGTAACTAATGCCAGTTACTTTGCTGGGTTACTAATTACTTTTACTGTATGGTAACTGAGTTACTAACTCAATTACTTTTTGTGAAAAGTCATTTGTAACTATTTTTTTAAAGTAAGATGCCCAACACAGCCCCCCTCCCAGTTCTACATTTTGACCTTTTTGTATTTTCCAGAAGTTACTGGCAAAATGGCGACAGTAGAAACTGCCCAATGAGCTTCACATTAGCTCCTCAAGAAACCCACTGGGAGCCTCCGTCCATCTTTATTATTAATATCATAGACTTTACAGTCTATGATTTGTGTAAATAATGTTTTTAACTGGGAAATATTAACAATAAAATCAAGACGCATTGGGAAAACGAACATTTTTCTTTTTGGTAACTGGAACTGGCTACATTTCAGGCTTGACCAGCAACCAAAAGATCCGTCTCCACGTTTTTGTCCTTCTCTGTTGATGGCATCATGTCTATTGCAGCTCAACCACATGCAAACTTTCAGTCGCATTGAAGGTTTTTCCTGTAGCAGGTTTCAGATGGCTAGGAAGATCCAAAGGAAGTAATCTTAATATCTGTAAGCAGGCTGTGGATGGTGGAATAATTACAGCTGTTTCTGCCTGTTAGCATTGAAGCAACATTTATCCATGAGTACCAGTTGACACTTTAACAACTCATCTACCTCAAGCCATCAGACTTCAGAGTTGTATAGTTATGAGTACAGAGTCTGTATTTATTCATCTGAGCAGTTATTTTTATTTTTCCAAACACTGGAAACTGGTCCTCACTTTGCCATCTATCTGATCTGAAATTATCAGATGAATGAAAAAATGTATTTATAACTTGACCTTTACTTAGCAGCAGTGCAAAAAGACTGTAAATTTAGCATTAGACATGCTTATTTGCTGCGATTACGCATACATGTCACATATACAGAGTGATAAAACTATAATATTTATAATCTTGTAGATATTTTATAACCGAATAGAAGCAGTTTATCTGCTCCGAGTACCAGCATGACTGGAAAAGCGCTGTTAAAGTACGAGTCCATTTACCATTTTACTCATTCACACACAGTTGTCTTTACATTTTTTTATATTTGCATGTGCTGTCGAGTGGAAATACTTTGAAAATGAAGGGGAAGAAAGAATGCAATCCTAGAGGGAAAGTGTTGCCAACTAGCGACAAATTTAATGAGTTTTTCTGGTGTTATGAATACATGAATGTATCTTTTATTTATCTTCAATAAGCTGTGCTGCTGTGAGCGCCACTCCTCCACCCAAAAGTACCACGAGGCGTTTAGGTGCAGCACCCAGCTGAGATCCTCTCTTCCATGACCAGACTGAAAATTAAACATGTAAAGCGTCTGATCCCGTCCTGGGTACCAATGTGAAGAACAAATTCAATGTAAAGGAACTTGTTGTAAACTCCTAATGAAAAACCAAACAGTTCAAATTAAAACTAAATTAGGGCAGAAATGATTACTCGAGTCATTCAAGTAATTTAATGACTCAAAATACTAGAGGCAAGGTATCTGCCTCGTGTAATCGTGAAATTCAGTGTCATTGTTCCGCAGACCAGCGCAGGGGATTTTTTATGTTACACTTAAACCTTCACTGACTTTACGGAGCCTTTTTGTCTTCTAAACGCCCCACTAACAGCAACGTTCCCCCAGGATAGGGATTTATTTTACAAAAACCCAGCATACCTGTGTGAAACAGGCTAGATGGTAATGCAGCGAAAATACGATAGGATGGCCGACAGACGGAATAGCAGAAGAGCGTAAAGATAAAAAAAATGCAACACAAAAGACAAATTGTCAAAAAGGTATGGACTACTACACACTGAAGAAAGAAAAACAGTGATGTGAAAAAAAAGGAACTAGCGTTCCACAATAGCACGTCTTCCGTGTTGGACCTGTACGCCGCGAGTTAGTCTGCGTTAGTTAGTTAGTCTACACACTTTTCAAAGAACACGTTTCTTTAATTGTAATCAGCTATTAGAAGCACGTTTTTGTATTTTTTTACATGGCAATAAAAGGTTTAAAAGTAGGTTATTTGCTGTACAGATTGTCATTTTGTCTTTGTAGTAAGCTAAAGCCAAATATCTGTTTTATACGATCACTATTAATTATGAAAATAATCAATAGCTTAATCGATTACTATAATTATTGGTGGCTGCAGCTCTAAACTAAATGAAAGACATATTCTAAACATATTTAGGGAGTTGCAGTTTCATTGTGCAAATTAGCTGAGGACATCATTTAGTGACTTCTTGCATCTTTTGGGACAGCCGATAGATGCATTTCTTTACAGACAAACTAGTGTGTTGAAAAAAAACATTTCCAATATGTGGTTATCTTGGGTCAGCAGTCAAGCTGTATATTCGTGGTTGTCTAGATTTATTTACAATCCACCTGAATGATTTACAGTAATATTTATTTTTATAAATGTGCAACAGAATCCATTCATTTAACTAACATCTGCCTTTGGTCAGGGTGAAAGCAGCTAATGGAGCTTAATTAATTAATATTAATATTAATTAATTATTATGATAAAAGATTTCACAAACTGTACATGTTTCATGTAGTTAAAATTCATAAAATTTATTACACATTTCCACTTTTTTTTTTCTCCAAGGATGTATTGTTAGGATTTTGTCAATACTGATACAAATAATCCTTATTGATACATTTTTGTTGATACTCTTATTGATACTGCACAATATAAAGTAAGGGGTAAGGGCTCCAGCAATCACCATGGTAAAAGCAATACAAAACTAGAAAACCAATCAGAGAGCGCAAACCTCCTCTCAGTTCCTCCTCATATTTTGAATCGCATCCCAAAATATTACTCTGTCACACATGATCTTTGTCAGAGTGAAACACAGCAGACAGAAACGGCCTGTAGGAGGCGTCAGCAAATAAAACTCGCTATATTGTAATATTAAAGAATCTAGGGCTGCACAATTAATCGTTAAAAAAATCGTGATCTCAATTCACGATCTCATTTCCAAATGAAAACGATTTAATTTAAAAAGAAAAAAAGCCCACGATTGTAGTGCATTTTGATCAGGGACATCATCTGCATAAAACAAGCGCTGCCTTTTTCTCTCAACAAATGAACAGCAGAAAATTATTGAAAGGTTGTTTAGGTAAAAAGAGAAAAGTGACATTTATTGTTTTCATATTTAGTCTCAGCTGTTGCGAAGTTGATGTGCAGGTGATTTGTGCAATAAATACGTATATTGGGAAAAAAATCGTGAGAGAATCGTGATCTAAATTCTTGGCAAAAAAAAATCGTGATTCTCATTCTACCCAGAATTGTGCAGCCCTAAAAGAATCTTTAAAAATATTCCTGAAAACACTTCTTCACCTTTCCATTCTGGATATATCCTTATAATTTCATGAGAATCCGTCCATAACTTTTTTAATTATGTTGTACACAGACAGGCAGACAGATAAGCACCGGCTATAACATAACTTCCTCGGGAGGTGTAGGAGCCAATTCTCACCGGGATGCAGAGTTATTTTATATTTAATATTTAAGTTAATTCCTTATAGCAAGCCTGTTTAAAATTTTGCAGTTCAGAACAGTTTTTCCGACTAAGAATTACACGTATATGGTTTAGGTGTTTTTAAAAAAAAAGTTAGAATTGGATAAATGAGTGTCAGAAAGATGTTTTGTTGAAATTGTAATGCTCTTAATATGCCATGTATGTGTCTCTTTAAGAAAGCCAGCAGATTTCTGGCAGGGGGAAACCGCAGTGTGTAGAAAGAGGGTCTGCAGAGAAGTAAACATACGGAAGCCATACGTTTTGGTTTTTATCGTAGTTGTAAGTGGATTAGTTAGACTTTAAATAGATCATAATCGCTCCTGTAAAAAGACAGCCTTGTGAAAACTATAATATACTGTGGAGCTTTATTTGGCTAACAGCACCTACAAGCGAGTAAAGAAACCAACAGCCAGTAGACCATTGGCCCTCACAGGAGGGACATGCGTCACCACCTGTCGATGGCAGTGTGGTGACGGTGTCATAACTACGAGATGGTTAGGTAGATGTTCTAAAAGTACAGATAACAGTATCAATTGTCAAGAATCATAACTGTAATATGGTGTGGTTAAAACTAGGAACCGGTACCAAATGATACCAGTACACATCCCCAATGCTGAGTTCAAATGTTCACAGTAATGTTAGCCTAACATCGGAGCACGTTCTTTCTTCTGCGGCTGCCATTTTTAACAACAGTTGAACATAGTAAACAAAACTGGCACTGATCATTTTTTGCTAATGTTGAAAAATTTCTGAAAACTTAAGCTTTAATTTTGGTTTTAAATTTTTGGTTATGTTCCATCAATATCACACACAGATCTGTTCACATATCAAAAAAGGACAATGCGAGCTTTCAAATCAGTCACTGTAATTGTCTAATATACCTAGAGAAGTCACCAGACAGGCTTGTGTATTTAATATAGTTGCGATGCACCAATACCACATTTTTTACGTTTGAGTACTTGCTGACGCAGAGTAATGATACTGGTACTTATAAGTTTACTGTTAAGGAGCAGTGACTGGAGCATCGACTCCAAAGACAGAAACTGGATTTATACTCGCGCTGTGTTTACGGAAAGTCTGACACAGTATCACTGTCACATGCTCAGAGTAGCTTCATACAAACCCGATGTACTTTTAAGCTAATACGAGAAGTACTGCCTTTTGATTGGTCAGTTAGTGATTATGCATTTTTAGAGCTTTTCACTGAAATTGTGGATAACTGAGGAAGAGAAACTGCAACACAACACTTGAATCCTACATTTGAGTACTAATTTCAATTGTGTCAACTGTACCAGCCACACCGTATGCAGATGGCGCTCAAGCATAAATCCAGAATGGTTTATTTTGAGAAGGATCCTGTTGCAGCAATCGCTTATATGTAAGGATCTTAAGCTGTCATAATCTTTATAAATAAGGGCCATAAAGAGGTTTTTAGTCACTTATGTTCACAGCAGTGACAAAATGCTTGTATATAGAGAAAATCAGCTGGTCTCTAAGGTAATTTTTAAAACATCACTGTACGAACTTTGTTTCTGGACATCTGACAATGAGAACTTAAAACACAAGACTTAAACAATTACATTTTTCATAAATAAGGAAGTTTTATTTTGGTGGGTTGGGTTTATTGTGGTTACAAGGAACCAATATGTGTAAAAAAAAAAGTTGTCTAACCAAGACACAATTTTTTAAAAATTTGAATTTAGCAATAGCTTTGGTGTTTATTGATTACAAAAGTTTGATTCTACAGATATGTTTTTATATTAACATGTTAATTTTGACAGTATTTTCTGTATTATTGGAACACTGAATAGAGTGCAACAATCCACTCACACAGACATAGTTTTGCTTCGAGCAACACGCTAATAGCGGTGAAAACAGTTACTAGAAATTTATATTGACAAGTGTTTTGAACCATCTTCTGAACACAAAATGAAAAATTTAATATGTCCAAGTATCTCCAGTAAGTTAGTCCAGATTTACTTTAACATTTCATGAACATCAGGTTTTCAAGCAACAAACAGCAAAAATGCATCTTTTGAAAATGCTTTTCAACAAAACGTACCGGGTATTTACAAACATTATAATATTTTATAGTACTATATACAAGTGTAGGAGTGTCGCACTTAAGGAAAGTCCACTGCAGTGTTGCACGTTGTCTCAACAGTGCAGTATGCGCCGTCACCGCATTACAAAGAAGGGGATATGGATCAATTCATCTAAATTACGCAATTAATCATGCTTTTAGTGTAAGCTACATAAGCTCATGTCAACTTTTACATGACAAAGTTGAGTCTTACAAAAAATATATATAATTTTACTGTCCCACACAGAATAATAAACGGCAAAGAGGCACGCGAAATAAGCAGTTCCTCATTTATAAAGAAAATAAAGGATTATAGCTTTCACTATATACTGTTAAACAACGGATAAAGCAAATATTTTTGCTAAATACACTAATCACAACAGAGCATCAACTGTATACATAGAAAAACTAGTACAGCCTGTCTTAGAAACGACACAGTGCGATGCAAAACGGCAGGATGTGTTAGAGGAAATTTGATTTCTTTATCATAAAATATAAAGTCTCTTATAGAGCGACAACTTAGATTGGTTGTCATGTCCTTGTTGTGCGCAAGGAAAACCAACATGTTTACCTTGTGTGGTTTGCGGGAGTATCAAAGAGGAGCAATGTTTCCATCACTATAAACTCTCAGATGGTACTCTCAAATGTACTCGTGGGCTACTTCAGAGAGCAGGGGAAATGTACGCCGCCACCAGCCGAGTGGATCTGCGTTGCTATCAATAGGCTCCTCCTGCAGGTAGCGCGTAAGTTCAGCATCTGCACAGCTTATAGAAAATTTTTTCCTGCTGTGACATTTAATTTTATTTTTTTAAATCCAGATTTTAAAAAAATTCTTTATGCACAAACTGTGTGCCGAAAGCCAAATAAAGAGGTATGGCTCATAGCGTGGGCTACCGGTACTCTTGCACGCCTAGCACATGAGGCCAAAATGTGAGTGCTAAGCTTCAACTGCAGATGCACAAACATGGGAGTCTGTAGTTCAGGAGGTAAGAGCAGTTGTCAGCCAACCTGAAAGTTGATGGTTTGATTCCAGGCTTCTCCTGTCTACATGCTGAAGTGTCTTGGGCAAGACAGTGAACTCTATGACCCAAAAATGCTAGCAGCTTTGGAGAAAAGCGTCTGCTAAAAATGACTGTAATGCAATGCGACACACACAGGGTATTACTCTGAAAAAAAAACAAGTCTGGGGAATTAAGTACACATGTTTTAGGCTTCCTTTGCCACCAACTATAAACTCTATATTAGAAATTAACCTAAAATTAAAATATTCAAAGAGCACTAGGTTGGTTCCTGTTCATCTCAGATTACACCCAGTTTATTAAGCCCAGACTTATAAAACATATGGGAAACTAAATTCGCACAGAACAATTATAAATAGACTCAAGCAAGAGGATCCATGTGTTACTTTAGATATAGATACCATATACAAGTCTTTCTAAGACCTGACCAGAGATAATGAATGTACCCTCAATCTGTGTTATTTTTTTCAATTATGCTCTCCCCCTAACAAATAAACATGGTCATTAAAAGAAAAATGAGAAATCAGAGATAAAAAGCAAAAGTTGTGTGATTTACCAGCACCATGGGGAAAAAAATAGAGCAAAATTGGAAACGTTGCACTCAGCTCCAATCATTCTTACTTCGACCACTGAAATATTCACCTTAACTATAAATATGTAAAATTATTTTATGCAAATATAAGCATTTATACAGTATTAGTTTGCTTTTAAAATATGCACACTACAGCCACGCTTGTTCAATAAGATCTTTTTTTTCATAGAAGCAGACAGGAATCGTTTCCTGATGGTCTTCAGACCAAATAAATTAATTTCTATACATTTAAATGGAAACAAAATTATAAAAAAAAACACTGAGCCCACATGAAAGTAAGAAGCAACGGAAAGTCCACAAACAGGTTGTCAGGTTGGTGTAAGATAGACGCGGATATCCAATTAAACCTGCGGCCATTTGAACAGAGCAAATTATTTGGCTGATGCTCAGACTGAATTCAGTTCCTTTAATTATCAACAAAGGCAGCACATGTTTACAAAAAAAAAAATTACTTCCACAATCATTAACCTTTCAAATCGACACATTTAGCAAATTATATGAAATTACCTTCTTGTGAGGCAAATGTAACTTTCTTTACAGTGTAATGAACCAACAAAATTGACTGCTGAAGCCTTTGTTGGTTAGTTGAACACAAAGCAAAAAACGTAACAGTCTGGTAGAGGAAGCAACTGACTCACCGTTGACAGGAGTGGTGCCGGGGCCAGTACGGCTCTGAGAGCCGGCTCCTCCAGTAAGGGTCCGGTTTACTCCAGACATATTCCGGCTTAAATCCCTAAATCCTCTGCGAGATACGTCCCCTCTACCCAAAGGGTGATGGGATAGCGTCCGTGGTCTGAAGTGCCTCCAGCGACAAGACTTAATGTTCAAAAGAATCTGGCTGAGGTCCATAGGTGTTGATGACGACAAGGGTGATGAAGATGAAGGACAGGGATTTGTAGAGGTATTCGTTTCTGAGGTACTGGTGTTGGAGTTGCGGAGCGGAGAGATTAGAAGTGGCGCGCCAAGTGGTTCAAGCTCTGGGTCGGAGTCCAGGGTCTGGCAGATCTCGTCTAGATCTGCGTGTGCTCTGTCCAACAAGATCCTGAAATAAAAATCAGATTTCATCCGTGAGTTACAACTGCAGGAGCATCAGAGGTCTGACAACAAAAACATATCAATATCTACTATCTGGTACATTAGCAAAGCACAAAAACCATTAGTTCTGACATGATGGCCAACCAGCACATGACACACTGTAGGTGCAGGCGATTCCCACATCGGGACTGTCATGTTCATCATTTTACCCGCCAACTTGATATTTATAATAGAATGAGCCTGCCAAACGGTGACTGGGTGCCTGCCAAAGAGCTGGTAAACAACCTCAGCTGCTAAAGCCAACACTTGGCTGAATTTCTCACACTCAGCACACAAACTGGCAGCTTTCCAGTTGAAATATCATATTTGTTCATTTAAAACAGAACGTGAAGATTTCGTCACACTACCGCTTTCTTAAAAACAGCAAAAAGTCATCAATTTGATTTGGTCCAATAAAGTCCTGTAATGTTTCTAATCTTCATGTGGAAGAATCAAACCATCCAATCACAAACTGAACTCACCTGCCCCCTCTTCCCACGCGGCGTCGGGCCAAACCTATGCATCGCCGTGGCGTGTTGAGCGAGGTCAGACAGTAGCGAAAGCGTGGGTCGCCGAGTCCACCTTCTGATGGGCTCACCCATGGCCAACTGCCACTCTTGTCTGACCGAGTCTGGAGGAAAGATATTAAAAATGAAGGAGAAGGTGTGGAAGGTTAGCAGGTACAACTGCGTGACTGGCCAGTCCGCTTCGGTGCTATAAATAGAAAGAGAGGAGTCGCAGGAGGGCACTTACGGCGTAATACTGACAGCCAGCCTTCCTCCTGAACGCATAGCAGCCATCTGGGTCGTTCTCCTCTTCTGCCTCTGAGGAACCTGAATGGATCTATACAATAAACAAAAACCACTTAAGTGAACAGGGCCAAGTACATAACACACCCTTTAACACGTGCATTTCTTCTTCTTGTTTTTCTTTCATGTCATCTAAGTGTTACCTGTGAGAATGGTTCTTCATCTGAGCTGGGGAAATCATACTGGTTGAGGTCCTTGGGACTGAAAATAGAGGGCCCTGAATGTTGAAACGCTGACAGCGGAGGGATTTTGGGTTTCTTTTCATATTTCCTTTTGGTTCGTACTGCCTCCAACTTCTCCGGCTTCGATGAAAAAAAGAAAAAGAAAAGAAATGACATGTTTATAGTGTAGTCCGGTTAAGCAAAATAACATTTTTAAATGCACAAGCCTGTGTGCTGATTCTATGCTAAGAGTCTGTAGAGGCATTGATATGCAGATGGAGGCACGTGCCAGATGCCACCTTCGAGCCAGATGGCTGTTCCCACCTCTCCACAATATACCCCATACCACCTTTCACCCCAACTTCCCCACTGGGACGACCCCTCCCTGTCTGAACAGACTACAACTCTACCAGGATTAGTCTGATTCTTTTCAGTCCTCAGACTTTAGGGACAAATCAAACAGAGACAGACTCCGCAGTGAGGAACTGCTGCGTCAAATCGATGGAATAAAGAAGGAAAGGAGGAGGGGGGGTTAACCCAAAAATGAGTGTAAACAAAAGAGAAAGTCAACCAGCTGGTAGGAAGGAAAAAGGGGGAACGTAGATGTCTCCCCAAGGGCAGGAGAGCGCTGTTGGTCACTAAGCTAATGAAGTAATAATGAGCTCACACCCAGGATGTGTAATGAAGTGCCATGTTAGTGAAGCATTGAGTGACAGCTTCATATTAAATGCTTTTCCATTTGTATGCATCAGGAAATGAACGGGCTTATGTTAAAACATACATCTCCGAGCTACTTTTTATCTTTATTTAGACAAGCTGCAATTATCTTGCCCATTTGATTTGAACAACTCTGAGGTGCTGACTACCCATTAGTCTGAATTTTCTTTAACGTTTATGAGCTACCGGCATACAAAAGCATTTTTGCAACCTCTCCACTGAAACAAACTGGTGACCAAAGTATCAGGTTACAGGCGGTTCTTCATCTCACATGTCTAGTTTCATTTTAGCTAAACAGACTCGCAACTCATTTTAATCCAGATTAATTTAGATGTATCAGGTGGAGCTTCAGTGCATGTGTGGTGAAGGCCCCCCTGCGGTGTGTTCAAGGTTTCCTATCTGATGCCAACATAAATGAATGATTGTTTAATGACACAATAGTAGTAAAATGTACAACTGTAGAGCTACATGCTTCATCGTCTGTCTAATGCACACATTAAACCAAAATATGTTGTGCAATATCTGCTACCTACAGTAAATTATATTATAAAATATTAAATAAGCAAGATTGAGCTTTTCAAAACCATCAGCAACTTTTTTAAACAACACAATTCATGGAAAATGTATCAACCTCTTGAAGAAACTCCTCACACTGAAGAGTTTGTACTGCTGTATTTCTAAACTGACTGTGCCAGAAAGTTAAAAAATGGGGGGGTAAAGTGTTGGTTGTAGGGTAATGGTTTATATCCAGTTGCCATTTAAAATGATATATTATGTAAAGCATAAAAATGCCAAGGTGTGGGCTGAGTGCGTACAAGATGCAGCACTCAGCATTCACCAGACATCACTGAGGCACAAACTGACTCTCGTGAAGGACAAACAGCGATTCAATATTTATGTGTCCACAGACATCCTGTTCCAACACCCACACTAACTTGCAGCTGAAAGAAAGAAAAACATTTATCCCTGATATGAACAGGAGGAAACAGTGCACAGGCTTACTTTCTTGTAGTCCTTCATATCCAAGTGGTCCTGGTGTCTGTACTGATTACTATTGGAGAGGGGAATGATGGGGATGGTGTAGACGGGCTTCACCAGAGCCCGCTGTGCCAGTGCTTCTGCCATCACCTCACTGCCAAAATCTGACATGATGTTCCTAACAGAGACAGAAGATTAGAAATACCCAAGGACGCAAAATGACACAAGCCTCATCCTGCCAATCATCAGGTTATGCATGTCTATTTAACTATAAT
>JBAMHX010000020.1:3894166-3907020 GCA_037177515.1 Pseudomugil tenellus
ATCTATATATCTATATATATATATATATATATAAACAATATGACTACAAAGTTGTGCATAACTGATATTAATAATCTGAACTTCTGTGCACACAGACAGCGTACACAGTAAACCTGCGTTACTCTTTACA
Organism: Pseudomugil tenellus; assembly: GCA_037177515.1. Classification (NCBI taxonomy): domain Eukaryota; kingdom Metazoa; phylum Chordata; class Actinopteri; order Atheriniformes; family Pseudomugilidae; genus Pseudomugil; species Pseudomugil tenellus. The sequence goes on from JBAMHX010000020.1 coordinate 3,894,297, forward strand.
TAGAAAATATAATAAATGGTGTGTAGAAGGCATCTACTGGGAACACAGTGGTCCAGTCTGGGAGTGAACACTAGACATAATGTACAGGCAGAAACTAGGCCAGGATAACAGGAGGAAATTGAAATGTCACTACAAATCAAAAACACTTCAAGGCGAAGGTCCAATATAAGATTGTACCGACATCTACTTTCAGAGGAAATTCATTCCGTCCGGATGTCACATTTGGATGGATTACAAAACCTCCATAAGGGCGTGAAAAACAATTCAGACGATAGGTGGGGATAGAATGAACTACGTAAACAGAATCTCATAACCTTATAGTTTAGCCTACATATTAGCCAAACAGCCCCTTCCAGGCAAAAACAAGTCAACAAGCTAATAAACTGTAGACGCTTATGAATAAACAGTGCAGTCGGAACCAATAACCCAAAACAGAATCACCAATTAACAGCAGCAGTGACGCTTGAGCTCACAGAAAACGTTTTGTTCACCGTTATACACAAACAAGTGCTTCATGCTTTGGATCTCAAAATGAGAGTAAACAATGTTTCACTGCAACTATACAAAGCACCACATGTACTTAAGGTTTAAGTTTCAAAATGGCACTCGAAATATTCCAAAATTTCATTCATCTCATTCATGAAACTGGAGCCTAAATATTAGTGAAAAATGCTTTCCAGACAAGAAAGTTGACTCAGTGCCGTGAATCTGAGCAAACTGGTTCTCTAACCTCTTTTCTACTATCTCCAGAGTGAGGTGCAGCAGCTCCCGCTTGCTTTTCTCCCTCCTTTTGATCATCTCCAAGATGGTGACGGCTCGGCTCAGGTCTCTGCGCAGCTTCAACATCTTCTCATACGACGCCTCGTCATTCTTTCGATTCTGCCGAACGAACAGCGGTGAGTCAGAAAATGCAACGACACTGACGCTTTTCGGCCAAATAAGAAAAACCTTAAAGTTTCATTCAAACTTTAAACTGAGCCATGTTTTCAAAGAGAATTAGATAACTATGCATTTTGTTAACCGACAGACACTTAAAAACAGAACATACAACTATGGCTCTTTGGCCCAATTCTTACCTTCCTGGTCTGCATTTTCTCCGTCCGTCGGCGGAAGGCCACGTAAGGATCACTGGTGCTTGATCCATCCCTTTTCTCCTGTTTGACAGTAGGGATGAGGCAGCCAGCCTTGCAGGTTTTCCTCTTACGGCTCCAGTAGTCAAAAACCTCCTTGATTAGCTCATCGTCCTCTTTCAGCAGCAGTTTGGCCTCCTGGAGACTAACAAGCTGCAGAACAACGTGTAGACCAGATTAAGTGTTACCATGACAACTTGAGAGTTAAATGCATTCCTATTTAACAAATCTTATCAGTAGTTTTAGATGGGCTCCTTTTAAATTGCACTGTTTTTATTTGCTTTTATCTATTTTTACTTTGTAACACTTTGAGATCTGTTTTTACAAATGTAAAGTGCATTACAAATAAAATGTATTATTATTATTATAAATGCCCTTTAAACAACACAAAAGAGTAACAAAGTGTTTTTTGTGATTATACAGATAATCATTCACCTCTCAGGTGACTGAAACGCAGGTTAGGAACTAGCGATGTGTGCAATTACTCTGCCAAAGCGAGAGGTGTGGATCCACCCATGCAAACCAGTACCTGCTGCCCACTGCCTTTCTCCAGCCGATCTATCATTTCTTCAAACTGCAGGGCGGTGATCTCCATTTTCTTCTTCAGCTTATTCACAAACGTCTCATCTTCTGTATCTAGGTCATAGTCTGGCAGCTCTGTATCCAAACTGAAAGCTGGGAGATAAAAAAGAATTTCTTAAAAACAGAAAGATAAATACAAACCATTTCAAAGACAAGTCAGTTCCTCGGACAGTCATTGTTTCAGTAACACCAGACATATTTGGTGCAATTTGGTTTTTCCAGAGTAAAAACAAAGCAACTGCTTGTAAGAAAAAGACACCTGTACAGGTCGGGTAAATGTTCACATTTAAAGCACAAAGTTTATGAAGTCTATTCGAAGAGTAAGAAACAATGAATTTTCTCCATTTTGCCGTTTGTGATAAAAAATAAATGCACAAATTAGAATAAATAGCAAATAAGTATAATTAGACAAGTGATCATCACACAAATGTTGCATTTTCAAAAGGTAATGCAACACTAGCTGTGAAAAACAAAAAAACAGAAACACCACCAGCAGGAGTCTGGTCCATACGGCATGTGTCTCCAAGTTAAACATGGGAATTACTCTCATATCTTTGCCTGTGCATTGTGAAGTCATACCATCACCTTTGTCGTCATTACAATTAATTGTGCAACAAAAATTGATTCAGTTTTTAGTCACTCAACTTACTGATGAAAATCCCATCACATTTAATAACAGCAGCACCACAAGCATCTGATGACAGAATTTAATCGGTTGCTTATAAATATAGCCTTTAGACTTTTTGCCCTTCCTGGCTGGCAGTGACTCACCCTGGAGATGCTAAACTCCATTAGCTGCGTATCCCCAGAGAGGGAAAAAGTGCTGCTACTATTAGAATCTGATAAACTGTAAAAAGCCGAGCGTTATTGCTTCCCTTGTCAAACTGATTATCTCCTGTAGATTTACCATCAACATCTGGACTTTGTTTTTAACGACGTCCTCCAGATTAATTGAGACGTTTTCCTTTTTAAAACTAGCATGAAATGTTAACGGTACAATGATCTCCTTGTTCATATTATACATTATTTTACAGTTAAGATCAAAAGCTGCTGTGACCCATAAAAGCTTTTTGTTCCTAACCGTGCGTGGCACAAGTACATGTACACACCGTTTTCATCCTTTCTCCTAGTATTGTATCAGATTTATGTTCTGTATTTTAAAAGTATTTTATATCAAACACTGCAAATCTTCTTGCAAACATCTTCCTTTTGTGCAAGGTCATTTTAAATTAGTAGCCAGTGCCTCCCACATACTCCAAACATGCCAACGAATCAGTCAAGCAGCAAAAAAAGCTTCCATGTTCTTCCAAAAAGCAACATTAGCACAGCCTGAGAAGAAGCGGCGTGCTACTCACGCTGTATGTGAATAAGCTGCTTTGGCATTTTAAACTCCCCGGGGTAGAGGGACTCGTAGTGCGTGATGTTGCACTCTGCCTCGGGGACGGGGATAACCATGTTGTCCCGCTTCTCGCCATAGACCTGCTGCGCCGAGATGGCCCGCTGGAGATGGTGCTCCTGTTGGAGGAAAGAAAACACATGTTTAAAATACACTCTGCTTCCAGGCTGTTTAACATACCATTTGTTTATGAATGTTAGTTTATGCATGAACATAGTGATATAATCTGACAAAGCAATCATTCATACAATGGTTTTAGGCTTACTGGGAAAATGATGAGCTCCAGTCAGTACGGTTATACATATTTATTACATATTTGTACACCTAAGGAAAAACAAACTTAGCAGCAAAGATCTAGACAATGTTTACCAGAAATGTTGCACATTATGTACAAAATATTAGGACCAGTAAGTGAAAAAAGTAACCTAGCAGCACAAAGAAACTCAGCAAATGGCAGGAATTTGCTCATTAAGCAATGAAAATGTAAGCTCTGCTTGATGGTATGCAAAGAAATAAAGGACATGGCAGCTTTTTCCAATGTACGCTGCTGTTTGCAACGCTTGTAGGCTTATTCTGTAGTTGATGCAACAGATGGCCAATCCAGTCAAACTAACTAGCAGCGCAGCTTGCTTTGACAAGTATTTTAACAGGGCTCCTACACACTTTACACACACTTCACAACCACAGTTTCAGGGCTGGATTTTGAGATATGGGCCAATGCTAATAGAAATACTTTCAGATTCTCCATTAGCTGAAATCTTACCAACTACTATGAGAGTTTAGACGGATTATTGGCTTAAGCGCAGATGTATATCCAGACCTATTGGGCAAGCATCCTGCAGCTTTTCAATGTGACCCTGCTCCAACACACCTGTGTCAAAGTAAATGGATCCAAAAGGGCATGAGGCTCTGCACAGCGAATCATGAATGTAAGGCGGGTGTAAAAATCTGGTGTAAAAATCAGCAGGGGGCTCAGGGTGTCTGCGTTTGCTTTTACCTGCTTTACATCCAAATACACAACTTTTAATGTACCATTAAGTCAGTTATGTTTTAGTTCACCTAACCAGACTGGGACCAGCGGAAGCGCTCAGCTAGACTTCTGGTATCTCTTAATGACTGCTGCATCAGATACAACTGATATGTGATCAGATAATGTAATTAATGTTGAGGTGAATGAAGCTGAATACGATATTTTGGGTAAACTTGGATATGAAATCTGGACACAGTACTACATTTGTCTGTACTGTTGTCCACTAAGAAGTTTCATTTAGCCGTTAGTTTTGTGTGTAAAAATAATGCTGACAAGTAATTTAAAACATAGAAATCAGATTTTACACTGCACATCTGAGTAGGAGTAATAAAAGATATTTCATATCCCTTCGGAAACAAAGAAAACAGCAAAGTCTGTTTTATTAGATGCCATCCAGCTTGAACTGCACAATGACGACAAACAAGCATTTGTGTAATATTTGTGCAACTACAGGGGTTTCAGGTCTGAACTCTAATTTATAGCCACTAATGTTGACCTGTAAACACAGGAGGGGAAAAAGTGCCACTGCTGCACCAACTCTTACCACGTACGTCCAGGGCAGGACTATCAAGAGCACCCAGACCAGGGTTAAAGATTTAAAACCAGCGTAGTGTTTAGTCTGCTTAATTCAAGATGACGAGGGGCTGCACTGATGTGAAGTCACAGCAGCAGTGGAAGAACATGAGCAATTGTTTTATATCATTTTTATGCATCACAAGATAATTTGTAGGTCATTTGCAATGGATGTTTGTGATCATGTTTTGATAAAGTCAGCTGTGTTTCATAATCTGAAAGTGTGCGTTACAGGATGTTGTATCCCTGTTCATTAATAATCTGCCTTTGTTAACACTGCCTAGTATAGCCAAGAGTCTTCACAACGCAAACCGCTTTATATACTGCTAAATAAGTTAGTTGTGTTGAGTAAACACTTTTACCAAATTAATTCTTATCACACTGTGTAAATTATGATACATTAGAGTCAAACATTACTGAAAGAAGTTTAAACTTTTCCACTGCTGTTACTTTCTGGACGTGGAAAAGCCAAACCAGCTACAATCAACGTAGAACTGGATCAGGGGACGGCTCTCAATGAGTTTTCTGCCAGGGTTTTGCAACACAGCCTCGAAATACACATTTTTTATACGAGCTGTGATTCGATCAAATTTCGGCCTTGAGATAAAAACACATTTTGAGATACAAGCATCGTAGCCGACGCCACCAAGTAAAGACCCACAATAACAACGCGTGCTCCGTTTCCCCACCTCAGCGTCCGGCATGTCGCTCCATTAGTGTTTGTGTAGTTTGCTTTGTTACGTGTAAAGTAGCTTTAAGAGTAAATGAAGGAAAGTGTACTTATGAGAAACGTCTAACTCCTCTGAATATTCCCTACACATCAACTTTTTTGGTTTTTGCTATTTGGATCTCTCTAATCATTGCTGCGATTCTTGTATAGGTGACAAAATAATTTATTCGCATTAGGAGTCCATTTGAGGGGGCTCCCCGGTTTGTTATTAATTTTTATATATTATTATTGTTTATTAAATTATGCATTGCAGCGTGCAAAGGAATGCAGTAAGGTGCTTCTTGACATGAATTGCGCAGTGAAGCGCCATACCGCTGTGTAAACGATAAAACCCGATATGAAACGATTCTATAGTTATTGCACACCCCTGGAAGCTAAGATTGCTGTGTGGACACTTTAGAAAGACGGACCGAAAGTCTCTTCCTCTCAGGCAGGGATGCCTAATTTCAGTCCTGGAGATCTACCATTGCGGCTAATACAAGCATAGAAGAAGAAATCCGCCTGTTTACATTGTGTTATCAACCGAGCTGCGGTGAAACACGAGGGGGGTGTAAGGAAGAAAGAAAGACGAATGGAAAAATGTCTTCTGATTTCCAACCTGGGGAGACGCTAACCTCCCAGAGGACTGTAAAGAGGTATTTCTTCTTCTACGCTTGTATTACTGGCAGAGATAGGGGCTGTAAGCACTCCCGTATGGTTTGGTCTACCGTGGCCACCATACTTTGATGACGTTATCCAGGAAATAAAACATGCTACGGTTTATGCTAAAAAGAATATTCTAAATGAAGTCGTTTTGAGTAAATCATGGACGTTGCCCACTGAGAACCATTGGATTACTTCGGACGAGCAGTATGGAGGAATATTGACAAGTTTTTTTTAGACTTTTTTGACCGGGCGCCGTTCAACATCACTTATGGGAAGAAAAAATCCTCATATCTCCGGCTACATATTAACCCTTTCAGCCCCTGCGTCCATTTGAATGGACATTATTTTTTTTTATTGGTTTGTACCAATAAATATGTACTGTGATTGAGTCTTGTCAGCAATGGACAAAATATTTTTTGCCCAGAGAAAAAATTCAGGTCTGAAGGGGTTAAATATCGAGGTGTTTCAGAGAGTTAATCAGCATGCGGGTTAGTACAAAATGAAGGCACATCACTCTGAGGGCAGAGTATTCCTTTAAGATGCAAAGAGCAGAGAAACCAGGAAACTTCCTGGTTTATAAACTCAGAGGGTTTAAAAACTACCATTTAGACACATTTTGGTTTTAATGAGTATTAAACCAGACGAGACCTGGACCACTTACTATATGTCACCACCCTGTCAAAATTAATGGATTATATATTACTTTTTTTTTTTAGCAATAAGTATTTTTCCAAGGTTTCCTAAAAAAACAAAAAGCTTAAATCAAAAATCTAGAATAAAACAAATTTAAATTACTTAGAGCATGAGTAAATAAATCCCGAAACCAAGTGCAATGCACTGAATCATAATCTAATCATCATGTTTTTTCCCATAATCATGCAAATGTGTTCTGCTACAATTCCTCCAGTCAATGAACAGACATCCCAACAAGGCCACTGGTTACAGCTGTTCACTGGCGCACACACTCTACCCAGTATACCCAACTCTTTAAACCAGTGTGCTTCATAACACATGCAAGGCTTCTATGGAAAACAGCCACGGTCGCTTGCAGCAGACGGCCCTAACCCTCCTCTGACCTAAAGATATCCTGATCTGCTGCAGCTGTGATCCTCACAACCACAGCCTGGGATTTCCTCTGGCGAGGAATTGGGCAAGTGAAGATTGGGGGTTTTTGTGAATGGCACATGAAGAGGAAAAGAAAATGGGATATTTTAAGACCAACTGCAGCCATTTTAGCAACTCCAACATGAGCAATGTTTTGATTTAATTAAAACAGACAGAATGAGGAGTAAATTATGAGGCTAATTTCAGAATCAGTCTAAACAGCTGCCTTTAACCTGCTTCCTTTGAATGAAAGTTTTACTGCTACTGAGTGCAAGCTATAAGATTTTAATACATAAAGTATTAAATAGGACACATCACCCATATGTAGAATAAAGCAAACCTTGAACCCCGTCAACCCAACAAACATGACAGAATCTCCTGTAGTGAGATCACGCTTGATACAGATAATCTCAAGTTATCCTGGATGTGTGTGACACGGCAACTAAGGACAACTTCAGGAAGGTTTCTGGAGGTAAAGTCTACTGGAACTAAATAACACACAGTTTAAACTTGTAAAGAAGATTTTTCCCACATAAATCTTTATCATTTTATCACATTTTGGTGTACATTTCCTAAATTACCAGTTAACGTGTGTCATAATTCACATTTTTCAGTGGGAAACAAATAGCAACGAACAACTCTGAGAACAAATCTTAAATTAGTTTTTGTATTTTTTCTAAAAAATAAAAAGGACATTTCAAATTACAAAACATGTTTCTTCTCACTTCTCAAACTGTAATAAAAAGGTACCTTCATAAATACACAAAGATAAAAAAGTGACATTACTGGTAGCAGGATGCTTTTCTTTTTTTTCCTTAAATAATGATGTTTTTAATTTCCCTCTGGGATGAATTAAGTGTTTTTCATTCATTTCATGTCATAATTTTGTAATAGAAAAAAATGTCAAGTGTAAAAAGACTTCACATCAGTTCTGTTTTTCTGTTTAGACCACAAATGCAGAAAAAACTTTTTCCAAGCACCGCATGTTCCTTCAATTGAACGTTCCCAAGAAATAAGTATGACGCCAATGAAAGTTACCATGGCAACAATGGCATTGCTTTCAGCAGGCTTTTCAGCTCGTGCCGACCAAAGGTTGGTAAGAAAGTGTTGAGGATGACAAGTCCACAGCTAAAAATTTCATAAAGCACAAAAAAATGTAATGCAACACTACACTGACTGTGTATTCTGTATTCATGTCCAGTAAAAGCCAGTAAGTGCTTTTACGGAAGAAGCCATGTTGGCTTTTATCGCCTCTGCAAAATGCACGCTTTTCAGTTGCTCCGTAATGTTACACAGCTCTCATAGACGTCTGCTACCTTAAAACAAAATACTTCTATCATCTTTGTTTTATCATGTCATGATATGTATATGCTTCTCTTAATGGGGATTTCTATAGTTAACTAAATGCACATAAAAAGCATTCAATACACTCAAACACACCAATTTGAGTCTCAAATGTATACAATACTAAAAAACAAAGTCACAATTGCTCCGTACAGTAACTGTATTGAATAAAATGGCCATTCGAAATACTGAAATTACGCATATCAAGGTTAATTAACTGTGTGGCTTGAAACTATGACAGAAAACTACATTAATTCAGATATTTATATTTAACTATTTGAACTTTTGAAATAAGGTACGCACATGTTCCTGTCATAAATGCTAGTATGTTAAACATTGTGCATAGTCACTGCTTATATTTTCATTTAAGTCCCATGTGTGGTCACTTAATCTGCGCTGCACAGCAACACTCCATTGTTGATGAGCAGGATGTAGGTCAGGGATCTAAGCCATGCTCTGCCTTGTAGTAAAACTGTCCTCTTTATCTCTTCTGTCACGCTGTTATGCAATGACACTATGTGTACAGTATGTGGGGGAAGGCCTGAGAGGCTGGGTGGGGGGCATGCATGATTTCTGCTGACTGTGCTCTGTCAGTGCTTTTCTAGTGTTTCCACCTTGGAGGCATAAATTTTACTGAGTTATTTAGCACATCAGACAAGTCTTTGCAGTGTCTCGTCTACTCTCCTCCTGTTAGAGATCAAATAGGTAATAATATGAACGGCAAAAAAATTGTTCTTAAAAACAAAAACGTACATCTTCACATTTAAATGTGCTTTTACCACAATAAATGAACGATTATGCACATATAGTGGGCAAAACAAATGTATTTTTAAACTCCAAATCTGCCATAACAGATAACATTTAGTTTCCTACTTCACATAGCTTTCATGTGAGTTATGATTAAAGATTATGTCCTGCTCTTTTACTGCATTTCCCGTTAAAACAGGAGGGCGTAGCAGACCACATGGCAGAGGTAGAGCTGTCGACTTTACACCTAGCTGTCAAACCAAGCGGCTGGCTCAGTGTCTCCCTCTGGTGTTTATTCGCTGAAACTACAACGCGTCCGAGGCCTGGACCGCTTGCCTTTACCCACCAGAAAGTCAACAAAATGGAGGCGCCTAATCGAGTCACGTGATTTCTTTGTGCATTTGAGCGCCGTTTTACAGAAAATGTTTAGAGAAAACACGAACAAATAATAAAATATCGTAACGATATAACCTTTTTATACAAACTATGGTGGAAAAGTTCAGTAAATATAAGTATTCACCGAGAACCGTCGTGTTCACGAAACGGCAGCTATGGCGGCCATTTTGCACAAGCTTGCGCAGGCAACATAGTGGCGCCTCTGATATGAATGCAGTCAAAGTGATCCACCAGCAGCAGAGCTGCAAGGAAATTACATACCGATTCCTCCTCTTTCTCCATCCCAGTCGGCATCTGCGGTACTGCCCGGTTGATCGAGGCATATTCATGCAGGTCCGGCAAATCCTCGCAGCGGAAAACGGGCAGGGGCTTACTAGCATCCAACGCCCGTGCCCGAAACGACAATTTACTCATTTTTATTATAAAAGTTGCAGCATAAATCTATTCGCTCTGCTAGGATTAATAGCAGGCCTGCTTCGAGTTCTCATGGATGAATCTGTAACGGTCTCAGTCAGCCGGTCGATTGAAGGCGGGCTTAGGTCCGTAGTAGCGCGAACAGAGCCGGGCAGGCCCGGTTCTCGGTCGCTCTCTATCGGTCTCTTTTGCTCCTACGCTCCGCTGTTCCTCCCCGGTTCAATACGCCATGGCCAACATGGCGGACATTACAAACTCATGCAGCTCACCGCTCGCTCCAAGCGGCCCAACCCCCTCGATCACACAAACAGCCATTCCCACGCAGTTTCGCACGCGTGCGCGCTCGCAAGAACCCTCGGGGTTGGAGGGAGGGGTAGGTGAGCCGGCAGCGGGGACGCTGGATGCTGATGATGGGATGTGAAGTTGCCAGGCTCGGGCTGTTCTTATCCCCTGACTCGCCGCGCAGTAATATTTAATGCGCTACAAAATAAAACGATATAAAATCAGAAAAGGATTAATAGGACACATCATTCCATATGCAAGACTTATATTAAACTCAAATGCAAATTATTTTGAGATGTTTAACTTTGTAAAGAACGAAACTATTTAAATTTTGAACATAATGTGGAAGCAAATATAACATGATTTATCAAATGATTCTTTTGCACACATCGCCACCGTGTGGTATAAAATTAATTCAGTCTGATTTGAACTGAGCTGGGTTGTTTTTTTTTAATCAAACCCTAATATGGTTGCTGTCATGGCTTCACATAAACACTGTGGTCACTCAAATAAATAACAACCAGCAGACAGCACTGCATTTATTATATTCTTTTGAGTCGTGTAATTAGTCATTTTACAACTTTTAGTATTAAATAATTGCTACAAAGTTATTTCCTTTCCAGAACTAACATTTGTAAGGTTTTTTATTTTATCTATGAACAAGAAAAAGATGTGTATATTTCTATAGAAAAGTCCACGCACAAAGCAAATGAAGAGTGTGCAACAATTTAATAATTAGTGAAAGCAAATATATTGTCAATCGTATTCTTTTCAAACTGTTGCTGCCTTCATGTGCTACGGGAATTATGGAAAATAGCAATTGCAGAAGGGAAAATTTGCATGAACACCCCCTTTCGTCATAATTCCCACTGGACAACTCGAAGATTATTTTGACACCCGAGTTGCGGAGAAGAGGTCAGATTTGACCTTTCAAAATGGCGGAGAGCAGCGAAGGATTGTGGATAGTAAGAAATGTGCAGGTTAATAGACAACTTATGCATTTCCCCTTCGTGTCAAATAAGAATCCTTCTGTCCTTAAAATTAGGCTACTATATTATTCATATCTATACAAAATACTTCACATCTACAGTTTGAGTTTTGATACTTCTTGTTCTTTATGTAGCAGATGAATTAATTAGTCCAGGTTGTAGCAGCTTATCATAAAGTTTATGTTGCTATTTTTTATTTTAGTAGGACTACAACAGCACAACTCCTAATTTCCTATTTACAAGTAGAAAATATCATCTTTCCCACAGCACATGAAGGCAGCATGCGTGCAGAGGGACTATGGGTGTAATTAGCTCGACTCACTGTTGACCCATCAATGAAGTAGAAGCTGCGACAACCTGTGCTGCCTCGTGAGACGAGATGTTTCAGCAGCAGCTTTGATAGTGTGGACGATGTTGATCTTTGATTCTGTTATTGTTGTGCATTGCTTTTAGATTTCCTTCATCTATCCGACTATGGATGCAACGTAGCCACTGGTTAACCAGTTAACCAGTTACATTTTATTATGCCAAACAGAAAAAACGACAGTCCCTCCTGCATCAATAGAGTCACGTAGTGAAACTAGTCTTGCAGGAAGTTTCTTGCCAACAGATGTGTGCGAGTAAACTTACACTGTGTTCCAAGTTATTATGCAAATTGGATTTAAGTGCGTCAAAGATTCATTTTCTTGTTTTTCCAGTTTAACTCATGGATGGTATTTCATCTCAGGGCTGCTTGGATCACTGACAACCTCAGACATCTGTGGTATTCATTTTGCCTGGTCAGCTCAATAAATAAACTTCTAAAGTTCGACGTTCCACATTATTTTTATTATTTTCAAGCAATATGGGAAACAAAAAAGTACCTTTCTGTGGCTGCAAAGGATGAAATAGTTGAATGAATATTTTACCAAAACTTAAACATGGGACCATTAAGAGCTTTGTGTCTGATTCAGAGCATGCTGGTTTGTGCAGATAACAGCATAATGAGAAGGATTTCTGCCAGACAAATAAATCATCTTGCAACAGCTGCTAAAACACCACGAGAAAGCAGCAAACAGGTATTTGGATCTGCTGGTGTCTCTGAAATCAAAGTCTCTGTTCCACCTGCTCTCAACAAATCTGACAAGCAGAAACTGCTGCAGTGGCCCACAAATACATGAAGACTCGTTTTCAAACTGTCTCGTTCACTGATGAGTCAGGCTGCTCGATTATGGCAAAATATATGATCTCGATTATTTAACACGATTATCCATGAACTGTAATTACATTAATTTATTTAACATAAAGTTAAACATCTTTAGGACTCCGAAAATTTTAGAAAATGAGACAAATAAATATAACATTTTATTTATTTATTTATAT
>JBAMHX010000020.1:3941870-3957992 GCA_037177515.1 Pseudomugil tenellus
TTTATATAGCCCAGTATCACAACAAGTTGTCTCAGAGGGCTTCACATGCAGGTAAAGAGAACAATAGACATAACTTTCAATACACACAATTAGTGACTACATTAAACTAAACAGATCCCGGATACATGTATATGCCTGAAGGAACATCTCACTGAGTGCATAGCAAAAAGTTAACAGATGCAAAACTCACAAACCAGGGGTCGTGGTGCTGCTGTAACATTTTTATCCAAAACCACTGTGAACAGTCATTTCTATAGTGCAGTGGCTGATTCAGGAGACCAAAGCAAAAGCAAAAAAAAAAAGCAAAAGAGGTTGCTGAAAGCGGGATGTTTTCTGTGCAGATAGATACAACCCAGGACATTATGTCCCATGAGCAATTCTCTGTAATTTTGAGATATGTTACAGATGCAATCCAGGAAAGACTTCTTGCAATGGTCAAGTGTGAGGCATCCACTGGCCAATATTTTGTCCAGATGCTGACAAATGTGATGGAACATTTTAATCTGGACATCAGTAACTGTGTCAGTAATGCAACAGATGGGGCATCAAACATTCAGGGCCAGTACAGAGGCTTCTCCACACTCCTCTCATCCAAAGCCCAGGTACATATTTGGTGTTACGCACATGTCCTGAACCTAGTCCTGGTTGATACAACTGAAGTGGCCATATCTAGTGGTTCCGTCTTCTTGCTCTTGAATGATATTGCTGTGTTTATTCGTGAGTCTTATCAAAGGATGAACGTGTGGGAACAAAGAAGTCAGGACACTCGACACAGACGTCTCTCTGTCATTGACGAGACAAGATGGTGGGCCAAAGATGCAGCTCTGAAGAAAATCTTTGGGTCATTTGGAAAACCAGACCAAGCTTTATTTGTTGATGTCCTCATGACACTCAGCATCTTTCAAGGTCAGGCCAATTTGAAAACTGCCTCACGTGTCAAAGCTAAATGATTCTTGGAAGCGTTGATGAGGTATGACACGCTGTTAACTGGCCAGCTTTTCCTGCGGATTTTTGAGGTCGCAACACCCCTGTCAAAATATCCACAGTCAAGCGGACTACATATATCTTAACTGCTCACAGGATGGTCGTGACAACTCAAGATGCCATAAGGAGCATGGCGAGAGATTTCGAGTCTGTTAAGCAAGCTGCTCATACCTTCATCCAGCAGGTAAATGCACAACTCATGCTGGAAGAGGATTGTGAGCTTGAGTTAGAGGAAGCACTTCCACAGAAAAGAGAGAGGAAAAGGAAGATGATGGCTGTTGAAGTTACAGTAGATGAAACTTTCGCAGATGCACAAAGAGAGTATGAAGTTGAAGTCCATAACCGAATTATGGATACAGTCACAGAAAGCATCCACAGGCGGTTTTTGACCCACGGCACACTCTATGCCGACTTGGCTCTTCTTGATCCCAGAAACTTTTCTGAGGTGTCATCAAATGCTCTTCCTGATTCTGCATTTCAAAAACTGAGCAAATGTTTGCTCAGGGGCCACGCCTGAAGCTGTCTGCACTTAAGGAGTACAAAGTGAGGATAGTAGAGAATAGCTGCAATGATGACAAAGAAGACACAGATGTACTAAATAAACAATGCAAATCTTGTCAGGATTGCGCAGTCTGTTGCTACCAAATTCTGAAACGCTACAACCTCTTCACAGATGCCTATCATATCCTGGGCTGGGGATATAAGTTCCTCCTTACTCTGCCAGTGACACAGGTGGCCTGTGAGAAAAGTTTCTCTGTTCTCAAACACATCAAAAGTCGCATAAGGAGCACACAGTCACAAGAACACCTGGAAGCATTCATGCTTAATAGCACAGAAAAAGACATCCTTATGTCTCTTGACAATGACTTGGCCATAAACAGAGTTGCCGACCTGTTAAAGAAACTGTTACTACCCCAACATTAGGTAAACACATCCTTGCTGGGGATTTTAAAGGTTAGTATTAAAAATTTATTTTATTGCAAGTTATTGCATTATATTTTTCATTGATAGTAAGACAGTCTAATACTTGTCATTAAAGAGACATATTTTACTGTGTTTCAGGTGCCCGTTTTGTTTTGGCTCAGTCGGAGGGACTAGAGTGTTAATACATCTTTGTTTTATTGTAAGAGTTCAAGTTCAAGCAACATACAATGTTCATTACACAATATATAGTTTTCTAGTTAAGGCCACAGCTATTGGTATAATTTAAATAATGTAGTATCCGTGCTAATGTTGATTTTCTGTCCATCAAGTGTTGTTGGCCGGGCTGAGTCAAAGTCCAGGGCTGTTTTTTTGTCCCAGTCCGTCCCTGTTCCTACCTAATGGAGAAGAGGAAAAGAAGCCTTTAGGGGGAGCAGGGTTATTACGCTGGTAGAAAAAGTATAACCTAAAAATTAAGATTTTTTTGTCACACCTGTCCCAGGCAGTTTAGTTCCTTGATTGCAAATCTGAAGCTGCAATACAGTGAGGCGAGGCAGCTGGTCTCATCCCCTCATTAGCCCTCTCATGAATGGGATGCAGTTGGATGGATCGCCTGGTGCCCTCTGGCTTGCAGTTGCATGGCTCTCTGAAGCAGTCCAGCTGCTCTGCCCTGCTGCTAGCTGTTCTCTGGTGACATTAGCTTTCCCAGACCCAAACTGTTGGTATCGCCAGAGCTTGTGGTGAGGCTTGGACACAACGGGGAGCTGAGATATGCTCGCAGCCTCCGGTTTTGGGAAGTAGATGGATGGAGTTTTCCCTCATGGAGGAGCTGGCTGCCATGGTGGTCACCCAGAGGTGGTGAATGAAACCAGAGGCTAAGCCCAAAATGAAGTCCTTGGCCAAGCTGGACACAGAGGGCCAACGCTGTATAGTGGAAGAAATAGTGCATAGTTCTATCAGTGTGAGAATAAAAGAGCTCATGCCAGAGGTTGACACTCCAGCGTTCTGAAAGCAGCGTTTCTAGACCATGCGCTTGCACAGATTCAAAGGCTCTTCAAAGCAGGATGCAAGATTTCATTTTAACAAAGCAATAAAACTATGATCCCTCTGCTCCGCAGGCCTAACAAGCAGAACTAAACTCAAAGGAAAGCTAAATGTCACTGGGCAAAAGGAAGCAGCAGTTTCAGTAGAATGAATACAAAGTCTGGGTGGTAGGATAGCTCAGCTGCATGTGTGCAATCGGGTGCATATTTATTCTTAGCTCGCCTTGGCTTCACGTTGGGATGCTTTGCTCTTTGTGCATTCAAATAGCAAATTTTTTCCCCTTATCATGAACTGAGCTGACATTCAAGAGTGCTTTGAAATCTGCCCAACCATCTTTCCAGTGGGAGGGAAGACATTAGTATCATTATCATATATCAGATTTATGAAATTATGCACAGGCACTATGATTCTTTTTCATAGAGACAACAGTGTGGAGGCCTGCGGGAAATTGATGACCTTTTTTGCTTCAGAGTTTTCCTAAATAAAATATCGCTGACACTGAACTAAATGTATGTGACAAAATATAAAAATGATGAGCAAAACAACGGGACATGGAGAGTCATGCTAGGTGACAACCTAGCATTGTCAAAAAGCAACACGTCCTTTTTCTCAGTTTTTCCTTATTTGGATATATATAAATGAAGGCCAAGACTTGATGAGCATAATAGAAATACTTCTTTATTAATCACTTTTATCTCCGTTTGTTTCCATATCCACCATCAATTAGCTCAAAATTTCCTCCACTGTGTTTAGCAGTAGAGATAAAGCCACAGGACAATCAGTGAGAGCAGAATTCCCAGCTCAGCCCGGCACAGACTAAATCCAACTCTTTAGGGAGGTCTCGCTTGCCATTTTAATCCTGAAATGCATTTCTCTCCACCTTTTTTTCTTTTCTTTTTTTTTGTCTCTCACAGAGTAATGACAACTAATCAAGCATGAAATTGACAATCGCAAGACTGTTGCCGGTGAGAGGAATTCAAAGAGGCAGAGACTCGCCTATTCTCAGTGTACTGACTGGAAAGAAGCGTGTGTGCCAGCACAGCGCAGGGTGCAGAGCTGCCAGCCAAACGGCTCATAAAACAGCTTCTCGCTCAAACTTTCCTCTCATTGTGCTGTTATTTCACACCTGAGAGGCAGGCAGAGTGACACTCTTTGATTGAGCTTCTACGACTAACAAGTCAAACTTTACTCTTCATCTGATTCTGGTGGTGATTCGGTGAGACTCCCTATTTCCGTGCAGCTGCGGTTGTCTTTTGTCCTTGATGCTGAATGATGGGAACACATAAGTTTAGTGTGTGCAGTGGCGGAACCAGAAAATTTGGAATGGGGTGGCCAGGCCTAAAGCATGACTTTAATGAGATGGCACAGAAAAGCGATGAGTCTTTTGTTGTTGCTGCAAGACATATTGCTGTAGAATATGAAGTATGCGAAACATGAACAGGAACCATATTCTCAGTCTGAAAGTTGACATCTATCTGGTCTGATGTAATCATATATTATTTTCTAATCATCCATACTGGACCTTCACACTTTTGTTGTTTTTCCAATAATCTTGAAGTAAATGGAAAATAATTAAGACAAAGACAAGTAAAATGGGTAGATAAAATAACTACAGTTATTCATTTCTTGGTTACAATGCAGATATTTTTTTTATTTTCCAATAATTTCGGCCTGTTCTTCTTCCGTTATATACATTTAGATCTGGTCTCTAATGACCTTTTCTCACTAGTAACCAGGTGGCAATCTCTGCTGATGGTGACGCCAATACGGAAATAGAAATACTTGCAATTCACCCCTCACCGCTAGACGACTGGCTGCAATAGAGAGCAATGCCCATAGACTCCTATGTTAAAATGTCCGATTTCACAGCTGAAATAAACATGTTTACAGAGTGGCTCCATAAACTTTTTTCGGTTTAATAGATCCAATTTTCCGTCATGTAAACTCTGGAGGGGGGGTTCGGTTTCTAATGGTTCGGTTTCGATGCTATTTTAATCTTAAATTTAGAGGTGTGTCCTTTTGATTGATGTGTGTTAGAGCGCTATCACTGGTTACAACTGCAAACTTCCTGTTTGCCCCACTGTGACGGAGCCCTTTCAGCTCTGCTTTTCCATCCATTTTGGGATTTTCCAACAATGACGAAACACCAAGATGGCAATGGTAGGACCCGCCTATTGGCTTCATATCAGCTCTTCAGAAACTTATGGGTCCAGTAATTTATACAGTCAATGCTAGTAACTAAATGGCTTGACTCAACACAGTTAATAGCTTTCTATTTAGTGGCAGTAACATGCAGTCTTTTGCCCCTATTCAGCTGGGGCTTCTAAAAGACCCGAACATGTGATTACCGAGAGCCAAACATAGGCTGCAGGCCATTGATGGACAGACAGTAGTCAGTGGATGAGTCAAGAGAGCAACTTCTTCACACGACAACAATACCCAAGTAGTGTTTCATATTATCACCTGGTTCTGGTTCTCCTCTTTTGTCTTGACTCTGAAAAAAATCATGGACTTTGCAGCAGCCTGACACTCTGAAAATAAAGTACTTTATTGTACCATGAGGGGATATCCTTTAGGATACCATCCCAGAGACAATCCTTTGTTTTGCTCCTTTATTAGCTGATGTTAATGACATTCCTTCAATGTCTGCCAATGCTATTGTGTTTAAATGACATGACTGGACTTTTATCCTCAAGTCATCTTGAGGTGATACTTCTAAGGACACTTTGGGTTTGTGAGATGACCAACATCAATTCAATTCAATTCAACTTTACTTGTATAGCGCCATTTCACAACAATGTTGTCTCAAGGTGTTTAAAAGGCGCTTCAAGGGTTGTAATGGCAGCCACTCTTGGCCACCTCCCCCCTGAGTGCAAGTAAGTCATGTGAAGGTCTTTTAAAGCGATAATTCTGTCAAAAAAAACCAAACAAACAAAACTTTTAGCAACAGTCAAAAGGTCTTCAAAGTATCTTCTATAATCTAAAGAAGAAGAAATGATACTAGCTTGCTTGCCTGGACACAAGCCACCTGCAGCAAGTTTATCTCTTTCCTTTATTTTGAACATTTTTCATGTCAAAATGCACAAAGGCTTTATTGTGTTTGGTGGAAGTGGGTGAGAGCTGGTGTTATACATCACTTTTGAACAGAGAGGTATAGCCAAAGAAAAATACCTACAGGGCTTGGCTTATTGAACAACATCTTGTTAGAGTGAATGAGAGGCTCCACTGACTGTGTTTGCAGCACGCTACATCTCCACCTGACAAAGAAATAATTGCAACAAATGAAGAAAACGCTAGAGGGTTGGATCACGTTAATGCGATCATCAGGATAATGCACTTTTGAGTAATGAACTACTCCACGCCAGAGCCTCCGCCTTACAATTTACTCAGATCTGATTCACCTGGCAGCAACAAATCCGAGTTTAAATATGCCTCATCCAAATAGAGAAGGTGGCCTGTTGCTAATTCAGGTTAAAGGTGCAGCTAAACAACAGTAATCAAACTATCAATACTCGGATGCAGGAGAGATTGGGCTGTCATGTACAATATAGTGTAGAAAAGAGGAGGCTGCATCTCCTCTCACTGTGCTCACTAGGGGGCAGACAGACCTAACTGTTTCCTCGCTTGCTGCTGAGAGATGTAGATGTTTGGATTCGGTGTGGTTTCAATGCCACAACAGCTGAATGCAGAGGAGGCAAGCAGGCTATACCTGGATAAAGCTAATGAAAGGATTTGTGCTGCGCATACAAGCTAATAAACACCAGCACATACACACACATGCGAGCAGATACAAAACACACAACTGCTTTGTTAGAATCACACAGGAATGAGATGTCCTGATTACATGCGAGGGAAATGATCCCTCCTACGTGCACAGAACTGAGAGAGTGATAAGGTGTGAAAAGCCCTTGAAGCTGCACTCGTTCTTTTGCCCTGCCTGTCCTCTGTCGCCTCCTTTCTTCTCCTACCTTCCAACCTCCTCCACCTTGTCATCAATCGCACTCCCCAACTCCTGTTCACCCTCCCACTGTTGAGTAAACACATCACTGTGAGTCTGGACTACAGGTCCTCAGGTTAGGGGGGGCTTTTGCACCTGTGCATGCGTGTGTTTCTGCTTGTAATGCAGGATTGCCAGGGAGACAGAAAGAGACCTGGTTCATGGGAAAGTGTCAGCGGCTGTTTGTATCCTTCGTTGGGTCTCACCTGCATCAACCCCCCTTCCCACCCACACTCTCACACACTAACACCAGTACGTATACTGGTACAGTCAAAAGTTATTGATTTGCACAGTGCAGCAGGAGAGTAAAGTCCGTTTATTTTTACCTGAAAGTAATCCACGTTCAGACATCTGCAGTGTTAACATGCGAAGCAGATTTCCAGCTATTGACCTTTTTCTAAACCAGACAATATTTCGATGCAGATCTGTTTGTGAGGCGCATTTCATTCATATTCCCAGTTATTACAGAGCTTAGTTCGAAGAATCATGCCCCCTGTTGTGTTTGCGCTCATCTAAAGGCTTAATTATATCAATATTCCTGAAAACACGAAGAACAACCCAGACTTCTCCCTCAGCCACGTTTTTTCTCACAGCGTTATGCTCCTGAGACTTAGGTAAGAAGTTATGATGCCGCATGCATGTCTGAATCATGCAACTTAGATGAGACAGGAATATTTATAAATAAATTGTGTTGAAAATGTTTCCAAAATAGCCAATTACAGGACTGTGAACATGCTGCACATATGTCCTGCCACCCAGGCTTTTCTTTTACATGATGACAGGCACATAACAGATATTTGGGAGTTGAAATGGAGGTTACTGTGTTCGGGACACAAAATGTTCCAATTTGAATGGCTTGTTGTACATTTGTACACCTCATTTATGCTACTTTTACATACCTATGAACATGTTTGTCTATCACTGTCAAATGTCACTGCTCTCATACTCCCATGTATGCTTTAGATTTGCATGGTTGCTAGGCAATACATCCACTTGAGGACATTACAAAGTTCCAAGATCAAATGTCAAGTTCAGACAACAGTAAACAAGATGACAGTAGAACATCGTGAGAGTGCACATTCTCAGAAAGACACATAAAAAGGTCAGGTTTGGCAGCAGGACTGACTAGTACACTTACTGGAAAAGCTCTGTCGAAATTTTGTCAAAATAATTTAAAAACACTGTGTGGCTTGACAGAGGTCTGACCTCTTCAAGTGCTTTTCTAGTTTATAAGGTTTTCAGAAGGAAATACTGCCATTGATTCAGGAATAGTTAAGCTAAATCTCCACAGAATTGTTACATTTTGACATTTTGCATCACTTTATGGTAAAAATTTTACTCAAAACCCTGTACACAATATGATACTGGTCTCCTGCCCCCCGGCGATACCATAAAGCAGAAGATTACATTAATTTTGACCCATTACATGGTAATAAATGGTCAAAGACAAAATAGCTCACTATGTTCTCCAGTAGTTCTAGTTTTCTGTTGCTACTTTTTAGTTAAATGTTTCAATTTTTTGCTTTTACTGATTCTAAACCATTCTGTTTCACCTTGTTGTTCAGCTTCACACCATCTCAGTACCACCAATTTTACACTTATTTAAAAAGCATCATCAACTCGTCTTACCAAACATATGGATGCATGTTTAAACTTTAAAAAGCTCTGATACAGATTATCAACACCCTGACATTGGTCACAATGCTTAATGCCATAACTAACATATGTTTATTATTTCAACCTCACAGCTCACAGCCTCTTCTCCATCTCCTCCAACGCTTCATCCTTTATCTCCCTCTGCATCTCTTGTATTTGTCACCTGAACAGTGGGACAGTTTGTGTTGCAATAATTATCAAGTTTGATGATACTGTTGAAGTGGAATAAACTTAGCTTTACAATTATTACAAGCTTGGATGTATAAAAATCTAATTTGTATATATTGGGTTTTCCCCTTTGCAACACTACTACTACTAATAATAATAATAATACATTTATTTATTACTACTTTCAATAAAAGAATACATTTTAGAAGATTACTGTGAGCTTTGTAAATGATAAGGATCTCAAAGTAAATATGCTGCTTTATGGAGCCAGTGAAGATGTTGCAGGTAAAACATTTAATTGAGTAACTCACACTTTTACTTTTGAAGAAGTCTCTTAGGTTCTATGCAATTCTGTAATGGAAATGCAGCTTCTGTAATGGAAATTCATGTCTTCTGTGTGGCCCACTAAAATTACATCCATGTAAATGTTAAAATACTAAGAAATAAATGGTTTACATTTTTCATTATTTTGTTAGATGGTCAAAAAAAGACTTCAGATTTAAAAGAATGGATTTTTTTTGCCCAGGGCTTTAAAGGGTTAAAGGCTTTTAATCTATTAGTCTTATTATTAATCTATTAGTAACAGATTGGAATAGATGCCCAGAGAAAGTTCAAATTGAGTTTGTTCAACTGTTGAATAGAGATATAAATGACTCTGTGCCACCAGATAAAACCGGTGGCAAAAACGCGTCCCTGGTTAAGAAAAAGCCAATGTTTCATGTTTTCAGTTTGGTTTATATGTCATTATAACATGATAGTACTTGAATTAAGTTATTGTTAAACATGGGATAATATGGGATAATAATAATTGTAACTGTTGTAAATAAGGAAATTGTATGTGTACAGCTGATCAGAGAAATGAGTAATTTACAAAAATGAAGTTCTACTTAATGCTGGAAGCTGATAAGTTTAAGAACTCTATGCACACTTGAACAATCAATTACTTTGCATTGTTCAAACATTAAAATACAAAGTTTAACATGAAGATTATTTTGTTAGGTCAACTAAATGATCACATTACAATGTTAAAAGCTTCTATTTTTCTTTTACTGAGAGGCAGCTATAAATATCCTTTCAAACCCAGTAATTACGGTAGATTTCCTAAATTCTACTAATTTGATGCATCTGCTGTAATTTTGTCATCAATTTGTATTCATTACATATTTTAGTGGAAAAATTGCCCACTAGTCAGCATTGCTATGCAGAATAACTTTTTTCTCATTTAAATGGTAAAGTCTACAAGGCAAATGTGATATTTGTCATATATTAGATGCCAGTCCTGCTATGTTAACCTGTCTCTCAGCACCTTTATGATTGCTTGTAAAGGTATCATAGCACACAGCATTTGTGATCACTTTTTCTTCAGAACCTTTTTCACTGACCTTTTTTCGTCATGCAACAGTAGGAAAAACCCTTGTGTAAATAATTAAATGACTAATGGCTCAGTTCCAGTCAGGTGCCTTCTGAATTTGTGCATTTGTGAAATTGTGCATTCTAGCTGACTGGGAGCCATTGTTTATGTTTGTTAGCAACACCTGTGCTTTTTCTCACTGTGACGCCTGAAAACAGATGCTGCAAAGTGTATTTGCATCCTTTTAGGAAAGACACTAATCATTTATTGATGCTGGGAAAACCTGCATTATTTTCCAACATTAATTTGACTTAGCTATGAATTTGATTATCACTTAAAAGTCGGTCAGTGCTCTTATTACTCTCCTTGAAGTAAAATGTGCTTTTAAGGAGTCTCATTGTTCACTTGATGGACAACTTACTACTAAACTTCACGTTTCTAAGGTAAGGTAAAGGAAATTACACATACTATGGAAACCGAGTCTCACCTCGAAGAAATGCATCCTTGTGAATGGCATGAAGAAGTCCACATGTATAATGGAGACTTTTCACTCTTCATCACGCGCTACAACATTATTATCAGTGTGTGTGTGTGTGTTTTGCGACAGTCTCAGCCTTTTAGAAAGGGTAGATACTCACATGTGACAGGGAGTAAGTCTCTTGTCAACATGGAAATGTGATTGATGGCTGCTCTATTAAACACCAGACTGCTGAGCCATGTATGATGTCTTGATAGAGTTACCACATGACTTGCCAGATTGATGCAAGGCAAGATGCCTTCTGATGACAAAGTCCTGTAATATGTTGCGCTCTGTGATGTTAAGGGATGTTTTCTTTGCCGTGTGGCCTACATTAAAGCTGTGTTGCAAGCCACCCTGAAATATGTGAAATAAGCCTTTGCATAAACTCCACATGGATTTTGCACAATTGTTCAGTTGGTGGTCAGAGCAGCAGTAAACATAGGGATAATAATCCAGGGCCTATGTAAGGGAGCCTCTTGTATGCCAAACTAAAATGTCATATTGCATCCCTGAGCATCGGGCCAGACTTAAAGCCCACTGAATAATCCGGCCTTGGGTGTAATCAGCGTTAAAGAACAAGCTCGAACTCACCAATGCCTGACAGAATAGGATGTTAAAAATACTCACTTTAATTGTACGGCAGGAGAAACGGGTAAAATAGAATCATACAGCCCCCTTTCCTAAGATATCAAAGCCTTCTCATAAAGCCAAACTCAAGACATGACAATAAACTTTTACATTGCCATTCATGTGCTTTACACTGCTGCAGAACCAGAGATGAAAAAGGAGAAAGACACCCCTTTTTTTTTTTTACACCTGCCATGTTTGGCAGATATTTTTTGTACTTATAGTAAGGAAGTCTATAAGAAATCTATTTGTGGTTGTTGTTATAATGCTGAGAATATGAATCTTTTCTTTTCTTCAGCAAGTAGCTGAAACAGCAAACAAGTATGTATTTTTGATAGTTGGAAAACTCCAAAACATGTACACTACAATTTTTTGGTTGGAGAATTATAGATGTTATAATGGAAATAATAAAATAACTTCTGATACTCACCAGCTAACTGATAATTAGTAGTAATGTAATAATCGATAAGGGAACTTCATCACATGTAGACTTTTAACATGTAAAACATTTAATTAATTTAGCTTTACATCCTAAACAAAACGTGTATATATATATATATACAAAAAACAGTGACTACATGCCAGACTTCAGGTTTCGAAAAAGTAGCCTTTAAATCTACGTGTCACGTTATTATTAGTATTTACGTCTTTTCTAAAATTACATAATGGGAAAGCTTGTTCTGTAATCAAACATATGGTGGCGCTCTAGTTATGTCCCACTGAGTGGTACAATGTTAGCCACCTGAATCACTGCAGACTGAACAGTACAGTACAGTTAGAGATGAAAGCTATTCTGGTGGATTTCACAGAGCTATCAGGGTGAAAGGAGATTAAATACAGTAAACATGCAGGGGGCAGGTCATTTAGGATCTTGTATACAAGGGTCAAATTTGCAAATAGTCTTAAATTTTCAAAACTTAAAAAGACTATATTTCTGGAGTATTTTGCAATGATGATAATGGGTTTACATGCAGAGATTTTCACAGCTTGGTTATATTGGTTCCAATTCTGATGACAAATTTACTGGCCTGTCCCCAACAGTGTGAGTACAATATGATACCGTACGAGATGTGTAGAAAAAATATGTGTGCATAAATATTTTGCCTTTCTATACAGTAGGTAAAAGAATAGAGAGCTAAAAGATTTATTGTAAGTCTTCAAGACAACTGGGATTCTGGCTGGAAAACTTAAGCTTTTGTTTTGTTGTTTGGTTTAATATAACTCCTAATCTGCTTTTATAATCACACATTAATAAGTCAACATAATAAACGTGTCCCTGATACATTTTTAGCTTTTGAAAAAATCTGTTTACATATAAAAAAAATTGTGGAAGCTGTGATTTTGTGGAATCAGAATAGTAATTTCTTCCATGTTTTATGTTTTCAATAATCCAGATCTGTTCATATACAACTGCAGTTGATCGAATGAACTTCTAAGACTTGTTAGTTTTGGTTTCTTTTGCATCAAATTATGGTGAAAGCTTTGCGTAATACTTGTCGTCTGCCCCCTGATGATGTCTTTTGAACTACAATAATCTTGACCACATCATTATCCATCATCTTATTACCGAACGGGGTCACAGGGGGGCTGGAACCAATCTTAGCTGACATTCGGCGAAACCCTAGACAGACTGCCAGTCCATCACAGGGCCAACACAAATAGACAAACAATCATACACACATACACGTACCCCTAAGGGCAACATAGAGTCCCCCAATCAGCCTATCCCCAAGGAGCATGTCTTTGGACTGTGGAAGGAAGCCACGCTAACACGGGGAGAACATGCAGACTCAACACAGACAGGCCAGCATCCGAGCCAGGGATCAAACGGGCAACCTGCTTGCTATGAAGCTACAGCGCTAACCACCTCACTACCGTGCAGCCCCACCACATTATCAAGAATGATAAATTTACAAAAATAATTTTCAGCATTTATCTTTTCACTAGAGCTGTCAATAGATTAAAGAAAATTAACTTGTTAATCTCAAAATCGTGAGATTGTGAAATTCTTGAAAATCTATTTTAAATCTTGAGAATCAGAATTGAACCGATTCTTGAAATCTGAACCAATACCCCGCCCTACTACTGACCACTTGAACCAACCTCACCTCATCTCCAATCCCAGCACCATGTAAATGCAGTGTGGAGAATGGAGCACTTCAATCAGCTGAATCAGATTAGTGTGGCTCCCCCTTTGGGGCTTCCACATCCATCATTTTTATAGCAAACGGTTTGCCAATCGCCCTATGCTTAACACACACAACTCACACAACTGAAACTTCCACAAGCAATCAGAGCCTAGATGTCATATCTGACACGTCAGAAAGGGACTGATGACTCATTACAGCATAAGTGTGTCATGATCCATTGTTGCAAAACCCCTCAGTGTCTCTCACTGCAGCTGTGATGTATGGGAATATATCCATTGCAGTGTGCAAAGTTGATCAAAGAACTTTATATGGTTGTGATTTATATCACCAATGAACACAGGAATACTTTATGCAAGCTGTGACTTATCAGATGTGGAGGGAGAGATGTACTTCCACTCAAAAAGACATCAGTTTCCTCAATTTAATTGCTCCTAAGCTTTCATCTGACAAGTACAGGGAGACAGTTTTCAAGTATTTGAAAGGCCATGCCTTTCAAATCATTGTCTACTGTTAACTGCATGGAAGTGATAGCAATAAGCTGAAATCTATCAGAAAGCTGCTGATATTAATATACTCCCCTGAGCAATACAGTCTCAGTAAGTCATGCTACCTTAAGTTGTGCTGTAAAGTGGTGTTAACAAAAACAGTGCATGTCAAATGAAGCCTTCCAACCCTTATTAAAATCCCAATAATGTTAGGATCAAATCAGGAACGGTTGGCAACAGATGGGATGGAAAAGAGTAAGGAAAGTCATAAATATACAGAGAAAGTATGGAACAATGGCTATGCTTCAAGAAACAGGAGCTTATTGCAAAACTGGGGAAGAACCATTCGGGGAACTGCTGAGTGAGGCTTTCGCACCAGCCATGGATCAGTAGGCTGCAGTCATTTTTGTAAGTTTATTTGGATAACATCTTTTATATACAAAATAATACAAAGTGCTTTACATAAAAACATTACAAACATTAAGGATGGTGTAAAAAAGCACAAATGACAACAAATGGCAAAAATCCCAATAAAAATCATTAAGTTAAAATAATTAAAAGTAAGACCCGGTAAATGTTACTCTGCAGATTTAATTGATTGATGCAGAAGAAAACAAATGTTTTTAACCTGGATATAAAAGTTTCTACATGTGAAACATGTACAGGTGAAAGATTTACCTCTACGGGCAGTTTGTTCCACATGTTTGCAGCATAACAGCTAAATGCTGCTTCTCCATGTTTAGTCTGGATTATGGTCTGGATTAGTTGACCTGAGTCTTTGGATCTCTGATTGGTTTATAATCTCTGAACATATCACAGATGTATTATGGTCCTAAACTGTTGTGGGATTTATAAACGGTCAGTAGGGTTTTAAAATCTATCCTGTGACTGACTGGAAGCCAGTGTAAAGATGTTTAAATTAATGGATGTTTAACTTTCAATTCTGTGGATTTTTTTCACTTGATAAAAAGCTTTTTAGTGAAGCTTTAAAGCAGAATATATTCATGCAGCCATCCCACCCTCAATAGACCCTTTTTACAACACTTTGATGAACTGGTTAACAAACTGTGGAATTTATATGACGACAAACTTGTTTTCCCAGAGAAAAAGCTGTATATGTTTGTGCAGGCTGCCTTCATTCTCCACATGGGGCCCCCTCACCCATACTAACATACAGACTTAACTTGCTTTCTAGTCAAATTAGCAACGGCCTGCAAAGTCAACACCTCCAAAGTCCACACCAGAACAACACTCAAAGGACAGAAGGACTCATTAATAAAAACTTATCTCTTCTTGGTTCTAAACTTTTCACTCTGTTCCATGTATGTGCATTTATTCTTTTATTTCTTGATTTAAGGACTAATTTGTGTTTTATGTTTAATTTAGCTGTTTTTACTGTGATATCATTTTAGTTTTTAATGCACAGTTAGAGGTAATTCTGTGGTAGGAACCATTAACTGAAGTCAACCTCCACAGAACCCTGATTGGCTGGCAGGATCTAGACCTGCCCCCATCAGCAAAGCCCACCTATCTTCAAAAGATCAACACAGACTCTCTCTTGTCTCTTGCCCTCTCTTGATCATGCTCTGAGGCTCTCTTGACCTCTTACTAGCGTGCTTACCTGCTTCTGCTAATTATGCGTTTGTGAAAAGCTTGGTCATGCTCGCTGTAGAACAAAGGAGGGTCACCTGGTCTGCACCTAGCCACTCACTCATGACCTAGGATGAAGAATTAAGCTTTTCACTCTGTAACTAAACCTGTGCCTCCTGAATGGAAGTTAGATTAAACCACCTCACTTTTGGACACTATTGAACTTTTCATCTTCGGCCTCAACCTCCAACCATCGACCCCAAAAGGAACCACTGAAAGCTGCGAACCTCAACGTCAGGCTTCTCCCGGATTCCAACGGTGCTATATGGACTCAGCTCCCTAGAACGGATCCGGGACCAAGCCCAGACCACTGGTCATCAGCTGCGGTTCTGAACGAACCCCATTTCCTCAGCGAGGAACTATTGGTCTTAATGATGTTTGGCGAGTTAGGAAACTATCTCATCTAGGCCGTAAAAATGGTTCACTCTTAGATATGATTAAGGAACATCACAGTTTTACTTAATTCATGTTAATTTCACACAGATATCTTCCTCTCCAATAGAACTCAGGTTTATCATCAAAGCTTACAGCAACACTGGTTTATGTTATGTTTGTCTAGTCTGTCTTGT
>JBAMHX010000020.1:3963023-3985523 GCA_037177515.1 Pseudomugil tenellus
TTGGTTATATAATGCATAACTTAGCCTATGTCAGTGCTATTAAGAAAGGAGGTTTAATTTGATCTTTTATTCACAACACGCCAACCAACAATGTTCGTGTCACCAAACAAATTCCATAATATTGTGCTTCTGTTGCTTTTTGTAAACATGGACTGTTGTCACTGTGTCACCTCAGTCTGATGAGTCATGATGAATCAAAGAATAGGAAGGATTTTTCTCAGCTTTATCTACAAAAGTTTTTATTCCTTGTTTTCTGTTTTATTTTTCACAGTTTTGTTTTGTCTTGGTTTGGTTTGGGCCTCAAAAACGAATTTTTAAGGCTTAGGCATCAAAGATTATGTGTTTATGGTTTGGAGAAGAAGACTATTGAGATGTAACATGCAAATCTCTGCTTACTGTGTGACAACACCCACCCTTTCTGTAAGTGACCCATGTAAAAAGAAATAAATTCTTTACTTTGAAAAGCAATTAAATTTTTTTCTACTATGTCCCTTTTTACAGCTTTCACATATTCTGGAAGTTTGAGTCATTTTAAAAACAGTTTAAATCCTATTCTCGGCTCCATTTTCTCATTTCTTTCCAGAGATTTTTCCCTTTTGTGTGTAAATATCCTCTCAAGCCAGGGAATGAAGATTAGAAATTCATTGTTGAACAACCAATACAGACTGTCATATTTCTGATCTGATTTTTTCTCAAAGCCTTGCGGGCCCTCAATACTGCTGAGCCCTGGAATCTGAGCCAGTGGTTGCCCATACAGTGAAATATAACAGCATGATTAACTATTCAAACCAGTGCGTTTCATTCTTACAACTTCAATATATATATATAAAAAACACTGCCTGTCTTTGCCGCATGGCTACGTTTGGCTGAAGTTTAAATAAACCCCAACATGTCTTTAAAATCACATATGGCAACAATCTGGGTTTCCTTTTTTTTTTTTTTTTTTTTACAATAATTTGCACACCAGATACAGCGTTGATGAACTCCCCCTCCACATGTACCATGCTGGCCAAGCCCCTTCATCATCGTTTTTCATCTGCCCTGATCCCACACACCGCATTATCTGGCTGATTAATACAGGCCATCCTCGATTTATCAGTGGAACACTGGTCTGTAGTTGTTATTTTGTGGAGCGCGGGACACAGAGTATGCTTGCATATTACAAGCTGTTGAGAGAAGGAGAAATCAATGCTTTGGGAGAATGCTTGCTTTTTTCATGCCGGGGCTTCTAAACCCAACCCGCTTTAATACTACACTGTGGAATGATGCAACAATAAAGCAGGACTGCTGAGCACAATGGTAGCAAAACAAAACTAATTACAGTGACAAGTGAGGGGAACGCTAGGTCTGTCAACAGTGGGGGAGGATGCAACATTTCCCGAAGGCAGGACCCTTAGGGACAACTGACGGATACTCTAATTTTCCTCTCCGAGAAAAGCTCGGAAGTGGCCGAGGGACGAGGCCTGCCAGACAAATTGTCTGTGATGTCTTGATTAAAGGAATCATGAACGTTGTGCGAGCTGGCAAAATTGGATTCAGTTGACAGATATTGTCACCTGCTCGGGAAGTGCTCTGATGTCTACTTAAGGATTTGTGTGTAATTAATGAACAGCTCCGCTAATTACTCTACAGCAGTCAAGGCGATAAAGAAAATAACTTAGGGAGGTCAGGCGGTCTAATAACACTGATTCTGAAGATGAAGAAGTGTAGTGAGTCATATCCTGAGTTGTCCCTGCAGAGTTGCTTCATTCCCCCCCGTAAATGAAAGTTATGAATAACAGAAATGGTTAATTATCTGAGTAATTGTGTCTGAAAGAAGACGTCAGCTGTTGCAACAGATGCATACTGCGTGGTTTGTGTCAAAACATACAAAAGACTGATGACAGTCTTACATTTGAAAGCTTGTGTTTGCATCTGAAAATGCTTCTTTTTTTTGTTGCATGCAGCGCATGTGTGTATTGTTAAAATGTATCTTCAACTGTAAAACTTTTATAAGGGTGCTTCAAATTTATTTGTGTTTGGTTTGTGCAAAGAAGAGTGTGCAGCCTCCTGCATGAAATGTGGTGGATAAATAAATGCTAACTTGACTTGAATGAGTGAGCTGTGTACAAACTCCACAATGTTTGGCTTCTGATTCTGCAGCAAATGGCTTCCCAACATAACTAAAGATTCAAACAATTTCCATTTGATTTCTAAAGAATGTGTTGTTATACATGGTTAGATGGAGGAATGTTTCCTCTTACCTTCCTGTCTGGCCTAGCTATACATGTTTGATCACATTCAAATGTGCATACAATAATAAAAAAAGCATTCATTCATAAAATAAAACTTTTGACATTTGGAATGAGAGCACTAAACATCCCTCTATCATCATTAAAGGGAACTATTGATGGACAATGTTCCTTATCTCTTCTCCTGTTAAGTAAATTAAAAATAATAGATGTCATACTTTTCTTTTGGGTTTAAAAAAGAAAAAAAACTAAAATGACTGTATTTATTCCCAGTAGTGAATATTTGAATGACACCTGGCATCTGCAAGCATCCTTACTTGACTAAATTGTAAGGTGAACTCAGCGAGACATAATTTCTCAGTAATGAGAAGAAGATTACTCAGATGATCATCTTTGTATTTTGATACAATCAACAAACAAATATGGAGCAACAATTATAGTTATCTAATAGAGTTTCACAGTTTTATTATGGAATCTGCCTCCTTAAAAGTTAAAATGGAATTTTTGATGGAAAGAAATACAAATTCAATGTTCATTAGAGCCGTGGAAGAGAGAAAAATACTGAATATTGTTAAAGATTGTAAGGGTAAAAAGTCCATGGACTTTATTGTCATAGACATGCTAATAGTGAAACAAGAGTGGGAACAAACATCTTTACACCAACTATAAACCTGTTTCCTTACTTCTTCAATTTTCTAAAATATTGGAAAAACTTTTTTGTAACAGATTGTAAATGTTTATTGAAAGACATAAATTAATTTCTGATAGCCAGTATGGGTTCAGATCCAATAGGTCAACTTCACTGGCATTGATAGAAGCTGTAGAAGAAATTACAAATGCTCTAGAACAGAAAAAATATATAGCTGGAATATTCGTTGATATTAAGAAGGCTTTTGATACAATTAATTACAGTATGTTAATAAATAAATTGGAGAGGTATTGAATAAGAGGGGCGCTGCACGGTGGCGAGGTGGTTAGCACTGCAGCCTCACAGCAAGCAGGTTGCCGGTTCGAGCCCCGGCTCGGGCGGTGGCCTATCTGTGCGGAGTTTGCATGTTCTCCCCGTGTCAGCGTGGGTTCTCACCGGGCTCTCCATCTTCCTCCCACAGTCCAAAGGCATGCAGCTTGGGGATTAGGCTGATTGGAGACTCTAAATTGCCCATAGGTGTGAGCGTGCGTGGTTGTCTGTCGATAGGCTGGTCGATAGGCTGGTGACCTGTCCAGGGCCTCTCGCCCTGTGTAGCTGGGATTGTCTCCAGCCCCCCCGCGACCCCGTTCGGGAATAAGCGGTAGAAAATGGATGGATGGATGGATGGAATACGAGGGATTGCACTGGAGTGGATCAAAAGCTATCACCAACATAGACAACAGTTTGTTAAGATGGGTAATGTGTGTTCAACATGTATGAATATAGTCTGTGGGGTACCCCAGGGATCGGTTTTGGGACCTAAACTATTTTTATTATATATAAATGATATTTCCAAAGTGTCACAGATCCTAAAGCTGGTGTTGTTTGCTGATGACACTACTATCTTTTGCTCTGGGGGAAGTATAAAAGACCTATTCGAAGACATAACTACGGAATTAGTTAAATTGAAGATTTGGTTTAATTCAAACAAATTGTCATTATACTTAAATAAAACAAAATTTATGGTATTTGGGAGGTGTAGATGCTTGGTGGATATAAAGTTGGAGATAGAAGGGATTAGGATAGAAAAAGTTAATGAAAATGATAATGGGGTGATAATGGATGATGAAGTTAGTTGGAAAGCACCTGTTGCCTATATTAAAACTAAAATATTAAGATATAATACAATTTTAAACAGAGCTAGTCTAGTTCTAGATTTAGAGTCACTCTGTAATATATACTGTGCCATTGTTTTACCTTACTTCTACTATTGCACAGAAATATGGGGAAATAATTATATGACCACAATCAAACCATTAATTATTCTTCAGAAGAAAGCAATAAGGATAATTTATAAGGCTGGTTATTTGGCTCATACTGACTCACTAGTTTGAAGGCAAAACTGTTAAAATTGGTTGATATTGTCACATTTCAAACAGCACAATTTATGTATAAAATCGCATGTAGGATGTTACCACTAAATATACAGAACATGTTTACAAATAGAGAAGGAGGTTATTTATTATGAGGGAGGAAGAGGTTTAAAGTTAAAAGCATCCATACAAACAGGAAAAGATTTTGTGTTTCATTTTGTGGGGTCAGACTTTGGAACAGTATGACAGAGGAGTTAAAAGATTGTTCAAATATAAAACAGTTTAAAAACAGATACAAAGAATACATATTGTTACGTTATAGGGCTGAAATGAGACATTAAATTATAAAATAAGATAAATAAATACATCTCTCTCATTTATTTAATTTTGCCTTTCAAGTTATTGATAACAGTGAAATTGCTATTTTACTTATATTGTTATTGATTTTATTGTTATATTGTTTTTTCTTTTTATTATTATTGCTGTTCTTTTGTCACTATCAAGGATGATGGTGTTGACGGTAGTGGTGATGATTGTGATGATGTATATGAGGAGGAAGGGGAGGTATGTAAATTATAGATTATAAAAAAAGGGGTGGGACTAGATAAGCATGGTCTTCTTCCCACTCCTTTTTGAACATAAAAGAATCATAAATCTGTGTTTTGATTTGTTTTGTGTTTGATTAGTTGTTTTTTGTTTTGTTTGTTTGTTTTTTTCCTGAATATATGTGTGTTACTGTTAAAAAAAAAAAACTAAACTAAAAAATAAGCTGACTACAATAATAAAGGTTTGCATGTCTAACCTCGTAACAAACATGTAGGCTGTTACCGAAAACTTCATTTTATTAGGGGACATCTAATGTGACTGCACTGGAATTAACATAGAGAAAAAAACTTAGCTGGAATAAATGGATAGATCTTTTTTTGCATTATCTGTCCATCTTTCTTCACCTCAACTTCTTTTGTGTGATGGTTTCTCAGCAGCCTTCTTCAACTCTGACTGACCTTCCCGACTTCTCTACCACTTTTTCTTCTTCGATTCTCTACTCTGCATATCCCTGCTCATTGCTCACATTTTTACTCAAAAGAGCTGGAAATGTCTCCACTTAAAATTTGCAGCAGCTTGTATAAAGATTTGAAAATTTTTACCGATCACAGAACAGAAAAAGCATTTAATAGTGGGCTATGAAACGAGAAATTATCCATCAATTAGGACAAGCACTTCTTCCTCGTTGGTACCTGTTTTCTTTTTTTCTCCAGCAAGGATGAAACATGGATTAACTGAACAGCCTCATGGCTGTAATATTAATCCCACAGTATCTGAAGCTTCAGCCCCAAAAATGGACTCTTTTTTTCACATCTCTCCATAAATAGTTCTTATATGGACTCTAATTGAAATGGAAATTTAATTTAGTGACTTATGTCATTTAACTTCATGTGTCAAAACATTTCTTATGGAAAGTGTCTTCATCTGGAGAATGGTGGTGGTGGTGGGGGATCTGTTTTCTGGTGGGTTGCAGACATCTCCTAAATGTCTGTGGAAATCTAATACCTCATGTGGTCAGAGTGGAATGCAAACACGTTTAAAGCAAGTCTGTAATCATGTTTTTTAAGAGCCTAAGATTAATGCTTACTTTCTGTCAATCCAACTATAATCTAATGATATGATAGATTTTTGGACATATATGAGGGACATATATAATTGGTCCCAATTATCACATTTTGATGGTCATCAAAATGGCCAAAAAGTAACGTAAATGCAACAATTTTATACATTATGTAATCTAAAAGTCATATAAGTTATAATGACTTTATGAAATTAATAAAACTTTTGGCAGACCTAACAACATCTAACTTCAAGTAAATGTGGGATTTCATTTTGAAACGGTGATCATTTTAATGGCTTGGAATAAAATGGTATAAAGAAATATGAGCAAGGGCTGCATGGTGGTGCAGTGGTTAACACTATGGCCTCTCAGGAACAAGGTTCCTAGATTGAGCCTTGGTTGGGGGCAAGGTCTAAAAAGTGGTCTTTCTGTGTGGAGTTTGCATGTTCTTCCCATATATGCGTGGGTACTCCAACTTCCTCCCACCATCCAAAGACGTACATGCTTGGTCACTAAGTTGTCCCCAGGTGTAAGTGGTTGCATCTATATGTTAGCCCCGTAAAGGCGTCTTTCGTCGGACCTAGTCTACCTGGCCTTACACCAGATCACCCAGCCTCAGAGTGTTTCCATTGAGATTTGTCGGACCGTCCTGGTACACTTTTTGGACCTACTTCGTTGTCGAGCCAGGCCTGTCGGGCCGTGCGGGTAGCGTGAGGTCTGCAGGCTGATGTCCAACGATTGGCTTGCAGCGAATGATGTCACTACACAGCGATGTACACAGTAATGATAATTACTCTCCAGGTCGTCTTGTCTTGCCCGACAACGACATCTCCTGATTTGTGCCGTGAGTTTATTACTCACTATTAGCCATAACCCGAGCAGCAGGTAAAAGGCTGCTTCCATATTGTCTCTGTCTTCTTCTGTGGTATCTCAGTGAACATTTTTTTAAAATGGTTTATTATATAAATTAAACAATACAATAAATCTCAGAGAATGTGTTGTTTTGTTTCATGTGTCGCTATCAGATTACATCGGTAACTTTCTAGAAAAAATATGCCGCAATAAAGCATCTGGACTTAGACTGTATTTGCACTGGAAAAGCATTCCAGCAGAATAGAGCACTCCCGGGCCTAGAGTACGGCGGACTAAGTGATAATGGAAACCCCTTAATTGACTTGCGGCCTGTCATGGGTGTACACTGCCTCTCACGGAAGCTCAAGCTTCTGCATGACCCTGAATTGGAGGCAGTATAGACAATGAATGGAAGACTGGAAGTCGCCTGTATACCATTTCTGTGATGGCAATTATGTGTCTGTAACCAGTAAGTGTCTGTAACTACGTCCGTCTCCGGAGTTGAACAGACATTTCCAGCCTCTTCTCCTCCCTCTTGTGTTATTTGCTCTGTCTGTCTGCATGCCACTTCTCCTGTTTTCTTCCCAACTACAAAATGGATCTGGTCAGCTGGGCTTTAAATGTTTTGATCAAGTTTTTTACACTCACAAGGCGGTGAGAGGAGAAACCGCCTGCCCGACTGGGACCTTTCCCTTTGGACACGCATAGGACGCATGAGCACGCTGGGGCCTGGTGTGCCTGGGGATTCTCTCAATTGAGGATGTTGAGGATCTTTACATATTTGGATTTATGATCACAGGGTTTCTCATGTTGGGTGTAAGTGGATTCCTTGTGTGTTCCAAATTCCTGAAGCTGCTCCGTGAGATTGCAGCAGAACTTCAGGGCCCTGAAGACTCTGACTCTAGCTCTTGAGGAGCAGGGACGCAAGTTGGATGCTATCTACGCTCGAGGTTGTAGACTGCTTGAGGTACCTGAACTCATTTGGGTTCTTTCCAGCCGTGTTAAGCGAGCCATGAGTTGCGAAGATGGGGCTGGAAATTAACCATCTTATTCGGCTGTTTGGCTCCAGGATCCCAGCTGCAGAACTCAAGGTTGCCAAACAACGGCCTTAACCCAAACATGTCTTATCTAATTTGGCCCTTATGGTCTGGAAATTTTTCTCTCATGGAAGCAAGCTGGATAACAGCTCTCACCCAACCTTCCCCATCTTCAATGGGAGGCGTCCCTGCTGGATTTCCTGACCATAGTAACAACCGGAGCGTGAACCGTGCACAGACTGGGCCCATACAACTCACTATGCATGCATGCGCACCCTCATGCCATTCAATACACAGACCCTTCCCTTGTACTCAATGTCTCTGTTCCACAACCCCCTCTAGTGTGGGTTTCCAATTCTTTATGTCATGTCTGTTTCTGTGTAACCTTGGATCGGCTTTACTTGAATACTGAATTTCCCTCTGGGATAAATAAAGTATTTTGAATTTTTTAATTGAATTCATTTTGGGTTGATACTGCTTATCGCTTAACAATGACAGGGACATCTGGGAGGATGTTCTTGGTTGTTCTGACAGCAGAGAAAAAATTCATTTGTAGAAAACAGCTGAATGCGAATAACACAGACCTGTAATTTATGAAGATTGCCCCTGTCCGAGAACTTCCAGTTTGTCGAGTGGATATGTTTCCCCTGTGTTTCTCCTTCCTCTATTCTGGGTATTGTTGCAACCAATGTCTTAGTAACATAAGAAACAAAGTAATGTCAAAACTGGCAGATAAGATCCATTTATGGACCAACATCATCAGTCCAGATATCCATTCTGCTGACAATGTCTGCAGACGGCAGCAGATATCATGTTGCAAACACCAAATTACTCCACTGCAAGATGGCGCAAGACACAACAGCCGTCAGATTAATCTGTTACTTGAACCACTATAGTGCCCTGAATACTTTTAAAGTTAAAGTAAAGGAAACACTTTTTATGTGTCACTGTCAGTCAGTCACTTCTTCTGTAACACTGCTTAGACCAATACAGGTTGATGGGGAAACTGGAGTCTATCCCAGCAATTAGCAGGTGAAAGGCAGGGGATAGCTGGACAAGTCACCAGTCCATCACAAGGCAAACATGTAGAGACAACCACTTATGTTGATGGGAAATAAATGACTGCTCAGTAAAAATGAAATGTTTAGGGCAGGCAGCTCTTTAGCGCCTCCCTTGCGGCTCCCTTTTTTTTTTTTTTTTTTTTTTTTAAATGTGGCCTGTAAAAATGGAAAAAAAGATGGGGAGAGCAGTTGCACTGCCAGCCAGTTTTCTCGGGGCTTTCGGCCTGGATGTTTTGACTCAAGTCCCAGCAACCAAAACCAATATAAATCAGTGTATCATGCCGTTAAATATAACTGCACGCTCCTCCAGTAATGTTGTGACCTTCACGACTGATCCAAAACTTTTGAACAGGAACGATGGGAACTATTTGGGAGCTGTTCTTTTATTCTCTCTCCCTGAGTTCACAACCCTGGGTGTCTTAGGCAATTTTTTTTAGGTCCAATACTTTGATTATTAGCTTTGTAACGACAATCATGTTAACTATTGCTATGTTGAGCATATTATTTCTAAGGTGTCCTGAACGCAGCACCGCTGCATCTCATCCTAAGTTTTGTTTTCCACCCTAAGTTACGTGCAACAAAGTTTGTCCCAGCAAATTATGATAATTTAAGTTAATCACATAATCGTTTAACTATAGCTGCAGATGAGTACAATATCGTGAGTCCATCCCCGGCTTAAATTTTTGTTAATTGCAGACGGTCCTTGCGAGGAGACGCATCAGCTGGTGGGGAGCAGAAAGCCGCACACAAGCCTTCCAGTGCAGAGGACAGCTTTTTAAATTAATATATGGTTCCAGTGAGGTGTCTGTTTTATAGAAGCCATATTTCATTGATAAGTTATTGAAACAGAAAATCAGTGGATCTCTTTCTAACTTTACCGAAGTCACTCTAAACATCACAGTCCCCACTATCTCCTGTTAATTTCATTTGATCCCATTTAAACATCTCTCTGATATCTCCTCATTATCAGTCTCCTCATTAATAAGCGAATACGGTTTATGTTTCACCTTTTCACTATCTATTATGTAGGCCTAGGTCGCACGTTAACACAATAAAACGTATCACGTTATAACATGATAAGGTCCCGATTTTCTTTTATTTTGGATGACAGCTATACGCTTCTGTACTTAGAGCGTGTTGCCTTCACATAAAGGCCCATCTAAGACTTTTAAATGTATGTGGCTCCAGACAGACTTATTTTTTGTTTTTTTTGGTCCAATATGGCTCTTTGAACATTTTGGGTTGCCGACGCCTGGTTTAGGGTAATCTTGACAAAAACTAAACTTTGGTTATTTTAGCACAGTTTGATAGCACATCTAGCAACATATTTTCTCAGAACTCCCTAATAGGGAGACTTCAGATTTTAAAATGTTAAATATTTCAAGACACAAGGTTTCACCTTGTGAAACAATGTTG
The DNA here is from genome assembly GCA_037177515.1 of Pseudomugil tenellus. NCBI lineage: Eukaryota > Metazoa > Chordata > Actinopteri > Atheriniformes > Pseudomugilidae > Pseudomugil > Pseudomugil tenellus. Next base: position 3,973,228 of record JBAMHX010000020.1, read on the forward strand.
TACAAGGTGACCACTGAGAAAATCCCTTTTCCTAAACCCCTTCACTGAGCTGCCCATGTTTTCAGAAACTATTTCTTAAGCTCGTATTTGACCTTGAGGATGGCAGTTCAGCAGTTTTAAAACAGAAGATGAAGCAAAGAAATAAAACTTTGACAAAAAAAAAAAAAAGTCTTGCAATTTTACGACCTAATTCGACGAATGCAGTCATTTGCAACGGAGCAATTAAAGTCTGTAAAAATCATGAAGTCATAAAGAGTGAATAAAACGTAAATAGGATCTGTTCAGAATTTAAACGAGGTAACAAAGTGGCTGCAAAATACATCCATAAAAAGTCAGACATGCTTTGACGATATCCTCACTGCTGTAAAACTGAGTAGTTTGGGAGTGGTTGCTTACAAATAGATATGCTGCAGACGACAGACTCATTCTGCCTTTTGAAATATTGACTGATAAATTTGAGGAAGCAACATTTTTCTCAAGCTGATATATCAGGGTTTTTTTTTTTATTTTCTGAATGGGAGAAGTCTTCAATTATTTAGTCACCCTGTGGCAGAAACTCCAGAGTAGTGATGGAAATCTAATATCTGTAACACATCTATCAAACCTTGGGGGTAAGTTATTCAAACGAGGATTTGCTTCCGAGAGACGAACTCACACACTCCTCTCTCACTGAGAACGACAAAAATTTAATTTAAAAATGGGCAGCAGGATTATTCCCATTATCCTGCTCCCAGACACTCATTTTTAAATGACAGGCAGAAATATACAAGGAAATATAATTATGTTGCAAGTAGGAAAAGAGCTTCCTTGTTTCACTTATTTTTGGTAATCTGGAGTTTTGATAGTGTTGGACATCATATGAAAATTTATTACACAGGGTGTTTATTTACATATTAAAACTTTAGAGTATAACAAATACGTTTTACATACATGCTGGTGATTATTTTTTGGGCACAAATCCAGAACAACAGAAAGGAGATTGTAAGTGGATGTACAGTGATATAGTACAAGTGTGAGCGTCTCATACATTTTTAAGTGCACATGTCGTATACCGTAATTGCAATTTTATCCAGAAAAGAAAACCCTTTAGATTTTTTATTGCACTTAGAAGAGCTCGCTGCAGCCACAGTTGCCTTCATGCGTCAAACTGATCAAAGATGCATCCCAACTGTGCCCTTAATGCCTGTAAAGAGCACTGAGAGGAATGCTTGATTTTTGCCATGCCAACCCCCAAGTGAGAACCCACGTAGTAATTGCTCTTGTTTGCAGTTGTTTTACTCTCTTTCATTACTGAGAGGAAAATTCCTCAAGCAGTACAGATGCCATTCGGATCTTGTGTAAAGCCTTTGAAATCCACAGGATGATTTCTAAGTTTTTTCTTTTCTTTTAAATAAACAGATTCTTGTCATATCTTTTGCCATGCAGCAGTTAGGTATTTGTTGGGTAATTTCTTTACTAGCCTCACTTTTGAGATATGTGAAGATCTATCAATTAAAAGAAATACAGAGGTTTAAAGGATGTCGCAGTTTAATGGCGGTATCTTAGCGTTTAAGGAAAACGCAGTGACATAATGAAAGATGAGTTATGGCACAAACTATCAATATAAACCTATAAAGATTCACTGAAATAATCTTTGAGTAGATGATTTGTTATAGGTTATGTTTTGACAGCTTTTAAAACATTCAGTAGATCCCTATATAACACAATTATGGATGCATAATGGCACCACTTTCAAAATGGCCACAAATGACTTATGCACAAGTGCGTAGGTTTCTTATGTGTAATTTTATTCCATTACTGACAAGTTCTCTGCTGTTTTGCTGGAAAACTGCAAAAAGAAAAAAATAATGGATATACTACACTTTTTTGGAGTAATATTTTTCCTACCTTTCTTAATATTGAAGAATGTGGGAAAAGATTGAAAATTTACATAATTAAAATCGAATAGCTTGGAAAACAAAACTTAAAAGGTGCATTTCTCAGAGTGGCTGCACCTCAGAATAGTTATTACCTGTTTGGTTACTGGAAACTTGAATTTCCCTCCGGTGATTAATAAAGTATCTATTATTATTATTATTGTTATTATTAAAAATAACTAACTATTCAAATACATGAACATTTTTAACTTTTCAAAAGGAAAAAAAAAATATCAAATGAAAACACTACTCCCTGAGCCACCAACTTATCAGGGTGGAGGGGTTTGTGCGTCCTGAAGATCATGCTAGCCATGTTGTTGGGGGCTTTACATCCACGGCAAACAGGTGTCTAGGGAAGGGACCAGACCAAGGGTGGCTCAGACTCCTATGAATATTAAAATCATAAGACAAAAGTTTCCTTGCCCAGAAATGGGTAATCATGGCTCTTGTAGCAGAACAACCTCAAATATTATTATGCAATATTAATATTTCTGTGAAATTTAAAGTTTGCCATTAATTGGCTTTTGTCCTTGGACAAAGCCAAACCTCGTAAATCCACCCTTGCTTAAATTTATTGCAAGGTCAGAAAGGGAATACTGTAAACAATATTTGTACAATTAAAAATGTCAATATCAGTCTCTAATAATGTGCTACTGGATGCCTGCACCTGAGATTGGTTAAGTATTTAGGTGGGACCGGCCTGGTGGGACCGGTAGTTCTCTTGGTTAGCCATTGTCCAGTGTCTCAGGGTGGGAGTGTTAGGTGTTGACGCACCTGTTCACGGTTTAAGAGTCCAATTCTGGGGCTGCATATATGTGACTGGCACCCACTGGTAAAACAGACATGTCCAACAGTCTCAGGAAGAGGGCGCCAGGAGCAATTTACGTGTCAGTGAGAATTGGTTTCCCGTGGTTATTTAAAATTTCCTGGAAAAGCAGCAAAGTTTTAATCTAATGGAGTTACACTGGAGTTAACTGGAGTTACACCCTTGTCTGTACCGAGGCCTGGGGATAGGGCACAAATCCTAGTGTCTGGTGACCGGGCTTTTGCCCATGGGGGCAGTCGAGCTCAGCCTGAAAGGGTTACATGGGCCCGCCCTCCTGTTGTCTCCCCACTTGCAGGAGGGGCCGTAGGGATTGGGTATAGTGTGAGCCAGCCGGCGACCGATGGCAGGGATCCTGGCAGTCTGATCCTCGACTGCAGACACTGGCTCTAGGGACATGGAATGTCACCTCTCTGGTGGGGAAGGAGCCTGAGCTAGTGCGTGGGTTGAATGGTTCCAGCTTGGGCTCTGAAACCAGCATCCTCAAGAAGGATTGGACCATCTTCCACTCTTGAGTTGTTCCTGGTGATTGTTGCAAAGCTGGTGTGGGCATGCTTATTGACCCTTGGCTTTGTGCTTTTATGTTGGTGTTCACCTCTGGTGAATGACAGGGTAGCCTCCCTCAGCCTTTGGGTGCAGAGATGGGTCCTGACTCTTGTTTGTGTTTGTGCACCGAATGACAGCTCACAATCCCCAACCTTTCTGGAGATCTTGGAGGGAGTGTTGGAGAGAACTCCGTCCCTTCAGATGGGGCATCCTCCTTAGTCTGTCTCCTCCTGGCTGCCACATCAGATCTCCAAACCTGCAGAAAAAAGACCTCACAACAACTGGCTGTTCCAAGGAGCGAGTCCCCAATCCCTCCCATCTAACCCTGGAGCTGGTCTCCCGCTCTGGGTCTATGAACTTTTCAGTTATACTTACCCTTTTCCCCTGGACCAGGACAATGTGCAGCCCAGGGCAGAGTGGTTTTGCAAATGGATCCCAGAACAGCCGCTACACCTCATGTTTCTGTCCTCCACCCTTACCGCGCAAGGAATAAGCACAATCCCAACCTGCCCCCTTTTGCAGCATACTTCTCAAATGTCTTACCTGCTGCTTCTTCCTGCCCTTTCCATTCTCCTTCCTGCCTGCTGTCTCCCTTTTTCTGTTTTTCTGCTTACCCCAGATAAGCAGCAGAATGCATCCAGTTCATCCATTTCCATCATCTAGTTATATAAGTGAATGGAAGAAGACAGGATCTAAAATTATGCAATTCAACTGTTGGCAATTGACAAAAATCTAATTGTCTTTTGCATTTTTTCCTTATAACAGTCAGTTCACTGGCAAAACTATCTAGCAGGGAAGCAAAATAAAAACAGCAATATTAGTCTCATTTTTCTTTTTTCATCTTTCCAGGGCTTTTAATGCACCTTTGTTGTTTTGAATAAACCACATCTCATCTTTTTCGCTGAGCCTTTCAGATGTCCCAATAAAAGGATTTGAATACTGCTGACAAGACCTTGCTGTCCCTTTTTCTTTTAAGTATTGGTTTCTAAGCCATAAGCACAGTAAGGAATGGTTTCCCAGGTGCTATAACACACCGTACCAATAGCCATTATCTTTCCACCGTCTTATCATCTTCCAGCAGTTCCACCGTGGAATATATGCCTCTGGGAGAAAAATGGACTCATGCAGTCATAAGACTTATTATCAAGTAAAATCACTACTGCCCACTTGGTATAAGAAGAAGATGTCAAAATGGTGTCTGCCAGAAATGTTTGTCTTGGTGTGTCGTTGCTTTGTTTCACAGGCCTGCAGCATGAGACTAATATAAGGGAAGATTATGTGAGGAGAGTTTCATGTCATGTTTTTCAGTCATCCCTTGCTAAACAGCGACTGTAAGTCCAGCAACTCACCTTTTTAATTAGGAAACAAGATTGTAAAGCATAGCAGAGATTCAGTCATCAGCAGTGTTGGAAGTAACAGCATTTAAATATAACGACATTACTAACTGCATTATTTTTATAGTAACGGAGTGATCTCATTAACTACATTTCCCATCGTTACAATGCTGCTGCCGTTACTAATAATATAACTTGTTGCATTACTATAATTTGAGTGAATGCAGCACAGCCACACATCAGCTGCCAGGAGAACAGGAATCTGTGATGATTGATGACACCCTTGCAAATGTGATGATGATTGGCTGTGTGGGTGGATACCATGGTCCGTGAGTGCTCTGTTTAGGCTGACTGTTTCACTGCACGCTACAAACACAAAGACTGTTTCTCAATCATATGGTCTGCATACTTCAAAGTGCAGATTTGAAGTAATCATTTATCATACTGTCCAAATTCGAGAGGTACTTCAAATCCACACTTCTAATGCACACGTTGTTTGGGGCCGAATTAGCTCAATAGCTTATCCTTATCCTTATCTCTAATCAACCAGAAGTAATTTCGTACCAGATAGAAAATAATTAGCAACAGTAGAATGCTGGAGAGGATGTTTTTAATGCATATAAATATAACTAATTACTTTTTTAACACATTTTCCCAGCAGACATCTGGGACAGCAGCAGCACTGTGTCCCATGGCCACAAATCAATTTATTACTTGCATCATGATTATTTTCATTGACGATGTTTTAATTTAGACACACATGTAATTGCAAATACTAAAAATTCCCCAGTACTTTAAATTTTATTTACTTATTTTTTATTTACATCTTTGTGTTTTTGTGATATATTGGGATAATTGTATAAACAAGATATGAAATTGCTAGGCAACGGAGGTCTGGAGCTCATCTGTGATGCTAGCATACTAGGTGGCTGTCTCATTTCAAATGGCAGGCGCACGCTTCCGTGTACAGACTATGTAGAACACTTCATAGCCTACTTAGTCTGTGTACTTCGAAGTATGCAGACCCAATTTGACCCAAGTTTACATCTGTGTGTATTTGTTTTGTACTTGAAAACAAAGTGAATTTTACTGTTAATATTTACTATGCAGATTGCAGCTACCCATATGCGGAGTTCAAATAAATAGATGTTTAGAATACTGTATCTAGTTTTGCTGTTGTTTTTTATTATTAATTTGTTTACAATAAACATATTTGACCTAAATATTATATGTAATAGCACATTGTAACTAATGTCAGTTACTTTGCTGGGTAATTACTTTTACTGTGTGGTAATTGGGTTACTAACTCAATTACTTACTTATAGTTAATTTATAACTATAACTAATTACTTTCTTAAAGTAAGATGTTCAACACTGACTATCAAAGCATGTTACAGTTTTAGGTTAGATAGAGTTGAAGTGAATTGAAGGCCACTGATGGTTATTGTAGCATGCAGCAGTGCTTGAGTTGTGATATTGTCCATAATGCTCTGAGGTATGAAGTCAATCAATATTTGATCAGTCAGAAAGCTGTGATTTAAGGGTGAAAAAAAAAAAAAACCCATCTAACCCTAACCCTAACCCATCTTGCTTAAAGTTGGTATCTTTGCTGATAGAGAATTTCCTACAAGAAAAGTAAAGTCCTAACTACATGTCAAAATACACTGTAATTATTCAGATGGTAATTGCAATACTTAAAACCAGTATAAATAATAATAAAATTCATTTAATGCAGGTTATAAGCCAAGAAATCTTTCACCTCTTTAAAAATGAATACTATTAGCTGGAAAAATTATTGATTGCTGCTTACTGGGCTGTAATTCTTTATCAAACGCTGTCTGAAACCTGAAAGACCTCTGCTAACTGTTTTTTTCATTCTGTTAATTGTTTCCCTGAGTCCTTTTTTTAGAAACTACTGACCCCACACCGATTTAGAGATTTGTGGGTCAACAGATGCATGAGCGATCTCTCGCAGACCTCAGTTATACAATACCTTACATCAAATCATTGGTCAGAATCCTACTTGAATATCAGCCACATCCCTCTGCGTTTATCCTGTTTGAGTGAGATTTAGTTATCAAAAATAACAACACTTTCATTTGGTTAAGCACTAATGGTGCCTCATTGATTGATAATGGTTTTGACTGGCATCCAGTGAGCTGCTAATTGGAAGCTTCTGGAGTTATCAGAGGGATTAACAGTTTTTTTTTAACCTGTGTTTTCAGGCTTTGAGATTTATAATATACAGCAGGTTGATTGATGGACTGAGGGTGGGGTGGGGGGGGGGGGGGGTTGTTTAAGCTCACATATGCCTGAAATCTAAAAATGTGGAAAATTTTGCCATTTTTCATGATTAAAGGATTGTAATCTGTTCAATCCTAGTAATATTAAACCAATATAATATGTTTCGAAATTAGCATCTTATGGAGGGAAAAGTATAATTATTTTAGCCCAGGAACTCAGGAAAAAAGAAAACTTGTTTTTGGATGCCAGTTTCTAATGTATCATTCAGTGCACAGTTTAGATTTGCAGGAGAAAATTTTGTCGCACTACCAGGTTTAATCTTGCCTTTTGATTCAGTTTTCATTTGCAGTTAACAAACAAATGCTTAACCAGACGGAAGTTGGTATTTATCATTTCCAGTTTATTGTTTGGTTTTGAGATCTTAAACGGCTGCAAAATAAAACTAGAAAAGTACTCAGAGAACACTAACCTCCACCAAGCAAAGAGTTCCCCCTTTATGACTTTATGCCCTTGTCTCGCAATGTTAAAGAATCCTTCAATATAGTCTTGGATCCAGACGGTGATCCGGATCACCTCCAAAATTTTAATAAGTTGTTTATTGTCCCCGACCTGTCCGGGGTGTACCCTGCCTCTCGCCCGTTGGGTTATCTGTTACACACTCCATGAGAACTTTTTACCTGATCTCGAGGCCATGAGAAGGAAATAAAGCATTTTTTCAGGCAGACAAGATTAGGAACATCTCACAGCTCGTTCTTGATGCATAAACTGTGCAGAACTTTTTCCTTTTGTGGCTCTGAGAAGTACTATGTGATTGATGGGTTATTTCAGGTGTTGCATAGTTAATTTTGGGCAAAACTGTTTCAACATGCAAGGTCGAACAGATGGATTGAGATGGTGAGAAAAAAAAGTGTACACAACATGTGGCATCTGAAGATGTGCCGTGTGCACAAACCTTTCTTGTTAGTATCGTGTAAAAAATGAAATAACATCCTTACCTGTTGTGAGCAAAGCATAAAATGACCAAACAAAAAGCTCACTTTTTCTTCTTCTCGTGGCTTTGAAAAAGAGAACAAAGTTGTTGCTTCCTGTATGTAAAAAAGATTATGACTGCACTCACACTGTTTGGTCAACTGTAAACAAGAGTCTGGGCTACTTCTATGGATAGTATGATTATTTATAGTGGCATGGACCCTCATTTTTATCCTACACTGGACCAAAGAAACAGAGTCTGGTCCACTTTCAAGTGGACTGATGAGATTAAACGTTTCGTGTCCCTGCGGAGACAGGCAGCACCTCATCACTACAGGTCAAGAACAATGCATAACACACACAAAGCAGTGCGTAGATGCACATTGCATCAATATCAGCAACAGTCACATTTCAGCACTAAGCTTAAAATATTTAAGAGACATAAAACAAGTGAATAATTCATTGCTTTAGTCATCATAATTCAAATAAGAGTGAAGCTCACATTTAACATTTGCAGCCAGATGTGCATGTCTTCAAAGGCATTTAGGATTAATTCATCTGAGGTTTTGCAGCTGATTCAAATTGAAGAAAGATTAATTTTTTATCCTTTTAATTATAAGGTTTTGGCATATATAAAGAGTAAATAAAAATGACAAGCTTTGCTTTAAAAGTATCTCATAAAATGGAGGCAAGAATAGCTTTGTGAGATACAGTATCCCACTGTTTGGGTCAATATGCGGATACAGCAGATCATTTGTTTGTTTGTTTATTAGATCCCCATTAGCTGTTGTCAATTTACAACAGCTACTCTTCCTGGGGTCTCACAAAATGATCAACTAATTACATCATTTACATAAAATAAATCAACACTTATAAAATACACACACATCCACATCACAAATAGAAAACACAAACACAAAAAAACAAGTTAAAATATTGCAACCCACAAAATGGCATTATATTATACATATATGTATACATACATGCATGCACATATCTACACATTCCTCTGTCAATGCTTTGGAATTATCAAATTCCTTCACTCTCCAAATAATCTTAAATAAACACATATCTCAAAAATATTATTCTTGACAAACAAATAATAACTTTAGTTTATTTTATAACTAACCGTATTATTTTCTAAAATAAGAAATTCTGGTAATGGACTCCATGCCACCATTACTCTGTAATTTACTGTCCTCTGTTTTAGATCAGTTCTACATATTGGCAACAAGAAGCAATTTGCTGACATCTGAAAACAGTAAGTCTTCTATACAATATTTCTAGTTTTTGGTCACAATTACTTTTTTAATTAAACATATCAGTGAACTTTTCATCCTGCTCTCTACACTCAGCCATTACAAATGATGATGCATTGCCTTAACATTAGTATGAAAAGGACATTGAAGAACCAATCTTGCAGCTGTATTTGAGCTACCTGCATCCTCACAAGACTCTGTCTGGGTTAATTAAATGAATGTGCATCAATTTTTCACAATGCTTAATCAAAGCTATACCTCTACTCATCTTCCGCACTACCTTGTCGGCTTGACCATTCCAGGACATTTGACTGTCCACAACTACCCCCAAAAGATTCACCTGTTACTTGTTCTAGTGCTATATAACCTACAGGTAAACACAATTTAGGATCTTCCCTCAATATATTTTTAACCTAAAACAATATTTAGTTTTTTTCTTCATTCAAAAGTAATTTATTTATCCTCAACCACTTCTCTGTTAATTCTAAATCTGCAGGTGTTCTTGTCGATACATAAAATGTTGAGTCATCACCGTACGTTGAAATGGTAGCTTGATTTAAAAGTAAAGGTAAATCATTCATTAAAATTGAAAAGAGTACTGGCCCCAAAGAGCTCCTTTGAGGCACCCTACAGCTTACAGTTCTCAGCTTGATAAAAACCTTCTCTTTTTTTTATATATATTTTAGTTTTGTGAACTGATCCCCTAATTTACAATAAAAACGCCATTGCAACTAATCCCCTGATCTCACTGCCTCTGTTTTAGCTTGATCCCTTTGGATCATACAATCTCTAAGTTCATTATCCAACCATGAAGCCCTAACATTTCTCACTGTTTGCTTCCTTATTGGTGCATGTCTCTCTATAATTGGCATCAACAAATCATTAAATACATCCAAAGCCCGATCAGTATCCTTCTCTTCCAAAACTATTGACCAGTCTGTTCATCTTACATCATCATAATACTGATTCCAGTCCATATGTTTGAACACCCTCCTTAAAACAACCTTTTGACCCGATCTTGGTATTTTTGTCTTTTGACCAATCACCACTAAATTATGATCGCTGCAACCGATAGGGACAGATTTTGCTTTTGAACACACATCCAATGCATTTGTAAAAATTAAATCAATACAGGTCGATGACCTTGTTTTAGGGTTTATGGGTTGGGATTAGTTTGGTTTCCTGTTTTATTTCCTATGTAGACTTCCTTATTTCCTGTTTGCCTTTTATTTCTGTTCATTGGTTTCAGTTGTGTTAGTAATTATGTTCACCTATCCCTCGTTTAGTTCCATGTATTTAAGTCCCTTGAGTTTTCTGTTTAGTTTCTGGTTCATTAGTTGTGTTACAAGTCTGCATTTCCCTATTCTGTGTTATTCTTTGTTCTTTTGGTAAGTCGTGCTTTGTTCTGGAAATGAATAGAGTTCATCTGCATCCTGCCTGTCCTCCTTTCCTGTGTTTAGGTCCACATCTTCCCCACCTCGTAACACTGTGATCCATCAGCATGTAACAAATTCTGGTTGGATTCTTTAATCATCTGAGTCAAATCACATGTATCAGCACAATTAAGCATCTTACATCTGAGTGCACAAGACTTTATATTCCAGACAATATTCAGGTCACTCAAAAAATAAACCTAATTTTTCAAATCACATACTTTATGCAACATATATCAAATCTAGATACTGCATATTTGCATTTAGTGGTCTATATCAACATCTCACTAATAGTAACTTTAGATTTGGTACATACACCTGCAGCCCGATTACTTCTACTCCGTCTATCCTTAAATCCTCTCTGACCTTCACTGGTATGTGACTATAAACATAAATGCGAACACCTCCCCCATTTATATTTCTATCAAACCTGTAAATATTGTATTCATCCACATTTAAAGGGTGTTATTTAATGACATTGCCAAGTGTGTTTCTGAGACTTCCATTATATGTACTACCTACTCTGTTATTTTTCAGATATCCCGCAGTTTATTTCTTAAACTACAAATATCTAAATGACCTATCCTTAGACCTCTTCTCGGTAATGTGAGAGTACTATGCATTATACGATTTCAAACATCTTCCTTTAATCTATTCAAAGCATCCACTGCCATTTCATTTTCAAACGTTGAGCAGCATGAAACAATTAAAGACACATAAACATAAAAATATTATATTAAACATCCTCAAACACTTCCTCGTTAATTCACTCCAACAAACAACAACAGACATCGATCCACCCAGTTCATCTCCACAGACCTCTTACTCACATTTAAACATCCATCCCAATTCTGAACACATTGAGCCCATAAACATCCACGCCACCCAAACGCTTACCAAAAACAAAAAACTTTTGGCCATCCACACACTGCAAAAATTAATTAGCAGAAAAAGTTAAGATAATTCTAAAATGTTCCCCTTTTAGCCTTTCATTAATCATATAACAAATTTACACCATGCTTTTAGTTTTATATCTTTATAGTTCTACACCCAAGTACGTAATTTTGATTTCAAAAGTCTTGGGGGAGACTTTTTATTTTTTTCATAAAAGTCATCTTTCAGTTCAATGTGTTTTCTAATTATTCTACCTTCCTATAGCTACCTTTAAGCAACGTGGCTCTATTATGCTAATTTCGGGCTAAATTGTTTTGTTTTGTGAGTCCACAATGACATGAAATAATGCACTTTCCCCAAACTCCTGTATTTCCATCACAGTGAACTTCACTGTAGGTCTCTGCTAGAAACACACAGAGAGAATGCGCGCTTCTGATTGGACAATGTTACGGGATCACTTACATCCGCTGTTCAGTCAGAGAAACAGCTGCAGGACTAGTAAGCAGAAAACCGAAGTTACTCAGTCAATGATATCAACACAAAACATGCAGCTCTACATGTTGGAACCCGAATCAGACCCACAAAACCAAAGTGAACAGCTCATAGATGCAGCAGAACGTGTGTGTTTGGGATTTTCCAGTCAAAGTTGCTACGTTTTTAGCAACCCCACAATTCATAATTATGTGGCTACTCAGGTGTTTTCAGCCAGGTCCCTACGTTTCTAACCACCCCCGATTAACATAGATTGTTTCATGTGGTGGCAAATCACCGGGATGTTTTTAGCCCGGTCGTTTGGCTCATAACATTCATCCATGTGCACCTATTGTTTCATGTCGGAATCTTTATAGCCCACTACTTACTTTAAACCTCCCCCCCAA
>JBAMHX010000020.1:3986793-3999207 GCA_037177515.1 Pseudomugil tenellus
GTATATTTATATATGTATATATATATATGTATATATATATATATATTTATATATATATATATATATATATATATATATATATCTACCACAGTTTTGGCAGGAAGAAGAGCCTTTATTCTTGCAGAGAAACCCAACATGAATATTATGTAATAAAATGATAGCTGTTGGAGACAAAGAACTACTGCAAAATATATCCCCAGGGCATGGGCTCTGTTTACATATCTTTAGTTGTCTTCACACACCCATGGTTATAATGCCATTCAGATTGGCCACTACTATGGTGCCTTATCAAACAGAGGCAGTATAATACCGTCTCAGTGTGTGCTTTCAAATAACACGCCGTCTTTTTAGAATCAATAACAACACCATCACTGTCTAGAGTGGTTGTTTCACCGTGCCAATTCTCTCTCAGACACACATTGATTCAGTTCTTTGACTACTGCTGCAGGCTCACAAAAGTATTAACTTTGACCCCCTACTTCACCTTTATACCTCACAGGCAGAGCAGTGAGGTGCAAGAAAAGGAGCAACCGTCCCACCTGTATGGCAAAGGCTGGATTGTTTGGTCTTTGGTAAGACGAGTGGACTTTATCAGTGTCCAAGGATCAATTATATAATCTATATTATTTTTAATAAAAAGTCTAAATTGTAATGTGCTTGCTTAGTTGTTGTATTGGTGGATAGAAACACAGGGGAGAATCATTTAACTTTGCATTATGAAAAAAATAAATGCTCAGCATGTGCAAATGTCTCTTAGGGAAAAAAACAAACAAAAAATGTGTTAAACTAAATCCAGTCTTTTAGAATACATGAAAAGTGAACATCAAAGCTCTTAAAACTGGATTGACACATTTCTCAGTAACACATCTGTGTCCCTGGTGTAGCCCTAATTTGGCTGCCTATGCTGTATGACATGCAAATGTAATGTCCTTATGAGTATGAACCCTGCACTGATTTCTGCACCTTAAGATACATTCTTTGTAGCCCAATTTTTGCGTTTCCTACTCTCAAACCCAAAATTGTTTTGCAATTCATGACTGTGTTCCAGCCAGACAGGACAAGAACAAAGGTCTGATTACATTAGACTGGTGAGCAAAGCTCAGAGAAAAAAAATCGGGATAACACACCGATCGGGGTTAGCTTTGTACGAGCTGTTGGTGAAAATTACGCAAATGGTGTTTTTGTTCTGTCACATTTATTTATTTTAGCTCTTTTAGTCGGCTTACTGGTATGTCATATATGATGAAAACTTTACAAAACATTTTAAACTTTGTTTTGCATAGGTTGGAAACCAGAGGGGATTAAAACTTAAAGGCTTTTTTATACATTAAACTACTGAAAAATGTTCATATTCCAGCCGTTTAAGTTAGTTTTCTGCACTATGACTAAAAATACCACGTTACCACAGCAGCCTCCTAATGCTTGTTATGCTAATCTCGGTTGGTAATTCAATATACAAAAATGTATACATATTTTATACCCCACTTTATCACTATGTAGGCTACTCTGTATGATGGATAAGTCAAATATAAAAAGTTTGGGTTAACCATTTCATTTGGAAATGTGAACTGAATTTTAAAGCTTAATAGTCATAAAAATGATATCAGAATTGTTTAAATTGAAATTGTTGCCCCAACTTAAGTAGTTATCACTTTCAGTCAGTTTTTTTCATACTATAAAATAGTAAATACTACAGCTGCTAAAAGTATTAGCAGAAAAAAAATGTTATCTGTAAATGCCTACTACGCTTACCTTACAAGCACATACATTTTCTGCATTCTGCTTGTGCTGATACCTCAGCTGACACACATAAAATACATATATAAACACACCTTCTTTGTGCAAAAACAAAAAAGCTAAGCTCCACTGCTCATCTGTATCATGGGCCACAACCTTTCGAAAGGCACTCCACCATTCATTTGATCCATGGTCATGAGTCAGAGGCTGAACAGTAACCTTTCACAATGAAAGCACCATGGAAGAATCATGACATAAACAAAAGATTTTCATTTGATGCAGCAGTGGCAAGAAAGTACATTTTTTTTCAAATTTATAGGAGCAAAAAGCAAAACCAGTCTACTGCAAGCTTTGCTGTTATCCTGTCTCTGCAAACTAAAACAAAGTGTGCATGAGCCACACCTCCCTCTATTCCCCTCCACACGCAACTTGTCTACAGATCTGCTATGTTACACTTTTGTGGAACACGTCTAAGTAACTTACAGGCAAGGCAAGTTTTTTTGTAGAGAACACTTCATGTACTAGACAATTCAGTGTGCTTTACACAAAAAAAAATCCAGGGTTAAAGATGTTGAAAAAGAACTAAAAACGGAGAAAGAATCTTAATAAAATCACAAATTAAATTACAATCATTAAAAAGAAAACAATTACAAAGTTATTGCGCAGGTTTTACCACTGTTTACCACCACAAGAGTCAAGGGGCCCTTTATTAGATGCTGAAAACTCTGCTTTGCGATTGTTTAAAATTCGACAAAGACTGGGATGAGCTGGGTATATTTTCAACTATTTGCCATCCGGGAGGTGGTTAAAGAGTCTTTAGGGTTTAGCCCTGCTGAGTTGTTTTTTTCGCATACTGTCCAGGGTCCTTTAAAGCTATTGAGAGAGAAATGGTTGTGTGAGGGGACTGAGCAAAATCTGTTGGATTATGTTTGTGGGTTTCAGCTGAAGGTATGCCGGGCGTGTGAGATAGCTACGGAGAATCTCCGTGGCTATCTCCGTTGCGCAGGCCAGAATGAAATCTTGGTTTGACAGGAAGACTAAAATCAGGGAATTTCATCCTGGAGATAAGGTTTTGGTGTTGCTCACTACCCTCCTGTCATCTTTTGGCAGGAGGGTAGTGAGGGTATTGATCACCCAGTGTCCTATTTATCAAAGAAGCTTGATCGTCAGAAATGGTATTTGACCACAGAAAAGGAAAGCCTAGCTCTGGTTTTATCCCTGGAACATTTTCGGGGCTCAGCTTGTGCACCGGTTGTGGCTTTTACAGATCATAACCCTCTTGTTGTTTTGCATTGGATGCATTTATTATTAACATTCGTCACATTAGTGGAAAGAATAATGTTCTTGTGGATGCGTTGCCACGTTTGTAGTTTACGCACTGGTTACGGTATTATTACGACTTGTGGTTTTATTGTAGATTTTTTTTTATAAAATCAAGTAAAATATTTTTCCCTGATTTACATATCTTTATTAGTAATATTTTGCACAACTTCTCGACCTGTGTGCTGTGCTCATTTTCTCTACTGTTTTGTGTACAAATATTCAATAGTTACATAAAAAGTGCAATAATTGACATTGCCAAGAAAGCCATGAAAACAAATTAACACAGTACATGTACACATTGAGTACATGACTAATTTAATTCCATCTGAAAATATAGATTAGTTTTTAATAACATTGCATATGAAATTAATGGGGGTCATTTTGGTCACAAACTGTCTATTTAATTAAAAAATGGGTAAGGACAAAGAAGAGTGTTAAAATATGCAAGTTGCTTGTTGAGTAATTAACATAACTTTTTCTACAGGTGTTATCAGTGTATCATGAAATACAAGAGTATTTATTTCTCACACAGGCAGAGTTATAATTTTTTAGTTACAAATAACGCATTTGATGAAATTGTTTGATGGAGGTGTGAGCCTGGTATCAGTGACTGCTCTGTGTCCAAGGGAGGGGGAGAGTGATTGTACTGATGATGATGTGTGTGTATTGCTTATGTGGAACAGAGTTAGAACCTACATAAAGGCCATACCTGTGTTTATGGTTGCGTACAGCTTGTACATTAGGGGTAAATTAACCCCCCCCCCCCCTTTCATGTAATGGTGTCTATAGATGGCTGTTTTATTTCTATGTGTGTACCGTCCACTGCTTCCAGACACTGAGGCATTCCATGATCTTCTAGGAACCCAGCCACTAGCTCCTCTGCATCTGGTACAGTAAATTGCAGTTTGAGGGGGGCCCAAGGTGCAGAGTGATTGCTTGATAAAGTGGATATTGCCAAGCCAAATACGTTCGCAGTTGTACGAAGGTGCCTCTTGTCACTTAAATGGCAAAGTGTATATGCAAACTTCTTTACTACCACCGAAGTCTCTCTCATTTTGATGGACTGACCCTCAATGTGAGAATGGAGTAACTCACTCAGGGCAAGAAGGGATTCTTTGGTCCTGTGAAGGTTTTCATTCCATGCTCGGTCGTCCACTACATCGTCATTAAATTTGTCCCAACGCAGGAAAGTACTCCCAGGTTAGGTCCACACTTCTCTTTCTGCACGTCGTTTATCCATGGCACCAACAATCTCTGTGATGTGCTCAGATGATCTTCTCTGCTCTATATGACTAAATGTGTAATAAATGTGGTTCATTGCTGACATGATTACTGCATCACATTTACTGCTGCTGACATAACTTGAAATTCAGCCATGTTGTGTTATTATTTTCTTGAACTGGCTCATGATTATGACATTATCTTTATGTGACCACAACGTATTTTTGCGTTGTCGACCATTTAGACGGCAACAACAGGGTGGAGCGTTGTCAGGATTTCCCCTCTGGAAGGCATTCTGCAATTTTAGCGTTTTCTACCTTCCTTAACTCTGTTTCCATCTAAAGGATATGGACATCTGGAAAAATGTTTAGCATTTTTCCCCCGTTACTGCTGTTGTGTAAACGGGACCTAAAATCACCAATAATTAAAATGTTGTTGTATTTAATGTGTATTGCAGCTAGAAAATCTGAAAATTCATCAATAAAAGAAAGTGGAGGGTTTGGCAGTCTATACACAGTTACACATAAAACTGGTTGTTTGCGAAAAACAAATGCATCTTGCTTAAATAAAGTGTATTTGTTTAAAGTAATTGTTTTATTTAAGATTATTTGCAGCAGTTCCGCCACCTTTTCTGCTTTCCCTGATTAAAAAAGTGAGAAATTAAAATTTGGGGGAGAGGGCTCCATGACTACAATAGATTCATCAGTGCCAAGCCAGGTTTCAGTTAAAAACAGTCAATATTATTTTCTAAAATTAAATAATTGAAAATAAAAAATTTGTTTGACAGCACCCTAACATTTAAAAGAGCCATCTTAAGAGATCCTGTTGCACTCTTATCAGATTATGGCTCATTGGTATGAATGTAATGAAGATTGTTGGGATTAGAGAAATTGGTTTAATACTGAATACATTTTTGGTTGGTTATGATGACATGAATGGGGTGATTATGAGAGAAACTGGAGCTGGAATAAATCAGGCTTGGGACATGGCCTAATATAACAGATGTTAACTTCAAGGGGTAACTGATGGGAATTTCATGTGAATGTCCAGGTATGGTAGTTGGATGAAAAGAAGAAACATACAAGTCAACAGGGAGAGGGGCCGTCTTATTCAGTTAATTAGGCTCAAAACAATGAATAACATAAAATATATTGTATTTTAAAACTTGGCTTCATAGTACAACTTATCCAGATCCTGAATGTCTGGCTATGTCAATCCAGAACCACTTAGTCCTAATTTTTTACCACAGTATCCCCAAGACCTTAGAAAAACTTTTCAAAATGTCCAAAAAGTTGTTGATTATAGTTTGCTGGATTTTTTACAATGAAAATATGTAAACATTATATCTCAATTTATATATTTCTTTCAATTTATAGATCCATGGCATTTTTTTTACATTCAACACAATTATAGCATAATTTTTGTACAGGTTGTTCCGAAAAAAAAGTTGTTCACCTCAAAGGGTCAACCAGAGACAGTGTGTGATGTCACACAATCGTTCATAAGTAATCACACCTCAATTTCATCACATAGTAATAATTATAATTCCTACAATCTAGAATTATTGCATTTCGGTTTATGGGTCCTTAAACGCTGCAAGATTAATTTTCTTAATAAATAAATAAAAAATGAAAAAAAGTTCAACCAACCTGACGATTGACATAACTGGTATTTTCTATTTTTTCAGTGTAGCAAATTATTTTAGCATTTTTTTTCCCATCTAGTCTCTTGGGATTTGCAAGAATGGCTCATTTACTAAAGATGAAGCATGAAAATATTAATTGAAAACAAGTCAGATGGTCTTGACCCAAGGGCAGTCTATTCAATATCAGTAGAAAAAAAATGAAAAATGCTTTTTTAAAAAAAAATAAAAATATGAAGGGTACTTACACCTATTAGAGTTCCTGCCAAAAGATTTGAGGTGGGAATCTTTCATCTCTTTCCCAACTGCATCATCAATGCCATTTGAAGTTTCTCAGGAGCTAATGATTTTTGTTGTCCAGAACTCTCTGTTTACTTCTGATAGAACACCACCACTACAAAATATACCGCTCATGAATAACACCTAAATTAATCTTCGCCCGAGATGATATCAAATTAATTTTTGAGGGACTTTCAACACAGAGCAACAAAACATTGGATGATTGAGTGCTGAAAATGATTTTGGAGATAAATTGATACTCTGGGCTGTGAAGGTCATAAACCCCTGCGATTAAATGCACACCACATTGTGTTTGCTGATTGATTTTCTCCTAGTGGATTTTTTTTTGGACCACTGACATACTGCGTATGAACAACACTGAGTAAAAAGGAAATGGTACACTGGATATTGTTAAAGGAAGAGCTATTTACAGCAGCAGTAATGTTCTGAAGAGAGACGTTTAGGGTACCATTATTTGTTAAATGCAAGAGTACAATGATTAAACACAGTATAATGATTAAGGGCACATATTAAATAAATTGATTGAACAAAAACTATATACATAAAAAATATGCATTATCTCTTAAATGGCAGTTGTTTTTGTGGCTTCTTTAATTATTTCTGATTTTTTTTCTTTGCAAATCAAAATAGAAAAGTACCAAGAATAAAAAAAATCATGCTTTATTATCATTTAAAAAGGTGGTCAAAATAAGAAATGAACTAAAAAACTGCAACATGCATATCTGCTCTTGTGGAGCAGGCCAACATATCACCTAATTGATTTAAAGATTTGGCCACATGAAGTTTAGACCCTCTTTACCCAGTAAAGAGGCGTTCATGTCCCATATGAAACTTTTGTTCTTTGGTAGATTTAAATAGCTTTGTTTTCTCTGTTTCTTCAGATTTTGTTAGGTTTGAGTCCAAGTAAAACTGGGTTAGGCTGAAGTACACAATCTATTTACATAGAAATTGATCTTTTGAAAACACTAGCCAAAGATGAGAATGTAAACTAATGTGCACCAACTTTTTCCTCAGTGAAAAGGACACTGATAGACAACAGCAAACAACCACAAGATGCTGCTTGTCAGCATCATCTGATATTAAACATCTTAAAAAATACGCCAGTGGGTTACTTTTATTTATTCATTTCTCTGTTGTGTGATGTCTGCACTAAAGATAATACAATTATTTCAGTCTAGGATCCCATGTTTAATTTGTAATTTCAAATGCTATTTTTGTATTTGTAGTTTTTTACAGATCTACAGAAAACCTGCAGAAATGACTTTTTGGGGGGTAATTTTATGGCTAGATATAAAAGAAAAAATAACATATATGAACTCTCTAAATATTTTAAAACCAAAAAAGACCACATATAATTTCACTTGGACTTTAATACAAATTCTGTGTATCCCTATATCAAACCCTACAACAAATAGATGGATTAATGAAGTCACACTCAATAAGACATGGGGATAACTTCCATGAACTGCTTTGCTGGTCTCTAAATGAACTCTGGTAATCAGGATGAACTTAGCGTTAATGTTGCTGCAATCTTATTTACAAGCCACTATGTGCACTGAACACTCAAAAAGTCAAATAAAGAATGCTTGCAAGTTCATACAAATCTAGCAAATCAGTCATGTGTTTTCCAATTACAGCTCTACAGGCATGGTCCATTCACAGCCACCAGAGCAGGGATAAACAAGAAGATTAGCAATAAATGATATGACACACAATCACATCTTTAACCAGACCATGGCAGAACTAACTAATACACTGTTACATCTGATATGAATGGGCAAATTAGTTTTTTCACTTTTTTATGTAAAAAATTGCAAAGACAAAGTGAGAAATAAGCTCAACAATTTATGGTGGCAATGGAAGCTGTTGTGATTGATTATATGTGATGTAGAGCAATTAAAAGAAATTAACAATTTGCATTTTAATAACATTATTATCGTGAGTTAAATGAATTCATTAGTCTTGATTAGTTTGCTATCAGTATGACAAGTGCAGCTCAATAGAGCGTGATGACACTGATAGAAAGATGAGGATTGTATCAAAGCTGAGGGAGACAGTTAAGAGTGAGGTGGATGCACATGTATGTATACCTGGTATCAGAGAAGGTGGCTGGAAGAAGTAAATACTGTACATGCAAGTCTGACTATAACTTATTCAAAGAAAAAAGTAACCTCTTACAAATAGACCTATTTACAATAAATATAACATCGATGAATTTTGGTGAAATATTTTCAGAATAATGTGTTGGAGTTAAAGCTCCGCATGCAATATTAATCCAAAGCAACTGATTAATCTTTCACTTTCAAGGTAACAAGCTGGCCAACAACTTTCACCACAAAATCCATTAACTTTATTGTCCATTAGATATCCTGACTAGGGGCTGCAAGATATTAGGAAAGTTTGCGATATGACTCTCCGGCTCAGCTGTGGTAAAGTGGTTGTCCATCAGTCAAAGGACGCTGAAGCAATTTCCAACTTCTTCATGTCAGATTTGTTTTGGGGATAATACTGAATAGCACATCCTGATGTATTTTAAACATTATTGTTTTAACCAGATGAATTAACTGAACTGAGAAGAAATACTTTATGACCATACATAAGTGGAATTTCCTGTAGATCACTCGAGTTCAGTTAGTTTGCTCCACTTTATACTTTTACTTCACGTATATTACCACAAATCTTTATACTCTCTACACCTTACATATATAATGCTCTTGTATACATGGAATTGATGGAAATCATTGAATATTTATTATTTTCCATCATTGTGAGCTAGCTTAATATAATTTATTCAAATGTACCAAAATAATACAGCGATATTTGTATGTTGATATTAGCTGCACGTGACAGACATAAAAAGCGACCCTTGTCATCCATGAGATTTCTCTTATTCTGCTAGTCTATCCTGTTTTTGGTACGACCTTTACAGCTGGGGATCCAGGTACGTGTAGCCTCAACATCTATATGTGCACCTGTACAACAAAAAGATAGCTAATCAAGAAACCCAAGCTCTTTGGTTTAATTCACAGCTTCGAGGTTTCAAACAGACATCACGGCACTTGGAAAGGAAATGGTGTTCATCTGGTCTAGAAGAATGTAAGTCTGGAAAGAAAGTTTAATAGTATATAAGAAAGCTCTGCGTATCATCATTGATAGAGAATCCAACAATCCCAGCAGTCAGCACTGTGGCCAAGCTGACTGCTGTTAAGCCTTGTATCCCTTTAACTCTCAGTTGTGTGTTTCTTCTTAAACAAAATAGTTTCTATTAGAGATAAAAATCCATTATGTCCTTCCCACAATTTATTATGTTTAATCTGCAGTAGCTTTAAAGACGTCTATAGAACCGGATTTTTGTTTGGACCGTTTCAGTCCTGTACAGCTCTCAGAATTAATCAAAATAAAAGCTTAATCTAAACATTTGAAGAAGAATTTCATGTATTAGCTTAATTACCTTGCTCTTAACTAATGTCTAGCTGAAAGGTCCGATCATAAGGCTCCTAAACTGATGTCATTCTGACCTTTAGTAAACCATCTGCTAAGACCTTGGTCGTTGTAGTCAAAGCAAGGCCAGCATCTCTCAATCAGGGAAATGTTTAGAAAACAGATTGTGACGCATGTGACCAAAGTCTTTAAAGAAAGCTCCCCTATATGACTAGGGCAGAATAGCTCCAGACATCTGTGGGATCCACAGGTCTGGGGAATATTCTCCCAGGTTTATGACCTTGTACCATGTCTGTATGTCTTAATGTTTTGTCCCCTCATGTTTCAATGTTTAACGTATGTTCAACTTCTTTTATCTTCATTATTAAATTTATATTCTTCTCAATCTAAAGAAACCAGTGTCCTCGTCCTTGACAGGAAAAACGGTCTCCTACACCTTCAACTTGTATTTTAAACCAAATCACAACCCTATTATTCAAGGAAGTATTTTCCTTAGTTAAAACATCAATACTGGATCTGATCAATCCATATCTATTAATGGAATAAATACCTCAATCTTTTAAGACAGCTGTAATCAAACTTTTACTTAAAGGTATACTTTAATTATAGCTAATTAAAGACCAATATCCAACTCCCCTTTCATGTCTAAAAATGTTGAGAAAATAGTTTCTACTCAACTATGTGTCCATCTGACCAGAAATAATCTGAAGAATTTTTGTCAGGATTTAGAGCTCATCATAGCGCAGAGACAGCACTGGTGAAAGTTACTAATGATCTCTTCATGGCCTCAGATAAAGGAATACTGTCTGTTCTTATCATGTAAGATGTCAGTGTTGCATTTGACACCATAGAACACAATATTCTGCAACAGAGGCCTGGAACATGTTTTTGGTATTAAAGGGACAGCATTAAGCTGGTTTAAGTCATATTTATATGCCAAAGTGTCAAATCCAGGTTTCATAAAGTAGAAGTCGTACCATATTTTTGGATTTTCCTGTAGAACAGGTGTTTTCACTAACAGCCTTTACCTGGCAGATGAACTGTGCTCACTAAATTCAGCTGGTTTGGTGACTGGTTTGAACAGTTGCCAGACAGGATCTTCACATCCTGGAACAGGAATTGATACCGCTATTTATTTGATAGATTTCAGTTTGTTAAATAAATACCAGAGTACTGTAAGTCATGGAGTTCTTCAGGTTGAGTAGAACTGAGGTCATTACCCTCTTTCCAACTTTTTTGAATTTCCTATAATCTTTTCAGAAATAGATTCATTTTTTGCGCATTTGAATAGATTGTATAGGGGCCATAGCCCTCAGCTCCTATAACCATTCTAGCACCTACTCTGAGGCAGGGTCTTCTCAGGGTTCCGTAGGAACACATCTGATGTAGGTGGTAGCTCCTCATAACTGTCATATGTTTACACATAGGACGTGAATGCAATCAGCACAACTTTACTAAGTTAAACTTACACGTTGTCTCCTTTGTACACATTTTAGATGGTTGCATCACATCGGTCGCTATCAAGGTCCCTGTCTCTTGTGTGAATGCAAAGTTAAATGGTTGTCTTGGGGAAGGACATTTCTTAGAACAGAATTCATAGTTAACCGTTCTTAAAACTGCATTATTAGAATGTTGTAGCTATTAACTTTGGGACTCAAAAACCTAAGACTAAATTGTCTAGCTTTGTAGTATGGATATCATAAATTTGGTTTCCAGTACTACAGTGAGAAACCTCTGAGTTATTCTTGATCTGGATTTGGCCTTTGGCTCGCATTTAAAACAAGTTTCTAGAACTCCTTTCTTTCAGATGCAAAAAAATAGTTAACACCTTTCTTACTTCATGATTGGACTACTGCAGTTCCTTGGGCTTTCCCAAATATGCTTTGAAAAGTCTTCAGCTGATCCAAAATGCTGCAGCGAGGATTCTCATGAGAACTACCAGAAGAGATTATATTTCTCCACTTTTAGCATCTCTTCATTGTCTCCCTGTTAAATTTAGGATAAAATACTTCTCCTGACATATAAAGCTCTCCATGACCAAACTCCATCGTAAATCTGAGATTTCATTGTTCCATATATTCCAAACAGAGCACTTCGCTCTCAGACTGCAGGTCTACTTGTGGTTCCCAGAGTCTCTAAGAAAACATTGAGAGGAAGAGCCTTCGGCTATCAAGCCCAGCTCCAAGTGTGGGCCATGGGGATGTCCCCTGATACAGTGAGCACTTCCTTTTACGCTCTCAGCTTCTTATCTTCCATATATAAATATATAACATCATTAACATATATTTGTACTTTTTCTGCAGGTCTTTCTGGATAATAGAAAGTGAGCATTTTAATGGGAAATTTCTTACTTTCATTCATTTTGCTTTGTGTGATTTTGCCTTGTGATTTAAATGTCACATCAACATGTCAAAATGCATTTTAATCTTGTATCATTTGTGTTTAGGAATAACCAGACCTAAATGATTACTCAGTACATGATATGTATCTCCGATCTTGACATGATTCCCATATGTTAGTGACACAACAATGTGTGTTATCAAGAGTCTTTAAATGAAGTTGCTTCTAAGTGACTGGTCAGAATTTGCTCCAGACTTCTGCTCTGACAGGTCATTGGACCAGATCCTCCTGAATTTCAATTCTGTGTTTGTCTGTCTTGTTTGTCATATTCTTTAAACACCTGGAGACTCGGGGTCTTAAAACTACCAATCAAGTCTGTAACCTTGGAGTGCTGATGGACTCAGATCTGA
>JBAMHX010000020.1:4004723-4017178 GCA_037177515.1 Pseudomugil tenellus
ATATATATATATATATATATATATATATATATATATATATATATATATATATTTGCAATACCGCATGTGGACTCACAAAGCAAAACCCCAAGTCGTGACTGATGCAGCAGGTGTTTTGCTTGTCACCAACTCAACACACTGTGTTTAAATGCAGCAGGTCTGTCAACGAGATGCGTCACCACAAAAAGGATCACAAGTACTGTGAGTTACGCTTTTTTCATTCAATCCACAGTGTCATGGATCAAGGAAGAGAAAGTAAGTGTCTGCCGTGTGGAATCATTTTGATATAACATTGGAAAATAAAGTATTTGTGTTAAATGAATGATTTCCTTGATACATTCTGCAGGGCAGTTTGATCTATAATAATTCAAATACTCTCCCTGAGCTGCCACCTCCTCTCCCTGAGCTGCCACCTTATTGTGGTGGAGAGGTTTGAACGTCCCGAAGATCCTAGCGGCTATGTTGTCGGGGGCTGCATGCCCCTGGTAGGGTCTCCCATGACAAACAGGTGTCTACAGGAATGACCAGACTAAAAGCAGCTCTAAGACCCCCTATGATGACGAGCAAAGGAAAGAAGAACTTTCCCTTGCCCGGACATGGGTCACCGGGGCCCCCCTCTGGAGCCAGGCCCGGGGATGGGGCACGTGGGCGAACGTCTGGTGGACGGGCCTTTGCCCGTGGGGCTCTGTCGGGCCCATGTAGTTCGAAAGAACTACATGGGCCTAGTGTGAACTGGGCGGCGGCCGGGGCGCGGACCTTGGCTTTCCGATCCCCCTGTTGCAGAAACTGGTTCTAGGGACGTGGAACTTCACCTCCCGTGCGGAGAAGGAGCCTGAGCTTGTGCGCAAGGCTGAATGGTTCCAACTAGACATAGTTGGACTCACCCCGACGCAGATCCTCCCGGCTTGGGGCCTGTACATTGGGGTTCGCCCCGTTGAATGAGAGGGTAGCCTCCCTCCGCCTCCGGGTGGGGGGACGGGTCCTGACTGTCATTTGTGCTGATGCACCGAGCGGCAGTTCAGAGTACCCACCCTTTTTGGGGGCCCTGGAGGGAGTGTTGGAGAGCACTCCTCCTGGAGACTCCGTCGTCCTCCTGGGCAATTTATGTGCTCATGTTGGCAATGACAGTGAGACCAGGTGGGGTGTGATTGGGAAGAATGGCCCTCCTGATCTGAACCAGAGTGGTGTTCTGTTGTTGGACTTCGGTGCTTGTCACGGATTGTCCATAACGAACACCATGTTCAGGCATAAGAGTGTCCATATGTGCACGTGGCACCAGGACACTCTAGGCCGCAGTTTGATGATCGACTTTGTAGTCGTATCGTTGGACTTGTGGCCGCATGTCCTGGACACTCAGGTGAAGAGACAGGCGAAGCTGTCAACTGATCAGCACCTGGTGGTGAGTTGGCTCCGGTAATAGGGGAAGAAGCCGGTCAGGGCTGGCAGACCCAAACGTGTTTTGAGGATCTGCTGGGAACGACTGGCTGAGTCCCTTGTCAGAAAGAGCTTCAACTCCCACCTCCGGGTGAACTTCCACCTTGTTCCGAGGGAGGCAGGGGATATTGAGTCCGAGTGGGCTGTTTTCCGTGCCTCAATTGTTGAGGCTGCTAGCCGGAGCTGTGGTCGTAAGGTTGTCTGTGCCTGTCGTGGCGGTAATACTAGAACTCGTTGGTGGACACTGGCGGTGAGGGATGTCGGGGACTCCTGTGGGGACCAGAGTGGTGTTGGGGTTGGGGTTTTGGGTTTTGGGTTAAAGTTCAAAATGGACAGGCCTACTGAGAGGAGCGAGAGGGAAAATAAAATAAAATAAAGGAGTAATAGTTTGTGGGTGGTGAAGACATAAATGATAAGTAAGGTTGGCTCAGATGGAAAGATATCCGTCTGTCACCTGGGAGAACAGGGTTTGAGACCCGCTGAAAGAGAGGAATCAGACATGTGGAAGCAGGTATGAGAGCTATTTGTCTTGTTAACCAACCTTCGGGGGTTTCAATTTAATGTTATGTAATATAATAGTGAGTGGTCGTGGATCAGTGATTGAGTAGAAAGAGAGATCAGGTGGATTGGCTCAGCAAGACAAGTGCCGGCACTGCAACCGCGAGGAACGAGCTCAAGAACCAAGGGGGAAATGGACTGCGATCTGTCAGCGAAACTGGTAATGTTTTAAGGCCCTGGAAAAAAAAAATTGGCAAGTATATCTCTTTATCTTTATTTGTTCATTGTATATTAATAATTTTGCAAGAGCATAAAAGTGTAGTAAATTGTGGATAGATAAGTTCAGATAAAGGGAGCCAATCACGATTAGCATACATAAAACGGGTGGCGGCTGGGGAAAAGTAATAAAATTAAGTGCTAAAATTCATTAAGTGCTAGTAATAAAAACATCAAGCAAAACACAATTGTTGTGAAGTAGATAAAAACATAAGTGCTAGTTTATAAAAAATGTTAAGAGTAAAAAAGCATGCAAAGTACAAAAGGAAAGCATAGTTTTCCCCAGCCAGAAAAAAAAAAATTAGGTGAAAAAGTAAATATGTCGATATGTTGATAAATATGTCGGAAGAAGGGTGGAGTGGGGGTGGGTTCGGACGGGAATGAAGGGGTAGAACAGGAAGGATTATTGAGGTTGGGGGTGGGAGGGTTTATTGTAGCAAAGAAGTGGGGAATAGAGGCAGAGGGCAGATCAGTGTGCATGGGAGGAAGAGTGGGTGGCATGGATGTGTCTCGGGAAGGAAGTTGGGGTGGTGTGTGTAATTGAGGTGCCGGTAGTGGGGAGGAGCCTAGGGTGGGAGCGAGGGATGCCAGATTGGCGTTTTTTATGTAGCGGAGAAAACGTTTCGAGTAGCCTCTAGTCATTAAGCTTTTGAACTGATGTCTTGGTGGCAATATGAAAGTCCGAGATGTTTGAGCAGATGCGGTGGAAGCGTATTAACTGAGATTTTATAATACCTTTAAATGTGTGTTTGGGGTGAAAGCTAGATTTATGTAGTAGGGCATGTGTATCTGTAGGTTTAAAGAAGACCTTGGATTGAATGGTTTTTTGTGTACTGTCATTAGTGGTTTGAAAGAATATTGTTGTGTCTAGGAATTGAATTTGGTTAGAATCTAAGGTGTATTTTACTTTGATTGATGAGTTATGATTATTGAGAATATAGATGAAGTCTGTGAATTGTGTAGGTGAGTGTGGCCAGATCCCGAAAATGTCATCAAGGTATCTGAGGAAAACTAATGGTTTGAGTGGGCATTTGTCTAAGGCTCCTCGCTCCCACTCACTCATGTACAGATTGGCGTAGGAGGGGGCAAATCTCTGTCCCATGGCGGTCCCATGGATTTGAAGGTAGTATTGGTTGTTGAAGAGAAAGTCATTATTGGTTAAGCAGAGTTGGATTAGTTCCAGGAGTTCTTTGTCCGGTCTGACCGGGTCCGGGTAGTTGTTAAAGATATATTTTAAGGTTTTCAATCCGATTTTGGTGTTGATGTTTGTATATAAACTATCAATGTCGATGGTGAATAAATAGGCTGATGCTGGGACCGCCATGGAACGGATGATATCCAGAAAGTGGTATGTGTCTTTAATGTAAGTGGGATGTTGTGTAGCGAGGGGACCCAGAAAATGGTCAATATATTGTGAGATGTGATAGGTGGCACTGTTGCAATCGGAAACTATGGGTCTGCCAGGGGGAACCCTAAAGGGAATAGTCCAATTATTGGGGTCCTTATGGATTTTGGGAAGTAGGTAAAAATAGCGTGGGTTATTAGGTCCAAATAGATAGTTTCTTTGTTTTGCTGTTATGTATTTTTGTATGTAAAGGGACTGAATGATGTTTCTCAGTTGAGTTTGAGTTTTATCTTGAAGGGGCATGTCTATACGTTTAGAATAGGATGTGTTACTTAATTGTCTATAGGCTTCTAGGAGGTACTGTTGTTTGTCCATGATCACCACTTTGGATCCTTTGTCTGCTGGTTTAATGATTATGTTGGGGTTGCGTTTTAGTTCTGACAGGGCCCTGCGTTCGTCCCCGGACAAGTTGTCAGGGACGTCCCACCGGGGCCGAAAGTGTCGCAGGGCTTGTGTATCTGTATGTATGAGGTTGCGTGTAAGTGGATGTAGAGTGGAAGGTGATGGTTCCCAGTTGGATGTTGATGTAAAAGGAGTGGGGCGTTTGTTCTTATTAGGGTGAAAGTGGTCTATGAGTTTGATTCGTCTATGGTATAGGTAGAGGCCTCTTTGGAGTTCCTCCAGGTCAAACTGAGTGGGGCGTGGAACAAAAGTGAGTCCCCTCTCGAGGAGTTTGCGTTGGGGTGAGGTGAGTGTGAGGAGGGTAGAGAGGTTCAGGATATTGGTATTAGAGTCCAGGTCAAGCGTTTGAGGTAGGTGAAGGGGGTTATGAGTTATGGGTACCGTCTGGTTTTGCAGAGTTATTGTAAATTTAATTTTGCAAGCCAATTGTTGAATATGCATTGGGCTGTTGCCGTTGTTCAGTGAATGTTGTCCTTTTCTGTGTAAAAGGTATCGTGGGGAATTTCTGTTAGGAATGGAAATAACGTGGCCATAGTGTTATTGATGAGTTTGAGATTGTTGCACTGAGTTGCTGTGAGTTTGTGTGAATAGTTGATGATAGGAAAGTAAATGTCCGCGTTGAGGAAGGTCGACTTGCTAAGTTGGAATAGGCTTTTGAGTTGTTTAATGGTGGTCTGTCTGGGGTCCTGATCTTTTTGGAAATGGTAAGCATTGGCTCCGGTGTGGAGGAAATAAGTGGGGGTCCGTATCAGGGGGAGAAACCGGGGAAGATGTAGTGGGAAGGTGGGAGGGCTCAGGGTCTGACAAGCTAAAGGAGTGTAGTGTAGGAATGTCCTCAGGTGCAGGGAATGGGGGTAGTGACCCCTCAGGAGGGAGATTGGAGAGCTCAGAATGGGTTGTATATAGGTAATTGGTGACCTTTATTTGCCCTTTGATCGTCACAGCTGGTATTCAAATGGCTATTTGATAGTGGGGCTGGCTGTTTGGCCTGGCACTCTGGGACAACCAGTGCGTCCGACTGTTGGGGTGGAGAAGAGGAGAGGTTGTCATTTGGTACCTGCATGGATATGTTAGGTTGAGAAGTGAGTGTTTTGGCTCGTATCACATGTTGGATAGTAGGTTTATTGAAAGGTGTTAGTGAGAAGGTTTGAGGAAGAGTAACCTGGGATGTTGGAGTAGGACGATGTACTTCCGCTGTCAGCTGGACGACCGACCCGGGAACAGGTTGCTCCATCCTATGTACAGGTAAGTTTGGTTGTGGCGTGAGAAATTTCAGAGGTGACTGGTTTCGAGAGTGGTCTGAAGGTGGACATCCTGGAGGACGTTCCCTGGTTGTTCTTTTTAACGTATCTGTGTCATAAGGAAAAGGATTTGAGGGATGGGTGGACTGAATCTGAGAAGGTTGGGGTTTGATGGGTCCTGTCCGGGTAGGGGGATGCTGGGCTATAGAAGGGTTTTTAAGCGGGTTCATATTTTTAAGGGTGGATTGGATGTAGTTACGCGAGGGTAAAGTAGATGTTGGAGGCATGTTAGAGTACATGGAGAGTTTTTTTGGATCCTGTGGTAGTGGGGGAAATTCTTCTTCTGTAATGGTGGGTAGTGGATTTGTGTTGATATTAGTGTGTGGTGTGGAAAGTTGGTTGAGCACCCTTTGTAAGGTGGTTTCTCTGAGTCTCGGGCCATAGTGTTTACGGGCCCAGCCAGTAGCTATTTGTAGAGCTAGTGGATTAAGTGTGACCGTAGGAGTATTTGCTATGGTTTGTGTATAGTGATCCTGTAGTATGGAGATCGTATTGGCCATCCATTGTTTTGTATTATTATGGATTTTGTCATAGGTGTCAGTAGTAGGTGTGGAAGGTTTGATTAAGTCATTGAGGCGAGTTACCTGACGTAACATACCGGGCGGGAATGTATTTGTGTTATGGGCAGTATCCATTATAGTGGCACACCGACCCCGGTGCTCTGGGAGTATGGGGTACCGGACCCCCTTGTACGAACTGTCTGGTCATTGTACGACCGGTGTTAGAGCTTGGTCCGCATTGCCGGCAGTAAGTCGGATTCGTTTCCGGTGAGGGTTGTACTCCGCCAAGGCTGCCCTTTATCACTGATTGTGTTCATTACCTATATGGACAGGATTTCTAGGTGCAGTCTAGGCGTTGAGGGGATCCGGCTTGGTGACCTCAGAATCGGGTCTCTGCTTTTTGCGGATGACGTGGTTCTGTTGGCTTCGTCTGGGCGTGATCTCCAGCTCTCGCTTGAGCGATTCGCAGCCGAGTGTGAAGCGGTTGGGATGAGAATCAGCACCTCAAAATCCGAGACCAAGGTTCTCAGCCGGAAAAGGGTGGAGTGCCCTGTATGGGTTCAGGGAGAGGTCCTGCCCCAAGTGGAGGAGTTCAAGTATCTTGGGGTCTTGTTAGTGAGTGATGGAAGGATGGAGCGTGAGATCGACCGACGGATTGGAGCGGCGTATGCAGTAATGCGGACTCTGTGCCAGTCTGTCGTGGTGAATAAGGAGCTGAGCCAGAAGGCGAAGCTCTCAATTTACCGGTCGATCTTTGCTCCTACCCTCACCTATGGTCATGAGCTCTGGGTAGTGACCGAAAGAATGAGATCGCGAATACAGGCGGCTGAAATGAGTTTCCTCTGCAGGGTGGCTGGGCTCTCCCTTAGAGATAGGATGAGAAGCTCGCTTATCCGGGAGGGACTCAGAGTAGAGCAGCTACTCCTCCACATCGAGAGGAGCCAGATTATGTGGCTCGGGCATGTGGTTAGGATGCATCCTGGACGCCTCCTGGTAAGGTGTTCCGGGCACGTCCCATCGGGAGGTGGCCCCGAGGGAGACCCAAGACACGCTGGAGAGATTATCTCTCCTGCCTGGCCTGGGAACGCCTTGGGATCCCTCCTGATGAGCTGGCAGATGTGGCTGGGGAGAAGGAAGTCTGGGCTTCCCTCCTTAGGCTGCTGTCTCCGCAACCCAACCCTGGATAAGCGGAAGAAGACGGTACGGTAATTCAAATCCATGTGAAAGTTATAAATGATTAGATATTTATATGTAAAATAAATTAAATAAATAAATAAATAAATTAAAGCACTTCCTCTATGTTGAGGCATTATAAAGCAAGACATAAAAATGATGTAACGAATACACCTGGAATCGAAACAAGTAGACAAAAATTTTACAGCATCCCCAGTCACTTTAGTAATAAAGCATAAATATTTATTTATTTATTTTGTTTGTTTTTTTTTACTACAAAATTCCCAGAAAGTAGGTGTTCAACCAGGCAAATTCAGAATTCAATCTGCATTGCACAAATTTAATAGTAAAGCTATCATGTGATCAAAAACCTACACGTTTGTCAATCAGACAGAAATCCAGGCAAATGGTAGGCACCACAGCTAAGAAGAAGCTTTCTCAAGTGCAACAACCATGAAACTTATTAATGAGGTACCAACACTTTGGAACAGCACGTACCAAATACTGACAAGTCTGAAGGATGAGAAGGAACCAGTGTCTGTATCTCTTGCCTCACTAAAACCAGATAACTCCAATTACAGCTGATGAGTTTTCCATCATAGTAGAAATACATGAGGTTCAAAGGTCATTCTGATGATGTAAATGCTGTATCATGCACTTGAACGCAACACTGCAAATATGCGTACACAAGCAGGAACACAACTCCATGAACACCTCAGAAGACTAGTCATAGACACTGCTTCCAATCTGGAGTCATTAAAGGGGTTTTCCATTATCACTTAGTCCGCCGTACTCCACTGGCCGGGGAGCGCTCTATTCTGCTGGAATGCTTTTCCTTTGCATATCCAGTCTAAGTCCAGACGCTATATTGTGGGAGGGGTTAGGGTTAGTGTTATGGCGCATTTTTTTTCTTGAAAGTTACCGATGTCATCTGATAGCATCATGACGCAACAGCTTCTGTGAGATTTAATGTATTGTTTACTTTGTATAATAACCATTTTTAAAAAAAAAAAGTTTGCCAAGATATCACAGAAGAAGACAGAGACAATATGGAAGGAGGTGAAGCAGCCATTTACCTGCTGCTCTGGTTATGGTTTATAATGAGTAATAAACTCACGGCACAAATCAGAACACATCTCATTGGGCAAGACGATGACCTAACGGCAATAATTATCATTACTGTGTACATCGCTGTGTAGTGACCTTACGCTACCCGCACAGTCTGACAGGCCTGGCCCGACTATGAAGTAGGTCCAAAAAGTGTACCAGTACGGTCCGACAAATCGTAATGGACGCACTGAGGCCAGGTTGACTAGGTCCATGTGGAAGGACGCCTTTAGTGAGATGACTATATCAACTCTTTTAGACACCAGATTTAAGTCACTCGGGTTTCGTAAAACCTCCAAATGCTGTGAAACAGTTAACAGACTGAAATTGGAGTGTGCAGCTGTAACTGGGCACACATCTGAGACACAGCCTGGACCTTCTTCACCAACTTCAGACGTGTTATTTGGTTTTATCATTTTATCAGTTTGGTTTTATCAGTTTATTTATTTGCTTGCAAAAATTGATATCTACAACTGAAATGTCTATTTGGTTTGAAGATGATCTATGGCAGTATCTGGATGAAGAAGTTAGCTGACACACCACCAATGCCACAGCTACTGCTTTTACTGAGGTTCAAATATATCCGGCTAAGTCTAATCTCCCAAGATCCCAGGATCCTTCAAAATACTAGCTAAACCAAAAACGCACCCACCCACACCTCTTCTGCACACCAGCCTCATCCATGCCATGTGAGAGAGTGTTCTCCAAAGCTGGAGAACTTGTATCCAGAAAAAGAAATCGCTCAAAATATTAGATAAACTTATCTTTTAAAGAAAATGAAGGGAAAGAAGAAACGATGCTCTCCACAGGAGGGCGCATGTTGATGGAAGAAATGAGGAGTTATTAACAATCAGACTAAACACTTAATAGGGGATTGTAAAGCGCAGTAATATCATCACTAAAATGTTTGCTATTCTGGCATTTATTTCTTCAAATGCAATGTTTCAATGTTCTTTGTTTTTTTTTTTTAATATGTGAGTCCATCTACCCAGACTGACTGAAACTGACTCCAGCATTAACACGAGGTGTAGTTCTAGTTCCTTTGTTCATATCATGTATCACTACACCGGTATATGTCTGTGGCTTGTTGTTATTTGAGATTTTTGAAGTCTGTTCCCAAGTGCATCTCATTGGCCTCATCAATTACTACATACACGTTCCTACATCTCCGTTGTGCTTTTGCGGAAGGGTCATTTCAGTGCTGTAAACATTTAATAGGTTCCCATATTGGAAGGCTGCCTTCACTACTTTCCTGGAGATTAAAAGTGACATGTTCATGACACATTGTGGTCGTATCCTTTAATTCACGTGTTCTGTTTCAACAGATGTGGTTCATTCACCTCCAAACTGCGGCTTGCAATGCCTGGTCTAATTCATTCTTACACAAGCTCATAAATGTCTGCTTGTGCAACATTCCCACTCTCCTTACATCAGTACACAGTGCGATGCACACAAGCCGATCATCTATGCACGGATATCCACACGCAGTCAGAAGCTCTCTTGCACGTCCATCAATAATTAAATACATATCGGCCGTGTGATGTGGTATTCACGTCTGTATTCAGATAACATCATAAAGCTGCTGAAGTGTGTGCAAAACAGTCCTACTGTAAATGTAAGCCATATTTAACAGAATGGAAAGCAATTACACAAAGGCTGAATTAACTCCAATAAGAAGTGAGACAAATGAGGACATCACGAAGATACCTCTCATAAAAGACTTAACAACCTGTTTCAACTAACAAGCATATTTAGTCAACAGGAATGACTGCATGTGTGTTCAGGTGGACAGATAGCTGGACAATTTCTCCCAATGAATTTTGTGTCTCCTGAGCAAAACACTCATGCTGGTTATTTATTTATTTATTTTATTATTCAGCACCAGAGCAATCATAGAGCTAGACATGCAGGGTTTGACCTGACAAAGGAGTCTTATTACCCTTCTGTAATTGGAAAGCCTCGTAAGGCGGGGGCGCCACATCATGATTCCATTTACAATATTTACAACTCAATAAACATTTCGTTTCATCCTCTGTCCTTCATGCCTGTGAATTTCAGATAACACAGAGGTTAAAGAGAACACTACATATAAATTGGCTGAACGTGGAGCATATGGAAGTGAGGAGTGAAGGATTCCTTTGAGAATGCCACTGTGCTACCTCCGTGTTACTGCCAAGCGATATTGCATGGGAGGCTTGAATTAGCACTCAAATCAGGCGTGGGATACAATCAGGATTTAGATCGCCTATAGTGGGAACTCCTGCAGGCTTGCTGGAATATCTGCAGAATGCTGACTGTAACATAAAGCATGGGTTTGAAGCAGTTTTTCCTGCATCGACCGCTACTGCTCTTTGGCTTAAGTATGTGTTAAAGGACAGAGCAAATGAGAGAAGTGAACTTAAAACGCTTAGTGTGTCAAGAGTTGTTGTAGATGCACTTGGGATTCTGATCTAATATATTGCAATTTGTTAAGAAGTTTAAATGCAATACAACACTCGGTAAGCATACAAATGGGTAAAAAAAAAACCCTAATATGGCAGAAATTGCTCATATTGAGAATAATTTTCAAACCCTTCTTGTAGGATTCAATCTATCCAGTCAGGAAGTAACACTGACCGGGAATCAGTTTTATTATGCTGTAGAAATGGAACAGAGAACAAGCTGAAATGAAGGGCTATTAGGAAGACCCCCATAGAGGAATGGTCCTGCAGGTGGTGGTCACAGAATATTTCCTTATTTTAATCCTTTCTGGGTTAATTTAGGTCCTGTTTGCATTTGGCAGTGCCCTCAGCAGTTTCTGCAATCCACTGAACATGCTCAGGTAATGCAGCTCATTCAGGTTGACACACTGTGGCAAGAAGTTGGTTTTGTCTACCAGTGCTGTGTTGAGAGCATGGAGATTTTTTGGTACTTTTAACGTTTATTAAAATGTGCTATGTCTGAATGATTGTAGTATAACTTTCTTCTTTCTGCAGGTGACAGAAGACCAACATCATATGATGTACAACATAATTTTGAACATAAGTTTCTACTATAAAGTAACACAAAATGTCTCAGAAACTGCATGTATTAAATATGATGCGTGTAAGGTTAAGAGAAATGTACATTTCCAAGCATTTTGAACAATTGACATAGGCCTGATTACATTGCTTATTGCTTCTGAATGTTAGTTTCAATTAATTTTGGATTAGTTGCCAGGAAATGTGGAGCGGGCAATAGAAGGACACCAGTCCAACAACGGAAGCTCAATTTTTATATTTTAAGTATGATTCTGAATCCAGTTAAGTGTCCTTGTTATATTTTTTTTATATTGTTTTATATTTATATATATATATATATATATATATATATATACATATATGACTACAATGTTTCTTTCATCAAAACTATTCTTTAGATGGCCATTTTTATGGGTTGGTATATAGAGATGTTTATCATTTCATGTAAGATATGTAATACCTCTGTGATTGTCTCCAGATTTGTAATTCTGTAGTCGCTCCATTTGTTTTAGGTAATTCTTCTGTCTGCTTATTTGGGATTTGCTGTAGATAAAATCTGGCGAATAAAAACAAAAACATACTGTGCACAGAATAAGACTGAGTTGCTCTAATGCTTATAAAAAATAACCATCTGCTGCCAAAGCCTTTCCTGATGAAGCAGCACACACACACATTCCTCCCTTGTTGTAATCCAGGGTCCAGAGTGAACTCCCATTGAGAGCTTGGAGGGGTGCAAACAGACCTGCTGCTCAGATCTAGTGTATTAGCCTTGATGAGGATGCAGCAGTGTGTAGAAATGAAAGGCTTCTGCTGTGGAGCTTGTACACTACATTAGCATCTGCTGGGCCATACGATAGGAGATAAATCTGGAACAGGCGTGATGCATCTTCATTAAAGTCACTCCTTAAAACCTCACAGAAAACTGCCAAACTGTCTCTGTGGCCAGATGCTACACCAAAGCTTTGTTTGTTGACCGTGACATTCTTTTAAGAAAAAAGAGGGAGGCTGATGGGGAAGAGTGGGAAAGACTGCATTTAGGAGATAGGTTCATGTCACTTCCAGGTAAATTTAATCATCAATCTTGCTTAAACAATTACATGTTGAGATTGGAATCTACATAAAGCTTCATGGCAGCAATGAACAACCTAAGAAGATACTTAAGAACTTGCAGCTGTGATGCATTCGTAACCACTTCAGACAATTCTATTTTATGCATCTGCTGTCAAACTAAATATGTGTATTATATTAAAGATAGTTTCTCTTGAAAGTTAATTCTATCTATCTAATTCTATCTATCTATCTATCTATCTATCTATCTATCTATCTATCTATCTATCTATCTATCTATCTATCTATCTAT
>JBAMHX010000020.1:4020777-4036755 GCA_037177515.1 Pseudomugil tenellus
CGATCTATATGTACCGTAATACTGTGGGTGGACATGGGGATTGAAGCAGTTTTTCCTGCATCGACCGCTACTCCTGCAGTTAGAAGGATAGATTTTGAAATGCTGGTTCCCAGAGTGTGGAATCTGGGGCTTCTGGCCCTCCTCTGGTGTTGACTGGGCCCCCTGCTTTGAGGGTGAAGGTGTGGCTTCAAGGCTCTTGGATCCGTGGGTGGCCAGTGCCCGGCAGGGTCTGCGATTACCAATTCGGGCCCACTGGGTCCTTTTCCCCCTGACTGTGGGGAGTTCTGGCTGGGACCTCCCCTCGTCAATCCCCGGGTGTATGCAGAGGTTGGCTGTCTGACGTGGTGACTAAGGCATTTACTGTATATAATAGATGGATGGGGGGGTCCATGACGTCACCCACAGGTTTCTGAAAAGCTGATTTGATGCCCATAGGGGGTCCCATAGTTGCCATCATTGTGTGTCATCATCATCCCCCCCCTCCGCCAAAGTCAGATTACTGATTTGCAAATTGTATTTATGACATGTCACAAAACTTGGGCTACACTCACACTTTTCACACTGCCATGTTATAAAAACAAATCTGCTACAAAATCATAATTAACAGTCTGGAAAACAGGAATTAAACACAAGTTCTACTTTGAATAAGAACCATTCAAATTATCATCAAATCAAGTTTGGGTTCAATATAAAAAAATGAGGAACCTGAACCCAAACATGATTAAAACACCTAAAAGGTCTACATATTTTTTTTTTGTCTTTTTAAAGACAATCTTTTTCTTTAGTCTTTTTTTGTCTTTTTGTGAATTATGGAGGATTTTAAAAAATTTTTGTCATAATTCGAAGGATAAATATTTAATATATAAAAATTGCTTCTGGCAAATTTCCCTCCTCTAGATTTATATTTAGTTAAATAATAATGATCTCTGGTTTTATTATACACATGCACACTGTGTATGTGCTTGTTTTGCTTTTTCACTCGTTAGATTTCTGGTCTGTCTTCATACATGTGTGCATGTCACTCTGATGACTGCTCGTGGCACAATATTAGTTTTTAAAAGTAATGCAAATAGTATGTAATTTAAATTTAGTGTTAATCACATTTTTAATAGCAATTAATAGCACAAAGCCAAAGTTTGCCACAGTGGAGAATAAATATATGAACACACTGATACAACCAGGGGTTAAGTTCAGTCAAACGAAATGACTCCGAGGCTGACGGCCAGGCTGGCCCGTGAGCCAACAGGAAGCAAGCAGCTAGCAACTAGCTGATAGTCCTTCTGACACATCAATCAAAAGGACACGCCACTAAATTGAAGATTAGAAAAACATTGAAACAGAGTCGTTAGAGAAAAATTCACCCCACCCCCGAGAATTGTCATGACGGTAAATTCGACCTATTAAACCTGCATGCGGCTGAAGTTATTATTTTTTTGCTATGCATGAAGCAATTATACAATTTAGACAATTCTATCATGTAGGTGTTTATAATGCATCCCTATGGCAACAAGAAAATTTTAAGACTGACAACCTGTTGATAAATGATGTTTCAATCAGCAGGATAAGAGTGCCAAAAAATCTACGTCTTTGGTGAATAAAAATGAATTACATGCGACATGTGGAGATGGTTTTCAACACTGAGAAAGATAACAGCAGCAGACTAAATCTGTGATTTATAATTAATGTCTGATTACTCTTAGTTATACTTTTTATAAAACATTTAATTGCTTTTTGTCAGACGGTTATTACTGCAACATCTGATGTAGCTTCAAAGCTCTTTAAACTCTTTGTATGCCTGAAAAACTGAAGTGTTCTGTGTTTTCTTCATATCAATAACTTGCTGGAAAACAGTACGTTCCTGCTAAAAATCTAAATGATACAAATGCTCTTCCTTAGATCTGAGCAGCAATCTATACTTTGATGCACATTTTCACATCTGCACAATAAGTTAGGATAAAATGTATGGTGCGTTAAGAACATGAAGAATATATGGCACATATGACAGCTTCTAAATACAGGGGGAGCCATACACATCCTCTTTCTTTAGAGTGTTTATGGAAAGAAATCTTGTGGCCTTTCACTGACCTGACAGTTGGTAATCGTTCATCCACCCGTTCACCCACCTGTTGGCTGTGTCACTATGATGTTTATTTTTGGGAGCAAGTGCAGGTGTGCGAGGGATTATACACAGTTTAAAAGGTGAGAAGAAAGCCTCGCACACAGTCTGTTACACAGATTAAAGAAGCTGAGATCACCCGGTGAGAGTGGCAAAGAGCTGGGCAGACAGAAGAAATGACTCTGACGTCAGATGTTTTTCTTCAGAGGAATCCATGTTTTCCAAGAAGCACTCTGGTCTCCCTCTAACCATGCTGCATCTCTTAATTGATATTTCTTCAGTGCTTCGGGATGACATATATACCTTGGTATTCATATGAAGCCAGTACGGACAGTCAGTCACATTAGTCGCTGAATTCAAAGATCCATTTTGGATGATCAAAGATCAGATCAGTGGGGTGAGGTAGCACATCTGAAGGACAAAATTTACGGATGTAGACTCCAGACTATGAACTTCAACAACGACAATCAGCCTAATTCATCAACCGTTCTTACAAACAAATTTGTTCTGCTTACAGAACCTTGATTAAGCTTTTTAAAATGAAAATTAGAATTGATCTTAGCCACTTTATTATTTTTTTAGTTAAATATCCTAAGTCCAAATTCATTTACATTTTCATTGAATATTTAGTTTGATTTTTTAAAAATAAAAATCAGTCAATCCTTTTTTTCAAGTGAAGGAAACAATTGTTATACTTTGTGTTTTTGTCAACATAAAGATTAAAAAAGGATTGATAGCTCCTGCTGTCTCAAGGGCTTTAGCAATTGTCAATGTTAACATTAGTGGGCTATAAAAAATACAATGAATATAATACTGTTTTACACTACCTGTATTTACATTTTGCATAAATAATAAGAAAAGTCGTCTTTTAAACCATATTGAGCTCCGTATTATAAATGGATAAAAATGTCAACCATCATGGTAAATTGCTTATTGAATTCAGCTAAGTGCACATTCAATATGTATGAACTTCACTTTAAAAACGTCCATAATTATGTCAATAAAAATAATTTGAAATATGACGTTTCTGTAAAAGCAGTGAAATTTCCATCCCACTGGAAGGATTGTTCATAGACGCTCTGACCCGCCTCACTCGTCCTAAATGTGTTCCAGTCCTGATGTGTTCCACTCCTGAGGAACCTGAGTTGAATCGGACTGCAGCTGGAATTAAATAGCGCTGCCGTAGATGTTCCAGCCTCCATCAACATTGAGTCAAAGGATTGAGTGTGACTGTGTATGGTTAGTTGTCTGGTTGCCTCTGTGTGGTTGCTGTGATGGACTAGAAGCCATCCTAGATATACCTCGTTTGTCACCTAGTGGCAGCTGGATTTGGCTCCAATCTCTCTTGCGACCCCAGGTGCGATAAGGGGGGTAAGGAAATTGGATGGATCGTCGATTTAGTGTTTTTTTTTGTAGTACTGACATACTGTCTGCCACAACGATCAGTGATCACACTGTCTCAATTACATTACTTAATGGAAAAATAAATTGAGCCAAACTAAAATAAATGTCAGTTACACCTGGTGGGACTATATTAAACATCAAGTCTGTTTCTCACCCTGAGGTGAGCTGAACTAAAATTTTCATCCACTATGTTATAAATAAGACAGACCCTTGGAAGTATCA
This sequence comes from Pseudomugil tenellus, assembly GCA_037177515.1. NCBI lineage: Eukaryota > Metazoa > Chordata > Actinopteri > Atheriniformes > Pseudomugilidae > Pseudomugil > Pseudomugil tenellus. The sequence continues at coordinate 4,024,520 of JBAMHX010000020.1, forward strand.
TCTTCAACATGATTTGCAAATATCTTAGCATGTGTACAGTGCAACAGAGCTGAGTGTCACATGCATATAATTTGCATGCAGCGCTACATCATATTTTACAAATCGATAAACTTTACCACACAAACCCAGAGACTGAGCTGATGTACGACCTACTCAAACAAGGTCACAAACCGCCTCAGACTTGCACACTCACATCAACTTTGTCATTTTGGATTCAATAAAAGCTTTTGCAATTTAGCAGTATTCTCAAATGAGGATCTGAAGGACCAAGAAAAAGGGCAAGCACAGTTCAAGTTCAAAGCCAAACGCTCATCTTTCATCCTGTGGTGCAGAGGGACATGTTTGTTCCCTGCTGCCACAATGATCTGTCAGTGTTAATCAGTGATGAGTGGTGATTTTTTTTTTTTTGCTGCAATGCTGTGTTGTACACATCAATTTATAGGAATGTCCTGTGATAGTCTCTGTTATGAGAGGATTACTATTATTGATGTGTAAGAGTGGAAGAAACACATTCCTAACTTCACCTTAACTTAAATCAACATGGTTTCTCCAAGATAGACACATTCTACAAATGTACAGATTTTTTGTGTAAAGCAAAAACTTGTTTACTTATAAAATTCATTGGAAATGAGACTTTGATCATTTCTACGCTTTTTCTGAGTGATACTACTGTCAGCAAAAATATCCAGTTTGTGAAGAAACGATACACAATAAAAATGTCTCACATTGCACATTTTTTCATGCCTTTAGTCTTTTTCTATTTAGCTTTAATGTGAACTAAATTTTTTATAGTCTTTAAGCTTATCTTTGTTTTACTTTTTATTGCACATGATGTACCTAATCATGTTAGAACCAGTGGGCTATCAGGTCAGACTACCAGGTCAGGTCACCATCTTAATAGTGTCATGTAGAATCTGCTGGTGCTCCCAGACAGTACAAAAAAAGGGACTGTGACCGTGGGGGGTGGATGAGTGACGCCTATTAATTTCCAAGTTGCCAGTAGCTAACCAGGAGCTAACACAAGGTAATGAGGTGGTCAAGATAAAGAAGGTAGGGCTAAAGCTAAAGCACACTAAAGGCAGGCTAAAAACAAAATTTTTGCTACACCCCTCCTGTTTTCAGTTGGATATCGGGTACCTGTCAAACAAAAGGACCCCCTCCCCAATTATGCTGAATTTCAAGATTAAATAACATCTAACATTTGACTTATATAAAAAAATTCACTCCCCCACAGTTGTGAAGGTAACTTTGACCTGTCGAATCTAAAATGTTTTTTGAACCATACTATAAAAATGCTTATTTATGCTGTATTTTTTTATTTTTAACATGGAAGTCTAAGAAGACACTTTTACGGCTTAATCGTAGCGGATGAGGGATGAACTACAAATGTTTGCAGTTCTGCATACGCTTTGCCTATAACCACTGCATTTTACTGCTACTCCTCTACTTCATAGGCCTCTATTCCACACGCATGATGTGCTATTTATAGAAACTTGCCTTGCCTAATATTTTATCATCTCTCATAATGAGTTTTTATTTTTCCATCCAGAGTGAGGAATTTAAATTTTTATATTTCAGGGAAAACACAATATCCATTTGAGCAAGATGTCCCAAAATAGCTCCCTCAAAAAACAAACCAAAACAAAAACAGTTGATATACCTCAACTCATTTATATGACAACACAGACTTAATTTTACCAATCACAGTGGCTCTCTGCAATCATAATCTTACCAAACCGGGGTCTCAAGAAGTCCAAGGCCCTCATTTATCTATGGTTCATATGTGCACATTCTGCGTGCATGTAGTTTGGAAGTCAGAACATTTTTACACATTGTGGAATTTAACATGTACTTATACTTACAAATGTTCATATAAATAAGAACAGCTCCTAACATGTGTATGCACAAAATTTAGCAGCAGAACAACAAAACTGCAGGTTTTTCATGCGTCACAGCATCCACATTCTTACTGAGTTAGTAATCTTTTAGTAAAAATAAATGTGTAGCTGAAGACAAGTAGCTTCATCCATCCATTTTCTACCGCTTATTCCCAAACGGGGTTGCGTGGAGCCAATCCCAGCAGCCAACGGGCGAAAGGCAGGGTACACCCTGGACAGGTCGCCAGTCTATCACAGGGCCACACACATAGACAACCACGCAACCACACACTCACACCTAAGGTCAATTTAGAGTCCCCAATCAGCCTAACAAGTAGCTTCATTGGTCAAGAAACTTACAAACTGATGTTTCTGTAAATACCCTGAGATAACAAATGTTGTGAAATGGTGCTTTATAAAATAAGTTGTATTGAATTGGTCTTATGTTGAAACCACTCACTTTTTAATACTTGGTCAGATATTAAAGAAGAGCACAATGAGTTTCTGTTTGTATTCAGATTTGATTAGCATTTTTCCTACAGGTAGAATAAGTGATCTCATTATACAGCCTGCACTTTCTACCAGCAAAATTACTTTCCGGTTTAATAAATCGCTTTGCGTGTGCTAAAATCATATATTTAAATGTTCTCCTCCCACTCCACGCAAAGTTGCGTGTGAACGCCCCGATTTACATATTCATTGAGGCAAACATACTAACTCAAGGATGACGCGCAATTTTGCACCTTTGGAAGACGCAAACCCTTTTACTCACTGTTAGTAGATCAGTTTGTACTTTTTTTTTTAGCATGTGCAGTGGGTTTGCACGCGTTTTAGTACACGCAAACCTTTAGTAAATGTGACCCTGACAGTAATACCTTGCATTCTAAAGCATGACGCTTGTGGGCTGTTGTGTTAAGCTGCCTATATTCTGATACAAGGCAACTTCAAGGCATGTACGTATGCTTATGTTTTGTTTGTAATTTACCCATGCAGATATCAGCATACAAAGATGCATTCCTGCATGCAAGCTTTGTACTGTGTAGTGTCATATATGCCTGAGGACAGGGACAGGATGAAGGACTGCCAGATCAGTGTAAATGCTGCAACTGATCATTTCTATCGCATCACCCTCTGTGCTCAGGTCTGAAAATATGTGACATGCCTCTGCTTCAGTGGATTTGAGCCAGTCCCAGCTAAATGAAAGATGAAATGAAGCCAGATGGGTTAAAAAAAGCTTCCTGAGGAAAAAAGGAAAAGATTGTGGTAAAGCTATGAATGTCAGACAAAGTCACAGAAGGGCGCACCATTTCATACGACTGCGTTCTCAATCCTGCAAAGAAAAAACAAAAAAGAACAGAGAGAAAAGTTCCACTCCAGTGGCCATGAAACCATTGATTTCATAGAGAAAGACAGCAGGAAAAGCAATCACAACTTCTCTGAGTACTGACAAGGGCTGTGCTGAATTCATTTGTTGTCTTCATATTTGTGTGACACTTTCCAGACCAGTGAGTAAAAGTACATCTCTACCTTATGTTCAGCAATTTCCCAACATGTGACAGCTTGCATTCCAGAGCAGTGATGACGTTAACTTTACTTATCTAACTAAATCCTACTTTGTTTCAGATTACAGTTGAGTGTGATCAATGGCACTGGTTACCATGGGGTCACTTCGGCCTTGTGTGCGCTGAGATTGATATGTAGATCCACCAGGAAGCTCTACAAGACATCCTCCCTGTCCCATCAGATAGTGATTGATGCAACTGGTTGATCAAGGTCAAGATCATGATAGTTGACCTGCACTGTGAAAGTGCCACAGAGAGAGATTAATACACCTTAATAAACCAGTCACAGCAACGCCTTTATAGAGTCTGACATACAAATAGTAGGGGTTAACATGTCTCTTTTCAAAGCTTTGCCCTCACCGTCCATCAAACTGTAGGGTTAGTTGAGTGGAGGACGCTAATAAAAATGTCATGTGACAGAATTTCATGAGCGTGCAAGGACGAGTTCATTCTAAATCCTGCCTTTTAGTCCTTCAAACTGCATAAAAATAAGACACTGATTCCCTTGTGATTTATGCTGTCACTAGCATCTCCTTAGCATGGAGAATATTGCCCTTTCTCAACAGAGTGCATAGCGCAGGTCTACAAACTGAGAAATCAGGGAGGGATACACAAAGGTCACCTACTGACAGGGCTAAGACATATTGTGCCCTAAGGAGATCCTCTGAGTACTGAGCAACTTGCTGATTTCACCCTTTTGGGTTTGCACATTCGGGAGAATCATTATTAGTATTCAAGGACAACAGAAAAGCTTCAGAAGTCAATTTTATATGATCTAATTAATTTGTCTTTCAGGTCTCATTAATAAAAATTGCCACAGAGAAAATAATATATTATATGTTTAGTGCTATCTTGGATAGATGTTCAGACTGGCATTGTTGTTGACACATTGATTGTACTACAGGACAGAAAAATCTATATACTGTATGTGTGTGTGTGTGTCTTTGGAAACGGATCAGTCTCTTTCCTTAAAGAAATGCCTTGATTTGCAATGGCAAGCACCACAGAAGACATTCAGTAGTGAAGTGTGTGTTTATGTTTTACTTAAAGCAGCAGCAATGTCATAAAGTGTACTAATCTGCTTAAAAGAGTAGAAACAGTTGACAAAAAATACAAAACAAAAAGCTGTCCATCTTATAAATTGACAGTTGAATAAATCAACCTCTGACCAGATCAGAGACGTTGCAGCTGTTTGTGGCTTAGATATAAATACATCTCTGTAAAAGCTGAAGTAAAGCAGGTTTCATAACATAAGGTTGTGTGTTTTCCACACCACAATTATTTCTGGTTAAAAATAAGATAAAAAAAAAACAGCTTAAGCCATGGTTGACTGCATGAATACATTATCTAGAAGCTGTATTGGTAAACAAATATCTTATTCAATGAGGTAAAACAAAGCTAAGAATTAAACAGAAATTCAGCGATGCCTGGTCCAATCACTTCCCATCTGACTCTGCAACCTGGCTGTAAAGTTTTCTCAGCCAAGGAGGACCAGCTGGAACCAGTTTGAACCAGCTGGTCCTTCTTGGCGGTGATTGAAAGTTCTCAGTGGCAACACAAAACAAATTTCACACTAGCTGTACTAAAGTTATTACTGCTCACAGTATTCTGCAAGTAAGCAGTACACTTCCATGGTAATAATAGTATAGACTACTGTACTTATGGTAAATTGGTGCCTTGAGGAAAAAATGATGAACTACGGCTTTGTTTACACTGGATCTCGATTCTGATTGTTTTTCCTTATGTGACTGCATGGTACATATCTGATTTTTAAAATCTGACCAAAGTTACTTTCATATTTGGTCCATAATCTGATACATTTCTGATCTTTGTCAAAGCAACTTCAGTCTGAACGGACATGTTACATTCAATCCAACATTTTATATCCCTAGAAGTGAGATAGTTATCAAAAGCATGTTCGAGAAGAGTTGGGGCACAGTAAGATTGTAAACAATGGATAAAACAATGTAACTTTTTTTCTACTCTATTTTTGTATATAGAAAGCCGAGTTGGCTGGGTTGAAAACTACCCCAAAATGCACTCTGACTGTGCTCCGAGAACACACCCACCGTGTTGCAAATATGTTCTGGGGGCTCACTCAAAGGCCTCCTGATGCAGGCACCTGGCCAAATCGGCCCTCCACATATGTAATCCCTGAACTTAACATTACATGGGGTGTCAAAGATTAACCAAAATGTGATAAAACGCTGGCACTGCAGGGCTCTTTGTTACAGTAATGGCTGGCAGCCAATGAAATAAGGTCACATTGAAATAATAAAAGCTAAATGTTGCTAAAAAAACAAACAAAACAAAAAATCTGATTTGAGCAATAAGACCTATAGTATAAACTGAGGTTTACCTAATGGATAGCATCCACGGATTGGTTGACTGATTGCATATTCATCCACCGGACTGTAGGGAAACAGAGATGGGAAAATTGGGTCAGTCCAGGAGGAATAAATGCACAGTCTTCACAAAATCAAGAAGCACAGACGAAAGAGCAGAGCTTTGGCCCAAAGAAGATGGTACAAAGATAATAGTAGCATTAATTTCAATGAGTCCACTGATACCAATGGACAGACTTTCTGTATTCCATTTTAATTCTGTCAGATCAAAACAGATTGCATAACTTAAAAAAAAAAACATTAAAATGACCGAAAATCACTAATGAAAATATTTATATAAGGCAAAGTTTAGTGATAAATGCTAATTTGCTAAATTAATGAACTGCTTGTATAGATCAGTTCTCGGTATCTCGATACACGCACTCAAACTTGTCAGCGAACACAGGTAAGTGGTATGAACTCTGTTAACAATAGATGTCAGACATATGTTCGTTATCACTGCATCACAGCTCAGTGTGTTTGCCTTTAGCAGACAGCAGTGGTCACTGCAAGACGTTTTTCCAGAGGCTGGGGGGAAAAGAGTTGAGGTGACCCTCACCCCTTTAGGATCCATGGAAAGTAAAAGAAAATGGAGGTTTGAAGGGCTTTACTTGACAAGGTTTTTGTGTAACCCCAGTAATATCTGTTGTGGTTAGATATTTCCAAGGGGTAGTGATAAAATGCTACATTTGACATCTTTGGATAACAGCATTGAACATCCTTTCTGTTTTTCTAATACCTACATTTCTTGGGTTTAGCTCCAAGAGAATAATTCAAACAGACGTTTCAAAAAGTACTTCATAATGGAAAACCAATGCATATGTTCAGACTGTAATTTAGGCCCTAATACTCTATTATGTCCTTATCTCACACAAGTTTAGGAACCAAAACTGAGCCCCTAAACTAACTTTTGACCAGCATTTATTAGCAATTAACTGAAGGCAGAACACAACCTTCACTTTGTTTTCATTCAGTTTTGTTCCTGGGGCACCATCTTTACATGTGCTTATATACAACATTCTTGTATGTAACCTCTCTGAGGTTCATCAGGTCCACTAAAAATCTTACCTTAGTCTAACTGCAGGTGATCCCCATGTTCAGGAGAAGCATAGAAAGAAGACAAGTAGGGGCATTTATTTTTACACACATTGTCTGTAAATTTAGTGTCTTTTATTGGAAAATAAACTTCAGAAATAATCGTCTTGGGAAGAAATTCTATCAACTACCAAATGTGTTGATATGTCTGTAACTGGATTAAAGCCCAATATTCATACTTGGTTCCAATTTGTCTTGAGCTGGTGTTGGGGGAATCTGCACTTTGCTATTACAGAAACATGTAGCTGCCAAAAAACTGGATAATCATGCATGACTATGGCTTATAATCAGAGATGTAAATAAAAAAGTAATTAAATTTTCTCTTGATATACAGAACTGAGCAACCTGTTCACAGAAGCAAAATTAGAAATGGTCTCCACGGAAAGGTTGTACAGAAAGCTTACTTAAAGAACTGTAACTGAGAAAATGTAGAGATATGTCTGAGAACTGAAAATGACTGAAGAACTGTTGATCAGTACCAACAGGTCTGATGGAGTAAGGAATCCTGTCATGCTTGCACAGCATTATTAAAGCAGTATAATATCATATTTACTGAAAAGATAACAAAAAGCAGCCAACATAAAAAAAGTCTTGAAATGTCCTTCAAGAGCCTGGAAAACCTTTCATAAAGACTACTTCTATTGACATCTGCGCTATATCAAGAAACATTGCTTACCTATTTAAAGACATTCTAAGGCTGTATTTATTGATGTGTAAAGGTACTGATACCAGTATTGAATTCTTACAATGTTAAAACTATGTTATTCACATTCACTTTTGCACAATAAATCGATAAATCACTGCATGTATTTCCTTTATAGACAAATCAGAGATGATCCAAGACTGTTGCAAGCTTTGCAAACTACTTAATGTCATTCCATATTTATTAAAACTTTGACTAAGATTTTCTAAATATAAAACATCTTTGAATTTTAGTCTAATAGTTTTATTGCCACACATAAAATTTTTTTAATTATGTTTATTATTAAACGAACCCTTGCTAACAGCTGTAAACACTGGCTTTTTATACAAAATGTTTGTTATTTAGTGTTTGTTAAAGCTTTGCACCACATGTCTATATAAGAATATATATATATATATATATAAAATGGATGACCAAAGTTGAAGTAGGAAAATCCTGTATAGTGTATGTAGCACGGAGACTTGCATATATATATATTGTAGTATATTTAAAAATAATAAACTTCGTCATCCAAATGGAAGAAGTCAGAATAGATTACAAACTAAATGCTCAGTCACATTACCATATAGTACATTCCCACACACTGCACTAATACAGTGATTCATGAAACTCAGCGTTCACCGAGAACCAAGAGGGTAGAGGTGTTTTCACACCAACTTTCATCAGCTCCTCTCCCCCAGGTGTCTCTCTGTGAATGCTGTGTGCCACGCAGCCTGAGGGGGGAGCAAATGAGATGAGACTCAGCCGCTGACGGCTGGCTTGGTGTGCAAGAGGAGGGGCTGAGGAAGGTGAGGCAGAGAAAAAGAGAGGCGAAAAAGACAGAAAGAGGAGAGAGAAGGAGAGCTGATGAAAGAAAGATGAGAGAAATTCAGCAGGACAGAGTGAAAGCAAAAAAAAGAGGAGACTGTGAGACGGGGCGATCGCAGACTGATTGCTGCTAAGTGAGAGAGCAATGTGTGCACTACCTGCATCCAACATGACATTTAGAGTCTCAGATGAAGAGCAGTGGTGTGGAGCTTTTACAGGAAGTCTATTTCCATGTTTGTGATGGTGGTGCTGCAGATTTTCTGCATATGGACAGCGTGGTATTTCAGGCTTGTTTCATTTGTTGACTGATCAGTCATAATGCAAAAGTAGAATATTAAATTACAAAACAGTTGTGGATTCTGTTACTTTCATCATATAAAGCTTCATGGTGATGTTTATGTGAAGATTTGCTGCAACATTACTTTGGTAATTGTTTCATATCAACTAGAATGACCAAAGATGAAATTATTATATATGATTCAGAGGTAAATAAGCTTTATAAAATAATAAAGGAAGCTTTTCATATCAAATATTGTCTGATATGGCAGAATTTTGAATAAATAAATAAGGTGTGTTTGCTGTTACGTTATTTTAAGAATTAGATCAGCGTCGTAAGGTTGTTACCGTCAGCTGCTGATATGAGGATCCAGAGTAAAATCAGTCTGAAGGATTAGATCTAAAAGATAACAAACACATGGCTTTTTTAAGCTTCTTAATTACAATTTAAATTTTTTCACCCAGTTATCTGTGATTTTTAAACTAATTTTAGGAAATGTAAGGAAATGTCGAGATGTTTTAAATGTTTTACATCTTAGTTCTTCACCAACTTATGCATTTATTTAAATATTTTTTTCCTTTTACAGAAATAAACTTTTTTCATCCTTAACCATACTTCTATATGAAAATGTCTGACAGCTAAGAATGATTGTCTGCATTTACCTTCTATTTTATGTTTTTTTAAAAGATAATTTATACAACAGTTTTTTATTGCTAAATAAACTGTTCTGTAAAATGTTTTGTTAAATTCTCCTATGTGAATATGAAAAGACACAAATTTACCATATATATGTTTATGCATGTGTAAAGAGCACTTCAGGTCTTAAAATGTTATATTTCATGTTACTTCTGCTGTGTGGGCACGCTATAATGCACCTGATGACACATGCATGAACATTTAGAGAATGTGGCATGACAGCAGCGTATAACATCATCTGAGCATAAATAATCCTTCTAGTCTTTTTAGTCACATTCACATGCAAGACTTTATTCATCCTATGTTGTGTTCATGCGCACAGTAAATTTCACTTTTCACAGTTTTAAAGAGGGTAAATGTTGATATTATGACCTTGGTGTTTCTTTCATTCAGTCCATTTAATTCGTTCTCATTAAACCTCAAACGATTGAACATTTTCAGGAAGATTAAAAATAAATAAATGGTGAGATGTGAGGATAGACTGTGGGCATAACATATGAGTGTCCAAAGTCAGTCCAAAGACATCTACACAACAAGAATTTAACAGAACAAGGTGCCTTTTCCTGGAAGAATGGACAGAAATCACCGAGACAAAATGTTACAAGTCTTTCCATTATGTAACTATGACTATTCAAAGCAAAGTCGAAATAATTTTTTATGTGTATCCTTTAAAATGAGATGGAAATTGATATTTTTTTTGATTATTTTTTTTTTACATGTTCAAACACAATAACAAACATTTTCAGGGGTGCCAAAACTTTTGCTCAAAACTCGCAAAATATTCTCAAACTATCTAAACACATTGTGATTGGAATTTGCAAAGTTTAGGCATAACAAATACAACAAATTCACCAGCTAGGATGTAGTACCAGTGGTGGATGTTATGTAGAAGAGCAGCAGATGTTACCGGTGTGGAGCCCAACGCTGTTTGGGATGTTTATTGTGATGGCGGTTACATTTTCACCCAGTAGTCTCACACGACATGAGCCAAGCGCCACTGCGACAGTAATTTCCTAAACAGCGTAAGTGTCACAGGTTCTGGGAGTCCTGTCCGTCTTCAAAAACAGACATGCTTCTATTTTCCGATGTGTTTAATGGCTCCTCTGATCTACTTCTTGTCGCCACGCCGACAGCAGACTTTACAAGCTCCTCTTTCAGATTCTTTCATTTATTTATTTACTTTTTTCTTTTCTTTCTTGGGAGAATATGGAGATGTTCTGAGTTTTGCACCACAGCCTGTGTAACCAAGCTGTGATGGATGTCATGTTTCCTCTGGAGGTTTTTGTTTATGACACTCACTATCCATTTCAGTGCATATCGCTGCTGCACAGTGTGCTGTTACGTAATAGGCTTGTTGTCTTACGTGGAATTGATTTATACACCTCTCCATAATGGGATTTTTTTGTTCTTTTTTGTGCAGTTAGTTTTTTTCCGGGTCTTACCCGTTTTCTGCTCTGACCTCAGGTTCTAACGCAGAATGAGATGTTATCCCAGAACATAATGAATTGCCTGTAACAGCTTGCCAACCTGCAACGTGTCTGTGCTGACATTTGTTGGGGATGTAAGCCTTTGGCACAGAAAGCCTCCATGAGTAAAAAGCTCATATGTCCCACTGTTTGGGGGCAACATTAAACACAAAGACAAAGGCTCCCACTTCATTTGTCTCTGAGCATTTATGTTGGAAATAGAGAAAAGTATTCCTGTTGCCTTTTAGGGAAATCTAAATCCCACTCATAGAAGTCATTATATATTTTTTCCCAGAGTTTTACATTTAACTGAGTCCCCTCAAGTCTATAAATTCAAATTGTTTTAATTACAGTGAAACAATTAGAATGACTGGCAGTGTTTCAAAGGCAACCTGCTACGTAATTAATTTACAAATGTGTTGGAATTAAAACATTTTTTTTAGGCTACAGGGGGCGAAAAGTTCGAGAAAATTCTTGTAGCAATTGTATTTTTGTCTTTGAGTGACGTGTTTTGGGGCTTTATGGAGACAAGCTGCCACATTTAATTGTAACAAGGAGACAAACTTCGAACTAAACAGTAATATGATGTTTTTGCAAATGCAATTTTGGTGATTTTTCTAAAATGCAGCCTGAAAGTCTGGAAATAGGTGGGATGAAAGTACTTTGATTTTGCAAACACAGAAACTTGACCTTGGCCTAGAAATGAATAAAATTGTCTAATTTTTTGGCCTATTTGATGGAAAAGTTAGTTTCAAACTTGACCATCCTCCCTTTTTCTGTTACCATCCCAGAGCTAGCAGGTTGGCTTCAACCTGTGTTTTAAATCAGTTTGAAAATACACTAAAAACAATAACATATTGTCCATTTTTTTGTCATGTCTTGGTTACCTTTTTAGGCTTCCTTATCAAGTAAAATGTTGAGTTTAATATTTTTGGTGTTGCTGTTACTTTCTGCGTCCCAGTGGCCTCATTGCAGATTCTGTACACTCCAAGAACACCAATGAAAGCATCAAGGAATTCTTCATCAAGGTTTTTCCAGATGTCGCCATTGATTTTGTTTCTCATCATAACAATAATGATCCTTTTATTCACAATGGCGTAAATAGCTCAAAACAAGGAATACGTGAATGACCGGTCAGAACAAACCTTGTGATACCAGGGGTCATTTTGTTTACATTCTGAGAAGCTGCCCTCCCAAGTACATGCTGAGGTACTAACCTAAAAGATTTTTATATTTTTTCAGCATTTTCCTCTACACAATCCCCTTCCTTAGAAGCTTCCCCTGCATCACTAGGCTGATCTGTCTCCGTTTAATTTTTGCCTGTTGTAAATTGGAGACGTACCCTCTGCAAGTCAAATGAGTGAAGCGA
>JBAMHX010000020.1:4041708-4051970 GCA_037177515.1 Pseudomugil tenellus
AAGAAGTTTTTGGGGGTTTTGGTTACAAGGGAAATGGACAAAGGGGGGGGGGGAGGGTGGGAAAAAAAAAAAAACCACCCCCCCCCCCCCCAAAAAAAAAAAAAAAAACAAAAAACAAAAAAAAAACAAGTCAATTAACCCCACTATGATGCTGAAGTTTCCACAGAGGCCACAATGACTACTGGGTTTAGTTGCTCACTGCAAGGGAGTGTATGCTGTATGATACACTCTTTCATAAAGTTTGAGTTCCTGCTCCTGCAGATGGATATAGGGTTTTGTGCAAATTAATAGTAGAGAAAAAAACATTTCTCAGTGATGTATTTCTTTTTAAATTAACCCAGAAATATTTATAAACACCTGCAAAAAGTACTTTAGAAATACTATCTTTAGTTTTTGCTTTTTTATTATTATTATTATTATTATTATTATTATTATTATTATTGGTTTACTACCATATCTTCCATAACAAATGTAAAATAATATTTCCAAGTATTGCTTTCTTCCCATTCCCTCATACTGTTATGGGCATTTGCAGACACTGTAATGTAGTTACTGAAGATATCAAACCTTATATGTCTCTTTTTAAAGTTTTGTCCTTTAATATTTAATAAAAGCAGCATTTACAAAAGGATCTTCAAATAAAGTCTTATAGTGAAAGTAAGATACTGCAGAAATTGTTTGCCTAAATTATGAATCCTGGCATAAAAATATGTCCAAAATGGAGAACTGGCTGCTCTAATTGTATGAAAAGTCATATATTGCAACTTTTTGATATGTTTTTTTTAGATATAATCTTTTTCTAGAGAAAAATCCTGAAACATATTTGCATGATTTGAGTTTTGATTATTACAAACAACAAGACAAACCCAACATTTATAACAACCAAATTTTTACTTTTACCGGATTTCAAATATTAGTTCTTATTTATCTATAAAGCACTTTTCTTGCTAAAAAGAAACACAATGTATGTTTGTCCTAAAACCAGACCTATATCTATCTAAAATATTGTGTTTATCTAAAAACTTGTATAATTGAATAAAAACTACTTTGTCAACGTTTTATCTTTAAACCGGGTAAGTTGGATACTGGTGATTGGTATTTATCAAAACCAGTGGTGTCCAAATGATTCCTTTCCAGAAGGGGCCTCTCGACCGCTGTTTTCAAGGCAGATGGAAACACACCCATCCGGAGGGAACAATTTACCATGTCCAAAAGCTCAGGCTAAAGGGCACCATAAAATGACTTTCAAAGTAATGTGGGGATGAGATCTAAAAGGCAGGTTGTTGGATTTATTTAGAGAAAATTTGACCAACCATCTTTCCATCAACCACAACAAAACTCTTTGGATAAAAAAAATTATTTGAATTTGTAAAAACCCACATTTAGTTGCGATAAAAGGCTTGTCCTAATGGCGTTGATCTTACTTGTGAAGTGAATGTTGAACTGACCTTTCGCAAACCCCGCCTCTGAAACGGCCTTTGACCAATCATAGATCCTACCAACCATTGCTGTGAAAACATAGTCCGTCAAGCTCTAAGCAAGCGTTAATGGTATCTATAGTGTAATTGATTCATTTGGTGACTTATGGGAGTGCTAACTGCCATAAAACTTTACGGAAGGAGAGGAAGAAAAATCAACAAACTGCGGATCTCCAACATGTTGAAGTGATGTGCATATGGAGTATGTAAATTGGTACTAGAAACCCCAAAAGTTTAGTTCTAGTTCTTTCCCTCCCCAAAGCCAAAAACACAACTGGAGTGGTGCCTACAATGGATTAAATAGTATGGATGGCCTCTCTCCCAGCTGAATGTATCCAAAATAAACAAGCATACATACATCAGGTAAGACTAAGCTAATAGGGCTAATACATGCACCGCGGCTGCATTACATCCTCCTTCCTAACCGGTCAGACTGAGCCTCAGCATGCTCCTGACACAAAACTTCAACTACATGAAAAGCACACACAATAAACAATATTTTAATTAAAGTGCATTATGGCTCATGTCTATCATGCTATAGAGGTGGAGGACAGGGTCATTTTCAGTGTGCTGCATGAAGCGGTTCTGACCGCCTGAGCGGTAGTTAACGTTAGCTTCTTAGCCTTGGGCTAACCTTACAGTGATCCTTACATGTTTACAATATTAGACTAATACAAGAAAGATTACTTACCCCACAGCATAAGATCACGACTGGTCCACAATACTGTGCTGTTGGCATTTCAGGTAGAGGTCATGGGGTTTCACCTATTTAGCTTGAGACCTTCAGCTTTTGCCTCAATAATTATAGCTTCCTCTTTCTGCATATTGTTATATCATGAATATAACCCTCCACTTCATATTGTAGACCTTTTTTCTCCTGATCTGGATGATATTGCACTAGTATTTACTCCAAAATAAAACACTTACACAAACCAATATAGTTCTCCCTTCCATGGCTTATGCCATCGGAGCTATGAGGCTTGACGGACTAACAACTGTAACTATGGGGGACGGGGTTTTTGCGAAAGGTCAATTGTCTCTTAAAAACTTATTCTGGCAAATGTTTTGCTTTAAATGCTTAGTAGGACAAATAGTGGAGACATCCACCAAATCCAATAGTCACTCATAACAAGCTTACATGTTTAAACCTTGAAACCTTTCCAGACACATGAAGGCAAGAACATTGACAATTACAGGAAAAGGCATGACGGCCGTCACTCACTGTCAAAACCGTATGGAATTACCCAAAAGTGCAGTACCACTGCTGGCTGATGGGCAAAATGTCAGAATTTCTCATCAAGCAATACGTCAATATGTTACTTCTGAGAATAGTTATTGTAAAGCTGGATTCTCCCTTGTTGATCAGAATGGTCTTGAATGACAAGCATGTTTGGCAGCCAGTTTTGATTGACAATGAATTAGATGAAACATTAGTTTGGGACCATCTGAATGTTTTTCGATAAAATTTCACCATTTCTTAATGTTTATAAAGGACATCACCTGTATTGCACAATGGACCAATGTCACTAACACCCACTCTGGAGTGACACTTAAGTCATGAACTTGGTAACTGGGGAAAATACATGTTCAGATTGATGCACTGATAATACGCTACATTTTTTACACAGTACATGATCCAACTCTCTGTTGTCATACAGTTAGCCTTGTTGTGTTTAATCTTATGTTCCCATTGATTTTAAAAGTATACTTTACTACTACATTACATTCAACACTTCATGTCAATGAAGCAAATGTTGAGGATAGTAATGGATTCTAAACACTTTTAGATGGATGACGTTTGAGACTCATTTAAATTATTTTAGTTTCAGCCTCATGTAGCCTCTTGAAATTAAGCTAATACTTATAACAACCTTTGTTCTGTATACTGCACCATTTTCATTTGTACATACATGTGCATGTCCGAGGTTGATTTCCAAGCGCCATGCAATACCTCAATGCTTCTTTTCCTGCAACTACATATAGACAGTGGAGTGGACATGTAAAATGCACAGTATGTTTAATCAAGGTACACATATGCCACAGATAAGACTGTCAACCAACACGCCAGGTTGAAAGACATTTTGTAATTTGACATACAATAGATAATCTCTCAAAAATGTTATCCACTAGACTCGCCTCATAGTTTGCATAGAATCAATTTCACATCAATGCAAGTTTGACACTGACCTTGTCGTGATGGGTCTGAAGAAGTAAAATACATGCAACTAAAAGGGCACTATGGTGATAACAACATCACCACGATGACAGTAACATTCATGAACCAAGCTGCTGTTAATAACTCAAACTCACAGTATTGTAATTTGTGTTTTTGCAAGCTTATGATTCTCATACATAGTCATAAACATTATGCATTTCCTGCTTTTATTCTTCTGTGTCAGCTGTCAAAACTCAAAGCCTTTGAAACATTTCCCAGAGTGACTTTGAAGAAATTTAAATTTTATATGTCTTGTTGATTTAAATGCAATCAGACGGAATATGGCTGCGTTTGCACAACAAAGGTAGTGCAGTTACACGCCGAGTAAAAAGAGTAAATGTCCATAAAAACAGAAAGGCAAGTTTAAATGATTTTACTTGAATAATTCATACAACACCTTACAGATCTCTCATGGCCAGTTTGAGTGCTGTTGTTGCTTTCAGTTCTCCGTTGAAAAGCTGAGCACTGACAGCAAAGGTTTGATTGTTATTCCTCAGAATTGGTGTTATAATACTTCCTTCCCATCAAGGCCTACGCATATGCCAAAAGTTCTTATCATCTCACTACAGTGTGTACCACAAGGTGATAAAAATTGGGGATTTTGGGCTAATTTTATATGAAACAGTATCAAGAATTGTTCAGGTAGCATTTTAATTGTTGTGACATGCACAACAGACATGTACAGTACATAGCCTCGAGGCTGTTCGTATGCCTTTCATTTAAATGTCTGTGATGAAAGGGTGCTGCAGCTGCTTGCAACTGATGTGAAGTGTGTGGTGTTGGATGCTCCTGGCAACTGTGTCTAAACTCATAATGTAGTGAAAGAAAAATAGAAACACATGGACAAGGATAAAAAATAAACCTGCACATGGCGTACAGATAGGCACACAGATTCAAACAAACTGTAAACTCTGCCACTTAGCCTTCTGGTTTTCTCCTCGATTTTGGGGGTTTTAATATTCTAGCATTGCAGATTGTGGGGCACAGCTGGTGTTCTCCTGTGCTACACTGGTTGTGCAGGTAGAGATGTGTGTTGAAGCCTAATATATGCAAACAAAAGCAATCCCACTCTCTGTATCAAGGGAATGATGTGCAATGAATTTACAGACTCATCCCTGGAGATTTTTGGCTGACTTTGTAGAATTTTATAAGCCTCTGCACTTGTTTTAATGACCAAAGAAACCACACGAACATCTGCCCTTACAGTAATAGAGATGCCCCTTTAGGAAATTAGGCCATTATAAAACAAATCTTCAATACATTACACTTTAAATCCAAACGTTTAATATTTGACACGTTGTTTCTGAGTTATTTAGCATCACTTTATGATGTGATAGAAAACCTTGTTGTATACCATATTATACTGGTTTCCTGTCTCCTGGGGAATACCAGATTCTGATCTACTACATGGAAATAAATTGAAAAATACAAATATTGAAAAAAAAAAAATTTGTTACAGGGCCAAACAAAGATTTCATATTTAAAGAAATTTGACTTTTTTGCCCTGTGGTACTTAGCCTAGAATTTTAAAAATTAAGCGATTTAATCAAGTTACCAAAATTTACGCCATTTGTAACTGTAACTTCAAATTGATTGGGTTTATAACCAACTGCAGACTAAATAATGTTAATATCAGCCCTTTAAAAGGCCCATTTATTTTCCTCACATATATAAGTGGGAATAAACTGTCCAGGGTGAGCTTTCACGTTTTTACACCAATTGGTAGCAGTAATGAAGGTCTTTATAACCACTCGAAAACACTTCTTCTTTGGTGGTTTTTGCATATATTTTTTCCTTTCCTCTTCTTCTCTACTTTGTTTCTTTCACTAGCTGTGTGTCACCTGCAGAATTCAATACTTCTCCCACAATTTTTGCTGGTATCACTCTATTTTCTGTGTCAAGGACGAATGCTGTCCTTCTGATTGTGTATCAGTATTCTGTGTCCAGCATTAATGGGCCTTCAGAGTTCTTTTTAATAAAAACAGCCCCCATCACCCACTAAAAGGTCCATCCCTATTATTTCTTCATGCAGGCAACAATAGCTGTAAAATATATTAAAATGATTTGTGACTGCGGCTCAACAGTACAACTGCATGTCAGATGTAAAAAGTGTGCTCACTAATTTGATCATTTTAAAGCATATATGTTTTTTATTATTTGTTTCTTGTCATCAAATCATTAAATGGCCTTAATGTAGCCAGACGTTGACAAATGCCCAGCAGTGGGCATTGTCCATCTTTTTCTTCTTACTCCTAGATGGGACCCCTGTAAGACTAAGTCTACATGGAGCCTTTTATGCCTCGTCAATGTGCTAAAAGAAACATGTATTTTACTAAAATACATGTTTATATTATATATAAATATTTATTATTATTTATTTATTATTTATTCTTATTATATATAAATATTTTACATTTTATACTTTTAATGGAACTGGGTAAATTCTGACTTAAAATAAAAAAACGTTTTTTAAGGTAACATTAGCCAATTCTAAAGTTATATTAGAGTAAAAAAGATAGGATTTTCATATAGGATTTTCCAGTACACTGACGATATTCATGATTACGCTCCTACTTTGCACAATATACAAAAACATGAAACTAAGTGGTATTAATAAGTACCTACAGAATAAATGCAGATGGGTTGTTTTACCTTTTGCAAATAGAATCTTTAAAAAAATGTCTGAAAGCTCTGAACGTTTTTTTAGTCGCACTTCTCCAATAACTCACTAAACACTCAGGAGTGTGCTAAAGCACAGCTTTTCTAATGCAAGTGATACCAGAGTTAGGCAGCCTTGACAGGTGAAATGCTAGTGTTAAGTGTCCAGGCAGAATCACATGTATAATTGCATGTGCACCCAGATGGTGTTTTGCAATGCTGCCATTTCCTCTTGGCATTTCTCCGAGTCTCTTAAAACAGGATGAGGCTGGTGTAGAGCGTTTGCACACATATCTTCTCCTTATAATGGCAGATGATGTAAAACACCTTTCCTTTTTTGATAAAAGACTCCTCCAGCTGCCTGTCAGCCACTAAAATGTCCAGGTTGCAATTATCTGCACCATCCAGTTAATTGCCACTGTAAAGCATTCGGGACAGGTTGAGAGAGATTACGTCTGACACGATGTTGATGTATGGAAACAACTGAAAAGATCAGAGGACAAAAAGGTCCATCTATTTTCTATGCTGCTTATTCCATTTCCGGATTGAGGGGAAGCTGGGGCCTATCCCAGCAATTAGCAGGGGGGAGGCCGGGTACATCTTGGACACGTCACTGTTCTGTCACAGAAAGGAAAAAAGGTTCATGATAAATATGTGGTGTTATGGTGTTAGGAGTGATACCATTATTGGGTGAAATTCATGTGTGTGTACTGAATAATTTTCTTATCCCTTGAGTTCATCCTCCGCTTCACATCACGGCTTTGTAAAAAAGAAAACAATAAAAGAAGCAACACCTGTTGTTCAGACAGACAACTCAAGACACTTGAGTGTCTTGAGTTGTTGATGCTACACCGTCCAATCTGTGTGGTCGATTTAAGCTGGACACTTTCTCCTGTGCTGTTTTCATGGTTGATACCACCGCAGCTGCTGCTATCACTCCTGCCAATGATTACAGCAGATTACCCGAATTTGTTTACATTTTCCTGATTCTCTCACCCTTGCTCATTTGGCTGGATATCATCTTCTGTTTTGCCTGATTCTCTCAATCCCCTCTGGTTAGGCGATTGGTCTTAATGCCCTATAACAGGCTCTACCACCTCATGTACCTCCGGAACCTGATATGTCAGAGTCATGGTCATAGTGATTGTCACAAACATCTCACCAAATTACATTTAGGACGAGCTTTACGCAGGCAATGTTACCGTGCATATTGTTCTGGGTGATGTGGGACATTTTATTCTGTTGTTGGCTCTAAAAGTTCTATTATTTAAGTGTTTAGGATTCCCACTCCACCTGCTGCATGGCTTCTACTCAGGCATCTTAATTTGACCCTGGCTTCTCTGCTTGTTCTATTGTCTCTTCTTGAGATGAAATCTGCTCTACTGACGTAAGGGCATAGCTCTCTGCACGTTAGCTTAAAGGGTCCTTTCCAAGTTCTTCTGCACTTGTCTGTGTCCGAATTTCCAATCTCATTTCATGAATTGTTCTCCCACTTGCTGAAAGCAGGCGGCAATCTCTGGCTGCCAATTTTGACGCCAGGAAGTCGGAATACTTGCAGTTCACCCCCCACCACTGGAGGACTGGCTGCAATAGAGAGCAATGCCCATAGACTCCCATATTAAAATGTCCCATTTCACAGCTGAAATAAACATGTTTACAGAGTGGCTCTGAAAACTTTTTTTCGGTTTAATAGGTACAATTTTCCGTCATGACAACTCTGGGGGGAGGGGGGATTTTTTTCTAAAGCTTCAGTTTTGATGTTATTTTAATCTTAAATTTAAAGGCGCGTCCTTTCGATTGATGTGTGTTACAGCATTATCACTGGTTACAGCTGCTTACTTCCCGCTGGCTCCACCATGATGGAGCCTGCTCAGCTCTACTTTTTCATCCATTATGGGATTTTCTGGTAATTACGACACACCAAGATGGCGACAGTAGGACCCACCTATTGGCTTCAAATCCACTCTTCAGAAACCTATAGGTCATGTGTTGTATGTGCTGTCCAGTATTTATACAGTCACTGGCTGAAAGAAAGATTTATTCATTTGCATATAACCCACTAGGAAGGAGTGGGAGAGGGTGGTGGGTCAGATCGTTTCTCAGGGAACACCAGTGGTTCATCATCTCCCTGATGACTCTGATGGGGCCCTTCCAATGCAGCGCTTTGGCAGTGGTATGGATGGGGGACCCACCCTGGGAGTTACTATATATGATATTAAGGAATGGCTAAGGGACTTTTCCATCTTTAGGGTGAATACACTGGGCTTATGCAAGCATCCTCGTCCCTGTGAAAGTTTTATTGCTTTGGTGAATTGTGCCTGTGCCTGAAGTCAAAGCAACAAAGCCACTTATGAATTTTAGCCAGGGCTTCTCTGGTCATGAAAACGGTCTTAAATAAAACAAAGGAGAATTTGAACCCACTCCAGGACAGGGACCTTGAAGATGATTTAGGAACCCTAATTCATAAGGTTTTGGGTTAGACTTTTCTTCAGCTTGGAACACATTCTGGCTGAACAACTTAGAAGCAATAGTAACATTGCTTCTGATCTTTCATTTTAGTGAAATATTTTTTTTAATAAATGGGTCCCAGAAATTAAGAGTGACTGGTGTTTTATCGGAGGCACTTATCTTCAAATGACACTGTAAGGATGTGTCCTGTCAACACATTCTCACTCCCTATGCATCAACTGTTTAACAAATGGT
The DNA here is from genome assembly GCA_037177515.1 of Pseudomugil tenellus. NCBI lineage: Eukaryota > Metazoa > Chordata > Actinopteri > Atheriniformes > Pseudomugilidae > Pseudomugil > Pseudomugil tenellus. The sequence goes on from JBAMHX010000020.1 coordinate 4,050,763, forward strand.
CAGGGTCCCTTAGCGTCATATGCTGACTATTTAGGCACCCAATTTTCGTCATATTTAGACAAGTTGAATTTTATTGTTATCACCTGATTGAATATTAACCCATATGTATAGATAAGTAGGGCACTACTGTGCCTCCTAGTAGGTTGGTAGGCCGTTATCTAATCCCTTGGCTTATCAGCATTGGTACAGGATCAAAAGACAGTGCAGACATCACTGCTGTTTTCAGTAGAAATTGCTGTATTTTAAGATAGATTGTTCTTTTATACAAATTAACCGTGGTTCACAATGAAAGTTTAACTCACAAATAACGTCATTTTGGTCCATCCATCTGAAGCCAAATTTTTATTCCCCTATTCATGGACAGGTCAAGTGATAGACTTTCCTTTTTTCTCATTCACCTATTCCAGCCTGATCTTGGGGAGATTCCCTCCTCATTCCTATGTGGTTTGGCTAAGGCTGGACTGGAACAGAAAATTGGCCTGGATACTTTGAGCCGAGACCGGTCCACCAGTAGTTGATGGAAAGATAATAAAGGCTGTACAGGTATATGTACATTTACTTGTCTAATAAACTAAAACTAACACCATCCTTCCTGTCCTATTATTCTATAATACAGGTGTCATATTTTATCTTATTTTAACTTAAATATTTTATTTTTTCACTTATTGGAAAAAAACTGTAAAATTCCTAATCATTATTATTCACCATTTTGTCTATGTGAATTCTAAAAACCCCAAGATCAATAGAGACAATAATTTAGAAAGTTCGTCAATAAAACTTTCACATTGTCCTCGATCAGCATTGACCCCCTCAGCCAATTGCTGCAAAACATTAACACATCTGTTATATCATTCCGAGCAAGAAAATGAATGCGATGAATGCGAGTAAATGATTGTTTCTTTCAAACTGGATTAAATAAAAATCCTTTCAAAAGTTTTCATCTGATTGGGCTTTTTGTATTATATCAGAGCTCTAGAGTGTGGTCATTTATGTGCCTAAAAATTGTTGAGTGTGACTAACTTGTTTTTTGGTCGCAGCAGTGCGCCACTCTTAGGTATGAGTGAAAGACATCAATTATCTCCCCGAATGGTGATCTACATATTCTGAGTTTCCTCTGGCACCGTAAGAGGAGTTTATTTTTAACTGTTGTTTTCTAGTTGACATTCAGCCTCAAATAAAGACAATTTTTGGTAATAATTTTTATTAAC
>JBAMHX010000020.1:4052070-4070098 GCA_037177515.1 Pseudomugil tenellus
TATATAGCTATAAGTTTATCTGGAGCCCTGTATATTTAGGGTGGAAAGCAGCTTGAAAGAAGCTTACATAATTGTTTACCACAGATAATAACAGATAATAAATAGAGTAGGCTACTTATTGGTAATAAAGTTAAATACATCATGAGTGGGAAATATTATAGTCAAAGAGAATGATAAAACTAGGTGTTAGTCAGGAGAAGTTGATTTTATCCTCTGTAACACTACAGATATTTCTATTGTTCCTGCAGTTCAACTGATTTTTCAGTAATAAAGTAATAAAACCAAATTACACTGATTGTAGCTACATGCATCCATAACTAGATCTATTTTTACAGTATTTTGAAAGATCATACTTATAACTCATCTCATCAACTAATAACCACATCTCACGTTTTTGAAGAAATACATCATACAAACTATCAACAGTAGTTATTATAATAAATTCTATAATGCTGAAATAGATCCAGAATCAATTAGAAACCAAAAGATTGTGTCTGAAATTGGAGTTAAGGATCTTGCATGTAGCCAAATCAATATTGTACATTAAGATAGCAATATTATTGGCTACTTTATGACTAACAAGTGTGCAGAGTTATTTAGATAGGCAAATATAAAACAGCTGTACATCTTTACTGTTAAAGGTAATTCCCAGGATCAATATGGCAGCCCTGTTGGTGTACAAAGGAGGATTCAATGTGCCATCTATATGTTCATAACAGACACTGCTCAGCAGTAGAGAAACCCATCGTGATGCTAACTAGCATGCATAGCAAGCTAAATTAAACTCAATAGCAACTCGTAATGGGAGTGTTTGATGGGTTTGGAACCAAAACCAAGATAAACTACACACAAACTTGATAAATAACTGACCCAGTATACCTACGAGAAGCTTCCCCACCATTGGCACAGCTGGCCACTGCAGGTCTCTCCTCCTGCCTCCCCTTTCCCTCACTCACCATCTCCATTACCTGTGGATGCTGCTGAGTAAATTTCACCATAAGCAGCAGAAAACATTTGTGTTATTACACACATTTTTCTGCACCTGCCTAAAGGGCTTGTCATTCTATTTGTCCAATTTTTCCTGTGCCTCCTTTCTGTTTTTTGTTCTCCATCTTGATCTCCTGTGTCTCTCTCTATGACTGATTGACTGACATGACAATCGTGGCCCAGGAGGGAGGGCGCATCAGCCCTTGACTGTAATTGATCCAGCCCTGGATCAATCATGAATAATTCATTTGTGTATCAATAACCATCATAGCTAATACCTTTGTGATTAGTACCATTAGTTATTCTTATATATTTTCTTCTATTGAGGTAAACAAGAACAAAATTAATGTTTTTAAAAAACTTTTGTTTGACTTCATCTGGAAAAACAAGCCTCACAAAATCAAAAGAGATATAATGTGCTTACCTCTCTCAGAAGGAGGGCTCAATGTATTAGACTTTTACTCACTTAATATTACAGTTAAAATAAACTGGTTCAAGAATTTCATTCCATCATCCATCATCATCAAATCATTCCAAATTTCTTATTTAAAAAATTAGGTGGTCTGAAGTTCCTATCAATCTGCCTGTATGCTGTTGGAAAACTTCCTATTAAGCTATCAAATTTCCATAAACCGGTTCTGTTATGTTGATCTCTTCTTTACAAGCACATCTATTCCCCACACAGGTTCCTTATATGGAATAATGCCTGCATCAGATACAAAGATAAATCATTCTTCTGCAAACACTGGTTTGACAAAAACATCCTACTTGCAAGACAACTATTCAACAATGATGGCCAATTACATTCATATAAGGAACCTGAGAGCAAATAATGTTTTTCCATTTCCCACGATGAATATAATATTGTAATTAACAACATTCCATCTGGTGTCATGGCTTTATCACGTAGTGAAGCTAATATACAAACTTCTTTTAATGGAACAAACTACAGTGTTAAAGTAAATAGTTTCCATCTCTGATAAGAAATTTAACAATGCTTTCATAAGAAAACTCCTCATTACTAAAACCACTGCACCTGCCAGATACAGATGGTTAGAACAGACACTAGATGGTAAAACATGGAACGCTGTATTTGTTCTTCCTTGCCTAACAAAATTAAAGAATTTATTTTTAAAATTGTTCATAAATATTACCCTCGTAATGTCATTTATAAATACATACCTGGTTTAGGTGATAAATGCAACTTTTGCCAAAACGAGTCTGAAACTATAGGACATTTATTTGCTCGATGTGTGTATGTCTCCAGGTTCTGGTTTTTAACTAGATCTCAAGAAGCATTTGGGGAAGTTAGAAACTGCCCTCTTTTCCCATCTTTAAAAAGTCAGATCTACAATCTCCTTTAATTTAATCCAAAGACTGAAATCAAGTAACTTCAAACTCAACAAAACCCCACATCTCTGCTAACTTTATAAATACATTATTGTTTGAAACCCCTTGTAAATTTTTTATGTTCTGCTTACTTGATTGTCTTATATCACTTATTTTTCTTGTTATACCCTCTTATTCATTGTATTTTAAATAATCATTTGTAATAATTTGATAAACTGTCACATTTTATGTCTGTTTATTATTGTAAGCATCCTTTGAAAAAGCCAATAAACAAAAATTAACTATTAGCTATAAAAAAGAACAGCTGCCTGGTCCAATATCTGCCCAGTGGACAAGTGAGTGGTATGCCCAATGGCCAACCTGGCCATGGTCATCACTCCAGCTGTCTCGGGTATTTCTCAGAGAGGTGTTCCAGCCATATGTTCTTATCTTACCAGAGAAGTGTGCAGAGAGCCTCCTAACTAGATCTTGACACTCCTCTCATAATAAACTACACTATACAGGCTTTACAGTCATCAGCAAGACATGTTATAGGTTTTTACAGAGTTCTTTCTAAATTCTTCCTGCTCCAAGCTTGTCTGGGAGATTTTTGTCTTTCTTTCTCCTCTGTCTGATCTCACATCTTCAGCATTACGGCACATTTTCAGATAAGACAACAGGAAATAAAGTAGGGTAATTTAAACTGTGACTATGAGCAAAACAATAATGAACATGTTTCTCACTCCCAATGGACCTTAAATAGATGCGTTTATTGAATAAACAACCAAAGCAGCATTAAAAAAAAAAACTCAGGTCCAGCTACTATGGATGTTGCTGTAATCATATCTTGAATCAGCCAAGCATGAAAATGTACTGACTGTGGAAATTATCTCCAAGACACAGGCCAAAAAGTTCCAAGCAGAAGCTGACCCTGGCCTGTCATAATCCTGCCTCCGATATCTTGGAATGAAAATAAACTGCATCCCGAAAAAAAAATAGTACTTTTTGTACTTTTAGTGCCAGGGTGTGTGAAAAGTGGATTCTTTGTGCATTAGGGAGATTTTTGCCGCTACATCCCCTTGGGTGTGTGGCTCTTTTCCTTCCATTTTTACATTCACTCTCCCTGCCAGCTCTTCCACACACACAGGCACATGTACAGTTTTGAAGAGCATGCACGTCCTATGGGATGCGGTGGACGGGGTCATCTAAGTGGCCTTCTTTGCTGCTCGCTGTGGTGACTCAACCTACAGTTTTATTTGCATTATATCACCAATGGACAAGAACCACGTCCACCACACAAGCAAAGACTCTGGGGGTTGTGTGGCATGTGGAACTCTTGGTTGTTCAACCATCATCTGGGTGGATTCATGGTTGTCCTTGTGATGGGCTAGCTGGTATTCGTTTTCTTGTGGCTGTTGCTTTCCCTGGTCTGCCTCTGATCTTTGCAGAGGTGAAGTCACACTTAACATCCATCACTGAACACGATTTATTTCTGATATGTTGCCCCCATGTTCACTAACCTGCATGCTGATAGTCACTGTGTTGTCCTGTGGGTTTACCTATCAATAACTCCGGCTGGATGCTTTTTTCTCTTTGTGTTGATATTTTTTTATTGTGATTTGTGTTTTTCCATCTTTTTTCTCTATTTTTAAATACGTGCTCCTAATAATTCTAAGTCTTGTTTTTGTTGCAGAGGTTCTGGATAGTTCTCTGTTTCTTTATAGGTGCACTGCATGGTTTTTCTGTTTTGATATAACAGCTGTTTTGTCTGGGGCCCTATTGCAAAAAAGTTCCATCTACATGTCACTAGCTGTTATTTAGCAATAATTTTAAAAAAAATTTGTCGATCTTTGTGGTCACCTGGTCAATGAGTGTCATATTCAAACAGCAAGACTTTGAAATCAGTTTCAAGTAAACAGGAAGTGAAGAAAGAAGCAAGCGCAGCAGTTATATGCAAAGACGCCCACATGAGTCTTGCTGCAGCATTAATTTCAGCCAATGGAGGGACCCCTGACTGATTCCTGAGTGCAATGAATTACAGTGTTTAAGACAAGAATAGAAAAAAGAATGCATAAGCGGTTTGTAAATGACCAACTGAAAAAGAAAGACCTGATTTTATCAGTTGTTTAAAAAAATGAGAAAAAACAGAACTACATGTTTAACTTACCTGAGCATAAAAAAGGTTGTAATTTTTCAGTTTTGTCTTAATCTGAATTAAACAGACTTTAGATAAAGAATCAGCATTTCTCAATTGAAAACACATTCCTTTGCTGAAATGTAAGTTTCAGTAACATGATTTCCTGTGACTGAGGATACAAGGTCACAATGTCACTAGATAGCAAATCTGAAGAACAAAAGAGCTACACTCTCCTAAGGCCTGAAGATATCCTGAAGAAATAAACTGTTACAAAACACTTACGATTGTTGCCTACAAATGACTTGCACATCTCAAATGAATACATTTGTTTCTGTTTATGCTAATTCAATTTTTTCCTGAAATATATAAATATATATATATAGAAAAAATAAAAGATTCTTGTTGAATCATACATTGTTACATAAATATAAGGGGCATTTTATTTATAACCCTGGCATTAAGCAACACAAACTACAGGGGGATAATAAACCTTTAAACTCATAAGTTATCTGCCTCAGTCCACAAACGACTGTATAATGTGCAGGAATGTTAAAAAATTGAGCTATTGCATAAACTATTTAACATGTATCCTGTTACTTGACATTAAAATATAATTTCTGAGTAAAGTTAACTTTTTCAAGTAAATCTCGACTGACCATTCTTTTCCCTAACCAAAGTCAGGTACGTAGGCAGCCATAGTCACAGGAACGTGTAACAAAGAACATACCTCTAAAGATGGTGCCTCTGTCCTAACATGCAACAAACATCGTGCTTCAGAAGCAGCTGCTATCATTCCAGTCAAAGGCCAACCAGTTCCCACCCACAGACCTTGCAGATAATTGGCTAGAAAGTGACTGGCTTGTGTATGAAGATCCTGTCTCTTGCCCTTCATTAACAAGCCAACTTATTCTGTTTACAAAGTCTAAAGTATTTCTGCATGAAAAAGTTTATGAAAAAAAAAATAATAACAAGACCAAGGTGGCTGAATTTTACTCACATGGAAATAAAACAGACATATAAAGTCACGATCAAAGCTTGAATACTTTATTAAAACATCTCTACTTCTGTATTCATCACTTTTAAAATAATGGCTTATTAAAAAGTAGCTTGGACTCTTTTACAAGACATCCAGGTATGTGTTAATGATACTGCTGTGATATTTAGCTCATGTCTGCAACTTAAACTTGAGATGTCTAAGTCATGTTTCTTACTTTTATTTGCTGCCACTTATTTATGTGCAGTAAAATACAGCCGCAGCATAAAAGTCTGCATTATGTTTGTCACCATTTCTATTTTCCTGGCTCCCCATTGAGCCCTTGAACTTAATATTTTTCTAACAGTGCACACATTTCATCCCCCACACTGCCATCCATTTCCTGTCTACACAGGGATTAAAAGATGAAAAAGAAAATTGATGTCCACTCTGAAATGTCTTCTTTTATTCAGATAAAACACTTTTGTACAATCCAGCCTATGTTTTTGTGGGACCTTTGGCATGTGGAGATGAAGAGTTATTGCAAATGAGAAAGAAAAGTATTAGTTGAATCCATTGACAGATGTACCTTGTCAAGCTGCATAATAATAATTTAGAAAGCATCACTCTTTTAGCAATTATACTAATACTATCACCATTATTATTATTATTATCATTTATAATAATAATAAAAAAAATAATAATAATTGATAATAATACTTTTTTATTATTTTATAAAAATAATAATGAAGCAGTGCTCCATCAACACTGTCTATAGACTCTATGGTGGGCTCCTCGGTGAGCTCCCTCATCTGGGGTTGAGGTCGCTGAGGTGGTTAAAAAGCTCCCTGGTTCATTCAAAGCTCCTGTATAATCCAAACCCTGGTGTCACAGCACGTCTTTGATTATAATACCTGGCAGATCTACTTCATCAGTCCACTCCACCTACCCTTCCCCCGGGTGAGGACAACCTCCTCTCTCTCAGGACCAAGTGTTGGACCTGGGGGAACAGAGCTTCCTCAGTCTCTCTGAAAGTCTTTTCCTCAACCCATCTGTAACTGCGCTGAACTCAGCTAATTCAAAAATCACTCCTCAAAACCCATCTGTTCTCTTATGTGCCACTCTTCCATGGTCCGCGTCCTCAACTCTCCTAGACGTCTCTTTTAGCATTGGGAGATCTGCAAAGCGTTGCCTATTGTGCTGAGAGCCCTTCTCCAGGTGTCAGCAATTAGTCCTGATCTCCTGACAAATCACAGGCTCATCTGTTTGTTCCAAACGCAGTGGCTGCACACAGCAGTGTTATTCTTAACACATCAGAGTGCAACCTCTGTACCTGACTTCCAACACTTCCTACAACAACATCTCCCCATGACGTTCATATATAGACCTATTGTGGAAGTGTTTATTATCACTGGTTTGCAGTTTTAACCACAATATTCCAAACCATGTAAAAATTGTGTGTTCAGGTTTGATTGGATCTCTTTTTTCTGTTAAGTATTTGTAAAACATATACAGGAGGACCAGTAGAGGTCACTTCTTTGAACATATGAGAATGTGTAGAAAAGCGGCTTCACACACCTGCCAGACATAGTGAGTGTCACATTTTTTCAGCTCTGATCACTTGTACTTTTCAGCTCCAAAATACTTCTTAAACAGAATTTCCTTACTTACATTTTTAAAAGAAAGAAGCTAGATTATCAGCTAGAGGTAGAATTAATTTTTTTCTATTAGATTTTTGATTTTACATTAAAAAAAATCAATGCAAAATGTGCAGTTTACAGAACCTATGTATACAAATATAGGAAGTAAAAAAATGGTAAAACAATTTGGGCCAATAAAATAAATATATTTTTATTAGGATCATACCTGTAATGACAATCTGCTAAAATATGTTGGCAAATATCAGTATATCAGCTATTAGTATTGAAATATCATAAATCAGCAGTTTATAGCACATGAAAGTCTTTGGGGTGGGAATGTGGGGGTTACTGTACAAACATACCTCAGCCTTCTCTGCACAAATAAATAACTGCATAACTATTGTTTGTACTTAACAGCCCCTTAAAACTCACATCTAAACATCCAAACACTTTGACTTGTGCAGTTCATTTTGCTGTTAATGGAAAAAACTGTAACACTGTGACTCTATAGGACAAAATAAAGTCTTACATAAGGAAAGTTGAAGTCCTAAATATTATTACTACAGTACAACTTGGAAACTAATACCAGCTTAAGTGTATAGCCGTTATACTGGTATATTCTTTTGCCTGTGTTTGCCTTGAAGTGAGCTCTCTACTCTGCACTTATGGTTATAGAAAAGCATTTTTTCTTTCAGATATGGCTCTTTTGATGAACACTTGGCCTCAGTCCTTAATATATATGTTATTTCTCTTTCTTTTTCTCTTTCAAGCTTGTCTGCATTGTATATTTGCAAAAGCTTTAAATGGTTACTTTTTATGCGGAAACCGTCCAAATTAGTGAGTTCAGACAACATTACTGGCAGTTTTGGGCTTCCTTAAAAGACACTGCAAGTCAAGAAGATAGTGTTTTTAATAACAATTAAAAAAGCTTAATCTAAAAGAGTTAGCTTTTTTTCCATTACTAAAATGGATGTATTAACCTCCCTTATCAAAGCATGCATTTTTTCATAAACTATGGCTGAAAAACACTTAGACCTCAGAACTGAACATAACCACGTTGCATTTAACTGAAATGAAAAAGGCCTCTCATGTTCAGCTTCTTATTTCAGAACACACAGTGAGAAGTGAATACAGCGCAGTAATTGGACTGGAGATTGGATCAGCATGTGGTTTATCTGCCAACCGTCTCATATATAGATGGCTACTGAAATATTCAAGAGATCCTACAAAGAACTCTACACTGACTGTGTTTGTAGGTTTTTCCTGCTCATTTAAAACCTGTTTAAGGAAATGTGCAAAAAAAAAAAAAACCTTCTTCCAGGCCAAGGCTGTTCTTTATGACTCCCAGCTTTAAATGATGAAATTCTCAACCCACGTTTTAATTTTCTGCTTAATCATATTTCTTCTCCAGCATGAGTAGGTGTGGCTTTGATTGGCTAATATGGATCGCATGTTCCACTATAATAGAGTCTACCAGTACTTTTAGTGGTGGAGGAAAAAGCTGTTATGAAAATATAGATGGGTACATTATATTCATCTTTGTTATAAGTATTCACTCCAAGATGAATATAATAAACTTGAAATATTTATTATAGAATATAACCTGTAAAATATAATTTGCTACTAAAATATATGCAAACTCTTTCCACCCAAAAGGTTTTAATATGAAATACTGGGTACATTTAGGTAGAATGGGTTTAGTTTTGTGAAAATTTTACAGACTTGATTGTATTTGTTTTTATTTTCACTACAGATGATAATTCGGAAGATCCTCTTTCTGTTATTAAAATCAACTTTTTGGGAACACTTTGGCTTTAAATTGAAGAGTGTAAATGGAAATGTAGAGGAGATTAAAGCAGTCTGATGATTTGGTGCTAAGCTGTGTTTGCATCTGATGCTATACCAAAAGAAAATACTGAACCTTGAGCTTAAAACCAGGTAGGCACTGAACTGGGATTTTGACATTATTAATTTCTTAATTTATCATTTCTTCCTTTTTTTGCAGGTCTTACTTATTTTTTTCTTTTTTCTGCAGGTCTTCCTTAATAGAAGCTGCAATGTATATTTATCTGTGTTTCCTGTCCTCTCTGACCCCAGCGAGTCGAGGCAAATGGCTGACTTACCTGAGCCGGGTTCTGCTGGAGGTTTTGCCTCCCTGTTACAAGGGAGTTTTCCTTCCAACTGCTTGCTCAGGATGGGAGATTGCATCAAATCTTGATCAAAGTCAAGATTCAATGCAATCTTGCTGGTTCCCTATACAGGGCTATTATTTTGAAGTGGCCGATCTCTGTGAAGCGGCTTGAGACGACTTTGTCGTGAAATGACGCTTGATTTTACCAGATGTTATTCTACATGTTAGTGTGAATAGAAAAAAGGCACAAAAGTGTTAAAAATAATAATATACAAACTGTAAAAAAAAATGAATTAAAACGTTTTTTTCTCTCCCTGTATGTTCTCTTTTGTACTCTTTCATGTTGTGTTGTACATAACCTCAATTATTTGAGCATCAGACTACAGTACTGTATTTATGGAGTCTAACTTATACTGTAAAACCTTTGCAAATTAGTTTTTTTTAAATATCTTAAATATATACATCCATCTTCTCAACCATTTCATCCAACTCAGGGTGGCAGGTAGCTGGAGCCAATCCCTGCAGTCATCGGGCGACACTAGGGGACACCCTGGACAGGTCGGCAGTCCTACGCAGGGCAAGACAAAGAGATCAACAGTCAGGCACTCACTACTAAGGAGAAATCAAAATGAAATAAAATGTGGATGATGGGAGAAAGTCGGAAACAAGGGGAGAACATGCCACACAGAAAGGACACTGCTGAGGCTCAAACATGCAACCTTCTCGCTGTGAGGCTGTGGCACTAACCATTGTACCACCGCACATTCTCTTGTTGGTTTGATTGAACTGGAAAGCAGAGTAGAATTCTAATTAGCAGAACGGATAATACCTGTGGAAAGGTGCAGGACCTTCATAAACGAAAGGAAAAGAGACAGTGTGTTTGGCTTCACCTTGCACAAACATCTCCTGTGAGCTGTGGGATTTGAGCATTAGAATTTCTTTCTCCTTTTCTTTAACTGACACAAGTTCTTTCCAAATGCACAGTAACCTCCATCACTTTAATTATCATTTTAACATGTGCTTAAATATTAAACTTGGCAAATTTGGAAGAATATTGACATAACAAGAACACACATTGCATTTAGAACACTTTCATTTGATGTTATGTTGCTAATTTCAATAATCCATTCACCATTACAGCTTAAGTAAAGGTTTAAGAGCTGAAGAGGGAATACAGTAAAGTGGCAATTGTAGTTAAAGCCACCCACGTTAAGCACTGTCAGCTCATTAAATAGATCTCATTAGTTACTTTTATTCATAGGTATGTGTAGCAGGTGCCCTTCTCCACCTCCTTGTAGACTCAATCACATTGTTATTAAATCTTATCACTAAGAAATGGAAAATATCTTAAGAACATTCTTTGGTTGTGTAAAAGAGTATTATTAAAATGACTGCTGCTTCCACCATATAACAAAGAAAATCAAAACATGGACTCCTTTTTCTTTATTTTTTTCCCCCTAAAGTCAACCACATCACTTTGGATGATGATGAAACAGTCATAAATCAACAAAACCTCATGTGGGACTTCATGTGAGTGTGTCTGGTTGTGTGACTGGTTTTTTACCTCTCTGTGTTGCCCTGTGAAAGACGGGCAAACTGTCCAAGATGTATCCTGCCTCTTGCTCAGTGACTTCTGGGTTAGGCTTCAGCTATCTGTGACCCTTCATTGGTGGAAATCTCTGGCTGCCGATGGTGACGGCAATACACAAATGGGAATAGTTGCAGTTCACCCTTCACCGCTAAATGACTGGCTGCAATAGAGAGCAATGCCCATAGACTCCCATGTTAAAATGTCCCATTTCACAGCTGAAATAAACATGTTTACAGAGTGGCTCCAACACTTTTTTCGGTTTAATAGGTCCAATTAGATTTATTAAAAAAAATGTAAATTTGTTTTTTTTCAAAAAACATCAATCCATCCCTTTTCTTAACCACTGCATCCAATTCAGGGTTATTGGAGCCAATCCCAGCACGCATTGGGCGAGAGGCAGGGTACACCCTGGACAACCAGTGCATCACAGTTTTTTAAAACCTTTTTGTCTTTTTTTTTCTTAAACAAAAACAGTTTTGTAAATAGAGAAACCAGTATGGAAAACTTGTAACAGTGTGCTATAGTGAACTGTGGAGGTGTGAGTTTATAAAACAGAAATGTGAGTCCAATAGACAAGTATGTGGACATGCGTTTGAAATTAAATCTTTCAAATAGAGCAAATAACTTGTGTGATGGTCCCATATTTTGCTATATTTGCCATCTCACAGTCTATCCTATGCACATCTATGAAAATATTACACATTTTGCAACATGCATAAGTCATGTGCTCAATTGTTTTAGCCAACTTTCTCACCAGATGTTTCCTGTTATTACTCATCTGTAATTACAGTCTTTCAGTATAAATGCATCTTGTTTTTTTCTCCCCACATCATAATGAATGTCATCTCCATCTTGCCAGACATTTCCCATCCCATGTTGATTTGTATTCCGTGCATTGGTTTTGTTTTGATGCCAGCTTGCTCTCACTCGCTCTGGTTCTGGGATATCCTCTCTACCATAAACTGTGATTTTTTTTTACTAATTTTTTACTTTTTATTTTAGAAAACAAAGCATTGTAGTGTTTACAAGTTGTTTACATTATCCTCTGTGGTTCAGAAGCCAAACATATAGGGGCATTTAATACAGTATGAAATACTGGAATACATTACACAGGGCTTGTACAAAATACTAAAACACTCCCACAAGGTTTGAACTGCATCTTTACATTTCAGTGAGTAGTTTTATATGATAGACGAGTCTTACATTAAACTAATTAATCAAGGGAACATCCTCTAGCATGCAGAAATTGCCCAGCTCTATATACAGTACCTTTGAAAAGTCATTACATTTGAGATTATTTTTTGATAATTTCATTGGAAGGCATGCCTGAATGCATAAATGAGCTTAGCTCAGCAGACTGACGAGAGGCAGATAACAGATGCTGAGGAGAACAGGAAGAAGAAAGAAGTGATTTATAGTCGTGGTTTCAACAAGGCCAGTCACAAGGTAAAGTTGTTTACCACACTTCATCCTCTCTGGATCTAATTCTCCGTCACTCATATGGAGATGATTCACGTTAGAGAAGCGCCGCAAAAAAATTAGCATTTTAACCAGTAATTTAATCTTGCATTGAGTCCTAAAGTCTTAGCAGAGGAATGTTTTTGATGAAGTGGTAGTGATCTCTCACTCTGACAGTTAGCAGCATCCCGCACACCAAGGCACGCTGTTATGACAGGCTCCATTTTTCATAATTCTGCCATTTGATTACAACTGCATCATGATGGATGAAGCCCGCGGGCTGACTTTAACGCATCATCTCGGGTCTAGAGGTGGTATGGCAGCTTGACATGAGGAAGTGAAGAAAATCGAAGCAACTCACTCTCCTACCGCAGAGTAAAGATCAGTATTTTCACATCTTGTGTTTGTAAAAGTTGTTTAATTCTTTATTTTTTCTTTCTGTTATGAAGTCTCATGACAACATGTGAACATCTGTAAATCACAGCTAAGGCTGTGAGAAATTGATCTTGAACCATTGTTGCACATTTGACCCTTTTCTTCAGTTTTGTTTTTCGCAGGTGACTGGAACCTGACCTTGCTACACTGTAAATTGAATTTTCTTTTTTTTTTTTTGTCTGCTGAGGCATTGCTGTCTGAAGTCTACTGTGATGATTCTGCTTTGACCATGTCTGAATAAAAGGCAAAATAGATGCTTGCCAGCTTTTTAACCTCATCCCACTGTGCAGAAAGTGTTTTGACAGGCACACAAGAGGAAAAAAAGGAGATGTGTGGGAATAAATTGGCTCATATCAGCAGAGACAAAAGGTGAGGCATCATTTATCTAAAATATGTGCAGTCACAACATCAAGCTTCTTTCACAGTTGTGGCTACACATATTTTTCAGACAAGCTAAATACTGTCATGGCCTGCTCTGGACTCTCTCAGCCCAATCACCGTCACCTGCCACCAGACTCGTTATCCCCATCACCTGCACCTGTTCCAGATTCCTTCACAGCCAAAAAGCACTCAGCTCCCAGTCTTTCGTTGCTCGGACATTGAATGTATGTATGTTTCAACACCCATGCTTGTTCCTGCGTCTCCTGGCTTCCCTGTTCTGTTATTCTGGATTCCCCACAGTCTGCCTCCCAGCTCCTCGTCCCTGCATCCCTCCTGGACTCCACCTTCCATACAGGTTTTGGTTCATCACTCCTCATTGTTTATAATAAATCCTGTTAACCTTCCCTTTGGCTCCGGCTCTCCATCGTTACAAATACAAGGGGCATCGTTTCTGTCGGAAGGATTCATGCTGAGGTTTCTCAAATTCATAGACTTGTGTTTATTATTTTAACTGCGGTTGAAATTTAACTCAGCATCAGGTGTCTGCTTTTTGTTTTTTGTGGTTCTGTTGGCTTCATCTGGTTGTGATATCCAGCTCTCGCTTGAGCAATTCACAGCTGAGTATGAAGTAGTAGGGATGAGAATGAGCACCTCCAAATTACCTCCAACCATGGTCCTCAGCTGGAAAAGATGACCGGGAACTAGGTCCTCCCCCAAGTGTAGGAGTTGAAGTATCTAGGGGTCTTGTTCACAAGTAAAGGAAGGATGGAGCGTGAGATTGACATGGTCATGAGCTCTGGGTAGTGACTAAAAGAACGAGAACGCAAATACAGGCGGCTAAAACGAGTTTCCTCCGCAGGGTGGCTGGGCTCTCCCTTGGAGTTAGGATGAGAACCTCGGTCATCCGGGAGGGACTCAGAGTAGAGCCGCTGCTCCTCCACATCGAGAGGAACCAGATGAGGAGGCTCGGGCATCTGGTTAGGATGCCTCCTCCCTGGTGAGGCACATCCCTGTGGGAGGAGGCACAGAGGGAAACCCAGGACAAAATGGAGAGATTATTTCTCCTGGCTGGCCTGGGACCGCCTTGGGATGCCTCCCGATGAGCTGGCAGATATGGCTGGGGAAAGGAGGGAAGCCCAGACTTCCCTCCTTTTCCCCGGATATGCGGAAGAAGGCAGCAATTTCAATTAATTCAAATGGAAAAAAAAAAACAACAATAAAAATAAAAAAGAAACTAGAACTGGTAATAATATGCAAATTAATGTAAAGGGGATTTAGAGATGTAAGGATAGTCATGTATTAGAAGTTTTGGTGTCTCAAACAGAGAATAAAGTTTACTGCCAGACTTATTACTCGGAAATTTATAATTTTGGACAATATGGAAAATGTTCCATTTCCATCCAGCATGGCCAAAACGTTATTTATGTATTTATGTCATTATGTATGTGTGTAAAGTCGGATCGGCTGAAAGTTGGACACAAGTGCAGGTTGGTTGCGAGAATGATTTAATAGAGCTCTTAACAGACCAAAGGTGGATCAAGACAATACAAAGTTCTGGACTGCACTGAGGGCTGATGTAGGTTGGAGGACAGGTAGGACTTGTTGGGTTAATGAGGAGAGATGGCAGGTGAAGTCCAATGAGCAGATGAGTTCTGGGAGATGAAGTCCTAGAACCAGTACTACAAAGTACAAAGGTTGACTCACAACTATAGTGGTCCAGCCTCACTTTCTTCCTGCAGTTCTAGCACTTCTCAGACATATTTATAATTGCATATTCACTATTTAGTCTTTGTACAGCTTTGTAATTATTAAGAGCTGTGTTTCTCAGCTAGTCATGTAGAGGCTGTGTCCCTGCTACAGTTCATCCAGGTTTACTGAATATCATTCTTCTCTGCACACCCCTGACATTTTCTCACTATCTAAAAAGTTATTAATACTTATAAAACATTTAAGGGTAATTGATAAATAAAAGCATTATTTAGGGAGATGCTACATCCTAAATGCAGTGTAGAAAAGTAGGAATCGGCTCTATTTCATACTTAACAGTAAAGTGAACATGAAATGCTGTGGACAATGTAAGATACACCTAATATATTCTTTTAAAACAGGTTTCTTCCTCAGAAATACTTTGTAGCATCTACAAGCGCTTGCTCCACTTCTCTACCTCTTCTTCCAAATGTTTCAGATATTAGTGATACTGAGTGTTAATACTGAAAAAGATTTAATTCTTCCCTTTTGGGTGTTTTTAATTACAGCAGTTTTAATCTTTTGTCTTGACACTTATAGCTCTAGTAAATGGCTGTTTGTATGCCATTAATGGAAAAAAATGTCTTTGATTTTGAGAGAGAATGATTTTTAAGGGAAAGTACAAAATGTTGCATACAGACTGTTTGCCAGCAGTTCAACCTTTTCTCTACAGGATGGCAGAAAAGTCTTTGACCATGCAGAGGTATATCAGTGTCACCAGCGTTCAGGCACCCCGCCTGCCCTTATCAACTTACCCTTTTCCCATTTCCACCTTATCAAAAATAATTATCTGTATTCTCAGGGCCTTTCCACGCTGAGTTGTTTTTTTTTTTATGAAAATTTACTGCTGTTACCTGTTATCACATGTTGACTAACACAAAATATTTCTGTCATTTATCACCTTCCTAACGTGGAACCCAATACACTTTATTTCTCAGTCTCTCTACGCCTTCATGAGCCTTGTTTGTGTTATCAAGCCACCTGGCCACTCTGTAGATACAGCAGGAGGTTTTCCGAGACTTCAGCACATAGAGGGAGCCATTCTATGGCCTCTTCAATCCCGTTATGCTGAATTTAAATGCCAGGTTATGCCATTTTTATCTGGAAGAAGCATACAGATAAAATACATTAATGTCACCCCAATATCCTGGTTTTTGTTTTATCCCCCCTCCCCCCACTTTTTTTGCTCAGTCCTCTGCTATACTGGAAATCAGTTGAACTTGATTACTTTTATGGTTTAAAATGACAAAAATGTGCATGTTTTGAAGCACGTTACTTTCAAAGCTTTACAGAAAGGATTGTTGCTATTGTATATTTCACATCCATGGATTTAACACTGTATTTTTTTTATGAGTAGAAATGCATTCATTAGACCTTTTACGGTGAGACTGGAAATATCTTTGGACACTTAGTTCTATTTGCAGCCCAGACTGAATTGAACACATCAATGTATTTAATCTTTCATTAATTATCAGATGCATGAAAGAATCTGCCATTATTGGAGCAATTCTCTCAGTTCAAGTCTTTTTAAAAAGGAATAGCTTATAAATATTATTTTTACAATTATGCAGATGTTGTCACAGCTGTTATACCAGCATGATTAAATGCTGCTATTATTAGCTTGTAATCTATATCAGAACTGATACACATCTCATTTACTCTACATAGACAATAACCACATGGATACAGAAAATTGCTTCCTCCCTTAGCACATCCAGCACATATAGCATCTAGTTTTGACATACAGCTTCCTTGCACGCCTGGGCAAAAAAAATCTGTGCAGGAAGCATGCGTACTATTACTACTGTTGTCAAATTGGAACTGCAGTTTATAGCTTAATAATGCCGTCATCATTCACACTGTCACTGACTATCACATGTTCCACATTGGCTGTATGTGTGACACTGATTTATTCCCCACTTTCTCTGCAGAGCGACAAAAATAAACATCCAGTCAGCATCTGTTGTGCCAGACTGGTGTTGCCCAATATTATATTTTTATTTCACATTTCTATTTAATGATCACACAAACTTCAGCAGGTTATCTATACCAGCTCCCTTTCTTTATATTTTCCCGTAAATTCCTCTTTTTACAGTTGCTGCCGGACTTGCTTCTGTTTTAACCTGAGCTAAAATGCTATTTTACACAGCGGGAACACTCCTGTATCGCCTATATCAGCTGTACAGTCCAGGCTTTTGCAGTAGCCATCTGCGGTGGAATACCCATAAATAATGTGTGACAAAGGGCTGTGTGGGACAATCCTTGGCCTGCTCCTCTGACCTCTCAACAAAGAGAAACTCGACAAAAACAAACAACTCCCCTTGACACAAGGACGCAATCTAATTTGGTGCAGAGAGGCTGAAACAAGGCTTTCCATTCCAGAGTCTTTTGGGGGAACTGATTCCAGCTCAGCACACCCACATCAGGCCTGGCACATGGAACATGAAAAGAAATCAATGGAGAAGGGTTTAATAGGTATCCCATAATTGGGCACCATTGCATCTGCCAACTGTGTTCTTTTGGAAGTTTTGTAAATACCAGCAGGGAATAACAATCTAGCTTGGAATCCATCTTAAATTTTTTGTATTTTTGTATCTATTTCCTACTTAATTTCTCTTTGTTATGTGAGGGCTTTAGAGAAAAAGAACAAGACAGAGTCTGAACTACAACGACAGTTTGTATTTACACATTTTAACACACACGGCAACTGCTGATCAGTGCTACGCATATCTGGATGTTGAGCTTAACGAGTCTTGCAGCTACCCTGTACTTTGTTTTACGTGTGGTATTAACAGAATCAGTGTTCAGCACATAGGTAAAGTGAAAACAAAAAGCCAGAAAAGAGCTATTGTCTAAGTTACAGGCTGCACAAGCCTGTCTCAGTGGGAGGGAAGTTTGCAGTTATTTGAAGAGTAAAGCCACGTACAAGTCGAATTTGGGTATCAGGGGACACATTGCCCTCTTTAAAGATGTGGGTCGAACAGGATCCGATTAAAAATGACCTCAGGTTTAAAATCTAGCGGGCTGACTGCTGAAGAGAGACCGACCCAGGACTCCATATACTCAGCTACTGAATCAAGCATTAATATCAAAACGTTAAAAACTATCCACTGGAGAGATTGTGACCTGTCGAATGTACCAAATAAAATACATATGAGTGTGTGTTTGTGTGTATATATATATATATATATATATATATATATATATATATATATATATA
>JBAMHX010000020.1:4083617-4095057 GCA_037177515.1 Pseudomugil tenellus
TATATATATGCTACTGAATCTATTTGTTCTTCCTTTTCTGCTTTATCATTACTTTCAAAAATATAAAAAACTATTCAAAGTGAGACAGCTTGTGGTGGATGTTGATGGTGCTTTTGCATGTCACCGTTAAACAACAGAGGCAGACGAGCTCCATGCAGAGGTAATAGCTAATAGCTGCAGTAATTAAAGTGGGCTCAATGTCGCTCACCTTTTGTCACATGTGTGCACTGTATAAAGGCCAGAACTGTTGCTAGGTCCCAGCTCCACTAATGAGTTTTGGTGGGGAGTGGCAACGCTGCAGCATTATGTTGTTTTCTCCTGGTTTTTGTTCTGTGACTCCAGCTCACATACCTCAGCTCATTACTGCACATAAGAAGCGGTGTCAGTGGTGCTGTGACCCTGATAGTCCCATTCATTACCCTGCATCCTGAACACTGACTCCCCATGGAACGAGCTATGTCCACGGACTCAAGGTGACAATAAATTCTGGAAGACGAAAAGTGATAAAAAAAAAAGAGAGTATGCACTATCCACAGGGATAGTCTCACTTTAGTGAAAGGACTGATTAACAAATGCTGCTAATTTGCGATCTGTTCATGAAATATTGTCTCTTTTGGGAGTGTACTGAAGTCCTAGAGGACATTACTGGGAGAAAAACAAGCTTGCAGGACTAATGCTGTTCAACATCAAGAGCTGATGCAGACCATTCTATTCATGTGCAGATCACAGCATAATCAAGTGTGAAATTCAGCGTTGACAGGACAGTGTTTAAAAACCTTTCAACACAAAGGATTGTAAAAATGTCTAGGCAAAGTTGAGCCGTCCTGCATGGAAGTGTAATTACATCAGCGTCTCCATATGAAGCAGCACAGTGAGACGCAGAAAGCCAGACACGTCTCTCAGCGCTTTTAAATTAGCTTTTGGATGTGTCATGTCAGGGTTCTTGGACTCATCCCCAGCAGGACGTCTTCCCTTCTTATTTGCAACGTTTTTTTCCTTACCTCTCAACCTGTCAGCTTCCATATCGTGACTGTGGTGTCAGACAAGGCCTCTCACCCTAAAGAGCATCATCGAAACCCTGTTCAGCTTGCACTCCAATCCTATCACCTCTTCCTCTCCTGTCTCTTTATTTCCTGTTTCCTTTTCATTTCCTTACAGTTTCTTTTCCTTTTTTTTTTCATTCGAAGCTAAAAAAGCAAGCAGATGACCTACATGCGTCGGCCTACGGCTCGCTCACACAGCTCTTGAGTCCATGTCTTTTTTGCCTGCTCTTGTCCATTTCCTCTTGTTCTCTGTCCTTGTCGCTGCCATTTGATCCCACATTCAGTTTCCTTGTTCACATCGCAGGGTTGTCTTCACGTTAAGGTAACAGCTTGAAATGTCACCCCTCCTGCAGCAAACCTCTTCCTTATCACCTCTCTCATAGCTGTGCAGCATGAGACTAAGGGAGCGGCTTTGGGTGAACTACTAATGAGGTCACACATCTACTAAAAACACAATTAGCAAGTTTGTTTCTTCTTACAATGCCGTTTCTATTTTTAGTCTCTTGACTTTTGCATAAGTTGTTAACAATAACAATTTTATTTAATTTATTTAATGATCAGAAATTATGTTAAAAAAGGGAAAAGTACTAGAATAAAATAACATTGATGGAGATTATCTTTTTTAAGGTTGTTTTAGCTACATTTTCCCAACATGTCTACAGTACTTAAGCACAAAATGATCAAATATATGACACTGAAAGTAAAATCAATATATATTTTTTTTAATTAAAATGCTTAAATTGTATCATGTTGAAGTAAGATTCATATCAAAGGTGTATTTTTAAAAACGGCAAATGCTTACACAAGTTTAAATATTGCAGTAGCATTTTAATGCTATTTGTACATGCTATATGCTACATTACAGTTTAGCATGAAAATAGCATAAAAATACCCAAAGTGCAGAAAGATGCAATTTAAAATTAATCTATTACTGGGTTGTTTTATGTTTAGCCACAAAAATGACAATATTTGACTTTAGTTGCCAGTTTATGCTTGAAGGATATAGATCAGTATGAACTGGCTCAAGAAAAAAAACAGCAAACCATCCCTTTAAAACTGGTGGCTCAAAACTTTGGTGCATTGGACTTTCAACACAAGTGTGTGTTTTTGTACTTTTAGATCTGTGAGGTTGACAGAACTGGGCATAACTTTCCAAACTTATAACTTTGGACTGCTGATCTTCTTAGAAGACATGCTGATATATATACACACACTGCATATCATATTGCTCTGCACCGTCCCATGGCTGAGAAATCATCATTTATATATTTTTTTCTTTTCTGGTGCATCAGGTTACATTTGCTGAACAGCATCAGCTTCCAGCAATTGGATATCAACACATTAACTGCTTTAAATACTCACAATTGCTAAAACAGCAAAGAAACATGAAGCCATTATTGGAGGAAGCGTTGAAAAGGGAGAGAACATGAACTTGCAAGAGATGACAAGAATCAACAACCAGCACTGACTGACTGGCTGGAGAGAGCTCGGGAGGCATTATGGTCATTTTCAAGGCTTCAATCCTGTAAAGAAACCTTTTTTACTGTCGCACTTGTGAACTGAGACCAACCAAAAAAGTGTTTCAAAAGGGAAGTGTAAAATCAGCTAATTGGAATAAACGTTAGTTGATTATTGCATCGAAGAGAAAAAACAACTTTAGTAAGTATAATTTGAACACACCAAGAGAAAGCAAAGTTGTGCAGGAACCACCAAGTTTACACACCTTTCTGTTAAAGAGTATCTTACCATTGAAAAAAATCATTTTACTTGTGCAGCATTGGGTATAAAAAGCATCTTAAAAGACGTCAACATCTAAGTTACAGCTAAACAAAAGAATTAAAACCAACTAAAACCAAATGAACCCTGCTTCAGGCCTGCCAATTGATGGGATAGACTCCATCCCTGTAACCCTTAATTGAATAAAGTGGTGTGGAAAGTAAATGAATTCATGAAACCAAATCAAAGTAATATCAGATTAAAATGTCAGACAGTCATTTTGCACAAAAGTTAAAGTGAACAGATTGGTTTAAAAACAAAGAGAAGACCTGTCTAATATGTCAAGGTCGTCTTGGCAGTGGAGTTATACACGCTGCTGAATGACTTCGGTTTCCAGTTTGACTTCTGATCGGAGCTGTTGTTGATTCACGAATAAACGAATCAACTAGAAATTATAGTCTGTTTGCTCGGTCACTTCACTTGATTGTGGTGTTAATGCTACTTGAATTAAAAAAAAACTTGTCTTTTAAGACAAGCTGTCCTTCAGATAATGTCCCACATAAGTACACTTAATGTGTAATACCACGATGAGAGATATCACGCCCTAAAATAAACTAATTGCACTTTTTTGTTACTCTGTTTATGCTCCGAAATGTATTTCCAGCAGAGAAAAATATTGCAAATGCATTTTCTAAAATAAATAAAAGGCCTGATAGTTTATATCAAAACATTTGCAGTAGACATGGCAACTATCTCTTCTCCTAATCTTAGTTTTCAGTTTGAACTGAGGCTTTTAAGTGGAGCCACTGCTGTGCAGAAAGTAGAAATTTTCTCCTTTTTTTCTTGCTTTTTGCTCCATCCTGGCCTCCTTTCTGTCTGTTCTCCTTTGTTTCTTTCTTGTTTGTCACTCCACCAGCAGCTCTTGATCACTACCGACAGAGAAGGCAGCAGGAGCAGCAGGGAGTGCTAAACGAGACTTCTTCAGCTGGTCGCGCTAATGGGGAAGCCGTATGCTCAGAAAAGCTCAGAGAAGGGAGTCGCATTGTTTAGAAACTCCCTTTTTGTAATAAGCTGGGGCAAGCCAGGCAAACAAGACTGGCTAGAGTCCAGCTCCATCCCCGGCAACTCAGACGATTATGCTCATTATCTTATTTAGCACCACGATCAACAAAAACAGCCCACTCCATCCTTTTTCCTTCCCCTGTATCTCTTGGTACCTATTGGTGCTATGTGCTATGTGGTATTGTCGGTGGCAGTGAAATGGGGAGGGAGTAGATAGTATCAAAGGGCCCTGTCCCACAGTTGATCAAGGGAGAAATCCTAGAGGTGGCTGTCTTGCTGTCTCACAAGTAACATGACCAGAGGCAAGGTATCCACACAGGAGGGTTAGTCAGTTATCATTTCTTGGGGGAGGGGTTGAGTCTTGCATGATATGCTGATTTTTCTTTTGAGTCCACATGAGTAATGTTGTTAATGTATTGACAGAGGAAAACGCATGAGAGAAGTACTTTTGTATTGGCATTGTGGACGTGGAGATATTTCCCCCGTGACAACTTTCAGATCCATTACCTGAAGTGCCTGTCAGTCGGTGCCACAAATGGAGATCCAACTCGCTTTTTATCATCACTGTGACAGTCAATATTAAAAATACATTCAAGCATGATTGGATGTTTGATGGTGTTATTCAGCGACTGTGTCTGGCAGCTGCATATCATTTGGTGCCTTTGCAGAGGCAAACATGATATATTCTCCCTCTCAGCAAAGACCTTTTAAAAGCTTTTTAAAATTTGCTGTTGTTGTTTGTCTTTATTACTACTGTATCTGTACAAACAAGGCAATTGACTTGTGTGTTAGGTTAATGCTCACAAGGAAAATGTGTGAGACACAAGTTGATCACAGCGTGAATCGCATATCTTGTTCAGCAAACTCACATTAATCTCATTTGTTCGCATCCGTTATCTTTGCATCTAGCTTTCTAATCAGGCTCTTGAGGCAGAATCACATTCCTCCATATCAAGGGAGATAACTATATCAAATATAGAGCTGATGGCTGCTGACAAAAACCTGACAGGAGGCATCATTCATCCAACACTTAGTCCCATTTCTGATCTACAGTATACATTAACCCCACTGAAAAACATTTTCAGCCCTTGTGAGATAGTTTTATGAGGCAGCATGCAACAATCTTTTTTTTTTTTTTTTTGGAGGAGATTTAGCTAATTTTACAGAGTCCAGATCAAATGACAAATGAATAATTTTCCAGATGGAAGAACATGATGCACGACTAAAGGGGATGAGGAAGCTGGCAGTGGGGATTTAAAGAAGGCCAGAGGGAGGCACTGTAAAGCTAACTGCAGCTGTTGAAAGATGAAGCAGGACTGTACAATGAAGGAAGCACAACAAATCCCTACCGTGTACAACCATTTCACATAAAACATGTGCTTTCATCTAGACGCCAGATGGACAATACATTCTTCAATTATTTCCCTTCAACAACGTTGTTGAAGATAATGTTCATCTCTAACTGTTTCTTACCCATCTGATTTAATAAGAGACCGTAAAATCAATGAGCCAGGTGGGATAACAGACCAGCATCACACCGTAATGCTGTAATTGCTTCATGATATATGTGTTGGAATTTGTCTGTTTTTGTCCATCTTTTCAGCTGCTTCTCTATAGCAGGGATAGAGCAATGCAACTATCCTGCAGACTGTTGTTTACCTGCAACACAACTGACTCAAATGAATCGCTCTACAGTAGACACAGCTCATCAGCAGCAGGGAATATTCAATGTCTGCAAGATAGCTGGCCTTGAGGACCAGGGATGGGGGTAAATGCCCTGAAACGCTGTTCAGGTGAGTTCCAGCAGGAATACTCCAAACTCTTGCAAGACTGGGGCTCATGAGGACTGGTTCATCAGAGCCAGTTGTGTTCTGGACATCGACTGTAAGATATGCAGTCCCTTTGACGTCATCACTAGGTTTCCAAAGAACTGAACTGAAACTTGGTGGCTCGTTCCCACTATCGTCATCTTGGCAGCGTCACATTGTGCACAACCTAATTGGCTGCTGGATCCAATCCAGGTGCACTGAAACAGGGATACAGTTGGGTCAAACTAGTTACTAGTTACTAGTTACACAGAGGGGAATACACAAAAAACTAATGAATTAACAAAAGCAAAATCCCTTTTCTCCCCCCCAGGACATGTGGTAGTCCAGTCCAATTAGCCGCCTCATTCTCAGCTGCAGGTCGTTTCAGCCACGGGACCGGAGCAGCTGCAAAACTCAAAGAAATCAAATCAATATGTGACATAACAAAACATAAAACTCATAACCCTAAACTTATAATGTGTAAAGTAATATAAATAACAAAACAATGAGGTGTGTGAAACAACGGGTTTTACCACACACGTGTGGCTGTATGACCAGCTATCACAGTAACAGAATATGCAAGATTAAATGATTTGGTCTATCATATGTAAATCTTAATCATGTATTTTCTTCCTTTAACCATATAGTTAGCTGTATATTGTTAATGGAGCCACATCCCACAGATGAAATCTATGTTGCTGTAATAACATGGGGAGACAATAAACATTCATTTGGAGAGAGGGCAGTTGCTCAAAATTCTGAGCCTCCGGGGAGAATATCTCCATGGGTACCTTTGCCATTTTTTGTATTATGATGTTTTTCAGTGTTTTTGACTGTATTTGATGCAATGCAACCAATTTGTTTTCTTCTTTAAGATTTAGAACTAGTATTATTACATATTATGACTTGCTTCATTTATCTAATTTGCATGCTACAGTACCCATAACTACTCATGATTACACTTCTAACTGGAAATACATTTTCACCATTCAACAGATAGGCATTGGGTATTTTATTGTAAAAAAACAAACAAGCAATGATACACAAAAAGTAGTAGCTCAGATTGTTCTGGCTCTAGATGCGCAGCAGTTAAACTGATATGCCTAACATGGAAACCACGTGTAGCATTTAAATATTTGTAGGATATTTGTAGGATTTGTAGGTAAAACATATAGCATACAAAATACTTTTTTGTCAAAAATAGATGGAAAAACATCAAGTCCCATCTTATCTCAAACCATGTGCTCACAGCTTAACTAGCTTAAATTGTCTCATGATAGGAGGGAAAAATAACAAATGTCATCCTTGTAAGGCAAAAAATACTACTTTTATGTTTCTTTAAAAACAAAACACGATATTTGAACATTTAAGAATTTACAAGACTGCATATGAACACATCATAATTACTTAATCAACATTGCTTAATGTTCATAATTACTATGCAGAACTTGAATGCATCACAATACAATTCAATGCAGCTATGTTGGGTGAATTTCAGTCCTCACCATTAAATATTCTGTCTTCTTGTTCCAGTCACGCTGTCTAAAAGACGGTGTGTGAAACACTCCACTGTAGTTGGCCACCAAATTTATAACATTCAGTTAGTTCCAGAAGGAATTGCTGCTGTACAATGATTAGCAACTTGTCCAGTCTGTTCCACACCTCTCACCGTATCACAACTCCAGCCTCTGAGAGGAGGAAAATATTGGTTTAATATATGTCTTTGTTTTTAGCTCTGATGCATGCTATTAATATACAAGTTTTATAAATGCATAATAATTTAGTTCCAGCGCTCTGGGTGGGTTTAGGTCCTTAGAAATGTTATCACCTTTCCCCTCTATATGACGGCGTTGGTTGCAGATGAGTAACATCAGTGTAATCATGCAGCATGTAAGCTGTCATTAGTAAACTGGACCTGAAAAACAACCATTTTCCAATTTTATACTATTTTCAGACTTTATTATTTCAAATTTTAGACATATACAGTTGTTTCAAGTTCTGTCACCTGAGTATTTTGACCTATTTTAATTTGAATTTACACATTTTTCACTTTTACAGCAAATAGGACAATATCTACATATCGATTCTCCAATTTAGCAACCTTTGATAGCAAATATTTTAGATATCATTCAGTGTATAAAATTAAGTGTTGATTTGTCGTCATCACACACATACAGGTCAATTATTTTCACATTAGTCAACGAGCTGTTGATAAACCCTCCATTTTCAAAACCACCATGTTTGTGCTACTCATTGTCATCTGAAGTGCTGTAAATAACCTACATGAAAATAACACATACCAATTAGCATAGAAATTGCTGATGTTTTTCCAATGGAAAAATAAAAAAAGATTGCTTACTGCAAAAAAGGGAAGAAAAATATTACAGCATAGACAAGATATATCTTGGACAGAGGAACAGACCGTGACAGAAGTCCCACCTTAAGAAGTTGGATTTTTATTCTTTGAAGCACTTTGGTTAACCTTTGGTGTTTTTGTTAAATGTGTTACATAAATAAATGTAATTTGATCTGACTTGACTTACACACATGCAATCCCACCATCAAGAGATGCAGCTCCTTCCCGTTTTGACTTAGCTTAACTTGGTTTGTCCAAAGGAACTGAATGTATTTTGGGCTCAGAGAAACTACTGCATCCAGCACAGATGGCATTTTCCAGCTCACTGATGGTTGGGAGAAACCAGTTGTGTAAGCCGCGTCACACTGGTGACCGTTGGATGTATTTTGGAAAATTTTTTGTGCTATTAGTATCTCTGTATAGCTCTACAATGAGATGGTGACCAATCCAGGGTCTCTTCCCTGCAATAGGCTCCAACCGCCTCGCAACCCTGAAGTGGATTAAGCAGTATAGAGAATGAGTCGATGAACTGTTCCCTAATCAATTTAAGTATCTCCTTTGGGAAATGGCATCTGTGTTACTAACCACCAAGTCAGACTCAACAACATTTGATAAACATTGAAAAGAGACAAAAAGATAACAGGAACCAACAGATACCATCTGCTTGCTAAGTGTATTTCAGCTGTGAACTAAATTTTCAAGAAATTGCTAAATTATGTAGCTTAACGTATTTCATACACCTTTAATTTGCTCCACTCGTTTCCTTTTACTTACTCCTCACAGCAGCAGGAGCTTTTCATCTGGAGATGTGCTCTCCAGTCTGGAAGGGAGGGGGTGAAGAGGAACAGGATTGTTAAAATTAACAGGATGCAGTAAGTGATGCAGAAATCCTGTAGAGGAATTACGTTGTGTTTCTTTACATGTTGAGACAAGCAGATGAACGGAACAGGTCCTTGCTGTGTTAACGCATTTGCACATATCAGGGAGCAGCGAACGAGCAGGATGCAGCATATTGGTCTGCCAGAAATGGTTGCAACTGTCCACAAATAGCCTGCAATATTTACTGACATATTCTGATATTGTTTCAACTGCTTATGACCCAGATATTTCATAGCATGAAGACATTTACTGGTTGCAAGAGAATAATGGTAGAATATAGTAATATAAAGTGGGGGGTTTGTGTCGTTGCTATTGATCTTCTGCGCATGTGAATCATTACTCTGATAATGTCAACAGTCACAAAAAAATTGACTGCCAAAAAAAATAATTAAATAAATTAAAATAAAAAAATGTAAATTGACACACACTTGCACTCTGACCATTTTCTATAAAATTCTTTTAATATTTAGATATCTTCAGTCGTTTAACTGGCATAATATTATTTTCATTATGTTTATTTTTAAAAAATTATATAGAGCCTGGTTAACTAATTGTTCGAGATTTTGGCCTAAATTACCATAAGCTTTTGAGCTGTAGCCTCTAGTAAAATAAAATTATCCATCTATTTTCTACCGCTTATTTCCGAACGGGGTCGCGGGGGGGCTGGAGCCAATCCCAGCTGACAATGGGTCAGAGGCGGGGTACACCCTGGATAGGTCATATAATAAAATAAAATGATATAAAATAAAAAAAAAATGAATGAACAATTAATTTAAATAAAAAGTTTTTAAAAAATTATAGACTCCAAGTCAACTTCTGAGTTGTCAATGCAACAGAAAAAGCTTACTTTGACGTCTTTGCTGAATATTTTAAGCATGCACGAATGGATCATTGCTCGTCTTTCTGACAGGATCTGGAGATGTTTTCCAATGTATGACTCCAGGTCCACTGTTATTGTAATGACCACAGTCATCTGTGGCTGATGTTGCTGCCTCTTCCTCTGGCAGCCACTGGAATAATGAGCTACTGATGAGTCACGCTATGACAGCAGTGCAACTCAATTACCCAGCAACAACAAACACACCGTGAAGAGGTGCACTTCGTGATCCCAAGGAGAAACAAAGTGTCTTGTTTGGCTGTCTGCATGCTTCAAGATTTGTTGAACAACCCTTCCTCATCAACTTCAATACCATGTTAACCACAAAGCTATTTGTTCCATTCATATTAAATTGATGTAAGTTTAGTAGGGTTAAATGAATCATGTTCAAACACTAGCATCTCTTCACTTCATCAAAGGAAGAGAATAAAGAGAATATATTTGGCATAGCTGTACACAAAACTTTCATCTAAATGCCCCAATCTGTTAAAAACAAAAAAATTGTTAGCCTTGGTAACACATCCAAAAGAATGTATTACATGTCATATAATTATCAGCTGTCACTACTATAGCTGAGGGCTTTTGATTTAGACAACCTTTTATGTGGAGAAAAAGTTAGAACAAGGTAAGTGGTGAAGAGAGGAGAAAAAGATGAGCAAAGAGTCCCAGCTTTTCACAAGGGAGCAAAACCTGTGCCACTTTTATGACATTAAATCTTTAGGACTTTAAATGTGACAGGGTCACGTTGATAGAGCTTTTTTATGCATGTTTTAAGTGCTGCATGTTTTATTTTATTGTTTTTAAACTCACATTTTGCTTGTTTTTATGATGTACAGCAACTACCTTGTATGTAGTGTTTCCGGTTGCCTCTGACACAACAGAGAAGAAGCCCTCAGCAGTCAGCAGATGAGCAACAGGGTCTGCATGCAGGAAAGCAAAAAAAAAAAAGCTGAGAAGGCTGTAGAGAAATGGGGCAGGTTGGGATGGCGCTTACCTCTGCCTAAGCGTAAGCAAGGACAGGAGCCTGAAGTACAGTGGCCGTTCTAGGATTCATAGGCACGACTACTCAGCCCTGGGCCACATGTTATTCCCACCCCAGGGAAAAGCATGAACCTGACAAGATGGTTCACAGACCCAGAGGGAGAGACTGTCTATGGGGACAGGAATATGGGATCGTGGGAATCCTTGGAACCAGGAGCCTTATGTAAAAAAAAAAACAAAAAAAAAAAACTGTGAATTTTATTCTAAAACCTGGTGTACGCTCAAATCACAATAACAATTCAAGGTGGTGTTTAGATACCATTATTCTAAGAGTCCATTAGCAGGAATCTTTCCAAATACAGTTGACATCTGTGATAGATGTTCTGGTTTACCTTGTAATCTTGGTTTTTTTTTCCTGGTAAACTTCTGGGAATCTTACATCTATGTAATCTAAGATTTTTAATGTTTTCTTAGTTATATGTAATATTTAATTATTTTTGGACTTCCTGAAGAACACACCCACTACTCATCCATACAGTTAGAAGTTAGAAGAAAAATTAGATACTCCAGACATGGCAACCTGGAAAAATTCTATAAAAAATGGCAACCATTCATTAATTTTCTTTTAGATTGTGTAATTGTATAGGTGGGGGGGGGGGGGGGGGGGGGGGGGGGGGGGGGGGGGGGGGGGGGGGGGGGGGGGGGGGGGGGGGGGGGG
>JBAMHX010000020.1:4102254-4113629 GCA_037177515.1 Pseudomugil tenellus
TATATATATATATAGGTAGATAGATGTGTGTGCATGCTGTTTTCTTTGATATCTTTAATAAACCAGATCCAGTTTGTGAGTGGGGCTAATATTTGCTGTAACTTAAGTGCTAAAAAATCTGGCAATGGAAGGTATTGCACAGTGTAATATAATTAAGTATTACATAGTATTATAAACTATTATGACTGTACAGATGAGAAAAGTGTCTGACAGCAGTGGGAATGAAGGACTTGTAGTAGCGCTCCTTTCTGCACTGAGGGTGTCTTAGTCTGTTGCTGAAGGATTTCTAAGCCCCTCTGCAGTCTTGTGTAGTGGGTGAGGGGTGTCGTCCCTAATGGATGTGAGCTTGGACAACATCTGCCCCACACCCACCCCCTCCACAGAGTCCAGTGGGCAGCCAAGGACAGAGCTGGTCTTCCTGACCAATTTATTTAGTATCTTTTTGTCACTCCCCATCAGACAACAGCATAGAGGACAGCAGTCACCAGCGGATACCAGAATCATAAAATGTCCTTAACAGGCCTGCATAATCCAACAGACTTTAAGGCTGTTACATACTCCACGAGAAGCGAGAAATTTGCTCTTTTTCTTGGGGCTCCGAGAAGAAAATGACGTCATTTTGTTCTCGCTGACGTATTTGAAGACAGTTCTTGACACAACGGGCTGGCAGAACTTTTTTCTTGAGGGGCTGCGAGAAGTATTCTGTGATTGGTCAGAAACTTGAAGGATAAAGGGCCGGTACTGCCGGTTTTCGACCAGGGTCCCCACTCTTCCCCTGTTGAATTTGGCGTTTAGCTTTGGCAAATTTGTTGCGAAGGTAGCGCCACTTCCTGCTGCAGACGCTTTTGTTGCCTGATAAAGTTTTGGCTATTTCTTTCCATGAGTTGCTAGCCATGAGTGTATCTTTATAAGTTTTTAGAGTGTGGTGGTGTCATTCTCCAATGGTCAATCAACACTCTTTGATCTTACTGGTGTTTAAGCACAGGGGGTTGTGCTCGCACCAGTCCACAAAGTCCATGATGACTGAACGATACTCCAGCTTGTTTCCTTTCGACACACAGCGTACAAAGCTGTCAGAGAATTTTTGGAGATGACAGCTGTTGGTATTGTAGGTAACGTCCGATATGTAAAGGGTGAAGAGGAACAATGAGAGCACAGTTTCCTGAGGGATCCCAGTGCTATAGACTACTACCTCAGACACACAGTTCTAAGAGTCACGTACTGTGACCGGTTGGTGAGGTAGTTGATGGTCCATCCAGCTAATTGTTCATCCACTCAAGCTTCCTCTGCAGCAGCGCCGGCCGGATGGTTTTGAACGCGCTGGAGAAGTAAAAAAAAACAAAACAAAACAAGACTCTCACAAAGCCCCAGTTGGTCTCCAGGTGAGCCAGCTCCCTGTGCAGTAGACAGATGGTAACATCATTCACCCCTATGTTTGGCCTGTAGGCCAACTGCAGCTGTTCCATTGCTGTGCTCACCACAGAGCGGAGGTGGCTGAGCATTAGCCTCTGCCTGGTCTTCATCAGGTGGGAGGTCAAGGCGACGGGTCTGTAATGGTTCGACTCCTTTGCATGTGATATCCTAGGAACTGGAACTACACAGAAGGGCTCCCACAGGACAGAAACCTTCTCCAGGCTGAGGCTCAGGTTAAAACCCTACCTGAGCGTCTCACAGAGTTGGTCTGCAAAGGTCCTGAGCTGCCTGGGGCTGATACCATCTGGTTCTACAGCTTTCTTGTTCTTCAGCCACCTCAGTTAATTTATTATCTGGGCCAATGTAAAGGATGTAGAGTAGGTGGGGGACAGTGGGGGACCGCTGGTGGAGTCCATTGATATAGAGTGGAGGTGGGTAGGAAGGTGATAGTGAAAATGAGGGGGTAATCATTGAACTGGGAGTGTATGAAAAGGAGGGAGGGGGCAGAGGGGGTAGGGTTACAATCCAATCTGTTAAAAACCTTTTTAAATCATTGACCCAGTGCTGGTCGCCATCAGTTGTCCCTCTGGCACCACTCTGTCCAAATCCAGTGATGTTCTTAATAATGAAGAAAAATCATTTTTTTAAAAACGCAAGAAACACTGATAGTCCAGACTTCCTTTAACTATTTTTTTATTTTTAGTTAAAAACTCTAATGCCTCAAATATTATGATATCTCCCAAGTAAAGAATCCTTAAAAAAAAAACAAAAAAACTCCAGGGTCCAGACATGGATCAGGATCAACCCCTAAACCTGAACACTTATTCTTTGTCATTTCTGAGGTTTTCCTGAAAATTTCATCCAAATCCTTCTATAACTTTTTAAGTTATGTTGCAGAGAGTTGTATTTTTTGCCTATTTACTGAAAGTACAAACTAATTGAGCTAAGACGCACCTAGCTGGAACTGAAAATGTCAATTCTGATGTGTAACATCACCTGTGGCGCAGATTCTAAGAACAAGAAAAGCATAAAGAATGCATGAAGAAAGATTTGTCTTCCCACTCTGATCTGCATGTGTGGTGCAAAATTGGATCCCAAGGCATGCAGATTTGCCACTGTCTCCATGAAAGAACATGTATCTAACATAATTAACCTGGAAAAAAAAAAGAAAATCACCATTTTTGCCCGCATGGCAGCTTGGCTATTAGAGTACTAACATAGACACCAACAAAACAAATAAATAGTGAAACCACAAGCAGCTGAAATAATTGGAATGTGAGAAAGTGCCTCTCTTTATATAGAACGTTAAAACAGAAACACAAAATGACATAAATGGAGAAAATGCATCCTATTTTCAAATGTCTGAAAATGAACTTGTTTTCCCAGGCTTGTACAGCATAATGACTGTATTACTTTTGAAATCATTGTGGATTTTTTCTCTGATACTCTTTCAAAAAAACCTAATGAAACATAATGAAAATTGAATTATGTGCTGTTCTAGATTAGTTTTTATCTGAAAAGATTTCCAATATACTATATGCATTAAACATTTTCCTTTTTATGTAATAAGCTTCCTTCCGAAAAACAAACGTTATTAAATATGATGACAGAAGAATCTGAAAAAGATGGGTGTAGATACTTAATCTAAGAATTTACATATGACAATATATTTTGATTCAAGTTAAAAATAAAAAATTTGTTCCACCTCACTTGATCTTATTCAAGGGTTTGTTGGCCTTTTCTTCACTTGCATTTACCCACCATGCCTAACTTACTGTATTCTCAATTTCAATGCCACTCTTCTAGTCCAATGATCTTTTTTGCCTGTTTTTGTTTAGCTAATTAGCCTTATCGCTGTTCTTTGCATCTTATCTTCCTTAAATTGTCTTCACACAACCTTTCTCTTTTCCATTTCCAGTAGTCTCAGTCCAACTGTCAGCCATATGAGAAATTAGCTCAGCTCTTAGATGTCTTATCATACCCACAATCTTCTTCTATGACAATCCCTAGTGTTCACTTTGGCACAGATAAATGTTGTTTCATTCTGTAACTTGTAACTTTTAAATAAAGTTGTCATTTCTCACCGTCGCATTTGTTATTCTCAAAATTGATAACTGCAATATATCAGCAAGGAAGAAAAAGGAAGTCGGTGCTTTAGAGCAGGGAGAAGAGTCCAGATGTAGGCTAAAGCAGGCATGCAAGAATATGCTAAAGATGTTTACTGATGCAATGTTAATGTGGAAGAAACAACAGTGGGTGGATGGCAGGCAAATTAAACCAGAGGGTTGAACTGGGACCTCAACCGGCAAACACTGTCAAGCAGCTATATCGAGGAAAAGAGCAAGAAAGACGTAGTGAAGAGTGGAAGATAAAAGAAGGCATGCACTGTATGTACAAGAGGCTAACAGGTGATTTGGAAGAAGTCAGGTGGTTGAGACATGAAAGTAGTAAGGAGGATGACTGATAGGAACTGGAGCATTCTAAAAAAAGAAATGACACACTAGCAGGGATGGGGGAAGGTAGGGAGGGGGGGGTGTCAGTCTATGATTCTGACTCACTGGTTCTTGCATTTTATGGAAGATGTGATGTGATCAGGAAAAGATCACGCCATTTTCTGCAACTAATTCTGGAGTTACAGGGATAACAATGTGAGGAGGCACCTTTTTACCTCGGTCTTCGCAGCCACCTCCCCCACCTCTGCCTGTTCTACATGCAGGTATTTTAAATCCAGCTGAGAGAAATAATCTGTTCAGGGATCCTGGCTTTGCTTCTTTCTTTGGTTGGGGAAAAGTACCACTGTGGTAAAAACACACCTAGCACAGGGCTATGGCTTAGTACTGGCTAGGCATCTTATTCCAGGAGCTTCAAATGAGCTAAATGACATCCTAATCAAGCAGATCTCCTGCTCAGTGAAATAATCTGGACATGCTTTAGGTGGCAGCCATAAGAAGTTGTCAGATTTTCTAATGCCAAGTACAGATGGTCTAAATGAGCTTGGCCCACCAAATTTGATCTTTAGGAAGAACTGACGCCCATAAAATAATATTTCTATGTCTCTGCTGTGTAATTTCTCCATCTTTCCAGGGGCTGTTCTGCAGCGTGACTATTGTACAAATACCAGCCAGAGCCACGCCACAGTCTGGTGTCTTGAGTCAGCTGGGTCAAGAAATGGCTATATTAGTCACATACATGCCCATCTTAATCAAAGGGAAACCAGCAGAGATTGAGCAGTGACATAATTACACAGTTTTGTTTCTGTTGAAGTCTTCACTTTAGCATAAACTACAGCACAGAGTGGCATAAAGTGTGATTAACATCCCGCTTCAGGGATCTTTCTGTTGAATGATGACATGCTCATAATGAATCCTTCAATGTAATCAATGACCAGCCCAAATGTGTGGGTGGTGGAGCCCTGAAGGCCTAAGTGGTGAAAAATGATCGGAGACATGACAGTGCATCTCCATATGGAATCTCATTTGTTTACTGCTCTAATAATGGGGAATCGGCCGTGTTGAGATAAGCTCTCCCTAAACTAATGTATAATTTGTTGAGGTGAATTTTGCTCAGTATTCAGCTAAGTAGATTGCTCAGCAGGTTTCTGGCAATGTGTGAAGATACTGCTGCTTAGCAGTGGCTCCAGCTGGCAAGATTTCCCACTGTCATGCTGTTAAGCCTCATCTGTGCTTCCTGGCCAGCAGACTTTATTAAAATAAATAAATAAAAAAGCTGATTTTATTTATTTTTTTCCATTTCAATTTTTCTCACTTTAAAAGCAAACGTTATCCCTCCGCATGAGTGTGTTGTAACAGTATTTGCTGGTATGTGGCCTGTTTCTGTCTGAGTAGAAAGATTGAGCAGTAGCTGCAAACAGATGTGTAGATGACAAGTTATCAAAATCAGATTAATTATTGTAGAGGTATTGATTCAATGCATGCTTCAGAGATGTAATTTGAAAAAGAAGTACTCTTATATGTTTTATTAATATACTGACAACACTAAAAAGACAAGAGCATATGTTATCTACTACTTCACCACTACTGCTCCTTAGAAATATGTTATTCACAGCTACATTTTTTGCAGGAGAAAAAAAATGTCCAAAATGGCAATTAAATGGCCCTAAAATTAATAGTTACTGTGTGAAAAATCTAAGATCTGGCCCCGCCCACAAGGGGTTGTAGTGCTTTTAGATAAAGCTGCTTAATGCTGAGTGCATGTGTACATCACTCATGCTAACTGCATAAAATTCATGCACTCATGTATTTTTTTTATCAAAGTCAGGAAGTAGGCCCTGCATCTTTGGTGGTAATATGCACTGGAATAGTTTCCATCATTTTTGTGGCTTTCTACTGTTTACTGCTTCCCTTTCTGCTGAACACATTCATGCAAACATGGACATGATATGTGAAAAATGATTGCTGTCCTATTCCAGAGTTACACCTTTACTAACACATTAAAAATGAACCACTCTGAGCTTGCTTCTCTGGTCATGTTTGTATCAATATACTAATTAGCCATTACTTTATACTGACAGCTGCTGTCAAAACTCCCCTTCCCCAGCACAAAACATTATCACCATCACCTGTCAGTGTTGTGATAACTGGCCCACTTTGAGCAAGTGGATGGGACTGCTGCCTCAGTGCAGATATGTTTGTGAATTTAAACTCTATTATAAGAGGCAATTTTTGTCATCTGGATTAAAAAGTAACAGAACAATGGCCAGATGTTTTTCCTGCAGTAGCCCACTGCTGCCCACTTTTATGTCTCCCAGCAGAAGCTAGCTTTGCTGAACAGTGTTGGTCATGGCAGCTAGCAATTCTGATGGAATGAACAGCTATGAGGTCTCAGTTAGCTTGCCCCTATTTAGTTTACTTATTTTAGTGTTTTCTTCCAGCATACAAACAACTTTGCAGTCTCTCTTCAAATAAGGACAGGCTTTTAAGTCTAGCTAAAAATGATAATGCTAACTTTATCTATAAGGTGGTTTCAAACAATGTGCTGTACATAGCATTTGAAAAGACATTAAACAACAGAATAAAAGACAAAGAAAGGCTCATATGATGTGAACACTTAGATCTTTATCGTTGCTTCAAATATCTCGAAAAAATATGCCTGTTTCATGTTTGGAGCTACTGAAAAGAAAAGAGCGCACTCAACAACTGCATTTTTCTTTAACTTGGTAACCCTGAAAAGATCAGTTTTCTGGGAATTAGGAACACAATAAGGAACATAAGGCTACACAAGATAAGTACAACACCATTTAAAGTTTTATAAGTGACCAGCAGCACCTTGAAATCAGCTTGAAACTGACAAGACAGTCGAGATGTCAGTTCGACAATAATGTGTTTACACCCACCCTACCATCACCTCCTTTGCCTAACAAAAGTTTAAAAAAAACTTTAGGTAGGCAACCCTGACAGAAAGACATTTACAATAATCAGTGTGAGAATTCACAAAAGGTAAGAATAAGAACTTCAGCAACCTTTCTAACCTTCTTTTAATGAAGGTCAAACAAGAAGGTGTGATCAAACAACACCAATATTCGTCACCTTGTCCCTGGTATAAATGTCAGACTGCTGATGAAGCTTTTGAGGTCCGATGAACATCATCTCTTCCTTCGTAGAGTTAAGTTGCAGGATATTTTTAGATGACCAGCTCAGTACCAGCCTTAGGCTAGTACTGACATGTCTGACATGCTTCCAATATTAGCATATTTAACTGTAAGGCATCAACATAGAATTGAAAAGCAACATACGGGATGTTGTAATAAAAAAAAGGATAAAACCAAAAAGTACCAGAGAGAGAGAGAGATAACAATAGCAGTGGAGCCAACACAGACCATGGGGCACAGAAAGACCATTATATGGAGACAGATATGTTTAGTTCTATAGATCAGAAAATACTTCAGTCATAAGATTAGCTGAATTGAAATGCCAAAAAAGTGTTTAAGCCTGTCTAGTAGAATACAGTGGTGCATCTTATCGGAAACAGCACTAATGTTTAACAATAATAAAGCAGATCAACAATAAGAGTCTTCACTGAACAATAGATTATTGATCACTTTTATTGGTGCTATTTCTGGGGAATGATTTGACTTAAAAGGCTCAGAAAGACAGACAGATGACACATAATCAATAAGCCACATACAAACCAGTTTCTCAAAAGCCTTTGAGACAGGCAGCAGTTCTGCAGTTTGACACACAATCTATATCCAAACCAAGTTTCTTTAGTATTGTTCTTACCACATAACATTTAAAAGAAGGAGGAGTAACTCCAGAGGACAGAAAAAAATGTCCATACAGACAAGGTCCTAATACCAAGCCAAAGCTTCTTTATATCCCAGGATGGTGATTACTTGCTGTTATGATCTTTTTTGCATTATTGCTGTACATGTAAGTTTTGTGCCTCTCTAAGTGAAAGGTACAAAAGCTGAGAGCAAATCTGCCTGAACATTTCTACAAAAACAGGTTTACCATGTTGGTATCTTCATAAATAACAAAATTGCTTATTGTGTCACCCCAAGTTAATCTTTTCATTACTTTAAAAAAAGATCACAAAACAGAAATACTGCTGCTGTAGTGCAAACAAAGCATCACATGCCTGCCTCAAGTTATTGACATACCTTCTGAACACTTGTTAAAGTAACTCATTAAATTTAACTAGTTGATCTTGATGTTAGCTTGAGAAAAAAACAGCTCAACCAGTTTCAGTGTAAGGAAGTCACGGGCGTCGGTCAGTCTCGCAACTATTTGGGAAAACATATCTTTTTACATAAAAATAAAGGAAATGTCTTTGTTATCTCAAGGTAATGACATCAGAAATAAGTACTTGAATGGCTGTTCTGGGTTTACATAGACAGAAATTCTGTATAAGTTTGTTTATATGTAT
Organism: Pseudomugil tenellus; assembly: GCA_037177515.1. Taxonomy (NCBI): domain Eukaryota; kingdom Metazoa; phylum Chordata; class Actinopteri; order Atheriniformes; family Pseudomugilidae; genus Pseudomugil; species Pseudomugil tenellus. The sequence goes on from JBAMHX010000020.1 coordinate 4,110,553, forward strand.
GATTGGTGCCAAGCTAACAATGAAGTCTCCATGTCATTTTGAATAAAACTCCAGTAAAAAAGGAAAAAGCATTGTTTGGAAATGTGGTTAGTGTTATTTAGGATGAAACCAGCCAGTAAACAAATGCATTAAGTTTAATCATATAACCGATGGGATAGTTGTTACGTTCCTCTGTGAAGGCATGTTATGTCTGCCAAACCCAACATTACAATAATGTTCTATTTAAAAGGTTGAACTGTGTCTCCTTGAAACTGTATTCTTTTGACCCATTTTAACATTGCCCCTTAGGACAGCCCTCTGCCTGCATTCCAACACGTTCTCATTCCAAGGTGTCAAATAGAGTTATGTCAAGAGTCCCTCACGGTGTCCTTTGACATTAGTACTCTAATCTAATGCACCATCACAGCAACCCTTGTTGCAGACGAGCACTCCAGCAGTTTGACTTGCCAGATAAAAAGGTACAATGGAAATATGAGCAAATAAGAATCTCATAATCATATCATTGTACTGTAGTTAAACAGAATTACAGCTGGCTAGTGTTGTGGTCTCTGAGGACTCTTGAGTAAGTGACAGCCTGTTGTCTGAGCCAAACTCTTGCTTCTCAGACTTTACTGTACAGAACCAATGGCAGCACCAACTGCTCTATTTGCTCTATAGTTACCAAAGTTTATCTTCTATTCCTGACTCAAGGCGGCTTTCTTGTGCTCTTTAAATAACTTTTTTTTTCTAAAAATCAACACTATGCGACTTAAAAAATAACAGTCTAAAGCACTTGAAATAGTCTTTGCCAAATTTGAGATTAAGAAATCCCCAGTTTTTCTCACGTTAACCAAATCTTTTCTCATTCTCACTTTTCTTTTTTCTCACTGCTGGGTTGCTGCCACTTGCAATATCTGCAGTGCTTGGGAATCAGCATATTAGACTTGGCACCAAGGTGTGAGAAACAGGCTTACGGCAAAAATTGAACTCACATTTGTAAAGCAGTCTGAGTCCTAAAGAGTATGACTCGTTAGTTGCATGTGCCTGGTTTAAGTTTACCTTGCATCTTTTTTTCCTTCCTTAGGGAAAAATAGACTAGCAATATCACCTTTTTATGACTTTTCTAAAACCTCAGCAAAACAAATGTTATATTAATTCATTCTGGTGGTGTTCTGCTCTTGCTTGTACTCTGTCAGTCCCTGGCGGTAGCCCTATTAGCATGGGACTAGTATTATGTAGGGATCCAATTTGATTAATGATTTTCTCCCCAGCTTCAGTGTTAAGTGAAACATTGGTGAAAGCGAAATCAGGCGCACCTCCTCATGTTCCTCCATCTGTAAAGAGGAGTTCAAGTTAGGAGCGCAGAAAAGTAAAACTATCAGCCAATCAAGAAATGAGCTATTCTCTGGAGAGTTTTGTCTGTGTAACAGTCCAACTTGAGCTGGATTTACAGCGGTGTGTGTGTTTGTATTGGATTAAAACCTCCAACGCTCTCAGCAGTTTTTCAGAAAATCACCACATGTTCGCAGGTAGTGCATAATTGGTCCTGTGTGATTAGAGCTTATGTCAAATAAGCCGACAGTAGTTATGAAGACTCCAAGTATTCCAACTGCCAACTACTGGGCTCAGCTGCTCACTCCCATGCTGTGGCCAAATATCCACTGAGCTGCAACATTGGCCCTGGTGTGCAATGTCAACAAGTCCTTTCACATGATGAGCAAGAGAATTTTCCACAGTATGCTGCTAAAAGGACTGAAACTAAATTAGAAATTTTCTTACCAGAGCAGGATTTCGGCTTCATCTGAACCACCAATTTGGACAGGTTACCGGACGGCTTTGAGACTGTGTTTGATTATGATTGTAATGATTAAAAAAAAAAACATCAGCTAAAAGCAACAAACAACTGCTTTTTATGTAGAAAAATACAATCCACTAAGCAGTAAAACACAAATTATCTCCAAGTTTGACCTTGTGATTATGTTAAGCTTCATAAAAATAAAGGCAATAACTGATTCATCAAAAGCTTTGGCTTCTTTATCTTATCTGTTGAAATCTCAACGACTTATCAATATGACATTTCCTATTGGTGCCCAGTTTTGTGCTGTCTTCCGTTTGAATCACCATTTGACAGATGTGTCTGAAGTAGAGCAGAAGGTCTGCCAGTGTCAAGCAGATTTCAGAAGTTTAGACTTTGGTGATACACATCACAGAGCCCAGACTCTGCAATGTCCAAAATGAAGCTAATAAGGTTGGCCAACTTGTCCTGCTTGTTAGCTATACCCTTGGCTGTGATCAGAGAGAAGGTGGCCGGCAGAATTGGTGCCTGAGATAAGTAAAGACAGGAATGTCTACTTTTGCTGTCAGTCCCATCTACATTCAAGACAAATAAAAGAGATCGTACAGGAAGTTTTACTGTTTGATTTCACTATGAAAAATGGAAAATTTTATTAGAATAATCATATATATACAGATGGTTTGAACGAAGGTAAAAAGTAAAGTGGCAATGTCCCTTATCTGTAAATATCAGGGAAAACTTATATTTAATCTAAACGGACTAAATAACATGAATTTGAGCCTCTCAAAAAGGCATAGATGCTGAGGATCTCTACACCAGTATCTGGTAAACCTGAGGAAAAGTCAAGATTATTTTTACATGAAGGTGTGAAAAATGGACGTGATCAGAGATGCCTATGCAAGTTTTCTTATAGCTTCTCATGTTTCCATAGCATTTTCCATTATCTGACTTTGCCAAGAAAACTTCAGACCAATCTTTTTGACAAATAATGCATTTTTAAGGTGATATTTGACATGGAATTCTTAACATTTAACCACGGGGATGTGAGATCTTTGTGAATTCAATTATGTATTCTCTACAGATAAGCACTAAGCTAATATATTAAAATATTTGGGTGGTTCAGACCAAGATTGGAGTGTCATTTTCAGATGTTATCTTTTTTTATTCACATCTATGATGAAAACCATTTATTTCATTTATTGAATACTTTGTGAGAAAATATAACAAAAAATGTTCTTATTTGAGAAGTTAGAATGTTTTTTTTTAGCAGCATGATGGAAGGCAAACAAATCCAGTCTAATAT
>JBAMHX010000020.1:4138194-4150435 GCA_037177515.1 Pseudomugil tenellus
TATATACAATTACAAAATTTAATAAAAATATGAAGCAGACTTTTGCTGTTTTTTTCTTTGTTTGGGTCCACTGATCATTTTTGTGTGAACAAGGTAACAACATTGCTCTGTTGAACACACCATTTATTATCACTTTTTCTTAAAGTATAGAACATTGAATTATTCTACTGTTTCCCATACAAAGTTAGACTTGTTCCACCAGGAAATTTTGGAGGCCAATTTTACTTTTTTGTATTCAGTCAAAATATGCATTCCAATTTTATTCCAATAAACACATTAACATCTCTTATTTGTTTGAAATTATGAGTAAATCCTTTGTCAACAACCAAATGGTTTATTAAGATAATATCAGTTTGCAAATCTATCCTAGGAAACAGTTTGACGATTTTTACCTGTGTGACCCTTTTAACTTGAGTCCATTGTGCATTGTCATTGCCGTTTAAAGCCTGTCAAATGTGCTGCTAGTGTGCCAACCCATTTGATGGATAAATTAATCGTGATAACTTCCATATCTCAATGTCTCCATTTGACCAGCTAGCTGATTTTGTAATTGCAAGAGCCTATGGCTCATCGACTAACCTTGTTAATTTGTGAGAGAGAATAAACCAATAAGCAAGAAAATGGAGGATATTTATTATTCACACATGTAAAGTTGGTTAATAACAATATCAAATATCCGTATCTGCCTTACTAATCTTATGTATTACACTCAAGTGTGTTTGTAATGACAGCATTTAGGAAATGGATGATTATAAATCAACCCCACTGCTTTTTTATTTCTATTCAAGATTGTGAAAATTTGCAATCAACTCAACTTCCCTTTTTAAATGGTTTGGATTAAACATCTGTTTCCCCTTGAATTACTGTAGCTTCCGCGCATCTGTCTAGAGGTTCAATACTAGTCTATTTTTCCAATACTGCAAGGTTGAATGCATCCAAATTGCATGCTATACTCAAGCCTGAGCTGTAACCAGGCTGCATGCATAGCAATGAGCTGTCTGGAATTGAACATGATTATCATTAGACCACTCATTTTTTGCTAATTTACCCAACATTCAGCATATTTTTTTCATGCATTTATATGTACTTGGTTATATGTACTTGTGCTGAAATAAAATTCATCCTTGTAAATAATATTCTTTTCAATCTGAATCTGATTGAAAATTTTTGGATCATGTTTGAATGACTAATATCACAACAACACAATAAGTAAAACCTCCAATAATCATTGAGAAATATTGATAAGAACAAAGGAAGTGGATAGAAGCTGCTGGCCGCAACATAACAGTGTTAACATTTAGCTTATCATGACATGAAGAAAGTTTAGTAGAGAAAAGACAAAATGGTGAGCTTTGAAGTACAGGGACATTGCTAACAACATAATAAAACATTATCAGGGAATAACATGATGGTACCAGAACAATAACAGAAACAGGGAATGAGGAAATTTCGATAACTTGGGAAGACATATTTGGAATAAATGAAAAACCATGTGGTGTAGGTTTAAAGCAGGTGAAGAGAATCTGTTTACTGTATTTAAACTGCAACAAAAGCTCAGACAGGTGTTAAGATAATCATCTACATGAGGATAAGATATTTTGAATGAATGACAGCACAAGTCACATGATCATTACTGATAATTAGCATGTTTTTATAAGAGGTTACAGTTTGAATACTCTTATTCTGTTTTAAGTTTGTCATTAAGTTTGTCACCTCCAAAAATTTTAAGCAGAATTGAGCTGGGTTATGGTAACTGTTGAAAACAGTCCCTCATATAACCACCAATTTCAACCAGTCTGTGATGCTGGGAATGGTTACCTTATTTACAGCTAAAAAGTCTCAGGCAAATGCAGTTGCTAAAAGAGTGACATCTTTAAAATGAAATGTTATCATTTCTTCTTTACATCCAATCCCTGGTTAAAATTTTTTCACCCTTTCTTGCTTTATTTGACATTTGACATGTGAATAAATATTACAATACTAGAATATGACATTTCTAAACTGCTTCAGCTTGTTCAGATCTGTCATTATCTTAGAAAGACAATGGTATATATTTGCTTATGGAGGTTTTGAAGCCTTTCTGTTGACAGTGATGTCCTTCTTGGCCTTTGTACATGCAACCCTATATGACTCAGAGAGCAGCATATGCTGCAGATTGAAATAAAGACTGCAGATTGCATCACTTTTGCCTGAAACCGTTTAAATGTCTGCTGTTGTGTCTTTTCTGACAATTTGCACAAACCTTCACAGAATTGTTACAAAATCTTTTTTCATAGCGTGAGTTCAAAGCCTCTTCACATTTTTCTGACAGTAGCACTTCCCTAAAACCTAAATATTGAATGACAGACTTCCAGGTTTTTGCCAGTTGCATTACATGTTATAGTATCGTTTTCCTTGGGCAATTATTGTATCTTCATAAATGAGGAAAATAGAGAAAACCCCAAGACTGCACAAGCTTTATTATTAACATGTAAGTAAAGCTGGTTGAAAGAATATTTGCACCTTTAATGTGCTTCTATATTAAATAGAAGGCACCTCAGATCCTGCAAACAAACCAAATTAATTAAATGTTTTCATGTTATGCAATAATATATATATGTTTTTAAAATTATTTGTGAAAGAATAGTAGTTTAACTTTAAAATTTTTTTGCCTAATAACCCTGCATAATGACACAATTGTGTTATATATGACCTACACTGTTAAGGTACTTAAACACTTTCTGTGTTTCATCTGTATGCTTTAATATTTTATGATCTCTGGGAAGTTTACACTTATATACAATATCTTTTATTCTGAAAGCCATCTTTTTTTTATCACATAAGACCTCATTATTAATAGTAACTTAGGAACTCAAGCAAGATTTATGTTTTTCATCGCAAAACAAAGTGAAAAAGACTGCTTTAAACTAAAGGCTCCACTATATCTACACTCTCTCTTCCAAATCAAAAGGGTTGAATTCAATGGGCCACTGGTTTTCTGGACTCTTGTGACTTACAGTTAGCCTCTCTGCCTTTAGACTTGATCTCTGCTATGGCTTCATTACCCATTGACTGCAAAAGCTTTCTTCTCTCTGGTGACTCACAACGTATGATCACCAGCTCTTAGTGGCCAATGCTTTTGTGTGTGTGCACATGTGTATGTGTGTGTCAAGTCTTTATTGTCCTCATTGCTCATTAAAGCTCTCCTCTGAGGAATGCAATGGCAATAAACACAACAGCATTAGAACACAAAATGTCGCATTCTCTCCCCTCACCGCTGGAGTGGTCGGTACGATCGATGGTCTCTGTGGCAAGGGTGACAACCGCGGGGTCACTCATCACATCAAGCAACTGATAGCATGGGAGGATGCAATTGTGGCTGCCTGAATGGGTTTTTAATTCAGGTATTTATTGGAAGGAGAACTGGGGTATTGCCCTCCAGAAAGAACCACTCATTCTGTTTTGCCCTTGGTAGACAGAGGTTAAAGTTTCTTCAAATCTTTTTCACTATCTCAGAAGAAAAAGAAATCTGTTGAAAAAATTTATAGATCTAAAATTTTTTGTAAGCAATAGCTACATTAATTTTTGGAAACTATTTTAGAACTAAGGCAATAAGTGCCAATGAAAATAGAATTGGTAAATTTATCTGTCTTGTTTCAAGCATTAATCTAATGTTTTCTCATTTTGACATTTATTAGGTCCTCAGTTTTCCTGTCACCTTTACAATGTGTTTTTTTTTTCTTTGTTATTTTTTGTTTTTACTTTTGAACTTTTTGATTATGCATAGATGCCTTCAATAGAAAAAAATAGAGAAATATTTCAAGGACAAAGGCCTTCAGCTGCACAGGTATTCTATGTTATAGACCGTAACTATAAAGACCCACTGCAACCACACTGATGCCATCCACTTATTTGTTAGCTATGACTGCTGACAGGAACTTATGACTGTCACAACATTCAATTTGTCACTGCGGGATAAATGTGGCCAATTAAAGTAATGATCTAATCACAAATATGGATATTTTTCAGACTTGTTTGTTATAGACACAAATATGAGTAGAAATGTGGGCTAACTGCATGATGACAAATAAAGAAATTAAAGTACAACTATTCGTAGCACTAAAAAAAATCTAAGGAAAGCAAATGAAAAAATATTTGTTTTAAAGGCACTAGTTTTTATCACCTCTTTAAACTCTGGCTTCTCTTTTTAAGTGCAATATTGCTTTAGCTAAGACATACATAAAATATTGAAGCCCTGATATTATAAAATGTAATTGAATATATATTTTCAAATACGAAGCTTCCAAACAAGCAATAAATGCTGCAGTTATCACTCTATTCCACATAGGATTGATTTTTCAGAGTTCTTCAAAATGTCCAATGTGTTTTGTTGTGAAAGTTTGAGACATGCAAGAAAACTATAAATGCTTATCTTATATTAGCTTCATCAGGAACTCATTCTCAGTGTCAAATGCCTCCAATGTATTAAGACTCATGTATTTTCATTGTATTCTTTAATGGGTGAGACTTAAAAAAAGCAAACCCAACAGCCATATTCATTCCTTCTAACTTAAAACAGCAATAAAATAACAGTTGTTTGCAGTGTGCTCAATAATTTAGAAACATCCATCACCAATAAATAAACAGAACTTTGCTGTATAAAGACAGCAATGCTTAACAACACTGTCAGCCATCAAATAAATCTCATGTTAACAAATTGGGGATGTCCTTTGGTCCAAAAGGAAAATGTTGGGCCCACTTTAAAATGATTGAGTACAATAATGTCTCCTTTATGCTCCTTTATGCCTTTCTTTGATGTTAATAGGCTCTCTGGAGTTACGCTAGTGAGAATAATTAGTGATGTTTCCCAGAAGAACAAGCACTCAATAGTTTTTTTAAACTCTTCCATAATTTATAAACTGAAACAACAATTTCTGTTTACTGTGATATTTAAAAGGAATTTTGTATATTTGGAACACAGGAATAAGTTGCATTAATATCTCCTGTAATTCTTTCGCTGACATTGCGGATGGTGCATCATAGTAAGTTAGAATCAATGCATATGCTATGTTACTTTTCACACTAACTAGTAACTGTTAACTTGAACTAGTTTACTTTTTTCAGTAAGTAGCAAAAAATTATTTTTCTTTTTCCTAAATTTCTAAGCAATCTCACATTAACACAGTGATGAACCTGATGCAGAGTTGCCCAATCAACAACATAGAAATAGCATATTTCTAAGCAATGCAAATGCTGTGATTGCTCCATTATAACAAGGTATCTACAAGTTAAGCAACAGTTAACAATTTTAAAGACCTTTCATGTCTAATCTGTCGCTTGCTACCAGACAAATGTCTGTACATTTCCTCTGAGTAGTCTTAATTATCCAAGGTGATTAAGCACTGTGAAAGACTTTCCAAACGCAGTCATTATGGCACATTCAAATTCAATCTACTAGCAGGCAAAGGCTATTACAGCCAGCATAGATTTTGATTACTGATTATATGCTTGGATGTCTTCAAATCTTTTCCTCACATTACTCCAGAAAATAGTAAGAAAAAAAGTCTTTTCTTTCTTATTTCAAATAGAAATATATTTATTCTTACTTCAGTCTTTTTACGCATTTAAGAAATTGGCTCCTGTTGGCTTTGTGATAATGGGTTTATCTGGCTTTAGCGTATGTATGGGGGGCAGTGTGCATCTGTATTCTGCCCAGTGGAGCTTTAATAATGAGGGAGCCATCCTTAAATTGCACCTATATAGCCCTGAGTAATACAAGGAAGCCCAGGTGAGACTGAACAATATCCGCCAGCTAGGATGCTTGACAGTGAAGCAGAAAAAGTGTGACAGAAAACACGGCAGGACTGCGATGCAGAACTGAGAATCAACAGGATACACTATAATGCCTGCTGACCCTCTTTAGATGGTGGTACAAACAGCGGCAGGGCACTGAAAGTCATGATCAGCCACAGTCAGAGCAAGCGCAGCGGTCATATATGGATGAGAGGTTTTCATGGTCCAGTGGTGTGTGATTTAGATAACGCTCCAAAAGTTGTTGTTTTTTTTAAAAAATAAGAATTACTCATCTAAGGCAGAGCAGCATTTTCAGAGTATTTGATGAATACAGCTTGTAGTGAATTATTCCAACATCTAAAGATAAAACTTGTGCAACAAAAGGGTTTGTAAAAACATTTCACTGTATTCAGATTTGTTGGAAGGATACAAAAGTCCTTATTAATACCATCTGATACACTCTCAGGCGCTTTGATAGTCTTTGATGTACTATAAAAATAGATTTTTTAAAAATAAATGTCGTGCAAATTTACAAATACTCTTCTTGTGTGCAAGATTTTGAAGGTTATATAGGATGACTGTAACAGAGGAAAAAAAGGTGGAAGTCTCTGTGCTGTATGAGTCTATAAATCAGCACTATATACAGATTCCTGCAGGGGAGTCCAAAACAACCTTCAATTACAGCAATTTCTCCTGTCCAGAAACATATTAGTTAGCACTTCCAGTAGAAAAAAGAAAAAAATTGACATAAAGCTTGAGAAGTCTATCGAGAAAGTAGTGGGAGGTAATCATTTGCAAAGAAATGTGTGCTTCCTAATCACATGTAATCTAGGCTGCAGTGCTGCACACAAGTTGTCTTTATCCCTGGCTTTAACAGGCCCATGTCTTCCTGCTGGAATCGCATGGAAACAGGGTACTGAGTTCACTGCACTAATCCCCTTTTTTTGCATTTAATTCCTTACTACTACAGAATGCTCACTGCATCCTGGCTGCCGAAGAAGGGGGAAAAAAAGAAAGAAAGAAAAAAAAACAAGGAAGTTGAACACCACTCCGCAGCTCAGGGGAGAAGGGCTTGGCTGAACAATCCCTCATACTCCTCACATACACGTCTCATTAGCATATCTGCCTGCACAGACATTAAATGCAGGTAAAGCACAACCAGGGTATTATCACTTTGTTTATAGCACAAAGGCGGTGTCTGTGCACTGATCCCCTCACTTCATTTGCTGCAGACAACATCAGGCTTCCTTGCTTTGCATTCACTCGATTTTAATTGCGGAATACGATTCTGAATTCTGACCCATAATCTCTGTTTTCAGCTGCTTGTAAGCCATTTCTCTTTTGTGCCTTCCTTTTATAGAGATGTGTTGTTTTATTCCAGCTCATCAAAGCGTTCACAGAACAGCGTCTGCAAAATGAACAGAGACATTTACGTTCCAGTGTCATGTTGATTTCCCTGCCGAGCCCATGAAATTGAATGAGAGGTGAAAGAATTGTGTTTATGCAGTAGTATGCTCATTCCAGACTATATCTAACTCAGTTTCTCACCACTTGTCACAGAAAAGTCAGAATGACAGAAATGTTCGCAGTATTGACAGATAATGGCAAACGCCTAATTGGACTGTTCAGAAATTGCATTTGTGGGGAACAAAAGGACTAAAAGTTGCACCTGAGTAACGTTTCACATGTACAGAGAAATAATTGTTGCATTATTTTCAGCAATCTGACAACACAGCCATTAAACTCAATTGTAAACAATGGGGAGAACAGCACTCAGCTTGAGATAATCAATACTGCAGAACAATGTTTGAGGGAAAAAATGGCTTCTTCTCTGTTTTGCAAACCTACTGATACTTTTTAACCTGATAATAAAAGAATGCCCTATAACCAGTAAATTCTTAATATCAATGGTTTGATTAAAGAATTTATAATCCATAACAGTGGCAATCAGAATGAACTGAAGCTGGGAACATCTTATTAGTGATGACACACTTAAACACATTGGCTGTGACAGCATGCTGATTACTAAAACATCAATACATCACAGTCAGACTTCTGTCTTCATGCAGCTCGCTTACTTTGACACCTAACTGATAATATGATGACTCATTCATTCATCCACTCCTCCCTCCAACACATGTTAACACTGTGCCGTCGCTGTATCCTTCAGTTATTTAGGTTTCACATGGGTTAATCCACCAAAGGTTTTTGTTGCAAAGCTGCAAGCTTGTAATAGGATCTGGGAAAGCATCTTGATATGCAGTAACGCAGAGCTTTCAACTTGTATGAAACAGGGTGTACCTCAGCAAATCGTCTTAATGGATAAGGTTGGATAACATAAGGGATGACATGCAGGAGTTACTGCTGCTGAGTAAAAGAAAGTGAAACTCATTCAGGTAGCGGCAGAAAACTTTGATCTTTACCTTCAGACTGGCCTGTCCATGCATGTCTTGCTTCAGTCCGCTTGTTAGCTCTGTATTTCATTATCCAGCTTCTGTAGTAGGATATTATTAATAAAGTTCACCTTAAAAAATTGAAAATATATAATTACATTCATCCAACAGTTGAGGCTGCTTTGTGTTCTTGCATATAAGCCTATGAGGACAATTGTGGTAGATATTTCTAACCATCAGCCTATTCTATAAAGGAGGAAACTCATGGCAGCTCAGTTAATGACTGAGTTTCAGTCCATCTTCTTGGTGGTAACCATAGACTGTATTTAAAAGATGGACAGAGTCTCTGTGATGTTATTCATGGATTTGGATACTAAATGGATAAAAAGGTGGAGCTGAGAGGGGTCTGTGATGGTGGGGATGGATAACTGACATCCATCAAACTCTGAGCTGCGTGTTGCTAAAAGCTAACCCGGAGCTAATTGTGGCTACCTATTGGAGGTAGGTGGGGTAAAGTAAAGGTGTTTTGTTACCCAGATAAAAACTATAGTATTTTTTTTTCTACTCAGCCTGCTTGCAAAGAAAGGTTTTATCAGCAAAGTAACAAATACATTTTAAATCATTTCTTTAATGCAAATTTTAAGAGTTTCTAAATAGTTATGACTGGTGAACAAGCCAAGTTAGTTAATATAATAGTTCATATTTAACATATCAATTATAACCAATGTTGGAAAAACTAATCAGATTAGAAATAGCCCATAAAAATTATTTCAACCTTATTTAATCGTGCAAACCATATGCAAATGTTCCCATTTTATTGATTATTGTCAGGTAAGGAATGTTTTCCCATGCAATTTCACCACATCTGTTACACATAACAGAAACTAAGTACGCATTTTGGTCACTTCAGACTCCATTTTCAACATTGAAATGAATGTTTTTATGCATTTTATTTAGCTGTTGCTCCCTTCTTCCCCAACTGGCCTGCAGATAAAGAGCAGAAATAATGCTTTAACAAGATCCATCTTTTCAGCTTTCATTGATACTGAGTCATTCGTACTGCTATGGTATGGTGGTAATGTGCATGAAGAAAAGGAGGTACAGGATATTACAGGATAAGTACTCAAGAACATACTGAGTATCCAACATATTGCTATCCTATCCACCAAGTTACGCTAAATCCTGGAAACCCCACCTCTTGTAACTTTTAGCAGAACAGCCCGCTCATTTTACCAATACGTGTACACCCCAATATATGCTAATCAATTAGACTCAGGTAAATATCTACTGAGATCTACATAGCCCCTGCAACATACTGACATTAACATTGTAATTATGCCTTAGGTGGATAATGGCTTATTTACAAAACCAAGCCAATGGTGGGGTCATGTGCATTCTGAATAGAGCAATTTGGGTTGATGGACCCTGAGAAGCTGCTTGTGCATGCAAATGGAAGCATTCATTAATATGTGGCTGCACTCAACATGGCATAGAGAGGCTATTACCACCAGACACTGGATGCCATTATCAGAGAGAAGAAAGTGAGATGGATAGACCTTTCTCTTCACGCTACCAATGGTTGATGTTCATTTAGGTCTTTGCCAGGGGGAGTGGTGTGTTTTTCTAACAAGCCCTGTAAGTTGGTAATTGACTGGGACATATCCTGCAGACAGCTTCTTCTGTTGGACTGTGCAGCCAGGGTAATAGCAGGCAGTGTGTGATAGAGAGCTGAGAGTGCAAGCACACACAGTTGGTGCTGCTGACACAAACTGAGGTCCCCCCGCCCTCCCTCCCCCAACCACCAGACTTAATGACTCATTAATCATGGACTGCGCTGAAAGTGGGTTGACAGGCAGTTGAGAGTGTACACATGCAGAATCAACAGCATAATAACCAAGAGTCCACAGGAAAGCTGTGCCACTATGTGCTGACACTATGTGCTAATATGATAGCTGAAGTGCAAATAAGTTCACATCTGTTGGATAACATCAGCATCAGTCAGGAGTTCAGGACACACTCTTACTAATTAACTGATTGAAATCACACTGCCTAGATCTTACATTGTGTGATCTGACACTTCAATGCATTCAGGTGTGAGACATAAAGGGACCCAGCAACATTATACAGATAGTTGTCGATGCAGAGTTTTCTTTAGATCACTTTGTGAATTCATATTTTCCAACATAGAGATTAAGTTAATATAGAGACAATGATTTTCAGAAATAGCAGGGTATTATGGATTAAAATTAGCAACTAATGATCAAAAGCAGCAAATGATTAATAAAGTTTTAACAGCCATAATGGTGGAATGGCCCTTTAAGGCAGGGCAAATTTATTTGTATAGCACCTTTCATGTACACAACAGTTCAAAGTGCTTTACATAAAAACATTAAAATCATTACAAATGTTGGAATAGAAATACAAAAAAGAAAATAAAGACTATTTTAGTTATCCATTTCCAATGAAGACAGCACCCTGCAGATTGGGATGCACCCCGATGGATGATGGATGCATTTTTTAAGAGCTTGCTTTGCTCATCCATCCCAACTCTCTTACAATGTCCAGGTTGTATATTTGCTTTTGTTGTGTATCATAAAGCAGGAAACATCCAGCTGGGCTTTGCAGCATTGATGCATACATGTAATAAAGCAAGCACTGTGGAATCCCCAGACCCAGCATGCTCTAGAGGTTCTGACCATTATGTTGCATGCCCTTTGCTGTATCAAGCTTTCCACGTGGCCATACCTGTTACAAGTGCTGTACACTGCAAAAACTAAAATCTGAGTAAGATTAAACATCTCAAATCAAGGGCACATATGCTTATTTTTTAAACGTAGGAAAATTATTCTTATTTAGTAGGTTTTTTAAAGATTTTTTTACTTGTTTTATGAATTCTTGACAGGCTAATGCTCCTTGGAATAAGATATATCTGCCAACAGAACAAGAAATTTTATATTATTTGAAGTAAAATTAACCTCATTTTTATAGGTTTCTTGTTTTTTAAAGCCAGTTTTTGTAGTGTACAGTGTTGGAAGCTAGTCATCTTTTCACTAGGGTTCTGCCAAAAAGACTTTTTTAGCATTTATGAAAAAGCTCAGTTAAAATTGGGACAATTTAACAGACAGAAAGTGTTGTTTGCACCAACAAAGTGATTTCCAAAGCACATTTCAGTGAGAATGTGGCATACATTAGCACAATGTTTGTGCAAAGTTTGAAAAAAAATAAGTGTTCGGCCAAAATGGGTGAGAGTTATTAAAACAACAGTTACAAGAATTTAAGTTAAGTCGCATATGTTAGCAATAAAAATACACAACAATGTAAAAAAAAAGGTGTGAATTCATGGATTCGCTGCAATGGTAGAAGTGACTAAAGCTGAGCAGGAGACATAATAATGCTTCTATGACATTAAAGTAAAGGATTTTTTTCAAAAAGTAGATGACAACTTTGTCTAATGTGTTGTACTGTGTCAAAAGCAGACTTTCAGAGTCTTGGCAGGTGCGTTTGTATTGTGTTTGAAGTATCTTGGAGAAATTTCCACTGTTCCTCTGTCAATTCATGCTGTCTCAGATGTAGTGCCTCTTTATGCAATGCCAGATAACTCAATGATGATGAGATATGAGCTTAGAAGGGGGCATACAGTTTGTTACAGCTCTGGTTTTCTTCAGATGGCTCACAGATAGTTTTGGGTCACTGTCATGCAATGCCGAATTGATTAAGGGTGGCTCACTGATAGTAATGTGCAGCGGACCAAATCTAAAGATAATAAATGTACCACTAAACAAACGGTAGCAGTTAACTGACAAATGATTACTTTAGGCTATAAAAAATGAAAAAACATTAGTCTTTTATGATGATTTTTCCTTGAATTCTTCTGCCCTGTGTGATTTTCTTCCTGACACTAACTTTTTTTTTTTGTTTTTTATGGTGGAGCTGGGACAAATGTTAGGATTTTTGCCAGTAATGCCTTTAAAATGGTAGCATAACGATGCACATCTAAAGCAATTTCAATTCAATTCAATTTTATTTATATAGCCCAGTATCACAACAAGTTGTCTCAGAGGGCTTCACATGCAGGT
>JBAMHX010000020.1:4177105-4194322 GCA_037177515.1 Pseudomugil tenellus
ATACACACACATACATATAAATGGTCCTTTCTCGCAATGATGAAGAAGCCTTTTATAAAAAAGACAATGATCCGGATAACACCCTAAATTTAATCACTTCTTCATCTTCCCATTCTGGATACATCCTTAAAATTTCATGAAAATCCATCCATTACTTTTATAAGCTATATTGTTCACAAAAACACAGACGAACGCCCCCAAAAACATTCCCTCCTTGGCAAAGGTAAATACATACTGGACTGTACATCTACTCCATAAGGAAGAAGACAAACGTACAAATTGTTCACATATCCACTCAAATGGATTTCAGGACTTTATTGAGCATTAAAAAATATACACCAAGGAAAATACCATTTCCCCTTTTCCTCATTTTTATGTTCTTCCATCCCCAAATCTGACAATTCCAGATAAACGATCCATGATCCAATGTGACAAAATGGAAAAAAAAAATAAAATAAAGCAGTCTTCTTAGTTCAAGTAAAAGTTGAAAACCACTGAAACCGTTTGAAAGTATATCTGTGTGTTCATATCATTCACCAAAAATTTGAAAAAAGGGGTTTCGTTTGAACAGGAGTGAAATCACAGACTAGGTCGTCACATCTGACTCTGCCTCTTCGTAGAGTTCTGCTAGTTTCTGGAACTCAGGTCCCCAGTCATCAAGGTAGTTATATTCCTGCTCTGACTGTGCAGCAAGAGAGTCTAGCGGACTGATGGATCCTGTAGGTGAACCCTGGCCCTCAAAAGCATAGGTCTGCAGGGAGTCATACGGCGGCACGCTTGTGTCCATGTCGGCTTCCATCAGTCTCTGCTTGATGAATTCGTGCACGTCCACTTCATCCAGCTCCACGCACGGGCTCCTACGACCGTGGGGAAGGCCGCATTGATTTCTTGCCTCCGGTCGAATGTCCCGCCGGAACTTGAGCTCCTCCGCGGCAGCCGGGTTACGAAGAGCGATGATGTCGAAAGCCTCTGTGTCCTCCTCGCCGCCACCTTCGTCATCGTAAGTCACCACATTTTCTCGTATGTCCTCTTCAGAGATGATGAGGGGCTCCTTTTTGTTCCGCCTCAGTGTAATGAAGAGAACCACGATGACTGCAACACAGAAGAATATTTTCATATTATGTAAGTGTTACTAAACAAGTAAAATTGAGCATTTTTTAAAGGAAAATGTATGCATGCGTCTCACAAAACATTGTTACAAATCAAGAAGTTAAGATTATAAAAAAACAAATGAACAAACAAATGAAAATAAGTCCATTTTGTAAATAAGTGCGTCAGAAAAATGCTTTAGTTGTTTTAAATGAGCTTTTTATCTATGAAGGATCTGGTGATTCTGGTGATTCGAGTTGTTTGAACAAATTCAATATAAAGTTTAGTTGCTAGTACACACAGTGCACAGAGCACTAAATCATATTAGGTGTAAGTACAGGGTTGTGTGTGTGTGCAATGCAACCATATTTATAAAGCCTTATATAGTGCTAACAGAGTAAATAACATTTCCAACTCCTTAAATGTGAGGCCATATGTCTGACAGTTAAACTTAGCTAAAATTGGGAGATGTATCAGGTCTCCGCTCAAATAAGTTAAATTATATTCAATGACATGTTACAACTTGAAACTTGTTCCAGTTACTAATGAGATGCGTGCTTCATTGGCTTAATGATGACTTCCCAGGAAATATGTAAAACTAACATTAATTCATAGGAGCATATATCTGGAAGGGGCTTCGTTATGTCTCATTAGAGAAGAATGAGACAGATCACCGTTTGTTGCAGAGAGGATGTTGCATCATAATGCAACAGTAATGTGTGCGAACAGAAGGTAGAAATGTAAAAAGAACAAAGCAGACATCTAACTGAGGAAAATATTGTCATTACAAGGTGACAGAAACAGGAACGCACTACTGTGTCAGAGAAGCCTCTCAGCATGAGGTGACTTAAAGTTTTTGTAAGGTGCAAGACTTGAAAGTGTTTGTGTTTTGATAAAGAGGAGTCACATCACCTCAAGCATTTGTGTAGTCTAATATTATCTCATGCGATGCATTTCTGCAAAACCCTCATGGCAGCTATAGCTTGTTGCAAACCATCTGCAAAGCCATTTTATAGAGAAGATCAAAGCAGACTTGGACTTAAACACATTAACATGAAGCTTCAGTTAAGTATAACATTCAGCTGAAGACTTCACTCCCTCAGTTTACTTGAAGTATGGTAGATGAGAATAACTACAATCAAAGTGAATAAGTGGGCCAAAATAGTGCTTTAGGGTTTTGTCAGACTTAAACATCTGAACCATAAAATTCCTTTTTTTTTTTTTTTTTTTTTGCTGGTTGTACTCACAGTCAGATTGATCTGCGAGGGAGCCAACGGGAAAGAAATAGGATCTCCTGTCTTTTGTTATCACTGTCACAACCATTTCAATAGGTGTCAGTAGAGATGTCAAATCTGAGGAATCTGGTATAAAATGTAGAACTGCAAGCAGAGAAAGTTGGCTGAACAAGATGTCATCCATCAGGACACACTGCTGACCAACCATAACAAGCTTAGTGTTGCTACATATATATGAGATTAAAGTATAAACATTTTGTCTAAAACTATGCTCAAACTACACTTTTTTGGCATTAGATTAGACCTACGATTAAACTGGTCTTCTAAATTGAATTTATCTGATCAACAGCAGACCATTTTATAATCTAGGCGGAAGCAGATAAAGGGCATAAAGCCTGTAGCTATACTTGGCACCTAATACATTATCTACAGTTGTATTTGTTTTTGTGATTTTTTCATTATATTGCAACTATGGAGCCTGTAAACTAACTTGTTTTTAACATCTTTGAATTTTTGATCTCTTGAAATGTTATTATGTGGCAACAAAAGCTCAATTACAGGAATATTGGTTCAAATTCAGCTACTCAAAACAACTTTACAAGTAGTTTGTCTTTAAGGTCGATGGTTCTATATTACAAATACAATGCAATTCACAGTGCTTATCAAGGTTATTCAACAAAATACAACAAAAAAAAGCATCAAAAGTAACTTTTTTCAATTTCATGACCAAAAACTGCCAAAATAGTTTTAGATGGGGTAAAGGGTATTGTTTTGTTTGGGACAATGCCTCTCAACTTTTTTAATATGCTACAAAATGCTGTAAAAATTAGTGTTTGATAGGTGATTTGGATCCTTCACTAAGCATAACTTCAAAATACTGAATAATTTAGTTCAATTACTTCTGATTGCATGTAACTGAACAGATAGACAAGCTCCAAACTTGATTAGTCGTTGGTACAGTCAAAGGCTTTTTTACTCAGCACACCGGTTATTTGTTAATAAAGTTAACCAATCGACCAATTACATGATAGAAGCTCAGTATATTAGGGCATATAAACACACTCAAGATGACTTGCTGAAGTTCAAACCAAACATCGAATAAGGGCTCAAAACTACATCTGTTGCGGGAGCTGGATGGGGGCTCATGCACTGAGGATAGTGTGTTAGTGTGTTATGCAGATGTTGCATTCCCAAAAAATGCAACAGAATCAGAAATCTAGCATAGTTGCCACAACACGAATATGTTCTACATGGCAGATGGTGTGTAAAATGTGTTGCAAATGGTGTGTAAGTTGAATTACTGTTGGATTTAGGAGTGTAGTCAATTTGGTAGCAAGGGCTGCACTATTGTTAACGCTGACATCATCTCCCAGAAAGTTCTGTTGTTGCCAAGTGGAATGATCTGAGAACCTCTAGGCACTCACTAATGGTTTCATATTCCTGACATGAGAGCGGAGTGATATCAGAGATATAACCATGGCTCCAACCGATTCATGCTGCTCATGAAGTGTCAACCTTTGGAATCAGTTTAATTACTATATTTAGGGTGTACATGGGCCCAGATGTGAGACTCCTCTAAAAACACAATCTCTTGAATGTTTCAAACACCTTTTAAATCATTGAGAGGTTGAAAAACTTGTCCCTTCGAAATTCCCATGAGCAGCATGTACTGCTTAACGCATTGGTGATGTCACAAGGTCTCGGTTTGTATGATCACGTGACTTTTGGCATGCTTAACCAATGTTTTGGAATAACACTCGTGACACTTCCATATGACATGCTCGATACATGCTCAAGCAGATAGGCTCGAGAATAACAGTTGAAAGCTAAAACCTTGTTTTCTTTACAGCATTTATTGCTGCTCCAGGTGGTGTTTGTGAAAAACTTATCTTGGAAGGGATTTTCTAGAACGGTGTGATTTTAGCGAATATAAACTGTCTGTATGTTGTCAATACGTCCAAAAACGTTTAAAAAAATTCCATATGTTACAACAAGGCCTGTGATAATGAATTTTTATTACTCAGTGGTATTTCATACACTTGACAACACTTTCCACAAGACATGATCTGTTTGCAGGGTTTTATTATCCACTTCAAATGTCATTTTGTATTCCAGTCAATATGGATGTTCCATCCGTGGTCCATTCAGGTCATTTCATATGCCTTGTCAATACTTGCTAAAGTCTAATTAGTGTTCAGTTCCTCTGTATGCCACTTATGTCATCAGATATCTTTATGTAAGTGTACAGACACAAGGGCTATTACAGAAGCCACATTTATATTGCATGCATACCCTGGTTATGTCCTTCAGTGGAAAGCTAGGAGACTTGGCTGTAAGTAAAATGAGTTTAATTGAATTTAAATGATGGTCTATGTCTCAAAAAGAGCAAAACTGATTTTTTTCTTTAATTTGCGCTATTTGAGACTTTGAAACTCCAAAAATATTCATGGTTTTTTTTTATCTAATGCTTTTTCCTTTCTTTCTTTTCTCTTGTTTTAATTTAAAATTTTCTACATTTTATTTTATTTTCTAACATTTGTCTGCTGTTAAATTGTTCCATAAAAATAAACTTGCCTTTTAAGTCAAAGCATCTTCTAAATTTTTTTCTCTACAAGAAAAAGTGTAAAGGAATATAAAATTGACCCAGAAAAGCAAACATAAAATTTGCATTTTCATTACAGAAAATAGAAAAAAAAAATATTTTTGTACAACTACAAAGAAATAGATTATAGATTCCTCTTTTTTCCTGTGGAAAAAATTAACTTTCTGTAAACTATTACAGAAACTAAGATATTTATGTACAGTGGGTTGTTTTTATTGACAGTCCTCCTCTTAAGCTAATTAATAAAGTAATCCTGTCCCATTTCCTCCTAAACAAAAGTAGCATCAGTAATTGAAACGGCTTATTAATATTATCTAAGTCATATGTACAAGCCATTATCCACTGAGACAGACAGTTTGCATCCCTCTCTAGTCTGCTGCAGACCTAATTAAGGTGGCTTATTAGCAGCACAGAGGTAAAGCATAGACATTAATCAGACAAACAGAAAACAATCAGGCGAGAACAAATCACAGAGCAAACTATACACAAGTGAGAATTTGAAGTAAGGCTTTGTGCTGTGACACATCAAGACCATCATGACTGATTTCCATTTTAAAGGGCTTTCATTAACATTTCTTATTAAAAGAAGAGCAGACATATAAAATATGATGTTAGCTAAAAAAAAAAACAACTTGCCTTCTTTTTGTTCAAAGTTCTAACCATTTGTATTTTGCCGTATTGGTTTATTTATTTTATGGTTAATTTTCTGCTTAACACTTTTAGCCTTTAGCTAAATAAAAACTAATGTGGCAATTAATTATTTATGAGTTCATGAATTCATTTGGATTAAAAACACACCTCCACAAATTTCCTTAATTATATCATCACTGATCAGGTTTAACTAAATTAATTTCAGTAAATGTAAATTTTTGAGTAAATTTTCAGGACTACAACTTTGTACTCTGTAGTCCCATCAATGCCTGGCCAATGCATGTGATGCGCATCTTAAAAGACACACACCCGGCATTAATGAGCACAGCATGCTTTTGTGATCAGATTTCAATTCAACATGAGTCTGTTATTAATGCAGCAAGAACAGCGTGTTCACATTATTGAGGGTGGAAAAAGGAAAAAACATCCAACCAGGTTATTCGAACTCTATCTAATCTCATTAGCTTATACAAACCTAGCACAACCTGCCAAGGTATTCTCTGCAGAGAGTTTTTTTTCCCAACCTTTTTGCAAAAGTCTATGATGTTGCTACACAGTAGGTAATCCTTCCCTTATACATCTTAAAGCATTATTTTACCAGAGGGTGTTGGTTCTGCTACTTTTTGGCATCTGTCATGGTTGATTTTAAGTTTGGTGCTAAAAAGTCAAGACAAATAAAAAGATGCTGAATGGACCGAAATCATTTTAATTCTTTTGACAGGGGCTAAAGTGACAAAACCTTAACTCTGGAGAGGGAAGCTCAAGACTAGAAAGTGAGCTATAGGATGTGTGGGACACTAAACTTGTAATTAAAAAGCGTGAATACAAACTGCAACATGGGTAATATGGGTCAACTTTTGAGTCTCTCTGTGTGTGTGTGTGTGTGTGTGTGTACTGAAGCGGAGGCTGTCCATTGTCTCTGGCTCATGTTTCTTTCTTTCTTTCTAACTAGGATCTGCACTGTACTGATGTTTAGCGATTCAACGCATGTCTCTAACTCCACTGTTTTCTCAAAACAACGGTAATAGCCTTTTGTTCGACTCAGCTAGAGACGTTTTCATCGAGGTGGAAGGCAGTGGAATATGTATAAGCTTCACATTTTATATCCAAAGATCGTCAGTCAGTAATGAAGGAAAGTGAGAAAAGCGAGTGTTGTTTCAGTTTTCTTTTCTCCTATTGTACCTTAACATTTGCAGAGGAAAAAAGTTGTAATGCTCTTCGCAGCTGACGTGGTTGTTCGAGCTTTTTATTTCAAGAAGTTCCATTTGATTTTTCACCTTCAATTTGTGTCACTTTTTTTTAAATCGATCACACATCTTTTGTTTATCTAACTGGTGAATGCAAAACAACATGGTCTCATCTGAGAGTGTGTGTAATTGTTAGCTGACATTACAAAGACTTGCTGCCATGGTAACAAGGGATGCACTATTATGTTTTGCAGCTCCTGTGACTGGCTGGTAATATTGAAAAGGGTCCTCTCTGTTTGAATAATCTCTCTGATGGTCTTTTTGTATTCATGGTGCATAACTTATCCTTCACATGTGATGTCAAACTGGCCTTGTTGTGCTTTGTCATGCATGTGTGCTCCTCCAGTCACAACGTGCCATGTCAGACAAAGTGTTGGACAAGGAAAGAAGACAGAATTGTTCACTCTGGCTCAGTAATTAGACCATTAATTCTGAGGTTAATTAGTTATTTTACAGTCAATCCAAAATCTTATTGAATGCCAAAACTAAATGTTTGTGGACAAGTCCTTATGAGTCCAATTATTCAGCTGGTAAAGGATAAAAAAAAAAAAAACCGTTATGGCTTCAGTTAATGTCGCTTTCAGTTTAATTTTTCGCTTTGTGCAGTCATGATCAGAGCTGAGCTGTATGAATATTTTAAACAACTGATACAATCAGGAACATTCATAAAGGCATGGAAAGGATTGTTTTATCCGCAAAGAACAGCGAATGAAGTGGTCGCTGCTTGCACGGCTCAGCAGACAGGAAACAAAAAACGCTGCTGTCAGATGCATTGTTCTAACAGTGTTTATTAAATGAATAAACACACAACACTGTGAAAATAATGGTTCCCTTTTAATTTAATAGACAACAACAACCTCAAAATACATAATTAAATATAACCTGAAAGAGGACTATTTTTAGACAGCCCCTTAGTATCTCAAATGAGTGTTTTCAGGGAGGCTTATCTGCTTTTTTAGAGGAGCTGAGATCCCCTTAGCTTCCCACTGCAAGCTGAACCCCATCTATCCTGTTGTTCTATCTGATTAATGTAGAGAAGTATGAACAAAACTAATCAAACTTCATTTATGAAGCACTTTTAGTACTAGAAAATGTAGCACATATGAGAAGATTAAGAAGATTCACCAATCAGTGATGCCTCACCGTTTCCTATGTAACCTGTAAAGATTAGGAGACCATCAGAGGATTTCAGGGTCTGCGATGGATTTTAAGGTAAAAGCCAGTCCGAAAGGCCAGTGTGACCTCAAAACAGGTGTAATGTGGCCTTTAGTTTTCATTAGGATACGTGCAGCAGAATTTTTTAAAAATTAAAGAGCCAAAATAGTCTTTCTGAGAAGACCAGAGAGGCAAGGAAGGTTTATTTATGTAGCACTTGTCATGTACAAAATAATCCAAAGTGCTTTACATGAAAACAGAGAGCAGGACATTACGGTGGTCTATGCAGCTAGTGATAAAAGCATGTATTAGAATCTATGTGTTACTCTAATAGAGAATAGGATGGACTCTAGCTATATTTTTGAGATAATAAAAACCAAAAGAAGTACACTAGAGTCACATATATGGAGTCACATATACTACTGGTGATAATTGTTAGATAAGTGTGTAATTGTGCTCAGATTCCTGAGATTTTTTTTTTAAATTCATTGTTTTTTCTGAGTTGTTATTTTCCTCTTTAGTTAAATTTCACACTTTTCAACACAGGCTCTACGTGTTGAAAAATCCAGCTTCCATCCGCCCATCTGTCTATTTTCTATTATTCCAATGCAGGGTGTTGCGAACAATATTTCTTGTTTGAACAAAAATAATGAATTTTCTTGCTGGCCTTCCTCTTATTAACCTGCAGTTGGGTCATGTCACTTCATAACTACACATTGCAGAAATTTAGCTTTTCTTTTTGTGTGTGTGTAACAAAAGGGATACACAAAATGTAAACTAAAACAAAAGGTTGGCGTTTTTAATGAATGTGGTCTATTAAGTTTCATGACGTGTTCTTGATCAGCAACAACTATTACATTTTACTATTAAAAAACAAGTTACAAAATCTTCCATTTCAGTTTCATTTTGGAGAAAGGCCATAAAGTCAAAAGTCAACTGAGGATAAAGGTCATTGTAAGAATAATTGTTGTTAGGCTTTGTTGCATAACCAAGACTGTACTGCTGTAAATGAAGACCTCAGTTGTTAAAACATTTAACCTCTTTATCAGTTTGAATGACATGGACCCCAAAAATTGTCCCAGCTTTACCCAACTGGCGCATGAGGGTGGAGTTCTTCCATGTGACCATTGGTAAACAAACATGGTGACATCCATTTGGTTTACCAACAACCCTTCGATTATCGATAAACAATTCTATTCCTTTGCCCAGTGTAGATGCTTTAACTTGTCCATATACTTCAGAGGTAACAGGGTTTTTACTAGGCCATCTCCTTGCTCTATTTGCCAATAATCACATCTTGATTTTGTCTCCACACACAACACCAAGTACAACCAGAGTTGCAACTGGAGGAGGTGAAGAAAGACATATAGAGAAAAAACCAAGATGGCAGACATTTACAGAGGCAAAATTAGGCAATCCTGCTTTAGCGTGAATCAAATCTCAATAAAGAATGAATGTATTAGAAGTTATGGTTCTCCCCAAAGTATTCATCTCTAAATGCATTTTAGGGATCAAGAGATTCTTCAAAATGCTTTGTCAAGATTAATTTCTTGGTCATATCAATGAGATAGAGGAGAGGAGACCAGGCAGCACAAATTTGACAAATGAAACAATGATCATGTCTCTCTGCACATAATATCTTGCACTTCTGGAGGGCTGCAGTTTTCCAAAATCATATCCCTGAAAGATTCCCGATCAAGCAAAATGATTCCTTTAACAGTTAGACTAAATGACAGAGATTAAGCTTTCTTTTTAGGTTGTTCACTTTTTTTATTTAACTGAGGCTTTCATGAGCAGTGCATGCATTTTCTTAGCATTTAACTTTCTACTGTTGACTCACTATACTTTAGTTATAAGCTACCTAAGTATAAAATATTTATCCAATCACATCATTACAGAAATGCATATCAGTTGAAAGTGATAAAAATTCACAAGGATGCATAGAAGTAATGAAAAGATAGGAATACCCATCAGGCTTACCAATTTGGCAGAACATGCACACAGGAATTAAATTGGAATTGTAAATGTAAAACTATTGTAAGTTATTCTTGGTATTCTTCTAGTTGTCTGCATTTCATTTCTGAATCATGCAGATCCTTCATTGTCTCAACATTCACCCTTTTATTCAGCTTTCTGTCTTACTGTTTTTCTGACGTCCTTAACGTTCTTTTTTTCTTCCAACCCCGCCAAACTTTCTCATTCAAAATTCTACCTGTGTCCTCTCATGTCTATTCATCCTTTTCTCCTTCTCTGTCCTTTTCACACCCTTTCAGACCCTTCCTCTTGTCTTTATGGTCCGTCTCCTCTGTCTAAGCTCTCAGGATATTTGTTCCCCCAGCGGGCGCCCAGCTTACCCAGCAGGATGACAATGCACAGCAGGATGGCGATCAGAGCCCCCGTGCTGAGTCCCGCAGAGGAGAGGAACGCCTCGCCTTGGCATATCCGGATCCTGCCATGGCGTTGGCACGGGCACACCCGCAGGGTCAAGGTGCTGGTACCACTCAGTGATGGCTCCCCACCGTCCCACACCACTATGGGCAGCTCGTACAGCTCCTGGGTCAGGTGGTTAAAACGTCTCCGCCTGGCAATGATGCTGGCTGTGCTGTCTATTATGGAAAAGAATAAAAGAAAGTTAAGGTTTTAGAAAGTTATACAGCCTTGACTTAAACAACTTATTGATATTTCCTCCTTTCTTCTGATTTTCTGTGACAACTGCAATTACCTGCATATTTTTAGCAATGATCTGTTATACAAAAAAAGCAACATTCCATTATCAGTTTTATTTGTTTCTGAAGTGTATTGAGCTAGTATTTTTTATTTATTTTATATTTTTTACTGTCTGTAGCCTCCCTGTGAGCTGATACTAATTCATTTGAAAGATGATCTTTTACTCTATTAACGTGCTGCAAAGGAACAGTTCACCTTCCTCTCGGAGAAGCCCTCCTGTTCACGGAATATGCTAGCGAGATAAACAAAAGGGAAAAGGTTGAATTTGTGTTGGGGGGGGGGAATCTCTAGAGGGAGCATTTTTGACGAGATTGAACAAATAAGATGAAACAAATGAACAAACAGAATGCCACACATGCACAAATGTGGACTGAAAATGAGATTATGTGACTTTTGTTAGTTTTATCCCTGCAATGAGACATTTTACTTTTAAACTGAATCCATTATCTCCACAAACATACAATCATAACAAAACAACCCAGTCTATGCACATATTGCCAATAAAACAATGCTGTAAATCTTCCAAATAAATGTATAACAGCCATAATGGATACAATAATAGGAACTCTAAAGCACCCTGTGTCCTCTGTAGTCGGCTGCTGAAGCAGCCTTGTTTACTTCAGCATTACTTATTTAGCTTGGGTTGAATGTGGACCTAGGAATTAACTTTATCATTTAGTAGCCCTATACATTTCAGACTGTTTGAAGACTAAAGAAAAATGGATTTGTTTGAGCCAAACTCTGAAGCTTTGGAAAAACACTCCAACATAGAGATCCACAAAAAAACAAGACAGGCAACACACCTGAAAGAGGTGCTATTAGCCTTTCGGCAGTATTTATAGTAACGTTATTAAGCAGCTGTACTGCACTGATTTCCACCATGGTCTCTATAATGGCCTCACCACTACATTGGAGTTGGTTTGCAGGTGCTGAGTAGGTTGAGTAGCAGCATGAGTTATACCTGGCTGCCATTGTATTTTAACCGAGACCCTCACCTGTATGGACTCAGTATCCTGGGTGGGGGTCTGAGATAACCTCCGCACTGACAGGCTCACAGTTTTTGTTCTGTTGTTTTGTGCACTACATATATTTTAATGCATCTGATCACAATCTACAGTACTGATACTGGGAGCATGTTTTATTTATTCTTTTGCCGAAGAATCATTTTGTGGTGACCTCCATTCTTTGTTCCAATTTTGAGCTGGCTTGTAACGGCCTTTATTTAATAAAACTGAACCTTACTAAACGTATCTATATGAAAGGTATTTTAGTTGCCATAATATATCACAGCCACAACGATTTGTTGTGACTACATGGCTAGCAAAACTACATAAGCTAGCTTTTTAGCTAAATTCAAACAATTATGTGTTAATGTACAACTGTAAAATTAATGCTGTGTATGTCTGTTACATCCCGAGTCCTTTGGTCTGAGGATGAAGTGCCAACCTTGGATTTTAGCTGGTCTTCCCTTCACTCTCAGCAGAAGCGCTTCACTAACCAATCATCCCTCTCCCCTGTTACCCATCAGCCTTGTTAAGGACACAGCCACCATTGGACCAACAACTCAGCACCTCCTCCCTCTTCAACCACTCAGAACCTCTTGGACCCATAAAAAGGAAGAAGATTCAGACATTCGGGGCAGCCGTGGTTTCTGATCACTGACTGCCCTGGGATTGTGGTTGCTGGCTAGCATTTTTTGGATTGGAGATTTTTGGTATAATTGTACTTTATTTAAATTTAGGTAGAATACCTTTGCGGTTTTGGTTAACGTTTAGATATTCCCTTTGTTGTAGTTTTGAGCACGATTGTGCATTTTAAGTTGATTGAAGAAGAGAAGCTCTCACAGTTTGTGCAGTAGCCATAAGTATGACTTTTTTTAACGTATTGCAGGAGAAAGTCAGTTATCTCTAAAATGAATAAGGCAGCAAAGACTGGAATACTTCAGAATAAACCTCAATTTTTTTAAAAAAACAATGTTGTTTTGGGATAGATGAGACCAAAGCAGAAATATTTGGTCATAATGCACAACAGACCTTCTACCAATTGTCCAGCATGGTGGTGGAGGGCAAATGATGTCTGCTTTGCAGCCACAGCACCTCGACAATTTGCAGCCAGAGTTCCCAGTATTTTAGAATATAAAATCTAGGGCCATCTTAGAGCCCTGGAAAAGTGGTAGTTATTTTTTCTCAGCTAAAGGTGATCCTTACAAGCTGCTGAATTGATGTTTTTCATAAACTGTTTCTGTATTTTGGTTTAATCTTTGTATAATGTTTTCCACCTGAGCCCTTTTCTATTTAATAAAAAAACCTGCTGATAATTAGGATTTTTTTTTTAATATTGTTTTTTACCGTAATCTATCAGGCTGGACTAGCACTATATATATACATATAGCTGAAACATATCCAGCAACACAGTTTGTTACTGGATAAGACTGGTAGTTGGATGAATTTACAAAATAGGAAAAAAACAGACTTAAAGAAAATCCATTGCACATTTATGTATGTTCATGCTATTTAAGTCCTGAAAATGCTGATTCGTGCCAAGGGCAACCTTTTCTTTCCACCCAGTGAAACACCTCCACCATGCTGTACTATTGAGCTGCTGCTCTGAGACCTTGGCTCCCACTCCAATCTCTGCTCCATCTATGAATAATTACAATGATCGACAGTTGGAATGACAACACGTACTTCAAGCTTTATTAAGTCAGACTCGACATATCACCATTTCAGCAAGCAGATGGTTTGGGGGTTTCAGAGTGGAGTGTGGAAGATGCAAATAGTAAGGAAGAGAGATGGGGATGGGAAGAAGAGGAGAAGGAGAGGAACAAAAGGGGTAAATGTGTGTGAGTGGGTGGCGGAGTGTTTGGGTGTGTTTGTCTCAGCAAAATGCAGAGTTGTGAAGATGAAAATAAAGGCTGAACTAAAGAAGAACAATGATCTTCTGCATATGTGATGCTCAACATCACAGCTTTTACACAGTAAATAACAGAACCATAGCAACACAGGTCTGTGTATAAACCACATGAGAAGTCTCGTATCAGTTATCTCACGTTAATTTCACAATGACCTGCGTTGCGTCACAGGTGGGTGGAGGAGATCTGTGTGTTTGTTGATTAACACCACAGTGAGATAGCCATAGTGTATCCATGTAGGGGACAGAGTGCAAGAACTGGCAATCATATTTTAACTCCACTCTGACAGCTGCCACTGTGTGACATTACCTGCAGGAGAGAGCTGGAGACCGCTCGAGGAACAAGAGAAAATATGCTTTTAAGAAAATGTCATCCTCTAAATGACTCTGGTGTTTAGTTTATGTCACATGAGCACACATGTATTATTAGTATGCACTGCATGCGAAATTCTCCCTGCACCGAGTGTGTTCAGGCAGTACAGGCAAATGGCCTCATTTTTCACTTTTCCAAAAGCATTAGCATGATGAGAACTATCACTTGCGTAACTTTTGTATCACTTATGTATTCCAGCCTCTCCTTTTAAAGATAGGAAGTTTAATAAGATTTCATAGCTGAGGGTTTTTGTCTTTTTTTTGTTAAAAAAGAAAAAAA
The DNA here is from genome assembly GCA_037177515.1 of Pseudomugil tenellus. NCBI lineage: Eukaryota > Metazoa > Chordata > Actinopteri > Atheriniformes > Pseudomugilidae > Pseudomugil > Pseudomugil tenellus. Next base: position 4,191,374 of record JBAMHX010000020.1, read on the forward strand.
ATCAGGCTTCTGTGAAAACTTACCAGCTGCAGTTTGTTACACTTTGTGTCCCTACAAGTTGCAGCAGTTACAAATGCACAACTGTATAAATGTCAATAATATCCAAGGTATTTACTATGCAAAGTGTGAATTTCTTTGCCATGTAACTTACTTTCTGTAGAAAATACACACTGTGATAAGGAAATAGGGAAAACAAAAATAAATCAACAACAGACACATGCGACGCAACCGTGTCTCCACAGACTTCACACTTGCCTACACATGCTCTTAACTGCTTTCCTTGTGAACTTTGGTGGGTGTGTGTAGGTGCCGCTGATGGGAATCAGCTTCTCTCCAGTTGGCACTTGGAACTTAATACAAAGTGTTGCGGTGTCACTATTTTGGGAATGGAAATATATCAGGTCACGATTCATATTTGGTGCATATAATGTTCACGTTTTAACTGCAGCTGGAAAGAAAATATACTTTCTACCACTTGTGGTTAAGGGGTTGCAGGTATTTATATCAGTACTAAGGTTGTTACTGTTTTCATACAGCATTAAATGTTATATTTTTTATGTAAAGGTCATTTTATGTAAAGGAAAATCAAATATTTGCACATAACTGAGCAACTCATCCTAAAACGAATCTAATCTGATAGCATGAATGATGGTAGTTTACATGTATGTTTATGGAATTGTTGGCATTCTTCTTCTGTGATTTTCACCTGCAATTAAACAATTCTGGTTATATGATTGTTACATATATTTGAGATTCTTCATTTTTGTCTTTTACTGTCACAATAAATGTCTTTCTGTCTTCTATGTCAATTATCTGACGAAAACCGTTAATCAGGGTATTTTGACTTCTCTAGGTGAAAATATTTACCTATCTGAGATCAATTTTGACACACTTTTAATTAAAAACTTATTTTAAGATTTTAGGATTTGTTCTACAGCATTTTTTCTTCCAGTAAATTCATTCAATTTCTTTTAAGGGACGATTTGAAATAAATTATCTGATGTCTGAATAAAGACTGAAATATACAATAAAATCAAAATGCTTGCAGAAAATATGGCTTACATGCACCAATTTCTGTTGTTATTATGCTTACAATTATAAAACCAAGCTAATGTCAGAAAATATCTGTTTCCTCTCCCAAAGCTTTGGCGGTTAAAAAAAAAACACATGAAAAAACCGCAAGACTTAAGGTTCGATGTCTCGTAAACAGATAGCTTGTTTAGACATACCTCACCATGTTACAGCACCATGTTATTGGAGTATGGTGGAGGGGAATGATGATTTGAACCCACAGAGCCTGGATTCCAACCATGAACTTCTCTGCATATCAGTTACAGTAAAATGTGGGACCATCTGTCTGATAGCTCAAAGTTAGCTTGGTTTTAGGTATGTCACAGAAATTTCAAACACAGCTGTAAATCTGCAAAAGACTAACAAAAAAGTAAAATAGTGTTGCAATGATTCAAAATCTAGATAACATCTGGGTTGAATGATTGGGTCTTGTGGTTTAAATTATGTTGCATACAGGACAACACAGAACACTATCCCAGTAGTCACACTTATGTAATTTTATTACCGAAAAAGTATCATTAGTGTGATAGCCTGATACTAAAAATCTTGAAATTAGTGTCCTTTTTCAAAACTGCTGCTAAAGTACAGCTATACATATTGATAAATGTCTCAGTGTGGTTCGGACTAGAATAACATCTTATATATAAATAATTTGGCATTTCACTCAGCATACCAAGACATCAAAAGGCATATGTTATATTGCCTATAAAAAGAGACTTCTACATTCAATAAGGATTATCCTGACTCGGTAGGACTTAATTCAACAGGCCTTGCAGTGATAAGGCATCGCTGTGCCTGCTGCTTTTGGCTTATTCATGACACCCTTGTGTTGTATTAAAGGATTGTTTTAGTAGCATTTGAGCTAATTTCCTGTTGCATCCATTTGCAGTAAAAAAAAAAAAAAACAAAGGGGTTGGGAAATGCAGCACTATATTGGGTTGTTCTTTCAAGCAGCAACAAAGTGAGTTACATTTCTGCTGTGTCTGCCAAGACTGTCCTGCACACATAAATGAACAGATATTGCAATGCACAAGCGGTAAGTACCATAACGTTATTGCTTTAAGCTTAATCAAAATAAATATCTTTGATTAATTTAAACATTTGAACAGTTGGATCATTTAGTTTATCTTCCAATTTGTAAGACTTTGACCATTTTTTGCTCTTTTACATGTATGTACAACATCCATTGCAAGAGAAACCCAGATGACATAAAAGCTAATTAAGCATCGCGTGTATGGCTTGACAGCGATCTTCTCAACGCAGCTGATTAACAGTAATATTGCAGCGTCCTCTTTCACGCACATGGCAAGAAGATGCCTTCAGAAATCAATTGATCTACTTAAGTATGTGGTTTATTTAGAGATTATAGCCTCAGTTTAATTGCCTTTTTAGGGGGAAATGTCATCAAATGTGACGGTTAACAGGATCAAAGAGGCATTCAATTTTCAGTCATTGGAAAGTAAGTATAGTGGAGTTAAATTTATAAAAAGGGACTTTAACGGAATGGGTGCAACACAAAGTGCTTTCCCAGAGCAACCGAGCAGAATTTCTCGCTTGTTTTTAAGCTTTAATGGTGCCACTAAAATGTTGTAGGAGTTTGACCTGTAATTATTGTAGCACATCAGTACTTTACCTGAATCAAAACGTCCAGATGACGATTTGGATTTGAGAGAAGCCTGGTTTCGTTCTCACAAAGACTGTAATTTCATCTAAGCTAAAAATTGTCATCTAAACGCTGTCTCTCTAGTTTTGTGAAAGAGAATCACTACCATCATAATTCTCTACAGAAGAATAGCACAAGTAGCAACAAGATAATGGCTTTGAAAACGTTGGATAGGAACAGGCACTTAAAATATCACCCTGAAAAGAATATATATA
>JBAMHX010000020.1:4215531-4226836 GCA_037177515.1 Pseudomugil tenellus
TGTCAATTGTAACATATATATATATATATATATATATATATATTAGTGTTTTTTGTGAAATATTGGGTAACTGGATAAACATCATATGACGTTGCGGAGAACTGGAGCACATCTATGGCGCTCATACACTGACTGGGAGACAAACTTTGGACTGCACAGACTACGCAAACACTTCGTAGTGTACATACTTAGAAGTATGCAGACCCTGAATTCAGACACAGCCTACGACTGGAACAAATACGTGTGTTAAAGTAATTAGTTATGGTTATATGCATAAAAAAATGTCCTCTCCACCGCTCGACTGCTGCTAATTCTTTTCTATATGGCGTATAATGACTGGGTGATTGGAGACCGCAAAGGATAAGCTATTAAGCTAATTCGGCCCCAAACGAAGTGCGCATTTGAAGTGTGGCTATGAAGCACCGTTGTAATTGTGTCAGTGTGCGTCAAGATGATGAATGTGTATTTCATATCCGCACTTAGAAGTATGCAGACCATAAAGACACAGCCTGTGTATTTGTAGCGTTCAGTGAAACAGCCAGGTTAATTAGAGCGCCCAGTCAGGGACCACTATCCACCCGCCTAGCCAATCATCGTCACATTTGAAAGCATGTCATCATTCATCACATCCTCCTGCTCTTTTGGCATCTGATGTTTGGCTGTCAGAAAGCCTGACACGGCTGTGCTGCATTCACTGAAATGATAGTAACGCAACAAGTTATATTATTAGTAACGGCAACGGCATTGTAACGATGGGAAATGTAATTACTTAAATTACTCCGTTATCATAAAAATGACGCCGTTAGTAACGCTGTTATACTTAAATACTGCTACTCCCAACACTGTTTAAATGTTATTTAATCTTATAATTTGGCATATCTATGGGCATGTGACAGGTATCTAATATCCGCAATAAAGAGATAGAATGTAACAGAAACACAGTTTTTAGCTAGCCTTAGCTTTAGCCCATCTATCTTCACTATCCACTTAGATCCCATTAGATCCAAATTAGCTTAGTTAGCTCCTAGCTACAGGCAGCTTAGAGTTTGATAGACAAACCCACCACGTTCACAGCCCCTCTCTGTGCTTCATCTTTTTGCCCATAATATTTTCCGGGAACAACGGTACATTTGACGTTGCCAAGATGGTGATAGGAACCACCCAACAAGTTTCCCTTTTCCTTTTCAGAAACCTCCTGGGAGGCTTTGTCCATCTTTTATATATGGTCAATTGTAACAATAGAATTCATATATTTTCTATACAAAATACTTGGTCTCAGATTCATGATCTGCATAGGGAACAAAAACAAGGAGTAATCAAGTCAAGAACTTCACAAAACTGTTCCTGGTTATTATGTTAGTGTGGCCAGAAATAATGACTCATGAAGAACTCTTTGGTTATGTAGATGTTAATTTCACCCCATTAACTATCATTTGAAATGTCACTTCAAGAACATGTTGATTTCCTGTTATTCGTCGGCAGATATTGGATAATAAAAGGGAGCCAAACACTGATCTCTGGTGCATTTACATTAACTTCTAACATAGGCAGCACGGACATAGATGCTTAAATGTCTGGATTCAAGAAGATACAATTTTAAACAGATCCCGCTGTTGTCTTGTTTGTGTGAAGAACATTCGCAGCAATGCTCTGAAGGAATGGACGACACGTCCCCCCCACCCTACAGGGGTGGTGAGAAAACTCTTTCATATGTAGATTATGTTCTTGTTTTCTACATATCTTCACATCGTCTTAAGAATGTGACATGAATTAGAGAATGGATCTTTACCTCAGGATCTTCCTCAGTTTTATTAGCACATTATTCATCAAAGAGCACAGTTCCAATCTCATACAAAAACATAAAGGGAAATAAATAATCCTTATCTGCTTGGCTGTGGTTGGTATCACAAATAACAAAAATAAACAAACTAAACAGACGTTCAAATAAGCAGACTCAACATACAGTGTCCGGATTTAGATTTATGAAACCATTTGTTGTTTTCCTTTGAGAATACACAACATCCAGTTTTCTTTTTGGATGGTTGGGCTGGGAAACAACTAAGTAAAACCAGTTTCAAGAATAAAACGCAAAAGTGATTAAAAGAAACTTTACATGAGCCTTTTCTTAACTTTTTATCAAACATGGCTAAGAAGTGTTGCCGTGCCCTTTTTGCAAAGAGCAAAGTGTTTTTGTTCCGCCTATGTAGCCATTTATTTTAAACTTTCATATGCTACATATGCAGAGAATCACAGCTTGAGCAGCACGTGTACATGGCGCAGCTGTACTCTACATACTTTGTGCTCATGGTGACAGCAACATGTCTTGTGCTTCATCTGCATCAACAAAGGATGCTTTTATGTGCAGCATTATACTGTGAGTCACCTGTGTTTTGGAGGTGTACAATACAGTATGTATCTGAAAGTGTAGACAAACTACGTAAAAAAATGCTTCAGCTCGCAATTGTGAGCTTTCAGTGTGAGTAAAAGTCCCCTAAATGTCACTATAACTGCTCAATTTGAAGCTGTATATTGGAAGCTAGCCTCTGAAGAGGGGTCAGCATCTCACTGGGGGGAGAGCCGGCATAGATGATGCCTTTCTGCAAGTTCATGCTCTGTTTGTTTCTTTTTGTCACACAAACACTGACATTAGCCTCACTCTCTTTCAGCAGACATATATTGAAGCACCCTCATATATACATTTAAAGAAATTTGACTCCTGTGTGACAAAATACAGTAGCTTACCAACTACTAAACAGATTATTCAAGATGTTCTTTTAACAAAGTCACTCGGTGTTTAGACAGTTCAGTGGCCCAAACCCAGGCAAACACAATGCTTGACTTGACTGGGCTTGATGGTGATACTTGCTGTCATACACTTTCACTGCCCCCAACATTTCACATTCATTCTAAACTACATGCCATGTGCCACAGAATACCAAGCAGGACTCCAGGGAATTTCGGGGCTTGCCAAACATCCCAGTTGCCAGAGAATCTTTTGCATGTTCGCCTAGAAAACTCTTCCTCTGACTCAAGAAGGTATGCTAATTCTAGTACCTGTCACTGTTTGATTTGATAGGAAAGTTAATGAAACATATCATCTCCAGGTTATTTCATATTTTTATCATGATGCATGTCAACCTACGTGCAGTAAGTAATACAGAGAGCCGAGGCGAAAGTCAGTGCAGAATTTCAAATATCCCCCCTACTCAAAACCAGGTTCAGAGCATCTGTAGCTGTGCATTATTGGATGCAACGATCATAGGGAATCTTATTACAGTATGGTAATAATAAAATTTTCTTGCTAATAGCCCAATAATCTATCACCGGCTATTACACTGCAACATTCCTGCTCATAAGTCACCGTGTTTACTGCTGCTTAGAAAAAAGCCCTCTGCTTTGCAGCCCATGGCAAAGCTTGCAAATATGATCCTATTACATGCAGCAGCAACTAAATATTGCTTCTCATTGATATATTAGCAATACTTGATCTCTTGAGATGTATCAAATTTATGGCTCTTCTATCAATTTTGTCAAGAAAATGGAGAGAATTCAAATTAACACAGGCGATGCAGTTGCAAGGGTGTAACGCCATCAAACGAGGCACCTGTTCAGAGAACCGCCTAAGGCTGTTATGAATCTCTTTTTTCAACAGCACGTGTGTGTTTGTATAGAGTGCATACAAATGGGCAAAGAAACTGTATTGCCTCGGGTTAATTCTCAAGCTTGCAGACGAAATAAACAGGGATGCCAAAAGAAATAAGGCTGATTCACCATGTGCACTGCAGACTTAGAGAGGAAACGTATTTGTTCGGGGGGAAAATTGAGATGACATTTTGTTATATTTAGGTACACCTTTTAGATAACACTTCACCTTGGAGTGACCCCAGCTTTAAATTGGAGAAAATGAAATTGAAAAGAAAGAAAAGGAAACAAAAAGAAAGCAGAAATGTCCTCATTATGAAATACTACAATTAAAGTTGCAATTGAATTATTCCAAACATAAACTGATCTTCATTACTGATTCATATATGCACTGATGAATGTATGTAAATGAATAACACTTAGGTCTGTGTTAATGTCATATTCTCTAAAATAGGTACATTCAAATGAGGGACAGATATGTAAATCAGCCAGAAAATTATGATCATCTACTTAAATGTAAGACTGCTACCCCTGTTCCTACCAAAACAACATCTGGTACCAATCAATCAGTATCAAAACATTTAGACCTGTGTGTTTTAAGGTCAGTCCTCCACAGATCTAACTTTTTTTTCATCTCCACATCAATGGATTGAGATCTAAAGAATGGTGAAGCAAAGGCAACATCTTAAAATTGTTATTGCATTCTTAAAAAGCATCATTTTAAATGTGGTTGAGTGCACTGAGGTGTAGCACTTCCATGCAGGGGTAAACTTGTTTAGGAATGTTTAGGTAGGTGGTATGTGTCAAAGTAACATCCACATGAATGGCAGGATCCAAGGATTCCCAGCAGAACATTGCCTGAAGCATAGTGCTGCTATCAAAGGCTTGCTGTCTTTCCACAGTGTGTGCTGGTGTGACTTCTGCTGGTAGACGAGGCAGCAATCAACATGAGAATGCATGATTTAAAAAAACACAAAAAACAAGTCACCTTTTTTCATGACTTTTTTTGCTTTGGTTCAGTTCTGATGGTCAGTCACTTATTTTAGATGTTTTTGGCAGACAACACTGTTCAGCATGAGGACCTTGACCTATATAATATACAGCAAACTGAGCTACATCAGCTCTCCAGTAGGATCAGAACATTTGACACTATGCCTAACAAAGAGTTTGTGTGATCAGAGAATTTAATGCTTACAACCAAAATAACTTTGCTTCAGAGGTAAATTTAAGCAAACAGGAACACCAAAATGTGAACAGCTTGAATAAAAGAATTAATAAAATATACATGAAGAACAAATAAGCACATTTAAAGTGAGATTATCTTACCTGACAGGACTATTTCTGCTGTCTGGATCTCGAGCTGTTACCGTGCCCACTTCTGTACCACTTGGAGAGTTTTCATAAACATCCAAGATGTAATAATCCATAGAAAAAACTGGCACTTCATCCACATCCCCCACTGTGATTTTAAGGGTGGCGGTATCTTTGAAAGAACCAAGATAGGAAAAACGAGGATCCACATGTGTGTTCGTTCCTTCAATGTGCAGAGTGTAGGTCTTCTTTCTTTCATAGTTCAAAGGCTGTTGGGAAAAGGCACCACAGGGGCCGTGAGATTAGCATGCTCATGTCATACGGCTGTTACACTCGCAGCTCTAAAATCACATTTGTACTTGTGCCAGTTTGACAAAATACAAAATCACTATGACCTTTTCAAGTTTATTACTCTAACTAACACCACTGCAGATGTATTTCCTGCCATGGAAGTATGAATACTTGAACTTTGATACAATAAAGATGAAAATCTCTCTGTGAAAGCAATTACAGGTGAAAAGACAATGTCATTTTTAAACATCTTTCTAGAAACACACAAAAACATATCCCAGTAAGAACCATGTAAAAGATAAGAAACTGCTTTCAACCCCTTTTCAATCATTAAATTGGCAATTTTATCATTATATGATAAAAACACAAATTACTAAAATAATTTCAATCATCTGTTTGGGTTTTTCTTTGAGAGTGAGACAATAATGATCATTGTTTTTTTTGTTTTTTTCTCTATAACCAGAGTACAGTTGGTCTATTCAAAAATTTTATTTAAAGTTTATTAAAATGTACTGGATGTGGAAATGCACACACAGTGTGCTGAGATTTCCTGCTGGACACTTTTTGCTCTTACTACCAATTTCACAGAAATGTAGACTAAATGTGAATGCTTTATCAACATCATCACTTCAATTTATAACTCGTACTGAATGGCTTTTCCTAGATGACCATTTTATGTCTTTTCACTGATAAATGCGCACCTAGATAATAAACGACTACTCCTCGCACATCTACCACCGACATTCTCTGCAACACTGAGAATATTCCTACTTTTTTAAGACTGATGATTCCTTCTCTTGTGTCTCTGTCTGTGGATATGGAGAACATGTTGGCGCCTTCTGAGTTTATGATGCTATACTTGATATCAGCATTGATGCCAAGGTCTTCATCGTTGGCTTTTATCTTCCCAACTGGTTTCCCAACTTGAGCTGATTCAGGGACGTACAGCTGGTAATTTTCTGTGAATGGACATTCATGCATTTTAGAAACAGCATCAAACAGTTTGAAACACAATTTGATCAGACCCACACAGTCAGATTTTTTTTAACGGGCTGAGCTAAGCAAACTGACCCTGTCACCATTTGCTCCTGGGGGAATGTCATTAAAAATTCTCTGCAGCTTTATTTAATATTAAATGCTAAGCCAAAGTTGATAGCACTGGAATGGAGCCGATGTGACTGAGGTGAATGATTCTTCAAAAATTGTTGATCTCCTTTCTTACTTTTTCTTTCTTCCTTCCTTCAACACAAATGCACAAGTCATAGCCAAGAGGGATTTTACTTTAATGAAGCAGTTTCAAAGGCTGGCATTCACAGTTTTATTATTGATTAAACGTATCATTAAAATGGAAAAATTTCAGACTCAAAAGCAAACGATTTTGGCAAAAGCTCATGTAATTATGCTAACTGTGGACAACATCAGCACAATACTTAATCTACTAAAAAAGTTTCATAGTACTATATTGAAGAGAGCTGAAAGGTCTACAACATCAAGAAGACGTCAATATCCCACAATCTACTGTCTAATTATTTTAGGAATATGTTAATATTGATTATGAATATCTCTGTGTTAAACATTTTTTTTATCCAGAATGTGATATTCTGTGAAAGAAAGTATGACACTATACTGAGTGCAACTTTGCTCCTACGTCAGATGATGTACTTCTTTTCCACTCCCATATTAAAAACACATGAAAGAATTTGTCTTTTAAATGCTGCTAAGGTTACGTAACAGCCTCAGGCAACCATCGTTGAGGTTTGCTGCTCAAGGCCATAAAAAAAAAAACAAAAAAAACAACAGAGCATGGGGTTCTACTTAAACTACTCCACAAATTGTTATGCTCAGCATCTGAGGATAAAGTATCCAGGTAAGGAGTAGCACACATTAACAATATAGATGGTTGTTTAAAATAGCCTTCCTGCTAGTCAACTGTCAAACAGGACAAAAAGCAACTATTTCCTCCAGTTAGTTTCCAATAAGGTTTACAGAAGCATTGTGATGTTTCCTTAATGCAACAGGATTTAATACAACACAGACAATGAAATAAAGTTTCAACTTGATAAAAATGGATTTAACCTTTTTTATATTCTTTTCCTTGCAAAATACCACAGCGCCAGTTAACATGTGACATCCATATTTTGTCAGGACGTACTTTGAGGAAACTTTGGCGGGTTGTCATTGACGTCTGTCAGTGTGATGTTGATGGTGGTGGAGCCAGAGAGGCCTCCCACCTGGCCTGCCATGTCTTTGGCTTGGATAACAACAGTGTAGTGTTCTCTGGCTTCCCGGTCCATGTTTGTTAAGGCAGTCCTGATGATTCCTGCAAGTTGGAAAAAAAATGTGAAAAAAGTAATAAATAAAAGAGGTAAGTTATTTATTCTCTTTCTTTTCCTTAAAAAATGTAACTCAGCAGCAAAACAAATGGAAAATTACACTGAACATTTTATGTATGCATTATTGTACTTTCTCCTACCCGCACATATCCCAGGTATGGACTACTTTGACAGAACTGTTACACTTTTGAGTCTAATCTTCTATTTCCTTTTATCCACCTTTCCAAGGTAGCCTTTTGTCATTTTCTATTAAAATTGCTTTGCAACCTTGGATCAAGAAGAAATGCATTATTCTAAGGCAGCTATGCTGTCATTTATTCATCCAGATATACAATGAGCACAGCCATGAACTTTCACAATGCTATCTCTGTGAGATAATAACACGTCTACCCACAGCAAAACTCTAACTTTACCACAAACAAGCAGAAAAGACAGGGACGGTATTTACTTCCTATCTTAGCAACAGTAACAGGATTTATTGATATAATAAGTTAACACCATGCACATATAATTATCGTTGTGCTTGTGTGCATGTCTGTACTATGTTTGTTCGTTTTTATTTGTTTTCTGGGTGTGCGTGTGTATTTCTACATCTGTTAAATGGCTGATTCACAGTTTTAGCTCTTGCATCCTACTAGCACATAGTCTGATTTAATATGTTCAGCAAGTTATATCAATGTCTCTTGTAAATCGCGCTTCTCCCCAGAGCCAGGAGCCTCTGGCCAACGTTAACCTTATGATCTTCTGAACTTGTGAACTTGGCAATAAGACATAACAGCTGTCTGAGAGCAGAAGTTGATGGCATGGCATTAATAAAAAGGCTAAAAGGGACCAGGATATATAAAAGCATGTTTCTATTCTTGTTCTTAGAACAAATAAAAACAAGCTTAAAATATTATTCCGCATCATCACAAAAAAAAAAAAAAAAAACTGTGAAAATTTACAGGGGACAAATCACTCAAAATCCAAAATATGGCAGGCATATGTTGTGGAAATGTAATATATTAGCTTAATTGCCTTGCTCTTGGTTGGTGTCTGGCTGAAAGGTCTGACCATGGGGCTCCTGAACTGATGTCGTTCTGACCTTGGTGAACCATCTGCAAGGCCAGCGTCCTTCCATCAGGAAAATGTTTAGGCAAGACCTCGGTTTTGTTTATCGTATCATAAGCAACCCAAGTCTTTAAACAAAGGTGTCTCTAAGTGACCGGGCAGAATAATTTCAGACTTCTGTGTGACAACAGATCTCTGGAGGGATTCTCACCATGTCATAACCTTGTACCATTTCTGTATGTCTTCAAAAGAAGTTGAACATACATTAAACATTAAAACATGGAGTGAGACAATACATTATTCTTAATTATTAAATTTATATTATTCTCAATCTAAAGAAACCAGTCTCCTCGTCCTAGACAGGAAAAACGGCCATTACACATGTTTATGGGAAATTAAGAAAAAAAGGTGGTGTACCTTTGTTAATTTAAGTGTACATTTTTTTATATTTTTATAGAGCCTGATATGTGTGTCAGATCAAACCTCAAATACTTCATATTCGGGAACATCAATTCTCTATCAAAAAGCTACCATTGAAAGCAATTATACAAATAGACATATTTATACTTTGCCTCTTGACAGATAAGAAAGCAAAAAAAAAAAAAAAGAAAAATGAAAAAAGATGTTACACGCATACAGTAATACTTTTGCTTTGATTTGATTTATTATGTAAATAATATAGAGACTTACAGTATAAATGCCACATTAGTTTAGCCATCATTTGAAGACTGTAATGACGAAAAATCTTTAAAATGTTTAACATTACTTATGCTTACATGAAGAAAAAATAAATAACAACACACACAAGTTAGCTAAGTTACCAGCTCATTGGGAAAACATGATAAATGTAGATGATGTTAGTGTCTGTGGAAAATAGTTTTAGTTTAACTGAAGTTACTTTCAACTTTAAACATTCCATAAAAAAGGAAAACAAAATGAAACGTGAAATGTGGTTGAATGAAAGATTTTAAAAGGTAATAGGCATAAATGCAGGTTCAAAGTTTTATTTGAGACATGGATTTCTGGAATCACTGCTTTTGATTTAACATAAAACATTAAATAAATGTTATTTTCTCCTAATGAGCTGAATATTTTAGATTGTATATTTAATTTGCAGTACTGTTTTATTTAAAAAATGTATAAATTCATTGAAATATAGTTAGAGGAATTTATTTCCCTCAATTCCATAATGTTCATTTCTATTACAAGCAGTTTGGATATTACTAAACCTCATTTCAGAGTTAATGGATGTAGCTTTATTATTTTCTTGATTTCAGAAAAGAGGCAGACATAGCTGCGTTATACAATAGGTCATTTTGCGCTCTCTTTTCTCCCGGTCTCTATAGACAGAAAGTAATCCTTTTTCCTCAGGCTGAATAATCATTAAAAGTGGGTCAAGGAGTGAGGCAACTGGCAGTATTAAGATTCAGGGGATCTAAGGTTACACATCATCTGTCACATAGAATAGACACCGGGGGTCATAGCAACTTCTGGGGAAACTGGATAAGAGGAGTGCATCAACAACGAGGCTAAATGTGTTATGATAAAAGACAAACATGGGTGGAATAATTACATATAAAAGCCAAAGGTAAAGAAAATAAGATTTAAGCAGTCTTGTAAACACTGTATTCGAGGTTTCACTTATGTCCAATGATCATGCAATTAAAGCCACAAACTACATTTATATTAAGAGTTTTTCAGTTGCATGATGGTTCTTTCTGGCCTTTGGTCTATACAAATGCTTAAAGAGTTATTTGCTTACGAGATTTTATTCTGTGTATTTCCTCTGCTAGCAAATCCTGTAAAATGGGGCAGCAAGCATCATTTTAAGGGATATAAAGGCAAACAAATGTACATTAACTTTCAGGTAGGTTCCTCTCTGACACTATTCAAATGTTTAGTTATGAATAATTTTCCATTGTTGTCCTTCTGCATGTTTCATTTTAATGTTAAGCATTGAAATTGCTCAATTTCTTAACTTCATTGTGAAAAATGAGGTATTGAATCTGCAGCACAACGAATGGATTCTAATTAGATCTGAGTAAACCATCATAGGAAATTGCAGTAAATTCCATCTGGGTATGCATAGGCAGTGACATGATGCGCTCTGTTTAATCTGTAACTGAGCTGACAGGACATTTAACTTTCTCTGTGTGACATACAAGAGACTTAAGGGAACTGCACATAAATAATAAACAGTAGCATGAACATTTGAGATTAACTGGCATCTTATTTAAAAGCAAGCAGAAATGTAAAGTCTGACTCACATCTGTAAAAAAAAGTAGTAGTGCTGTGATTCTACCCAGTGTGAATATGTTTATTTTATAATCTTTGAGAATTGTAACTTCCAGCACATCAAGCCAAAACTGACTAAATCATCTGCTTTGAATCACTGCGTTTTCTGGGAAAAGTTTTGTTTGTCCACCAAAAAGTGTTCATGCTGAAGATAATTTTACAAAAAAATGTTGTAACCAATATTAGAATATTTAAATTATTGATTGCAAATTCATATTAAAAAATATTTATATTTACAAACATTAAAGGAAGTTTAACATGATTATAGACAGACAGATAGACGGATAGACGGATAGACGGATAGACGGATCGATAGATAGATAGATAGATAGATAGATAGATAGATAGATAGATAGATAGATAGATAGATAGATAGATAGATA
>JBAMHX010000020.1:4244792-4254955 GCA_037177515.1 Pseudomugil tenellus
CCATCCATCCATCCATCCATCCATCCATCCATCCATCCATCCATCCATCCATCCATCCATCCATCCATCTATATATATATATATATTATATAATCAATCAAATAATAAATAAAAAAATTAAAGATTAAAAATTCAAGCAAATAAATGTCTTTCTTGCTTTGAGAGTACAATAAGACAATGAAAAAAAAAATCTAATTTGTCTGAAAATATTTACACATCTTACCTTCTTAGCTATTCTTTTTACTTCATGTGATATAATTTATAGGTACAAGTAGGTAATACTTGTGGAGCAATATCATAATATGAACACAAAATCATAAAATTTTGGATTTTAAACCAGTATAAGTTTTGGAAATTAAAACAGATGTGCAAACTAGGAAAGGGCACTATATTTGCTTTATTTTTCCATTGCAGAAGATGACAAAAACAAAGATAAATGATGTAAAGCTTAAGACTGATTCTCACTTTTATTTAGCTATTCAGTGTAAAAGCCACTGCAGTTCAATTTAACACTTCAAGTGTTGCTCAAATGGCATTACAGGCTTCATTGACCCATTATAATTGCATGATGAGTGCATTGTAATAGCAGTCCAGGCTTATTTAATACTCTGGCGTATACTCTGTATAAGCATTGTAGTGTGATTAGAGATATAAGCTGTATGATGCGTCTTCTGGACACTTGCTTCGTTGTGTTCCCATAAAAATCCCTGCAGATATTTTATTTATTTATTTATTTCTTGGAAATGTATCGGAGCGGTGCGTAATGTCAGCTATAATTAAGCATGAACCTAACAGCATGCTTACGTATCTGAATCAATGTCAAACCTGGAGTCACATTTTTATCTGGGGTTCATCAATCCAATGATTGCTTTAGAAGCTGGGCTGGTACCAAAAAAGTAATACTAATTGGTATATTATTTAAGCAATGAACCGTGACTTTTACTGTACAAAAGTACGTGTGAAGAAAAAAACCTAATCTTTGGCCTTGCATAATAACTTTTTCTACTTGTACTTCTCATACATTGCACTATGTTAAGAGAGTAGGTGTACTTTTTTGTGTGTTTGATACTGTAGTACGGGCTCATGATGCTTATTCTAATGAAAGGGATGCACTTATTAAGCACTTCTGATGGATTGTAAAATGTGCTTGGGTCTTCTCATAATACACTTCAACTTAAGTGTTATAGTACAATAGATGTGCTGAATATTCAGAGATTTAACATCATTACACCTGCATTAAATGGTCTGATTGTACAAATTACACTCAGTTCTTAAGGTTAGCCTGGTAAATGTGTGTTTTTTCTGAAAATGACTTTAAATAACATTTTCACAATCACAGTTAATCAGGTGGAAAAAGCTTTTTCAAATGTTTTTAGGTTTTACTGCATTCCACTCAAGTCATAGCCCCATTTGTCACTAAAGAAAAACGTAAGTTCCATAGAAACCCTTGTTGCACTTTTGCCTTTCTAACAGTATCTGTTGCAAAATCATAGCTGAGGCCGAACACATTTCTGACTGAAAAGGCTATTCAGTATTGCAATTTCTGAAGTGTTGTATTTGTAGTGCTTCATTCCTGTAGCAACAAATTTGGTGGACCTGCTGGGAATTTTTAGAACAGGTTCAACAACATCACCATTACTGACTCATGGCCATGAAGCTCTTGTTTACTCTTGACATTCCAATTTTGAGTTAATGGAAGTAAAAATCTCCTTTTTTCATGGTGGCTTTTGAAAGTTTCTCCTGTGCCAGTAATGCATATGAATAAACAAAGTCTGATAAACATTTCCCATCAATTTCCTTCATGCGTAGGTTAATGAGTTTAACCTTAAACTTTCACAGAAGGTAAAAACTGGATCTTAGGAAGTTTTAGGCTTTTTTTTTACCTGATTTGACACAAAAGGGTATGTTACTGATATTTCCATGTTTTGATTCTACTTAACGGTGGCTCCAAGTGAGCCATATTGATACTATACAGTGATGTGGTACTTGAGTTAGATTTACAACAGAGGTGTTTGTGCTCAGTGCAAAATTTATTCAAAGATGAATAACTCTTCTCACATCCTTCAGAAAATGCTGGCATACCTGAATCTTTATATGGGATCAGAGGATCATTTTATTCTATTTAGAATTTGCTCTGAATTTCTTACAAAACAACTGTCTGTCTTGTTTATGCTTCTGTATGTACAGATCCCCCTTTTCTCCATAAGTCTACCCACAGTCCTATTTGACATCCTCTTTTAATATAGAACTTAAGTTTCAATCCGTCTAGCTCTTTTCACCTTGCTTAGCTCATTGCTAACATCATAACATATAATTTACTTTTATAAAGATCAATCTTGGTCTCCAACCTGAATTTTGAAAGAAATAATTAAACATAAGAGCTGCAAATAAAATGAAATGCTTTACGGGATGGAATAAAGACACACAGATTTTTGACTGTTTACAAAATACCACAGGAGAGGTCTTGTGAGCATGTAGAATGTGTTAATCATTTCAAAAGTCATTTGCATTTTATGATGAGTGTGAATCCCTTCAATTCTATTATGTAGATAAAACTACTTCACATTAAGTGATTTTACTCAACAGAACTGCTAAAAAGTCCATATAAACCTATTGCTGATGTAGGCAAAGCAAGACTCTGCTCCACTTAAAAAAATCAACTAGAAATTCTCTAAAAGTGAAATATTCTTTTAAAAATCACAGCAAGAAGTCGATAAACCTGCTATAAAGAATTAAAAAATATGATTGTACCAATGAGAAGCAGGGTTGATGCAGATGCACCAAACTAATCAATTAAGACAGGAAAAAGAACATCACAACCAATTAGCCACCACACTGCAAGACAGGCTCTTTCTACACTTGGAAGCCCCAGTATTGACAACAGTTGGGAGGTTGGGGTGGGGGGGATTAGTGCTCTGAAGTGTGAGGACAGTTGATTGTTACAGCCGATTTAATGCTGGAGACACCGAACCAAAAAGGAATTGCTTTAATGGACATGAGCAAAAGATGGGGCGGGCAGAAAAAAATAGAACAAGCTTAATTATTTTCCCCTTCACAGGGTTTGATTTCATCCTTTGGGTCATCAATTGTGATTGATTTTTTTGGTGCAACTGATGATGAAGTTTACTGCAAAACTTAAAAAAGTCTTGTTAGAAGTCAACAAAAGATGCCAAGTTATATTTTTCCCAATACGAATCCATGTAGAAGCACATTTTAAATAATGGAAACCAGTTATTAATGCTGAAACAATCATAATTAATCTATTAATTAATTACTCTATCTTAATAATGTCATAAGATATGTTACACATGTGGCAATTATTCAACATATATGTACATGACTATGTTAGACATAAAAGCTGCAGTCATGTCCAGTTTCTGTGTTCATGCAAACTGATGAGTGCAACCAAGAAAATACTGGTTCCTGTTGAGGTCTGCATGCTTAATCAGTGCTTTCCATCTTCCTCTCGCATTAAGCTTGTGAAGTTCTTTTCCTTTACATTCTTTTCAGGTGGTTATTACATACAGACTGAAATAAATGTGTGCAGTAAACTGTCAGAGCTATAATACGACTATCTTCTAGTACATTTGAAGCAAAATAACTCCGACAGCAGTAAGGCCACCACTTGGACAATCGAAATATCCTTTTGAAATATCAGAGCACACTTGTGTGCTATGGTGCCGAGAGGCAGAATCCACCGGACTGAGAAAATGGTGGCTTTTGTTCAATTGAGCTAAAAAAAGAACTGGAGAACAAAGAAATAAAACATAGATGTTCACCACATCATGCTGAGCATGCAAGGAGTAGCTGTCTCAGTGGAGGTGGGTAGAGGCTTTACTTTCCTCCACGATGCGTTAGAGTCCATAGTCTCAATGGCAGGGATTGCTGTGGAGGCAATATTGAGTGCTTTCTAAAGACCTGCCCACCCGGGAGGGGAAACCATCACAGCAACCAGAGGAAAAAAGATGAAAAAGAGAACTCGGCTGGCTTACAGAAGATCAAACATACTGGAGAACATTATCACAGAGAGGACAAACGGTAACGCTGCACAGGGTAATAAATGTTTGATCGCAGTTCTACCAAGGCGTTTGGTTATGAATGCTTGTGCATTGTACACAGAGATGATGCCAAAAGTCTCCCAGTAACTTCCATTCATTTCACAACCAGGATAAAAATGTTTTGTTTTAAATGTAAAAAAATGTAAAAAGCTACAAACATCTAAATTTAACCTTTATTTTTTCTTTCAAACCACAGGAAACACTGTTATTGACAGTGTGGAATCATAAATTAAGGGTCCAGTTAACAGAGTTACTCACCCATTTCAGACATTTCAGGCACCGTAGCTACAAAGGGTCCATCTGGAAATGTTGGTGCATTGTCATTGATGTCTTGTACTTTGATGATGAATTCTGACTTTGGTTCCAGGGCCTCTTCTGTGTAGCGGTCCAGTGCTTGTGCATGCAAGACATAATGTGTTTTCCTTTCCCGATCCAGGCTCTTGGTGGCATGAATATCTCCTGTCACTTCATCGATGATAAATATAGTCCCAGCTCCCTCTCCGCTCAGAATGTACCTGACAGAGCCATCGCCTTTATCCGAGTTTGAGTGAAGCTGCAAGGAAAAACCATACAGAGGGTGTAAGGATGCGGAAATAAAAGGACACTAGCAAAACTTCTTCTCATGGTAAATTTCTATCATGGTTTTAAAATTCTGATAGAAAATTTGTTGAAAATATAAAAGTTCACTGCTATCAGATTGTCACTTCAAGTGACACCCTAAACATCTAGTTAACTTGGTGTTTTACACACAAAAAAAATATTCTTTTAAATTATCCTTAACCTTTCTGATTAGGGCTGTGTTGAAAAGATTGATTAATCGATTCTGAATCGATTCTCATATCAGTTCCTAAAGAATGATTCATAAGTCAATAGATCGATTTATTTAATACATTTCCCTTGGTGAATTGGATGGATATTTCTATAGCCACAGATCTAAGGTGGTAAAACACCATGTACCAACATGTTTTGTAGTTTTCATTATTTTCATTTAGTTGTAATGCTTTAGTTACTATTGTATTTCCTTGTCGAATGTCAATATAATCCTAGTATTGATATGTTTCATAACTATATATACATATAATTTAACAAAAATTTTTTTAATAACATTGAACAAAATCCATATCTGATCAGAACAGATCAGATTGAATCGTGAAAATTGATTCTAAATCTGGGGAATCGTAATTGAATCGATTTTTGAAATCTGAATCAATACCCAGCCCTATTTCTGATGGCTGTATAACTTATTTTAAAACGTATTTAATGGAGAGTGGTATCTGGTCCAGGATGCCTCTCGCCCAATGATCGCTGGGATAGGCTCCAGCTACCTGTATCCCTTCATTGGAATAAGCGGTACAGATAATGGATGGATAATTAGAGATGGACATTTTCAATGATTTTTCAATTCTACTAGTCAGGCCAATTAAAACTGATTAGTCAATTAGTAGTGATTTCATCAAGAATGCAATGAAACATTTAATCTAGATGGAAGTTGTAAAT
The DNA here is from genome assembly GCA_037177515.1 of Pseudomugil tenellus. Classification (NCBI taxonomy): domain Eukaryota; kingdom Metazoa; phylum Chordata; class Actinopteri; order Atheriniformes; family Pseudomugilidae; genus Pseudomugil; species Pseudomugil tenellus. Next base: position 4,250,348 of record JBAMHX010000020.1, read on the forward strand.
TGCATGTAAAATATTTTCATATAGTGTGTCCATCCATTCATCAATTTTCTACTGCTTATTCCCGAACAGGGTCGCGGGGGGGCTGAAGCCAATCCCAGCTAACAATGGGCGAGGTGCGGGGTACACCCTGGACAGGTCACCAGGCTATCACAGGGCCTCTATAGTGTGTGCTTTTCTTTTTTTATTTCAAATAATTCATCTATTTATTTTAAACATTCTGTAGGCTGCAGTGTCCTTGTACAGAATGAAGATGAGAAAGTGTGTCAGAGAAACATTGAGACCGAACCTGAGCTGGCTGCATGAAGAGGTTGTATCCCTCCATGGGATGGCTGCAGTGGCAGCTCAACTAACTAACGTGCCCACAGGAGAGTTCAGCAACAACAACAACATATTGTTCTTCTTAATATTTCTGTCTGGTCTTTTTACTCCTGAAGTGCAACATTTTTTATGACGGTTTAGTAACCACACTGCTCTAGTCTGTTGGTGCAAACTCCAACAGAACCAGATGGAAAATATTGCAGCTTCCTCCTCTAACATGAGGTTTGTGAGGTGACTCCTCCTGGGCTGAAGCTGCAGCTACCTTTGGGGTTATCTCCCTTATCTTTGCAGAGCAGTAGTAAAGAAGACACAGCATCCTGCTTGCAACCAGAACAGCTGTGGTATTTATTGATGAAGCCTGCAGCAAGAACTGGACATTCCCCACTAAAAAGGCAGTTTCTCACAGCTTTAAAGGCAGAGTTGTGCTCCCTGAGTAATAACTATGTTTGTTTCAAGCATGGTTTTATGTTGCCACCCTTCATACATACTTCCATGCATATTTTATATTGCCTTGGTTGATAAGTCAATTGATCTTCCAGCTCGTAATGATGAGGTCACAGTTTACTTCCTGATCTCAGGTTCAGGAACCAGTTGATGAAAGCAGTGCACCACTGTAAAAGGTGTTCGCAACCGCCCAACACACACACACAGATTTTTTTTCAAAAGCTGCCACCATTTCGACAGTTGGGATACTTGTATCCTTCTTCTGCATCTCCTCTGGTCACATTTCAGCTGGTCAACACTGCACCTGGTTTCCAATGTCAGTGCTCCACTTGCTGCATTAAGCAACGGATCACAGTAAGCCCCTCCCAAGAAAGAAATAAAGCAAAATACTGTACATTTATATTATGTGTCTTCTGAGTTGATCAGAAATTGGCCTAAATGCTAACCTGCACTGTATTAGATCACCTAACTCACTCTTTTTCTGTAGATATGATACATAATTCATCAAAAAGAAAGCAGTTGACTTGTCTTCGACTAGTTGATTAGTCATGTGTATCCCTATAAATAATCGATAATATATTACATTTAAGCTCTGAATTCAGACAAACGCTTAGCTGAGTTACAATAATTTATGATCTACTAGTCTACTCTCCTGTCTTTTCCATTTTCTCTCAACAACCCCCCACCCCATTCAGAAAGTGCCAACATCTAACTTTGAAATCACATTATTCAGAATTCCTCTCTCAAGCTTAACTATGCCCAAACATCCGTGTAGAAATGCATCTTCCGAGATTAAAGGTTTGGAGGAAATCCTTACAAGACGTTAAGAGATGGAGGAGCATTGCCTTTTTTCTCACCAGGACTCAGAGGAATCAGGGGGAAACCAAACCATTGGTTCAGCCATAATTGATACCAAGAGGATTAAGACTTTCATGGAGCAGCTCAGCTCGGTTGAAGTTTTTAAACTTTATAAATATATTTTACAATGCAAGTGAATTTAAAAAGCAGCATGCTGTGGTAATGTCATTATTTAAAACATTTCAATTCTGCTCATGAATAAAACAATCCATACTGATGTAGATTCACATACTGGCTACACTGGTGGTAGAATTACATCTCTGTGGACTCAAAGTTGTGAGACGTGAACACACCTTTGAATTCCAAAGCACTGCATAGTGTAGCATCAAACAAGGTTTATTTAATTCTTTGCAGGATCAAACATGCACATGATTCCATTTAATGAATAAATAATAACAGGTATGTAAATATTGTATAAAAATGGTTGTCGAGATGAGGAGAAGAAACAAGAATTACAGAAATAACTAGAAAAGCACTTGCTGACCTCCCCTAAGCCACACAGTTCCCCAACCCCATCCACCCCCTGCCAGATGACCTCCAAATTTTAATCAAGACTTCCTGGTCCCAGAACAGAAATATCCTGAAAATTTCATGAGAATCTGTCCATAACCTTTTGAGTTATGTTGCAAACTAACAGACAGACAAACCAACGGTGGCAAAAACATGATCACCTTGGCCGAGGTAATTAAAATAGCTAAAGTAATTCCAGATGGCATGGTGCTGTTAAAACTGACTAATCACATCTCAATAAATGGTTTACAGTTTGTAGCAATAAATGACATCTACAACTAAAACTGACTCATTTGCTGAGTTAATGGTTGTGAAAGGCGAGACAGCAGTATAAGCTATAGATGAGATAAGAAAATTCTAAATATGATGCTTTTTTCTGCTTAGTCATCTAGAAGATGAATAAATAAAAGAAAAACAGAGCCAGCAAGCCATAGTTGTACATTTATAGCAATTAGACCAATTTCCTAGAATATATACTGAAGCAATGGAAGACACATTACAGCAACGTAACTGTGCTGGTAATTTTTCTTCCCAGCCAAAGGGGGCGAACTTCCAACGTTTACCCCTTAGTCAGAAGAAAAATGAAAAGCACCTCTTTAGTGTGGATTTTGTGGAAGTGATTGAAATGGCTGCTGTTTCTCTGAGATACAATCCTCATCCATCTAAGTTTTTTAGTATACGGAAAGCATTCTTTGTAAGAATACTGTAAAATAGAGATTGGAAAGATGGAAAGAGATTGGAAAGAATGGAAAGAGTAGAATGTTTAATACTTTATCATTTTAAAACATTTATGTTAATTGTAATGTTGATACTCTACAGTTAACATTTAATATAAACGTAATATATTTGAGTTGTAAACATACAAATATTATTTTTTATAGTTTTCATTCTGTCAACAATGTCATAGACACGTCAATAAAGAAGGCACACCTGACCAATAACGTTAAGCTAATAAGCTTTGCATGTTGTTGTTTGTTCAGCTGGCAGCAAACTTAAAAATTAATAACATGCACATGATATATAATGGAGGTTAAGATATTAATACGATTACTAAACCAGAAGGATGGTCATTTAGATGTGTATATATGCTATACAGGTGTATATAGAGGTGTGTATATGCTAATTTGAGCTTAATTGTAAAAACTTAGCAGCCATGTTTTGGATCTTTTGTTCTTTTTTGTTTGCTCTTTGTAAACAGGGTTTTGATATCAAGATTGGGACACATCCACATTGTTTACGAGTACAAACTAGGGCTGAGGACAAGATGGTCTACTTTCACAGTAACCTATATATAGATGCCATTTATCATTATCAGCCAGTAGTTAATACATAGAGAGTTTTACACACTGGTATTGATGAATTATTGCTACACTATACGTTTTTTTTGTTTCTTTGTCTGTCAAGTTATTGACAACTTCCACATTCTTCCAATTTACCTTCATGCTATTATAAAAAACAGTGAAGTTGTGAAGTACATGCATTAAAAAAAGCTTATTATTAGCTAATTAAAATACACAGCTATTTATATACACATACAGCATATCTCCTACAGGTTCAGCAGTGTAGGTGCTAATGCCACATCTAGTCAAAACCTGACCTAGCAAATGAATTTCCAATTAGACCTCTGCTTTTGATTGCAGGCCTTACTCTTGATGAGTATAAACTGTCCTTTTTGTTGTAAATATCAGGCTTGTAATTAGATAAGGAGTAAAAGATCCTGTTGGATATGCTAGTTAATCAGTTGCTAAACTGCATTAAAATGTGACACAATTACAAAAGTGTAAAGACAAAGAAATCAAACTCTGGCTTGCACATCGATAGCAAAGCATATGGACTCTTTGTTGACATAGTGTTGCCCACTTCTGTCTGCTATCTGTGAATTTACTTCCAGACTTTAAAAATACTGAGCTCCACAGCTGGTTGAAGTTAGATAATCAATTCTAACCAATAAATTCACGATTTAAAGGTAGTGGATTTGAGTTATTACTTAGCAACAGACAACGTCCATTTCTACAACAAGCATATATCCACATCCGTTCAGTAGTAGTCTACTCCACCTCATAAATGTAATTTTGCCTCTGGTCAGGCTGCTAATTTAGCCATTGACTTCTCCTACAAGAGTCAATAAATCATGCACAGCAAAATGTGAACCAATGATGCATATGGTGACTACTGAGTTCCAAAATCTATGGGTGATAAAATCTTCAACAGGTTGGTAGCTAGTACACAAACATCGCATGATAGAAAAGCAACAGGATCCAGCTGCTGAACAAATCGAGTTAATCTAGCAAGGATGTGTTTTTAACATGTATTATGGTTGTCACCATAAAGGAAAGTTACATTTTTATTATTTATAAATACAGTCTTAAACTATTAAGCCTACACAGCTGATTCAAGGAACATCAATAGATAGATAGATAGATAGATAGATAGATAGATAGATAGATAGATAGATAGATAGATAGATAGATAGATAGA
>JBAMHX010000020.1:4271889-4310929 GCA_037177515.1 Pseudomugil tenellus
TTAATAGCCTCACGGACCACTAGGTGTCACTCGCGGACCACTGGTGGTCCGGGGACCACACTTTGAGAAAGGCTGGTCTACAACGTTGCCTGCAAGATGACATACTGAAGGAGATCAGACATTTATTTAGTTTTACTCTGTCACCTTAAATTTGTGGTTAAGTAATACATGACCCCTTATATGAACATACACTATGTAACTGCTGACTGGACCCTGAAATGCAAATGTTTGAAGACCAGATATGTTCCAGATAACCACACTGCCCCTGAAGACCATAAACTGGCCTGTGCATCAAGGTAAATGTTCTTTAGAAATTAATGTTTATTCTTAAGAGTGTACTTTGCGTTATTACAGCTAAAAATGACAACATTAAGTGCTTAGCGCAATATTATCGTTTATCGCAATAATTTCTGAGACAATTAATTACACAGCAAAATTTGTTATCGTGACAGGCCTACTTATAAACTCCCTTTTGTATGAAAATACACCCAGTACTGGTATAAGCCAGTAAGAGCCAGATCTACTATACATTTGCTCTCATAAGAGGATTAGAAAAGATCCAATGTCTGAATCTCAATCTTGTCAAATCAGAACATTCAGAAAGACCACAGTTGAGAAAGTTTATCTTGACAGATCACAAAGTTGGTCTCATTTCCTCTGCAAACCAATGTGAGAAATTTAGCTGTTTACACAGCTTAAAAAGTGTTTCCCAAATGCTGAATGGTATGCGGTATGTAAAAGCAGAAACAGTTCATGTAGGATCTTTAAAAAGCAAACGGTACTCTTAAAAAAACAATCAAAACAAATAAAACTGCAATGTTCATACAGGTAGCCACAAATGCATTTAATATATTCAGCTTAAAATAAGAAGTGCATATTTCTATCCAACTGGCTCTGCTTTGGCTTAAGATTGATGTTGAAGATATTGTTATTATTTTTGTCTTATTAATTGTGCAGAATTGACATAATGGACATTAACTTTAATCTCCATAAACCCATCACTTCTTCTGTAGAATACAAGCAGAGGGTTGGTGCTATTGTAGCATCTTTGTGGGGACGTAGCCTGAATGTTTGTGGTGAAGGCAGAAAGAAATAGGTTTGGGGCCCCGACTAAGGCACCAAAGTAATCACCAAAGTAATGTCTTAGCAAAGAAGCTATGCGTAAGTTAAGTGCATCTGTTAAGTTTAGGAAATATAGATGAATGACACAGACATATTCAAATGACTTATACTACAGCCATGACTGAGAAACAAAGGGATTGCTTTGTTTGCAACAATCTGCAGGAACGTTTGTGTTAAAGGGGCTTTGCGGTGAAACTGAATGTGGAACAGAACACATCTTCAGTCACTTATTCCCACTCATCATCTTTTACAATCTAACCATTAAATCATTGTGCCCACAGTTAAAAAGAAAACAGATGGTTTGAAGAACTGTTTTATGGTTGTCTAGAACCATCTAGGAGGTGGCTGTCTCGAGAAGAGGAAGACTGAGAACAACTTGAATGGAAATTAAATTTAGCTTATATTGTGTGTTTGAGACACTTCTAGTCATGAGAGCAATAGTAAAGTATGAAAATGGTGGTGATGCCAGGGATTGAACTAAATATATTACAGTTATTCATAACTTATTTCTAACTTTAAATATCTGTTCCTATTAGCTAAATGCAGCCAAAAAATCTGACAGTGTCAATGAAACTGATTTTTCCATATGACACCATAGAAAATGTCATTGTTTTATTAAGTGACTGTCGCTATGAAAAAGAGATCCTCTAATTACGACTTATCTCAAATCTTAAAGAAACTTTTTTATTTACAGTATATCTCTGACCTAATGTTAATTCAGTTGCCTCATTGTACTTAAGTAACATAGCCTTTAAATGAAAATATAGGCCTTACAATATATCTGTAGGTGTGGTCAGTTAATAGACAATGCACATATATGGCTTTCAATGACAGTTATGAACAAACAACTCTTTTGGCCATTTTAAATCTGGCTCGGTTTAATGGCGACTAATGTCTGTTCCACTTCCATCATAAGTGTACTTATGGCAACGCAACAGCCCTAACACTTTTACACAAGAAGAAAGAAAGAAGAGAGAGAAAAAGAAATCTAAATGCATCCATTATGATCTCATGAGAGAAATTTGAGTCGACAGAAAGTGCAAAGAATAAAAAAGAGGCCTGTGCCTCCTCCAAGTAATAGGATGTACCACAGTCTTAAACTGCCTCCTTATAGTAGTGAGTTGGTTTACCATTCAAAAGCTGTGGCAGAATAGAAGCTTCATGGGGATTATCTAGAGGACAAATACATGTATTTGATATTTAACAGGATATAGGCGCTGCAGACTTCAAAGTCTGCTGCTGCCTATCTCTTACAATGCATATGATGAAAAAGAGGCATTAGCGCAACTTTTGACTACCACATACTTTGAAGAATAATCACAGAATAATTTTTCTTACAAAATAAATATTTTTACACATATGTCTTAAGAAGTGCTTTGAACCTCATAAGTAATCCCCATACTTCAAATATCTCCATGCAAATACTCAGCTCAGCTGGATGAACTCATGGTTGTTGGCCATGTTGACAAAGTGCATTGGTGGTAATGGGTAATACCTATTGCCAGACGAAGCACTGAGGGGGAAGGCAAAGTCTGTTCCACATCGACTTGGATTAAAGCAGTGGAGGATAAATACTCAGCCGCACACTAAACACTTGTAATCTGGAAGACGATTCTCATCTGCATAGGCACAGCTACGCCCAAATCCTGCTTTGGCTGCTCTCTTCTTTTACCTGACAAATGATATCCAAGCCCACACAGAATACTAATGTACAAGTCTTTCTGAATAAGCTGTATCATAGATTTTGAGGTTTTTCTGATTTAAAAACACAACCAAATGAAACTGAAGATTTGCTTGCAGAGTCAAAAATAATTTGAGATGTTAGTAACACTTTCTAAAGTCAGAGTGGGAATATATTCTTCTATGGCTTTTCTTTTACTACCCGGGGCTCAATTCAATCAGTCTTCTAATTGTGTGATCATCATACTGATTTAGAGCAAACTACATTTGAGGGAGCCATGAAATCAACAGCATACGGCTCCGTCAAAGAAAATAATTTCTCGCTTTTTATGATGATGATATTGTTTTGAGCAGGCCTCTGCCCAGAGCATGTTTTTACATGTGCAGAGTTTAACAGGATGGGTTATGCATGACAGCAGCCAGAGAGATTTTCTGAAAGAAAAAAGTTATATGCTACACTTATATGCCCATTTAATTTTGTTTCAGAACAGGTTTGTTTGTGCCATAACTTGATTTGAGTGTTCAGGCAAATTCATGCTGTGATTATAGCAATCCCAAATGTTCTACCATAGTATAGAAGGAAATGGTTGATGGTATTATATCTTGTTGTTACATTAAAACAAATCCAAACACATAGATGAATCCAAAATCTAAGTGATCCTATAAACATTCTTTTGCACTGCCCAAGTGGCATCCAACAAAATTATACATAGATATTCTATATTGTAGAAAGCAGCTTACAGAGAGCAGTTAAACTAAACTCTGGTGGCTCACAGCATTAAAGTATCCTTTTCACAGCATCTTGCGGAGGATGATGGAGGAAACCACATAGTGGCAGTAGCTCCATGTCTTCCATTTCTACATTGTCAGTGCTTTAAGCATGTGGGTAAAGAAACTCTACACTTAGTGGTATTAACACATTTGCTTCTGATTTGTTTTGTTTTTTTAAACAAATTTGTCTTTTCAGTATTTTAATTTCCTGCTCATGTCAGTTTGTGGATCATTGTATAAGTTACAGGCAACATACTGTGAATTTTATACATTGAGTAGAAAGAGCACCGCCATTTAGCATGCTAACATTTTCTCTTGTAGCAAAGGTGACGATTGACTATTGACTACAGGAACTCGTAGATGTAGCCGAGGTGTTGTGGGAGGCAAGTTTAGTGACCTTAGGATTAAGTTTCCGATTTTTGTAGACAGTGTAGTTGTGTTGGCTCCGATCTCAACTCTCACTAGAGTGATTTGCAGCCCAGTGTGAAGCGGCTGGGATGAGAATAAACACCTGAAGTCTGAGAACATTCCTCTAATCAAGGGTGGAACACCCACTCCGGGTCAGAAATTAGATCTTCCCCCAGTGGAGAAGTTCAAATATGTAGGGTACTTATTCATAAGTGGGAGAAGATTTGAAAAAGTGACCAACTGGTGGATCAGTGTGGTGTCCGCAGTGATGTGGACTCTGCATCAGTCCATCATCATGGTGAAGAAGTTGAACCTTTGGTGATGAGCTGAGGGTAAAGAATCTGATTACAAATACAAGCAGCAGAGAAATAGGGCAACTATCTACTCTACAACTCAGAAGATTCTGGAGGATGGGCTCAGAGTAGAACTGCTGCTTCTCTGCACTGAAAGGACCTGAATAAGGTGTTTCAAGCATTTGGCTTTGAAGGCCTTTGGATCGCTCCCTTGAGAGATTTTCCAAGTATGTTCCAATAGGACAAGGTGCCAGGGAAGACCCAGAACATGTTGAAGGGACTATCAGCCGAATTTACTAAGATTTCATTTTCCGTGTACAAATTAGCGTGTGGCATCTAGAATTTAGCGTGTTAGGCGGGGCCGTGATTAATATGTGATCTACTAAGATTGCTCACACAAATGACAGCGGGTGCAAAGTGTTGGAGACACGCCTATATAAATGAGGATTTAGCGTATGTCATGGTTTTTTAACTGCAAGCGAAAATACAAGTTTGATCTGATGGAATTAAAGGTGTTGGTGGAAGAAAACAACAAATATTCTAAAGAGCTACAGTAAAGACACTTGACAGCAGCTCAAAAGAATGTCGGATATGATGCCAAAGGCATCACATACCCACTGCACATTCAACGAATGGGTGTGTTTTTGGTTTCTGTATATATGCTCAGAGTTTATAAACCTCGCCATCCGGCACGATATTGCATTTAGGAATTCAGTCAACACATGTAAAAGACGTGACTGAGAGATCCCTGCTGTGTTGGCTACTGTACGCTGGAATGACCCAGATGCCAAAAACTTGCCAGGAGTTTAATTATTGCAGGTATTGCATGAGTTCCTCCAACAGCTCCAAAACAGCAAGGAGCAAGCAATTAGTTCCTCTCTCATTCCAAACATGTTAACACGAAGAGGAAATATGTGTTCTCTCCGTCGTCTTTAATTATTTCTATGTCTTTGTTTTGCAACAATCACTGCAGGCATGTGTGCGCAATTACCTATTGCCGCCGTCTGCACGTCTTTTTGATAAGTGCTAAATATAGACGCAGTTTCTACCAACAAAATTACTTTCAGGTTTGATAAATCGCTTTACGTGTGCTAAAATCATATATTTACATGTTCTCCTCCCACTCCACGCAAAATTGCGTGTGAACGCCCCAATTTACATGTTCATTGAGGCAAACGTACTAACTCGAGGAGGACGCGCAATTTTGCACCTTTGGAAGACACAAACCTGCTCTGGGCTCTGCCACCGACACACCCACTCCAGACAGACTCCAGCGCAGCCAGTCTCCTGATTATTGATCACCTCCACCTGTCGCCAATTCCCTCCAATATTTAAGCAGCAGCAGTTCACTCATCCCCTGTCGGACCTCGTACAAGCTTCAAAGCACATTCCCAGTTACCTTTCCCGGTCCCGGCTCTCTTACCTAAATGATCTGACTCTTGCTCTTGAACGGATTTCCTAGTATTGACTCCTGCTTCCTCTTCTGACGCCGATCATAGCCTGCTTCTCTGGATCTCCCGGTTTTGACCCCAGCTTGCATCTTCGACTGTGTTCCTAGCCCGCTCCCTGGATCTCTTGGGTACGATATCTGCCTGATTCATTGTCTCTGCCTCCTGCCTGTCCCACGCCTTCCTGTCTCTGGACCTGCCGGACTCGACCTTCGCCTGATTATCTCTTTTGAATCATCCTGCACACTCTCCCCCTGATGAACATCTTGTATTCAATAAATCATTGTAAACTCTCATTCAATGTCTGAGGTCCTACGTTACAAAACCCTTTTACTCACTGTTAGTAGATCAGTTTGTAGTTTTATTAGCGTGTGCAGTGGGTTTGCATGCATTTTAGTACATGCAAACCTTTAGTAAATCTGGTCCTATGTCTCTTGAGCTTGGGAACACCTCAGGATTCCTCCAAGGGAGCCTGAACAAGTTACCAAGGAGTGGAAAGTCTTTCCTGATAATGTTACTGCCCAGTGGCCCAATCCTGGATAAGTAATGGTATTAGGATGCATAGATGGACAGCTTTTTTTGTACTTTTTTCAAACTTTGCTTTTGTTTGTATTAGAGAGTATGTTATGCTGATATTTCTATCAATAAGTGTTTCTTCTTGTAATTGTTTTTAGGTGTGAGTGTGTGGAGGGAGGGGGAGTGCCGTAAAGTGGCTCTATGTAAGTGTCTGACCTTAAAAATGTGATGGCAAAGTAAAGTTTGTTACGTACATTTTCTAAAGCCATTGTTGGTCAGCTGTATCCCAAGCTGGAGAAACTGCATTTTGTAAATTTAACTTCCAGCTACATTCCCTTTACAACTGGGTTTGGCTGTAGGTTCCTCATCATTTGCTACCAACTGGATAATAACACACTGGCAACTCCAAATATGTGTTGTGGCTAATTTAGCAAATAAATGTAAGAGTACATTTTTGGAGGCAAATACGTGAGGCAAAAAGAAAGTGGGAAAGGGACGAGATGGATGCCAAATTACCCTTCATTAGCGGGCACCTCAAAGAGAAATTCTAGCAAGGCACAATAGTGCTTTAAAGAAGTGTGGAAGTTTCATTTCGTAAGTTTAAGGCATATATCTCAATGCCACACTCTAAATTAGAGGTCTGAGTAGTGTGCAGTCTGATATTAGAGAACCTTTGATGAATTTGTTTAGTTTAACAGAATTTACCATATACATATATTCATGTATCATCATTCTCTATTGCCTGTGCGATGAGAAAAAAAGCATTATATTTCTACCCTTTGTTTTCCTGCTAACAGATATACTAAATCAAGGATCATAGTTAAATAAACAACTTAAAGTTGATAAGACCTTAGCTGGAAAGGAACCACCTTATTTCATGACAGTGGTAGCTGAAACCCTTGAAAGAAGTGAAAAATGAAATAAAATGGAAGACAGCAAGATGCTGAGAAAACCACGGAGGAGATTTTCAGCTCAGTCCAGCGGAGAGGGAGAACAAGCTCTTGTCGCCTGCTGCTAATAGCTAATGTTTTGCCCTCCTGCTGAGAGCTCATCCACTGCATTTGATTTCACATCTTTGGCTCTCTGACGATGTCAAATAGTAGAAAGCAGAGGGGCAGGTCAAAACACATATCACTGAGCCACTGCTCGATTTTCAGAACAAAGAGATTTGACCGCAGTAAGACAACCACAGACAAAAAGCCTCTCGACTTTTCACCTCATTCAAAAGAAACAAACACAAACACTCTCCACCCATTTGTAGGATTTGTTGTTTGTAGTCTCAGGCGCTGTTACACTGAGCTTGTCAAAGTAAACATTAGGCCTGAAGTGAAGAACAGGAAACAAGAGAGGAAAAAGCAGTTTCACAACATTATGTGTTTATGTGAAATCAGAGCAAACCACTGCTGGCATGTTCCAGACATGAATGTCAATTTATTTGATGTTTCTCATGGTTATTTTTTTAATCACAAAGCCCTTTCCATGAACAACAAACAATCAAAATAACGAAAATAATCAACTGCAATTAACATTTTAACAGATTTATATACACATGTATATATATACACATGTATGTGTCTCTGGAATCTGTGTCCAAAGTAGCTGAATACATGATTTTGCAAACAATGCATTCAGCCCAGTCGAGAACACGCATTCTGTGGCACGGACACTGATGCGTCCCCGATTCTATCACAGTTGCTGGCTTTTGCACCTTTAGTCTTGAAAGTGTTTGTCATACTTGGCACACAGAAAAACATGTCAGTCATTTCCCAAAGGCAACTGACTAATCTGAATATAGAAACAGGTGCTCATGTGAGCACATATCCACAGAATTACATGGATTCCTCCATGTGCATTGCACTTTCTGGTGAAATGTCTAGATGCAGCAGAGGAATGTGGTGAGTCCTCTTACTCTACAATTGATTCATTATATTCTTTACAAAGATTAAAGTTTTGACATAGCCAGTGTTTAAATATGACCCATCCTTGTTTGGAAAGACCAAGCCCTTGATTGACTTTTACACTCAATCCTGACACCCTCAATCGCCATCTAAAATGATCATGACACATAAAATCTGTTACACAAACTTTGAATTTGTTCAGATACAGCTTTTTATATTTGTTGATAATATTAGAGATAGTGTACTAACATTTTTTAATATTAATTATTTTAAATGTTTACCAGATGAACTTGAATAGTTTATTTTTTATCATAAAAGTGAAGGGCCCTGAAAAGACTACATTTTACTGACATTATTATTCTTTTGAAAATGCTGCAAAACTTGTACTTTACATTCCCTTTTATCAGAAGCAAGAACTTGTATTTGATTGATCTCCACCTGTTCTAAAAATAAACACAGTCTCCTCGTAGGCTTTTGGGTGCTTTGACCCAGCTCAGCTCATTGTTGGTGAAAGAAAGCAGATTAGTCTGATCAGCTTCACCAGCAGGGCAATCCTCTGAATGTGTGGTACACCCCGGAGGTTCCACAAAATTGGAGGAGACAAATATGTTGCTGAGAGATGCCAGGAATTCAGAGGTTTAGCCAGACAGAGTGCAGTATTTCTACCATGTCAAGGAGAAAGAAAAGAAAAAGAGGGTTTCAGGACTGAGTGAACTGTCTTACAGTATGTGTTGGTTCTTTTAAACAAACTAGCTGAGCTTTTAAGTATATTTCCCCTCTGGTTTAACCTAATCTTTTTAATATAGATAATCTTTTTTGGCTCATCAGCACCAACAAGTTTAATGTGATGAAAGGTCTTTTCACGCCTGGTATCGCATGCGCTGTGCGTTATCTGATCACAGGGGGACAGCTCAGTACATCAGTTCACACCTAGCATTAAAATGTGTCTTCGCAAGTGAATATTTGTGTTCAGATCTTATATCCACAGTCTCTATGCAAATGAACATAACTAAGACTGAATCACACACTGAAAAAGGAAACCCTGCCAGCTGTGGGCAATAAATAAGACATATGTGACTCCAGTTATGCATCAAAATGATATTTAGCAACACCTGAACAATGATATAAGAGTTTTAAACATTAAAGTAACAACTGCCCGATCTGCTTGAGTCACATTAACAGCAGTATGTTGATAGACATTTCAATATGTTATCCAAGAAATGCAACAGAAAAAAGCTCTGTAGGCACGCACATCTGCTAGACACATACACGGAAATTTATAAACTCTTCACAGTCTCTGAGCGGAAGTGTCAAGTCAAGCCTGAATGGCTTGAAATAGCAGTGTTCACAAAAAATAAGTAACTTTACTGTCACTTTTACACTCATGGCTTTCATGCATCTTGCAATATGCAGCATCATATTCTACATTAGTACCAATTTAGTTCCACTCTGTAAACTTTGGATGATGATGAATTTGCAGATCTGCCCAGGGTGTGTCCCACCTCTCGCCTGCTAATTGCTGGGATAATCTCCAGCTTTCCAGGCTACCCAGGATGAAGGGGTAGAGAAAACGAATGAATTTGAAGATATAAGATGTTCAAAATATTTTTTTGGAGGGTGGCATATCAGAACAAACGCATCCCCACCAGGGATTTGGGGGAGATTTTTCCATCCAGTGTCCTACTTTTATCTAAGTGTGACAATGTGTGAAAGCAGCAACTCATGTGTTGGAGCATGCTGTTGTGGAAATTTCATATATTAGCTTAATTACCTTACTCTTAACTAATGTCTAGCTGAAAGGTCTGATCATAAGGCTCCTAAACTGATGTCATTTTGACCTTAGTAAACCATCTGCAAGGCCAGCGTCCTTCCATCAGGAAAATGTTTAGACAAGACCTCGGTTTTGTTTGTCATATCATAAGAACAGGCTCTAGATTGACACACACAACCGAAGTACTTAAACGAAGGTGCCTCTAAATAGAGAGATAGCATAGATAGGAGAGATAGCTTCAGACTTCTGTGTGACAACAGATCTCTGGAGGGATTCTCCCCGGGTTATAACCTTGTACCATGTCTGTATGTCTTAATGTATTGTCTCACTTCTTGTTTTAATGTTTAATGAATGTTCAACTTATTTTATTCTTCATTATTAAATTTATATCCTTCTCAATCTAAAGAAATCAGTCTCCTCGTCCTTGTCAGGAAAAACGGCCATTACAATGCAGCACTTATGTACATTCACAATGTACTCATTTATAATGTGGCCAGTTACGATATATAGTTTGTTTTAGAGTTGTACAACAATTTTATTGCACATTTTGATAACAAATAGTTTTTTACAGTTATGGGTATCAATCTCCTGCTTTGTCAAATTGAGCACTGAAGATCTAAAAATGTTCTTCTTGCCTAAATGACAACAGAACCATACATGAGACTATACAGATTCCTCTTAAATAAACTGCTTGAAGCTTAGACTGTGAGTGTAGTTAAGATCTGAGATAAGGATATCATCTATTTTCTTGATATGAAGATACAAGGCGAATGTTTTCACCTTGCATTCCCATCTTTTTTCAACACATGTGGGTAATTAAATTAAATAAGCAGCAGGTTTTTAAACACAGATTAGGCTTCAAGGTAATTAGGCCTATTGCAGTAATGACTCCCACTGAGTCATGTGGAGGAGATGGTGTGTCAGTCAGTCAGTCCCTCCCACCATCTTCCCAAAGTCAACAGCACCTTGTCCTTCCGGTTTGCAATCACCATCTGTCCAACCCCTCAGCTTTGATTACCTCGACCTAAGATATGCTACTCCTCACACATTTCTAGAAGCCAAAAAGGTTGCTGGAACGACTGGTCGTGCTTACACACAAAATTAAACGAACTTAATGTGTTGCATTTCCTTTTCTTTTTTTCTCCCAGTGTTTGTAAGTTGTTACTGGTGTCTTTTTCCTTGGTGTCAAATTTGAATAATAATAAAAAAACACGTCTGCACTTCTCAACCTCACTATATGTGGTTTGGTTCCCTAATGAGAACTGTGTAGAAGATGGAAAATATCCCATCTGTTGTGTGTTTAATGGCTGAATTCTTGAGCTCTCATCATACAGCAGGAATGCCAGGATGGAGCAGACAGCTCCCATCTGCTGGCCACTGCAGGGAAACCAAAAGAAATAATTGTTTTTCAATTTGTCATCATCAAATTTTTGAAGACACACACTACATACACACACACATATATATAAATATATATATATATATATATATATATATGTAGCCTTGTACCCTTGCAGCCACTATTATAGACCGTGAAATTTATTTATTGGGTTTAAAGACTAACTCTTGGCCTAGACAAGACTGGCTTTATATGATAGGTGTTTAAAGCCAATCAAATATAATTGCAACACTACAAACAAGTGGCAGCAGCAGAATTCCCAGCTCAGGTTCATTGTTCTTCCAAACTGTAGTTAACACATTTTTCTTGTGGATTCAATAGAATAAAATAAAAGACAATAAGAGCATGTTGATACGCGTAAAATTAATTCATGGTACCTACGTAAAAGAATGTGGAGATAAATGTGTTTGGTTATACAAAGAAAAACCTACAGTTGGGAAAATGGATGCATTGAGAAACTGGATAATTGCTTAGTAATCAAATCATAGAAAATAATATATGTTTTAACCTGAATCATGTTAACTATGATAAACCACAGTTAACATGCATTTAGTTGCAGTTTGCATACCAAACAACGCTGAACCTTTGTCAGTGCATGACTTCCTGGTACACCAATTACACAGATGTCATGATTTTACATAAGGTCTTTTTGCCAACTTAGTGACCTCTGTGAGTTTTCAGACTTTTCTAGTAATTCGAAAAAAAGTGACAAATCTGGTAACTTCTTAAGATGCCATTGTTCCATTGTATGAAGTTTTCATTTTCATGAGCAAACTGGTGCATAACGATGCATAATGACTGATTCAGGGACCTCCATGAGGTGCTTGTGTCCATAAGATATGCTGCTTCAGTCGGCTGTATGCATAGTTGTCCATATGCTACTCAGTTGTGTTTTAATACGTTTAATGTTAGATATAACCCATTGAGACTGGGACACTTTGATTATGATATTAAATTAAACTGGACATTTGGATTTTCTGCAGTGATGTTACTGCACCTGTACACATGAACTGGAACAGGAGAAAGGAGTGCTAAGCTGGCTCATCTGCCACAAAACCATATAAAGTAGCACAGATGGTGATGCAGCAGCGGGAATTTTTTTTTAGCCTGAGTAATCTGTAAAAATATCATGCAGTCAGGGCGCCATGGCGCTGCAAGTCAGCACAAGTTATACAAGTTGAGCTACATGGGCGCAGGGTGTGAAGGTGAACACTAATAATTTAGAAGGATCATGTGCCAGCTGGAGTGGATAGAAAAGAAGAAAAAATGAATAATCCTTTTTTTTTGGACAGTGACCCTTACAGAAGCTAATCATAAGTAAGTCTTGTTTTATGTTGAAAATGCAGTTTAAATGTCATTTTGCAGCACATATATTGGGAGTAGAAGACTGGAGAAGACCGTTCCTAGCTTGCTGGGTGAAGATTTAGTTAGTTTGTTTCCACCACGAGGAACACGTGAAATAAGAAGCTAGATGAAGATTCAGAATTTTTCACAGGCTCAGTGCAAAATACATGAGAAGCAGGGAGAAGAAGCTTTTCACTGTGTTTTTGCTGTGGAGATGACAGACCTGATAAGCTCTGCTAATAGCTATGCTAGCATGAAATCAGATCCTGCAAGCATCCGTTTTTCTCCATTTCAACAGATTCTTTTTATTTGACGACGTCTTAGCACCCCATTAAAAACCCTAGACATCACCAAAGTACTTCAGCTTTTATTGTCAGATCGCTGATTTGTGAATGTATTATAAAGACAACTGGGTTTGGCTTATAAACAATAAATCCTGACACTGTCTCAAACCATTACAGAAGTGCAGAGTTCTAATGTGAGTGGACATGTCGCTTTACATCCAGCTTTATTTCTGCTTTGTGTTGTCTTTCTGTGCCACGTTGGTTTGTGGCCAACACTTAAACACAAGCAACTCAGCATACCCTGCGTGGCTTTTTCAGTGATGTATTCTAATATTATTGAAAGTAATGTAAAATAAATACATTTCCGCCCACATGACCCCTTCAGTGATATAGCTGCCTCTTCCTGAGAGTACCTCTCTGGATCAAACATGTGCAGCAGAATTAGCCCATTATCAGGATGGAGTGTGGGACAGGGCAGGACATTGACATGCTGGCGGGCACAGGTGTGAATGGAGAAAGATTAGCATGCACAGCAGTATTATTTAGACGGTCACTAACAGCTTGAGTGGGGCTAAAATCAGTGTGGTCATTATTGCGTATTGTATTTGTGAATTGCAGCAGTGCCACTAAGGAGCATGGTGACGTCAAGCAACTTTGAAACAGAAGATCCCTCAGCTACTTTAAAGTCAGCATTGCGGCAGCATTTTGGCTTTCCTGTGTTCACAAGCAAAAATGTCGATAAAACTACAGACGATACAACAACAATGTGTAATCATTGTAAGAGAATGATAACATACACAAACAGTATGACCAATATGCTACCACAGCGAGCTAGCATAGCCACACACCACCGCAGGAGCGAAGAAAAGTAAAGGGACAAACTACACGGATGAACTCGGTCCATTGCTGATAATATAGTAAAAAGACATGAGGACTTTTTCAACTATGGAGAATGAAGGCTTTCAAGAAATGATTAAAACTTTACAGCTGAAGTACTTCATCCTGTCACACCCACACTTCAGTCAGACGGTGATGAGGTGAGTTCTTTCTTTCAGAAAAATTCAACTTGATACATAGACATGAATGCAAAATATAAAAAAAACATACTTTATTCATTAAAAGATTAATAGTAACGTCCATATTATTTATGAATATTACTTTTTTTGGTGTTAGGTTCTGTTAGTTAAAAAAGACGGTTTTTGTTGCGATGCAGGGAGGTGGACCCAAACGCAGCCAAGGAGGACAACCGGGATGCAGAGGAACTTGATTTATTAACGCAACTAAGAAAACCAGAGTGAGAAAACCACAGACTAAACGTATACCTCAAAAACACAATGAACCAGCAATCAGAACAGAAACCAACAGACTTAAATACAACTGAACTAGACATGACACAGGTGAAAGCAATGAGAAATAGAAACAGGCCAAAACAGGAAAAATACAAAATAAAACAGGAAACCAACATAACCAAACCTAAAACCCTAACGGTTTTACTTGTTACGAGGACAAAAAGCCAGATGTTCAACTAAAAAAATACCAAAATAACTTGGCTGTAAAATAACTAATGTTAATTTTGTTGAGAATAAAATAAAATAAAACTAAAAACTGACTTTAGAATCGTGAATCAAATCGAATCATGACTTGAGTGCATCATCACATCCATATCTGCGACTCACTGGTGTACGGGACTGATACACGACTGACTGATTCATCAATGATATAATAACTGGCAAAATTTCCCATGAATCCACTAATCAGTGAATTACACATTTCAGCTTTCCTTATGTCCCGCTGTCGGGGTTAAGGTTAGCCTCAGCCAAGTGGAAACAACAGACAAAGGCATAAGATGAATTCAAGAACATAATATATTCATATCACCTACAGCACTTGGTACTCCCCGTGTTTGAGGAGTCTAAATTCAGGTTGCGGCTACTGGGGTTTGGCAGAATCCACCGTTTCACACATGCTAAAACACACAGAGCAGGTGGGTTTTACAACAAGGAGAAAGGCTCTGTGCTCTCATCCACAAAGCTGGGCTGAGGCTATTCACATTAGCATTTCATACACAGAAAGGCTTGCTTTCTCGCTGCCAGGTAGATTCCCACATGAGTGGATGAAGTGTGAGAGATTTGGGAGTTTCGCAGATGCTCGCTGCACTGCTTTTCAAGAGCCTGCAGAGACCAGTGGGGCGGTGTAAGGAGCAGCAACAGACAAATATGCCACATCATCGTCCAAATAATGAGCAAACTGGTGATGTAGACAATAGAGACAAAAGTAGGGGCGAGGGGGGGGATTAGTGTTGTGAAGTATAAGAAGGAATACAGTTGGTTGGCGGGGCTGACGGTGGCACTGGTGTTTTTTATCTGCTTATTTTTGCTTCACATTTACTTTTTTAAAGATGAAAACTATGAAAAAAAACATAGTTGCAATAAAACATTCTGAAGAACCGTAGCTCCTTTTGGAGTATTTACTGTCTTTTTTCTTTGTGTTTGTCCAGATCCTTCCGTCATTTTCGGACTAATTAGAGAGATCTGAAGCATATTATATACTTTATATACTTACTCCATGTGCTTGTACATAAGTTGCTGTAGCAAGCTTTGTTCATTCAGGCATCTTAAAAACACCTCAATCCTAAATTAAATTTTTCCTAAAGTACAATATAGAGACCATATTAAGACCAGAAATGAGAAATGTCTTTATCACTACTGCTAAATGCTGCTCTCATACTTTAAACAACTTTGTTATTCAGTAACTCCTAAATTTCACTGTATGAGCAGAGCTCATGTTAATACGCTACCATGAAGTCTTTACATTTTTAGGTTTTGTGTCTCTTCAAAGTAATAAAATGAGCGATTCAACAAATCAATATAGAACAATGTGGAATAAATGCCAAAATATAAAATAAACAACGATTTTCATTAGAATTTGTTAAATGTCCTCCAGAATGACTCAACAATCTTTTAGACTATTTTTTAAATGATTCAAATTATAAAATGACATTAGGAAAAACTACAATGAATTCATGATCTTACTGAATGAGATACTGACATATACTTGATGTATATTGAAAGATACAATAAAAGAAGAAAAAACACTGCTGGCACAGAGATGTTCATTTGTTTGCATTTAATTGCTTCTAGAGATTCATTCTTATACACAGCGAGCAATTTGACACTTTGGAATGTGATCTGACAGCTTGGCAGCAACTCAGGAGTACAGTAAAACCCTTGCGGTGAGGAAATGGGCAGATGTTACAAAGTGAACGGTTCAATCACAATTCTGGAAAGAGTTCTAAGGCAATCTGATCACACAGCGTGTAGCTGAGCGGAGCATTCCAGCATGAACTGGGATGCTAGTTATGAAGTACGACGGGAGTCGAGTGACTGTACAAACTGCACATTATTTATTAATACGGAGTGTAAACACATCAAAATACAAAGCCACCTTGTCTAAAAACAGAATGTGTACATTCATATCTTCATGCTAGCTCCGCTACACATGTAAATCTAAAACGACCCCTTTAGGCGGCCTGTTTGAAACTAATCTAAATTAGGACAGATATTACTTGTTTATAAAACTTAGTACTTCATTTATATACATTTTTCCCCCAGAAGTATTAAAGTGGCATTAAAATTCCATTTGTCACCTTAACTCTATCGGACAGCACCCCGCGGCTTGCCTCTCTTCCACCGCAGATCTGCAAATCAGTATGGACGCCATGTCCATCACACCCCACCCCTTCTTCCTCTCACCCTCCCTCTCATAGAGCATTGGCACGGTCCAATTAACATCTCTCACATCCCAGTCATGCACGTGAAGGGTGAGCGGGTCTGGCAGGCGTGGAGCACTAATGTTTTATCAGTGCCGCACATCGGGGTTTCTCTTTGCGCTGTGACACTGACAACCACCTGACGTGACTCGCCTTTCCACTCTGTCAGGATTCTACATGGCTTTGGAGTTAGAGTCCATATTCCACTTAAAGCAATATCTGTAGGGAGGTTAATACAGCACATCCTGTGCAGTTGTAGTTGTGCTGAAACTGCAGGACAAATGAAAATACATGTTTAACCCCTTATTGCCTAATGTTGCATATTTGATCAATTTTGTATCACTATTTGGTAGAAACTTCATTTAAAACCTTTTTGCACACTATATGATACTGGTTTCCTGTTCCCAGCTGAACACCAGGAAGCAGAGGACTACATGTTATAATAACTTGACTAGTAATGCACAATATGAAAAATTCCGGTGTATTTGTAACACCTAACAAACAATTCTGGCTCTTCAAATGTTTATTTCTTTCATGACTTAGCACAAAAATGTGGTCATTTAAATAAAGTGCATCCTTTGAAAATTCAGTAATAGATGTACAGTTTATCTACAAAGGTATCTGTGTTTAAATATGAAATTATATGTACTGACATACTAAATACGTATTGTTTGATAATATCAGCCCAGTTTACCGATATTTGAAAAATAGACAAATATCTGCCGATAGCGATAATAGCACCTATATTTTGTGCATCCCTAATTTTGACTTATCACGTGGTAAATAATGGTAAAAATGCTGTTTTTTTCATATGTTTTATAAGGCCATAAAATGACTCTTGATTTTAAAAATTAATATTTTTTAGTATTAAGGGGTTAACACCGTTTCAAAGCAAGTTACTACAGGCTAATACTTATACTGTGTTCATACTACTCCTAATTTTTGTTCTTTTCAAATCTCAGTTTAACACCAAGTATTTGCTACTCCGTTCTGTGTGATTTGCTGAGCACAAAAGTGTCACCGAAATGCCTGAAGCTTAAGCTCGAAATCAAGTGTGGGTAAATGTGATACAAGATGTACTCAGGTGAATAAAACAGTATAAAAAAAAAAAAAAAAAAAAAGCATACTCACCGCCCCAACTCCTTTAAAGCAAAAAATAAAATAAAATACTCAGAGGCAGCACCTCGGGATTGCAGGCAGAAACGTACAGCGATTACATAATGACAGTTCATCCTTTAGAGGTATTTAAAAATGGGAAAATCTCTGAGCAAACACAAACGTAAGCTGGAACACCGAACCCTGTAACTGTGCATTAACTATTCATGCTGCACACTGGCACACACATGTCTGTGTTTTCATAGTCTCCAGCAAAACAAATATCCAGACAGAATATTCTCAGATGTATTCAAGTGCTGTGTAACACTTTTTTCCCTCTCTACCGGAAGCTTTTACCTCATTGTCAGAATTTAAAACGAAGCTGCTTTCTAAAGCTGATTTTAGGTTTTTGTACTTTAATCTAATTCCCATTTATGGAACTACATCAAATCAGCTCCACACACACAAAAAAGTTTCTACATGTGGGATGGACCTGTGTTTCTGGGTAATCCTTGCACGGCAACATGTTGCCAAGATTTTGTGATGTGAGAAGGCGTTTTTGCAGAAGGAATGTAAGAGTCCAATGTGCTGGGATGGAGATAGAAATTGTTTCCATTCTCTGTTTTAAAGCCGAGACTGAACGACACATAGGTTAAGAAGGACATTCCCAAAGTATTCAAAACAGAAAGTTTCAATTAAATGGCGCATTTAAAGTAAGCTGCCCAAAAAAAGGGAAGATATTCTTAAAAGTGTTGCTTCCTGATTTTATTTTAGACAGTTTGGAAATGTTTATCATTTACTGTGTGACTTGGAAAGCAAAATGCCATAATGCAACAGCCTACTGTAGATGCTTGCCCACGATCAAACTTCCTCTTATAGAGCTGAGGGCTCTTAAAGGGAATGCTTTGCTGGCAATTCGTCACTGACAGAGAGAAGGAGATGAATCATTCTAATGTTGCTCTCACCCATACTGAAGAAACCCATAGTGCAATAATGTCAGCATGATGCATACTTTTCTGTGTCCCTCTGTAAATAATGAAACTCAAAAACGGAAATACAGGTTGGCTAAAGGACAGAAAAGGTGACTTATAACTGCAACATCTGATACTTTCTGCTTCTCGTCCTTGTTATGAGCTAGGTGGTTCTGTTGTGTTGATTGACTTCTTGTCATGTCTTGATGGGCTACTGCTGTTTCTCCTTTTGAAGACTTCAAACAATACAGTTTGACAATCTCATCATAGTGTTATAAATAAAAAGAGTTTATTGTATCTTTAATATCATTTTTATCAAAAAAGAAACATCAAGGAAAATAAATTATAAGTAATCGACTATTTTTTTAATTTTATTTAACTTTTCTCGCTGGATTTTTTTTTTTTTTAAAGCAAAACAAAACCAATTTTCTATTAACTAATTTAAACTCTTGGGTAGAAAATAGCTACAGGCGGGTCAGAATTTATTTAAGAAAACAAAAGTAAGATCAGATTTGGTTGAAGAAATCCCTATAGGTGGAGGTTTTTAAAGAAAATGTCAAAGTTTGATCTCAGTGTTCTAGAGGCTGTATTTAAGAAGCCGTTACATATTTTTGTACATGAGAAAAATGTTGAATAGGAATTAGAGGATATCATGGTATTGATTTTACTAACATAATTAGCATATTATGGCATCAAATGATGGCAACAGTATTACATTTCATTACTTTCACTATGAATTTTTTTCATCTTTATTTTTTCATGCTTTGTAATATATTTTGTAATTATTCTAAAAATGAATTGAACAGAAAAACACTATAGTGCTAAATGAAAAGGATCAAATGTAATAAAAATCCACACTAAAACATTACAAACAGGAAATCAGTGGGTTTAGAGTATCCACATATGATGTATTTCCCCATTTTTACACACACACATATATCCATCATTGTTGGAACTTATATTCTCACCACATATGGTGACGCCTCCCTTTTTCAGAGCTACCTTTTCAAATCCCTGATACCATGTCTAGAAACTCTACTAAATATTTCATACAGGTACATTATTATTGTGGATGAATACACCACAATAAGTAACAGATGCATCGCTGTTACTGTCACCAAGTGACCAATTGTCATCCCCAGGAGGCAAATACTGCAAATAGTTGAAAAGGTATTTTAGCAAGACTTGGAGGGGAAGCATTTCGGCATGTTGCGTGATTTCTCTGTAATCTGCACTGTATCGCTGCCTGAGTGCATCATCATCAGCTCCATATAAAATCTAATGTTTTTCTAATAGTAGGAGAACAGCTAGTAATAGTAGCTGTCAGAGGTAACCACTGGCCATTGCTCCAAACAATCAAACCGGATAAAATCGAAGGAAAAATGTTGCACTGCAAACCAAATCCATCTATTCCTTTTCTCTGCTGGTTCCAGTGTTGCAGGGCAAACCAAGCCAATTGGAGAAAAAGATGCAAAGGAGATTGGCACAAAATTATGTCTTGGAGAAAAACATGACAGGTATGTGTTATTCATGTTCTTCGTACGTTATTTCCAAAGACATTATTTTTCTTAGTGAAAAACAGTGAATGATACCAAAATCAGAGTCAAACTGAAAGACGCCATTTGACAGATTAAAAAAGTTGTACATGCAAAAAATGTGAGCTTTTAGCTCATTTCTTTTTAGTGACAAGGATGTCCGATTCATAATGTTACATTCACAAGTTAGTCAAATTTTTTCCCCTTTCAAAACTTTTTGATTCTTACATTGTTTCCTCTTCAGCAAATCCCAAATGATGAGCCAAACTGCTCCTGCCAGTAAACCAGTTAATTGTTTCAGCAAGCTAATTCTTACGTTGCAATCATGGCAACATGTCCAAGATATGCGACAAGAAAATTGCGTTTGTCATTCATCCTTGTAAGCCAAACAACAGCATCACACTGCTGCATTCAAAGCAAAGGATTATTTTACCTTGTCACATAATGGATTTAGGGGAAGATGGCATCACTGACAAGACTCACCAACACTTGCCTCTTCAAAGTAATAATTCCTACTGGAATAAAACCCCTTTATTGTATGCCCTGGCTGGCAGACACAGCCAGTCAATGACCAATTTTTTGTTTGCAAGCTGGAAACAGAAAGCCCATATTTGGCAGAAAGCATGATTCATCTTTTAAAAAGCCTTTTGACTGTGCTGTTGGAACAGTAATCCACTATTCTCACTGTTGTCTAGTCTGCTGGTGATATGACAGAAACTATATTAGATTTACTATAGCCACCACCTGGGGTGAGCCATTTCTGCACAGATTGCACCTTGTTTGGTTTTAGACTCTTTTGGCAACAGCTAAAGCAAACCTTGTTGTGAAAGGTCTAAATGGGCCTTTATCCTTGCAACTATTCAGCAGAGGGTTTCTGCTTAATATACCAAAGAAGAAATGGTTCAAACTGGGTTTTCCCCAGACTTTAAAGATCTCTTAAAGAGAGACAAAGGATCCAGGCGTATTGGCACAAGTGCAATCTGAGGGACTCCATTCAACTTGGTAGGAAAGGATATGTTATGTTGGGGTTCGTAGCTGAAAAGGTTTCAGAACCACTGAGCTAGTCGGTGATGCGTTACAAAACCACAAACGACTAAGAACAAAGGGAAAAAAGATCTGATGCACTGATTGGTCAGAGCCTAAAAACTTTGGTTCACAACAAGTAAAAAGTGAAATAAATAACAATTATTTTATATTGCTGTCATACTGAAGCAAATGTGATTTTCTGTCCTGTATGGGGAGAAGGCTGTGAGTTGTCTGACACATGAGGACATGCCTTATGTTTGATTTCCCACATACATCGCACTGAAGCTTTGGTAAATTCTAAAGTGAACTGAGACTCATGGTTTTTCTACTGGGACTGAGTGCAGTTCATTTATACACTACAAAAACTGGCTTTAAAAAACAAGAAGAAAATCTACAAAAATTAGGTTAATTTTCCTTAAAATAAGATCAAATTTCTTGTTCTGTTTGCAGATAATGTATCTTATTTCAAGGAACATTAACCTCTCAAGAATTCCTAAAACAAGTAAAAGAATCTTTAAACAAACCTACTAAGTAAGAATAAATATCTTACGTTTAAAAACATAAGCATACTTAGATTTTACTTTGTGCAGTGTATGGTTTGCCCCAAATGCACATCTTCACACCACCCCATGGGCCGGACCAGGATGTACTGTAATTAACTCAAACCAAATAGTGTGAATATGACCTTAGACACTGCTGTCACTTTAGCATAACTAGCAACTTCCCCCTTAAACTAATCTTCCAAGTGTTTTTGGTTCAGCAAGCAAGCTTCCGCCAACTATTAGACAGTGTCTTCTGTTGGTAGCAGGAAGAAACCGTGACTAAAGCTGATTAACTGCTTTCTTGCACTGATACAAATCTGCGACCTGAACGTGTCTCTTATTGAATAGACACTTCTGTTGCAGCTCTGAAACTTTCTGCTGAGCTGGGTTCCACAAACTATTTAAGGTGTCGGTCTTGCTGCAAGCACACTGTAACCTGTGAACGATACATGCACAATTCTTCACACTTCAGCTGACACAACACTAGAGGGTAATCTCTGTCACCAGAGTCAGGGAGGGATTCAACTGATTAACACATTTAAGTCTCTCTGCTGTTATGACAACATCTGCTTTTTACAGTGTTTGATTCAAACATTTCATGTGTGCTTGTAAAATGAACAGGTATTACATTGAACTACTGTTTTCAGTGTAATTTATGATCAACCACTGTGATCCATTCAGCCAAGGAGTAAATAAGAGAGAAAATTATGTGCTAATGCATCATCTAAATGTGTCTGTGGGATGTTTCAAAACATCTGCAGCTCATCTTGGATTTCTACCAGGCAGATGTTGACATTTGTATGTATTGGGTACTCCATCTCTTTGTAGACGGAAAGCCTACAAGTCATTCTAGAAAAAAAGGGTAAATACAATATCTTGAGTAAATGAAAATTTATGACCAGTTACTGCTTCTTATGTTTGTTTAACCCCTAAAAATGTGTAATGTTGCATAACTGATACATTTTACATCACTTTGTGGTAGAAACTTTATTCAAGACCCAGTTGCACACTATATGATACTGGTCTCCTGCCCCCTGGTGAACACTAGAAAGCAGAGGACTAAACGTTTTTTTTTTACCTATTGTATGGTAATAAATGGTAAAAATGCTAAAAAAATAAATTGATAATATTTTAAAAGCCATAAAAAGACTTCAAACTTTAAAAATTTGAGGTATCTGAGCAGTTGTTCTTATTTCAGGCATTAAGGGGTTAAGTAAACCTGTTTCACTTTAAGGGAGAAACTGTCCCTGGCTGATTATCATGGCAAAGCAATTCTGTGATTTAATATCTGTGCCATTATAAATAGTATTTTCACATTTATTTATTGCTTTTCTGATCAGGCTGCTGAGTGATTTCACAGCCTTTCTCTGCCTTGTTCTCTTTTGAATTAGATTTTTTCTTTAATATTAGCTTAAATAATAAATATGATCATTTTTACTGGCCCAGTTGACGTTTTTTATTCCAGAGCAGAGTTTTCATTTGTTGGTTTTATTGTATGTTTTCTTGCATAACTAATATGCTATTTTCTACAAATACTACTACTCTACTTGGTTCTGCTTGCCGGACGAAATTGGGCAGGTGACCAATACATGTCAAAATGTAGTGCCAAATTCTTAGGCTGCTTTTGTGTGTGTTAAAAAAACTGAGTCAGTCACCTCAGTTTTATTAATCAACATCTATGGAGGTAATAATGGTGATCAAGCTTATTCATAACATGCTGATTTCCATGTTCTTGACTTATTTGCACTGCTATATGAGCTTTTTAAAAAATGTTGTATGTGCACAAATTTGGCATGTTTATGCAAAAATACCATGATCCAGTGGTCTAAACTATTTTTCACAAGACTTTTTTATCAGTGCCCACAGTCAAATTGAGTATCCTCAGATTAATTTAGCTGCAAAATCCCGCCGATATCTCACCCCAACAAGGGTGCGACACAAATATCCACCATAGTCAAAAAATCCAGGAGGTATGTTAAAAGTCACGAGTGAGCAAAAGTTGGCTGGAGAGTGTGAAGAAAGCTCCTATATGCCAGATGTGGTGCCTCTGGAGAGGTTGAGGTTTTAAGATGAGTAGCTTGATGTGCAAATGGTTCTGGACACCAGGCTTGATAAATAAAAATGTTTATTTACAAAAAGTTAGGCATCAAAAGGACAGATCTGCCGAATCTGGAGGACTCGTGAGACAATGTGAAATCCCACTAAACTGTGTGTGATCAGAGTTTATATAGAGGCCAGACAAAGACATGGATGTGAGCCAATAACATTGGTCCACGCTAGGACCTTACCAGGAAACACATGTTCAGTGGACTTATGCAGAGGAACAGATACTACACAGATCTTTGGCATGTGGAGTTTTGCAATAAAATAAAAAAGATAAATCAAGACATTGATGAATAGCTGTAAATGTACACTGCAGTACATCAGTTTTAATGGATGGAGGGTGAGAGTGTGAAGGCTAGTTATTATTGATTACTCATGCTATATAATTCTTGTCACTTAGCCTATGCCCACTGGTGGGCGTGTGCTCACCTGCGTTTGCTCACGCATGTGCATGTGTTTGTAAATCCGTATCGGAGCAAAGAAAATTAAGAACGAGTGACCTTGTAGAGTCCGAACGGTCAGGCAGTCAGTAATAACACAACAAGGCCTGCTAGTGTGGATGGAACAGACTTCTGAGACTGAATTGCACTTTCTGCTGGAAAACTAAAACACTTAACATGTTTATATGTATCTGGATTAAATTATTCAAAAGATATGTTGTTTCATTAAGTCACATATTCTGATTTATGAAATCTTTCATTTATATTTTTGGTTGGGCAATCGGATCAAAAGGATCTATTTGTTACGTCAACAAATACTCAGAAACTTGGAGTTTCACACACAAACAACTACAGCTTGCCTTTCCCAACCCACAATGCACTGCACATATTGTGTACAAAGAAAAGCGGTTAGCAATTTAGCCTCAGGTAGCAATTGGAGAGTGTGCAAGAAACACCTTTCTATGTCAGGAAAGTGGATTATTGATTCACTAAGCACTTAACCAAACTCTCCACATCGGCATCTAATAAAATGGTAGGATCCATAAAAAAGTATATATGGTGAGGAATTAAAAGATGGATTTTCCTATAGTAAAAAGTTGCTGTAGCTTGTTGATTGGTCTAACATTCATGGGAAGTTCTAGGCAGAAAGAAAAACAAACAGATACCTTCTCCAAAGTAAATTCATCTCTCCTCCTTTATTGTCTATGTTAGAAAAGAAAAACCCTCCTAAGTGATATTTCTGTTGAGCTTAGGTGACTGTTTCACATCAAGAATGCCACCAGTGACATCTCTCCACAGGTCTCCAACACCAGATAAAACCTGGCCAATCTGATGCTGAGATAACCGACTGCAATTTACAAATCCTGACATCTGTCCTCTTGCCCTCAAGTCTGGGGCCAAAAGGACAAAAGCAATGCAACCCACTTTGGTTAAAGCAAAATATCACATACCTGGTGTGAGATATGTACCGTCACATAGATATGACGATGATGCTTTTTTAATGCTTGATAAAAGTGTTAAAAATCTGGTTTTCTAAGTCACTCGGAAACCATACCACCATCATGACATTTATTAAGAGGAGTTGGTGTGCAACAACAGCACCCAGGGCATAAGTTAAAACCCATTTTCTCTTCTCTTCTCAATATATTTATAACATACTGAATGGATTTTTGTTTTTTTTGAATAGGCTAATGAACATGTATCTACATATGCTAATGTCGTACCACTAGAATAGACCCACTGACGGGAACGTACATACTAACATACATTATATGTTATTCTGCCAGGTCTTACTGTTCTTTATACTGCAATATTTTTGTAAAGGACTTTTTTCCCCATGTTCTAATCAGAAATGATAAACGTTTCAACACTTTCACACAGGAAGAAACACTTTCATGAGATTTTAGTTCATTCGCTTGTGATGTGTTTTGTTTCATTTGGATAAACTTTGTATTGTTTGCTGAGACCACCCCCTGATATTGGCTTTACACATGTGAGGGAACCTCTTATTGGCTGTTGTATGTTATAGGTCGAAATAATTTTACTCCTAGGAGTTGGGAATTAATCTACACTTTTGCTGTTTTTTTCTTTTTTCAAGAAGTTCATCTTCATCAATGTATTTTTTTTCTTTGTGTTTGCACCTTCTTCTGTTCAAGCCAAACCCATCCCATGTTTTTTTTATCTTATATTCCATATGAAGACCTTCAAGCCACAACCTTTGTTTTATATTTTTAAATCAAATAATCAAGAACGTTTCAAAAGATGTTTTATTTTTAAGTTTATACGGGTTTTCCCCCCACAATCTTTATAGCATTTTATATGTTATGTTTAGTTGAGGAGAAATTGAGGCCAACAGGACACAAGCTGCATCATCAAAGGCTGCTTGGTTCAACTCCAACAACCAACCAAGCACTCCTGTGTTGATCAAGAGCATGATGATCCTTGAACCGTCTGCAGCTCCATACCATCAAAGGAGAAACCCACCTAAGTGGGTTGGCTGGAAGGACCAGCTCCTGACCCAAGACCAGGCACATGAGGGACGTGACCCAAAAGAAATGGGATCATATGGTTGGTGTTGGTAAAATGCAAGTTAAACCTTTTTTCTGGTCATTCTTTTAATTTAAATGTTAATAAATCCTGTTTTTAATATCATAATGGACAGACATGTTGCCTTTAGATAGGCTGATAATCCAAACCATAATACTTAAAAATAAAGTTAGATTCCCCTCCATTTAGGCAGGAGGTGGTACCCCTAAGAGAATTATACAAATGAAGCATTAAAATGATATTGATGACTGGTGCAGTGCACTTTAACAAGTTACCCTTGTCTCTCCTTCAACAAGACATTTTCTACACATTTATAACTGTATGTTTTATTTAAAACCTGTTTAGAGTTATTCTAAGTGCCAAAGTAATCTAGAGGTACATCAGCTTAAAAATTTAATGGCCACAAATGATCCACCATGTCTGCTCTAACATGACTGTAAATAGTTTATGTAGCTATGGTTTTTAATTTAGGTCAGAAATAATGGTCCATATGAATAAATAACTCACAGAAATAAATAAAAAAAACAGTTTTGATGGGTTGGTAGGATGTTCAACTTTGGGCCTTTCAATGCTCATTTCCTTATTTTATGCCACAGAGGGGCATAAATGGATACTGAAAGTCAGTAATGGTACATGAACAGTGTCCTGCTGCTTTGAATGGTGCTAAACATTTATCTCAGCCATAAGGAAAAGCTTTGAAGAAAGAATTCCTAGATTCCTAAATGTGAGAAGTGGTTGATTTAATTCCAAATATTTTGTGTCCCTCATTTTGACTTGTTGTAGATTAACTGATTAACCACTAAATTGGTAACAGATGTACTGATAATGGAGATGATAGGCTAATTTGTTGTTGGCCTCATCCAGCCCATATGGCCAAATGAGACCAAAGCTGTAATCTATTGGAGTAAAAACCACTAAAATGCCCCAGTTAAGGCGAGAGCAAAAAAAATCATCCAACTTCACCAGGAGTTCTGCTTTTTTCCCCCTGTCATATGTGTAAGCGGTCTGCAGTGTTTACAAAGAAGCAGCCAAATGGAGGCAACATTAATCTGCAATAACAGAAGCCAACGGCATCAATATTTACTTCTTCCCTTGTTTCATCCCATATGTAATACTAAATTGCACAAATGGTATGTCTTAGAAACATTTTCAAACAATTGTGAGAGGTAAGCACATTCTAAAAGATCTAATGAAAGCAAGTGGCAGCCATACATCTCTCTGTGCTGCAATATGAACGGGGACAGGAGGAAACCAGCACACAGCAGTCACAGCATCTCAAAATCCACTGAGGCATTCATTCAAAACGTGCCTTGGTATATTTTCTCGGTTTTATTTCTCTCTCTCTCTTTCTGAACAGAGAAGCAGAGAGATAAAGGTGCGGAGAGAGAAAACCTGACTTACAGAGAAGCTGCAGTCAATGAGTGGACTCCTCGTTTCCTGCAGTGCGCGTAAATTTCAGTCTGGCTACACTGGTGCGGCACGCGCATCTCAGGGATCGGATAGCCTCAAACTCCCACTCTGTTAAGCAGCCTGTCTATCATTCATAACTCCACCGAGGCGCTGTGGGCAACAACACCCCAGGGAGAAAAAAAGAGGCGCGCGAGAGCCAAATCATTATTTAGAGGAGGATGGCAAGTGCGCACTCTTACACTTCTAACGGCCATGTGTCCGTGTCGTGGCGTTCAGTGTCCGCTTTCACGGGGCATCGTGTGCGCGCACACTCAAACTCATTGCTTAAAAAGCGCGTGCTCACACGCTCAGGACTTCTATTCATGTAGGCTTTCTGGATTCTCCTAAACTCCGCACAGTGGAGGCACGCCCGCCTCTGCCAGCCACGCGTCCAAAGACGCAAACGGAAACTTACAATAGGTCATCCAGCTAGAAAGAGCCGCACAAACTTGTTATTCTCTTACCTGCCCGCCTGCACCGTCTTGAGCGCACATGACAGCTGATAAACGGTGGAAAAACACGCACGATTCAGAGTTTGCTCCTCATTTTTCTCCTTTCCTTTCTGCCTCTTTTAATTTCCTTCCCCAGTCCCTGACATCCTCTTCGGGGCAAAGCTTCACTGCATGGCTTGCAGAGAGCCCACACTCTTCCCTCCTCTGCCAGTGTGCGTGTGCATGTGTGTGCGCAAAGGGACTTTGCGAACGAGCCGAGCCAGTGTGTGTGTGCGCATCTCTCTGCTGAAGCGTCCTCCAATCGTGCACAGCTACTGCGGCGGCACAGGCCGGAGGAGAAGCCCGATTGGTCGGCTTCTAGCTCAATCCACGGCTGCAAAGCTCTAACTCTCCTCCCCATCCTCCCCCTCTACCTCTCTGTTATCTCCTCCTCATCCTCTGCTCCTGTCTTTCTCTGTTAACACGTGATTATATAAGATAGTGATCAGGAAGTGATACTTATCCCATTCTCATTTTCTTACACATACACACACGGAGAGGTGGGTGCAGCCCTCCTTCCCGGTGAGTCCCAGGTGAATACAAAGCATTTGTGACGGAAAAAAGCACAAAAAAAGTAAATTATATTCATTTGGGGGGAAATGGGGTAAATTTGAAATAAAGTTTCTTGGAAAAGTCTTGGTGTATTATAACAGAGCAGAAGCAGATCTCATTTCCATAAAAGATAGACAGAATGATGCTTTTATTAATAAAGGGATGCATTTGTTTTGTTTTTCATCCCAAACTGGAGTTTCATTTGAAATGCACAGCAGACTCTGGATCGAAATCTACGCAGCAAATCATTAAGTTTGTGAGCCATAGACTTGTGGAAATGTTACACTGTTTCTTTTTCTCATTTCAGTGTTTTTATTGCATTTCCTTTATCTGGCAGGATGTTAAGCTTTAACAAAAAGGGACTTTGCTTATTTCTTTTTCTTTTTAAAGACGGAAGCTTTTGTCCATCCGTGCTTAGCAAAAGCGTTAAAACAAACGACATAAAGAAACACTTGGTTAGTATTACATTTGAGCATGCAATGTGAAAATAGCTCTTCATTCAACTCTTTCAAGGAAATGGCCACCACCTTATGTTTTTTTCTTTCTTTCTTTGGAAGGAGTGGTGTTTCTGCTGCAGCAACTTCAGGTCCAAATAAAAAAGTAATGACTGTGTCTGAACAAAACAGTCAGACACTGTGATCGCCAGGGCCTGTGTCCATCTGAATAAATCATCCAACCAAAATGACCAAGTAAGTTATGTCTTTTTCCCCTTTAATGTGACCAACAAAGGTGTCTTTGTGACTCTCATAACAATTTCATGTAGAGGATATATAACACCCTCGATTTTTGCTCAATTTCAACTCAGAAAAAAGTACAGAAGAGATTTGGAAGGTTTAATTACAGACAAAGTACTTTGTGTACATGCTAGTCTACTCACATCCACTGGAGGTTAAGTATTCTTATAAGATAAATAATCATATATAAATGTCTGAACTATACATGTGGACACATTTCAGAATGAAAAGCAGTCGGATTTTTCCCTTTTGGATGACTTCCAATCAAAACCATGGCAACCATCCAGTGATCGGTTGTAAGTTGTAGTCTGGCTGGATGGTTTAGAGATCAGATCGGTTTGGGTTTGTGTTGTAGAGCAACCATGGTGTAAGCTAAAACAGAATCCTGTTACAAGATCACGTCAGATGCAACTTTGTTGCCTTGGTGTCAACACAAAACCACATCATGATGGCATTTTTTCAGTCCCTGTTTGGGTTCACATAACTCGATTCTTCAACTTGCTCCCGTTCCCACATCACTATTTTTTTCCAAATCTGATCATAAGTTGCTTTTATCTGCATGGACCAACAACTAACCACATTTCCATAGGAAAGATAGTCTTGGCCATCCATATTTACACCTACGCGCTGTCTAAATTATCCCTAGCAAGCCTCAAATCTCACTCTGAAAATAGACTCATATCTGGCAACTTTGGTGCACTAGGTCAGATTATGATTGAGATACACCAGAGTTGGGTGCATATGTACCTAGCGGGAATGCTGTGCATGATATCTGATAGTTTCGGGATTTGGATATACTGACATTAGAAATGTATTTGTGACTCACCTGCTTTTTCTTTGCTGATTTATAATATGGACTCAAACATAGAACATCCACTCAGTTAGACAACTGTATTCGCTGAGTCATTCTGCTTTCTATAAACTTTTCCCCAACTACAACCATGTTTACTTTCTAACTTTATGTTTATGATGATACATTTTTACGACTAATATTAATGATCACTACAAATATAGTAGTGATTAAACATAAATGGTTAATGTTGCATTTTTCAGCCGGCGGTGACGATAGAATGATGATACCTCTACAGAGAAATACTACAAAACAGTACTTTCTTGATGAATCTGGACAAATGTGGAGAAGGTTTACTTGTGATTGTAGAGAAACTTGTACATTACACAGCATAAATCATCATTCAGCTGTGATTCTGCTTCACTAAAGTATGAAGCTGAACCACAATAGTCTTAGTGCAGCAACATCTACATCATTTGCAGCAGCATCATCAGGTAACTTCATTTCAATGTATTTTTGCTGGAATCTAAAGTATATTTCTACACTAAGGCATCGGTTCTGGACTTTGCTAAAAGTGTTAAAGTTTGGACAGGATTTTGATGTCTGTCAGTGTTAACCGCTACGTGAGATGCGCTTCCTCCCGTCTCCCACAGAGCAAGGTACAGGACAGGTTCTGGGAAGGTCAATCAAGCAATGAGAAGAAAGTAGGGGATGTATGGAGTTATCTGTATTGGTTAATATCTTTGAGATGAAGTATTCTATTATTTATTTTAATATGATTTTTTTTTCCTCTGACAGTCCACAGCAGTGCCTCCTGTAGCTAGTGCAGCTGCTCGCCTATATGGCTTAAACTATATACAAAACAGGCCTAAAGGGTCGGAAGCGACGTCAAGGGTATATGCCTGAACGCCCCCAATTTTACAATTTCCCAATCCTCAAATAGATACAATAAAATAATAGTATAAAGAAGCACATGTTCAGTCACAAAGCTCCACTTGGTGTGGAAACCATAAATCTATTATTAGTGAAATTCAATACAGATTGTCCTCTTGGGGACGTAAACAGGTATACCGAATATCAAAATCCAAATTGTTAATATTTCCAGAGATATAGGCAAAAATCAGATATTTTGTGCATGAAGCGGCACCTGGTGGGGAAACCATAAATCCCAAAGTAGTGAAATTCGATACAGATTGTCCTTTCGTGGGACCTAAACAGGTGTTCTGATTATTAAAATCCACTTGTAAAAATTGTTCGAGTTATCACGCTCTCACGAAGGATATCCGCCGGCGGCTGTCGTGATGAAACCATTATATTCTCCGCACATCCAGAACATTCCGCATTCAGGGATATATTAAGACATTTCTCAAACATTTATATCTTTAAGCTTTCTATTTCTGTTTTTTTCCCACTCACTAAGAGCTGGGTGATATTTGTAGTAAGCAGAGTTGGTGGAGTGGCATGAGGTCAATATTTCACCTATGAATGTCTGAATAATCTGCTTGTCTGGCCTTGCTTAAGGAGAAGCTGTATGGTTTTCTTTGGGATAAATTTTTTGCATGCGATTTTAGTTTTTTAAGAATCTTAGAACAAGGAAAAGTTGTATCAATATGAATCAATGCACCTATTCTGTAAATTTGTTTTATCCTGTTTGGATTTCAGAGGGACTGGCGCCTATCCCAG
Organism: Pseudomugil tenellus; assembly: GCA_037177515.1. Lineage (NCBI taxonomy): Eukaryota > Metazoa > Chordata > Actinopteri > Atheriniformes > Pseudomugilidae > Pseudomugil > Pseudomugil tenellus. The sequence goes on from JBAMHX010000020.1 coordinate 4,304,050, forward strand.
GTCGCATCGGGGAAGAGATACAGAACATCGTGGGCAGATTGTCAGCCGTTCAGAGGGCCATATCACTATCCTCAAGCCGCAGTTTCAGACGGCTTAGAAGAACTACCAATCCAGTGTTTCAGATGGATCTGAAACTTAAAAATACATTTATCAACATAAAAAAGAATAAAACAAAAATAAATGTTTATTTGCTTTGGTTTAGTAACAACAGGCAGAATGCTGTTTGCAAACAGGATGGGAAATTCACCTTAAGATAAATAATGAGCTTTTCAGCAAAGACTGCTATTTTGTTTAGAGCATCTTATTCTTTTTTAATTGTGTCGAAGTGCTCTGGGAAATTCAGAGCTGCATCTGAATCCATGCGTACATCTCTAAAAACACTTTCCTAAGTGTCTTCATGTCCCGTGACACAGACAGTCTGTCACTGGAGATGTCCCCCAAAGGCTTTTAAATGAAGCCCATCTGCTTGCACCCAAGATAACTGTTAAAATCTTTTTCTATATGATCAACACCTAAAAAAGTTTAACTTTAGTGATGTAAATTTATAAACAAAAAGTGCTTCCTGAACTAAATAAGACAGAGAAACAATTAGAAATCATAATGACCGAAAATGACGTTTTATTAGTAACATTTTTAAGAACACACTGAATTTTAAAAGGCATTTAAATTTGAAATATGTTTATTTTTATTTTTAAGGAAGATTGAGTGATAAACAGATGATCAAAATTTCAGTGGAATCAACCAAAACCAGAATCAAGCCATTTGTTTGGGCGCAAATACAAAAATGCGGCTCAATCATCAACAGAAGCAGTAGATTATGGGTTCAGGTTCTTTAGGTTCTCTCTGTAACATTTTGGCTCCATGTTTTTCCTTCTTTTTTTTTTTTGTTAAAGATAGTGATAGATGCTTCACCCATTTATCTGGTACGGTATAACACACTTAGAAATTTTCCCAGATATTTCTGGTAAAAAATATCTGACATATAGCGTCATTTGCTGATGTCATTATATGATGATACCAAAAGAGAAACATGATTTAAAAGCATAAAGAGGAAATACTTTTCAAGGTAAAGAAAAAATATGTTGTATATTAGAATCAAACCCTGATCTGGTCATCAATTCCTTCACGCTTCCTTCTGCGTGTTGGTTCATATTAATGTTTCATCAGGTTTCTAATCTGTGTGCTTGCAACAATAAATAAATAAATAATTAAACATACAAAAAAATAAATAAATACTCATTTTATTCTGCCGAAGGAACGAAATATTCGGCAAAACAAATTTTGACCATGGAAAATAATTTCCAAATTAAACCGACTTCTGTGACTCAACTTATTTAATATTTAAGAAATGATGAACAAAGTATTATTCATAATCAAATCTTTTTCAGATAATAAGCTTTAACAGCTACAAGAACACTTGCCGATGCATTTGGATGATGTGCAACATGACGTGCAGTCAAAGTGTTTTGACAGTAGCTGTAACTATTGATCAGGACGCATGATAAACTATCCTGCTAACTCTTGTCTTTGCATTCAAGCTGATTATGACAAACATAAAAGAAAACAAAAAGAAGAAAAGCAGATTCTCACCGAGTCTTTCTTTCCCTTCAGCCTGTGGCACGTCTCTCCTCGCCTTGGGGACACCCTTTGCTCAGTTTGAAAACACAATCACCTGCTGCCAGCACTTCCCTGCTTTCAAAGCCAAATTACGCTGTTCTGAAACTTCTTTTCATCCTCACATTAGGGATTATTTTCTTTATACTTTCATCGTTTTCCTTTTTGATTCTCTCTGTCACTCTATTTTTTTTCTGCTGCTTCCTACCATCCCGTCATCCATGCATACTTTGACGCCACACAGGTACCCTTGGGCCAGCTGTTGAGTCTGCTTAGGAATTCAGCCATGCTTTTGCTCTCTCTAGATCCGAAGGGAAACTAAATGAATAATGAAAACAGCAGTGAAATGGGAGGGGGCGGGGGGGCGGGTGGGGGGAATGAGCACATGAGACATGAGAGAGGCCACTTGGGACCGGGACACAATGGAGAGATTGAGGGAGGGCCTGAAGAGGATGGAGGCTGATGTGTCATGGACATGGGAACGAGGAGATTAGAGAGAGGGGGGGCGGGGTGGGGGGGTGCAGTTCGATAAACTAAAGAGCATGCTTGCTGAGGAGACAGATTACACATCAGAGATGAGGAGGCGAGTGACGAGATGAGAGTCAGGAGGAAGTGGACATGGGGAGGCAGGGGTCTCGGAGGCATCAGCAACTCCTCAGCACACTGCCTCAAGCTTCATTTATCATCCAAGTCCAGTTCTCCCTGCCAGCACAAGTGTGTCTCTGGTCCACATCCAGAGCTGGCATGCAGCTTCAAAAACCCTCAAACGAGGATGTGCGCTGTATGTGAAACACAGTAATGACTCTCCTTGAAACTGCAGGCAGGTGTTTTCATTCTCAGCTCCAAAATAAAAGAGAGAGATGTGTAATTCTTTTTTATGATTTTGGGAGATGTAAGTAGTGATTTAGATCCTTCTATGATATTTGTTGCTCATTTTAGCTAAAAAAGCTTTCTACAGATAAAACTACTTGAGTATCAAAGAAATCAGATGAAAAAGAATTTTTCTACCAATCATTTAATTCTCTGCAGGATTAAGACATTCGTACAGAATTATTGGAGAATAATACAAAACCAACATGATAAAACTGAAAGTTTGTATTGTTCCTCTGAAAAAATCAATATCTTTTCTTCCCTCTCTGACTTTAAAATGTTTTTTTAAGGGGAACAATGACAGCACTGATGGTTGTTGCAGCTGTATTCTGAGTCCTGGACTACAAAACAAAAAAAGGCCATTGAAATGTGACCAACTCATTGGAGCATCGTCAAACCTGACTCTGCACTTTCATGAAACAGAGAAAAAAAAAAAAGTCAATTACCAGAACCTGGAGGCTCGAGTGGCACAACCTGTTCTCATGAAATAGCATCTCAATAAAATTCTAGGTCATATTGTACGTTCTTGCTTTCCCTTTTCAGTTTTCAGGCGATGCAGGGTAAACTTGTGATAGACTTCCTGTCAAATTTTAAAATTTGCTCTCAAAATTAGGCAATCGTGCTTCTTTTTTCATTGTCAAAACGCTTCAAAATGTGGTAAAAACAAATTATAGAATAAACAAATGGACATAAAAATGCACTTCACAGAAATTGGGAATAATGTAAACATTAAGTGAACTACCACGACACTGATTACCAGTACACATATTCACTAACGAGGTCCTTGAGAACCTTCTTGTGTGTGAAACTCTGACGGTGTGAATGCGTTTCCCTAACGACCAGCTGCACAGTGCTTCATAGCTTTCTGGAATATTGATCCAAAGGGCCATTTCTCTGCATGATGTCCATTTTCCTGACGGCTTTTTAATGACATGTCAGTAAATCATTTTGCCAGGGGGGGCTAATTGGTGAAGAGCTTCGAACGATACTTAGAGATTGCAATGGGCTCCACGGCCAAGTTGGCAAGCGATTAACTTGTGAAGATGTTGTTGTTTTGTTATAAATATCTTTCTGTATTTCTTTTTTTTTCTTTTTTAATTATGAAAGCCTGTTCTGTGGACCCTCCACGTATGAGAGATATTTGGTCAATTAATCACAGTGAAGCAGAACTGAGGGATTACGCACTTGAGTGAATCTCATTTCAAGCTGCTGGTGATGGTGGGTGTGTGCACGGGAACTGCTGTGGACACAGACAAATGGCGGAAGCAGCGGGCTACATTTTAACTTGGAGAAACACATCAGCGAGGTAGGACTGCGAATTTGTTTGCCTCTTTCGACTCATTTAATTTATACAGGGTTGATCAATATACAGCATCAACGTTACCCCGTCCCCCACCATTAAAAGTCTACCTATGACCCCTTCTTTCTGTAGAAAGGAAGGAGTAGTAGGGCCTATGACTAAGGAGCTCTTAGTCAAAAGAAATTGCTGCTCAACAACCCAACAAACCTTTCTCGACTCAGAACACACACACTACAAAAACTGGCTTTAAAAAACAAAAAAAACCTACAAAAATAAGGTTAATTTTCCTTGAAGTAAGATAAAATTTCTTGTTCTGTTGGTAGATAATTTATCTTATTTCAAAGAATATTAACCTGTCTAAAATACCTAAAACAAGTAAAAAAAAACTTTTAAAAAACCTACTACATAAGAATAATCATCTTATGTTTAAAAAAAAGAAGGACATGTGTCCTTGATTTGAGATGTTTAATCTTACTTAGATTTTAGTTTTTGCAGTGCATTGTTTCCTCATTAAAATGCATCAAACATTTAGCTGCTGAATACGCTGCCTCTCAAAGGCTGCTTCACTGTCTATACAAACACGTTTGCACTTATTAGATGGGGATTGCGAGAACATCCACAGATTATAATTCAGAAATTCTTCTCTGATTGTCGGAAGGATTTGCATAGCTTCCAAACTGACAATGATTTGGATGAAGATGTTGGTTTTGAAATCATCAGTGAAGTAAAGACTTTTAAATGCTTGAATGGATTTCGTTTTCTCTTTTTACAGTAATGGGAACACTCGAGGGTTTTGCATTCCCAGTGCACATTTAGTATATTCTAGCTAATTATGTCAAGAGTCGGTTTTACACATGGGGAGGTTTACAAGCTGCTTATTTACATCCAGCTCAGACAAACAATGCCAAGCTAAAGTAAGCCCAATCAAGGTCTGACATGGTATATTGGCTGTGACAAGGAAACAGTTGCAATAATAGAAACTGAAAGAAACTAAAGTATTAACAACTAACTCAATCCTCTGACAGAATCATAGACTGAAAGTGAAATGTTACTTTGTACTTCTATGTCAAGCAGCAACATTTTCAGATTGCTGATTAAAAGCTGGAAATAGCAGAAGTAGCAAGGCTGTCAACAGGAGTGCAGTTCGACTCCTGGTGACAGTAAACGTAGAATTATTAGTGTTGAGTCACCTGTTTTTCCTGATGCACTGGCAAAGCAATGCCAAACAGGTGCTGTATTTTACTGAAGGGAAGTACAATATATATGGAAAACGGAGCTAAAAGATGCTTAAAGAATACCTCAGAGCTCAAAACCCTTTTTGATCAACTTATAATTTGTTCGACTATTCTCCAAAACTCTTTGTATGTTGGCTGGATTTTCTTTCAATCTCACATTGAAGCTGAATTGTTTGGAAGAGCAATCCATCATGTGATCTGCTCTTTGTTTGTTTATGTTTGAGTTTGAATTGGGACTGCTCATTTATGGAAAAAAATTCTAATCACAGTTTTTTGTGATAAATATTCAAATCACGATTATTTAATGTGACTACTCAATGCAGCAAGGTAGGACTTTCACCCCGGACATAACACAAGCCAGGAATATTGTTCTCTTTTTTCTGTTTTTCAGTTATCTTACATCTTTCATAAACCTTTTGTTGTGGGAATAGCTCATGAGGACCAATGTTAGAACGCTGGATCAGTGCAAAATAAGAAAATCATCATTTCTCTGTTTTAATATGAAATTAATAAAAAATACTTTTTTTATCCCTTTTCAGGGAAATTCAAATTGTAGTAGCTTTTTAAAATAATAAAATAAGAAAAAAATTATAAAAATGATAAAACATGCATTATAAAGGATTTTCATCAAATGACACCCAGTAAGTTTAACTCGTTGCGACCTGTGTCCTCCTAAAAGTAGTGTACATTATTTAAGACTAATATTCTAATTGGACAGCAATCAAACTTTTGAAATATTGGACAGAACAAGCAGCAGTCTCTTTCCTAATCTACTTACATGTCAGGCCGAAGGCACAAGTGGATGACAATAAAAAGAACATAAAAAGCGAATGAGAGGAGGGACAGTAAAGCAGTAAAGTGAAAAAAAATTTGCAGAAGTTACAGGTTTTTTACATAAAATGATACAGATAGCTAAAAGCTTCCATGACATGCCACATGAGGGACGGTGGGCCCACATACATTTTGCGCTGGTTTATTAATTGGTCCATAAAAGTCAGTAGATCAGCACACTTAAGATTTGTTTTGCTTATGTAGTTTAGACATATGTTAATGTTGAGGCAGCTGTTTGCTTCTTCACCAAATAATCAAATAATTCTGTACTTGACTGAATCATTTATCCACTTAGTCCATTTCATGGTCAAGGAGGGGTGGGGAGGGGGCAGGGGGGAGCTGGAGCCTATCCCAGCAGGTAAACCCTGGTACACCCTGGTGGACAGGTCACCAGTACACTGAATCAATAAGTTTATAAGTGTTTAGTTTGACCTGGTTGAGAAAGCAAACAGAAACATTGTTTTTGAACAGTTTTAATCTGATTTATCATTTTTCATGTCTGTTCTATTTTCTTTCTCCATCAAACCCAAAGTAGGATGCCCACTGCTGCAATAGTATCACTGTTTGTAGTGTGCATGACTGTACAGGCCAGTCTGTGCCAGTTTTTGTCCCAGTCCGTCCCTGCTCTAATGTCTCCACCTCCTACCTGTGAAATGAAGCAGCGATTTGTTTTTGTTCTGTACTCCTCCGTTCATCTCTCTTTGTCAAAGCTTCTTTAAATCTTGCCAAAATCTAATCAGCAGAGACTTAGCACAGTGTTGACATGATAAAAACAGTTATTTTTCCTTACAGTTAGAGGCTGAGTCCAAATTGCAGCAACATAAGAACCGAAAATAAGACTCAGTGATCATTTCAGATTAGTTTCTGTACCATGGAAATGACAAAAGAAGACAAAAAAGTTATGCTTTTTTTATCTAAAAAGGTCCGGGTAAAGTGCTACAGATTGTCCTTAATTTTTTAAGAGACTTCCAGAGAACTGTGTTGTTTTTTCCAGCTGACAGTCTATGCACACACAATTATGACTTTATTA
>JBAMHX010000020.1:4344628-4370402 GCA_037177515.1 Pseudomugil tenellus
TCTACATCACTCACATGTATGGAAGGAAAGATGACAACAGACCCCAGGTTAAAAAAAAGCGAAGTTCTCCTTTAAGGTTTTGCTGCTTTTGATAAAACTCAGTGGTGCTTCTTGTTTGTTGTTGCCTGTTATTCTTTTAGTGTTTTGCTACTGTTGGATATTCATATGTGTTGTTTTGACTCTTGCTTCACTTCTACACAATAGAGACTAAAAATAATAACTTGTGTATTTACTTGTTATCAAAGCATCGGTCTGAATCTTTTGTTCACGTCCTAACTTTCCCATCTGCATTTCAATGCAATACCTTTTTTTTGACACCTCAGCTCTGCAGGAGATCATTAAGAGCTAAACTGTAAACTGTGAGGTTTGTATTTATATGTTGTTTAACCAGAAAATGTGTTGAATTGCATCACAATAGATATTAAAACAGAAAATATGTGGCATCTGAATGTGGCAATAATCATAAGCAGTTATTAGAGGTTAATTGTAAAGAACTGAAAGTGTGAAGAGTAAACATAAGAGCTGAGTAAGTAGAAACATTACACTACAGATGCTGAGATGTTTATTTTGGCTTTATAGTTCTTTGTTTAAACCTATCTTAATAAAACAGCTGTTTCCATTTTATTACAATTATATGAATTTCACAGTCATGTCCCTCATCTTTAATTATACACAAATTTGCCATAACATGTCATTAAGAAAGACTGTAATTGTATATTATTGTAATTTTATACGTTCCATATGAGGCACACAATGGACAAAACATCTTCTATTTCTATTAACAAACTCAGGTTTAGAGCCAAAGGCAGTTCACGACATGCAAAATTAAATTAAAGTAAACTGGGACAGCTGCAAGATTGTGTTTTTTTTTTTTTTTTTTTTTTTTTTTTTCTGTCTCTACCAAATAAAATGGCATTCACCATCTGGTCCCTCAGGCTTCTTCAAGACTTTACCTCATAAATACTTGAAAGTGTGAAATTTGAATTACTAAACCTGCTCTAATCACTCCTTTAATACCAAAGTCTGTGATTGTATGCTTGCTAATGTCTTTTAAATCTACAACAGCTGAAGTGACGAGACTCAAGTTTATACAGGCGTGTTGTTCAGGAATAAAAGAGCTTCCTTCTGCTTCCTCTACTGCAGAGAAGTTTAAAACATGTCCCAGAGGTTATTTCATTACAGTCTGATATTTTTTTCATATTATCACAGTGAAGAACTTAAGCACAGCAGGTATTATTACATAATCGAAGTGAACTATAAAACATTAAGCGACACTTCATGAACAGGTACCTTGAAAATAATATTCACTCCAGATTAGCCCCAGTTGTTCCCTTTTTCTCGTGGATCTAAAATGGTTCTTTCAGCCCTTCTGAGTGAGAACACAGCTTTCATAATCTCAAGATCCAATGCATGCCGATTTCCCTGAAGAAGGAAGGAGAGAAAAAGGAATTCTCATTTTAATAATGCAATATCTGAAGCTTTTGTGATGCCTTTTCATTTAATTTTAAACTGATAACAAACTCATCAAAATGATACCAGTCAGCGTTTTGAGTACAGTCATAAGCTGGGAAATTACTGTACAAATAGAAGCATGTCCAGGGAATCGACACACATGGCAGTACTTCCCCCTTAAAAAGCTGTTTCTTCTACAGCTTTGTTTGCTAATTCATGATATCAATGCTCCTGTTTTAATAATTAAGGCTCCTTGCTGCCTGCATGGAAAAATTGTGTGGCTTTTTTTATATCAATGGTCACGTCAGACATACCATTCTACTCCAAACCATCACAGAGGAAGAATGACATAAACCACACATGCATTACACAGAGTAATGCACAGCCTCTCACACATGGAGTTCATTTTATTAGAATGTGAATTAGCCGTTTTTCCTGTCAAGGGTGAGGAGACTGGTTTCTTGGATTGAGAATTTAATAAATGAAGGATAAAAAATACATTAAACATTAAAACATGGAGTGAGACAATACATGAAACACAGAAAGACGAGGCACAAGGTGGGGAGAATCATTTCAGAGATCTGTTGTCACACAGAGGTCCGAAGTAATTCTGATCAGTCACTTGAAGACACCTTCGTTTAATGACTTGTGCGTCATAGTCTAGAGTCACTATTCTGTTACAAACAGACCTATGTCCCGTCTAAACATTCTCCATGATGGGAAGTACACAACTCAGACAGATGGTTTACTAAAGTCAGAATGACTTTAGCTTAGGAACGTGATGATCAGACCTTTCGGCCAGATATTATTTAAGAGAAAGGTAATTAAGCTAAGATATGAAATGGCCCTAACAAATGCAAATACTTTAACATGCAGACTAGAATATTCATGATGAAATGCTGCAGGCAAACTGCAGGGACAGCTGCAAGTACTGTAAACTCCCACGGTCATAAGTTTTGGCAAGACTGTCATTTTAGTGTCAGAGCAAGACAGACCTCTCCAAAGATCCACTGACAAACACTGTGCACATTTACTGTAAGATTGTTTGGGAACGCAGCCATTCACCCCCGTAGAGGAATAAACCTCAGTTCACCTTGGTTTCAGAGAATCCTCTTTTAGATCTATAAAACTGTCAGAGACTGACTACCAGTGGTTTGTAATGTGCACCCACAGCAGTGAAATAAAGACTCTACCTCTGCAGCACAGTATCATCAGACATACTGGAAGTAACCAAACTGAGCAGCAGGACAAAAAGACAGCCTCCAGCTCTACATCTTTAAATCATGTAAAGCATGTTGTGGCTCTTATATAGCTCTTTAATGTCTCCTACTGCAGTTGATCATTTGTGACAACATCTGTTTGTATCTCATCATGCTTATATATTAGACAGCTGGTGGGAATAAGCAAAGACAGAAGATTTTCTCTGTACTCAGAGTAGCATGCCAATCAGCATTCTGTAACTCTCAGGATTAATTATAACTCAAAACGCTGGACAAGAAGCTCGCTGGCCAAAACAAATTCATTTGCATCATGGCTGCACATACTGACATCTAAATATATGGAGAGGAAAGCAAAAACAACAAAAAAAACAACTTTTGTTTTTCAAGAACTAGCGTTTACTGATCTTCTTCAGCATATATAAAATAATGTTTAATTCCAAAGCAAATGTCATGCTGATCAGTTATGCATATAGTTTTGGCAAAGCCTTACACTTTGCTCTGCATTCCTTTAACTAAGCCTGATGTTGTTGATTGGAATTTTCTTCCTTACTTTCAGCCCCTTACAGTGTTGGTGGACTTTTTGGGGAATATGGGTGCATAAATGAAAACATTTTAAATGCTGGCATCAACCTGTTTTATTAAATATGCTGACATTGGCAAAGGCAACCAAAACAGAGCTGCACAGGGATTGGATTAGCCCTTACTTATGCCTCTCTTCCTCTCCTTTTCCTGTCAATTTGGGTAAAAATCAAGGCTAGTTTTTGGATCTGGACATTACTCAATGAGCTGACAGATGGCAAAGTCTAGATTTATTTTCATGCTTGAGCTGCTACTGCTGCTATGTGACTGAACTTTTAGAGAAGTGGTATATGTCTCCTGTCTCACATCGGGCCAAAAAAAAAAAAAGAAGAAAAAAAGGAGTTTAAATATTAATCAGTATAAAAGAAGAATCCTGAAAATTGACTATCCAGCAATAGTTTCTGTGAGACTGGGCTAAAATACACACTGGTTCTGTCAGAGAACAGATGTTATTAACAGTCAAATTGAAGGTATATTCATGGAAGTAGCTATAGCATTCAGCGTCAATAAAACATATAGGGTTTACTTTTTAGCTTGTCAAGATCCAGTTTTAGTTTGTCCACTGAAGCATCCCTCTAGTATAAAGCACATCGCCTTCCTCAATGGATGAATCCATATGGTGGTTTTGGGCTGGAGGCTAAATTGGGCTCTTTAGTCTCCAAGTATTATTGTATCGTTTAGTTTTGTCATTGAAGTAACAAAGTATTTCACTTTTTGACTTCAAATAATGTGACTCTGGCCATTGTCCATCTTTGAACCCTCTTGGCTGAAGTGAGGCAGACAGAATATCACCATACACTTTAGATGGCTGCTTTTGGATTCTGTCGCATCATCAATGGACACTAACCCAGTGCTACTGGAAGTTCTCACTGTTTCCCAGCTGATAATACACACTTTGGAGGAAGATGGATTTCAGTTTCATCTGTTCAAAGCATGCTCTTTCAGGGGTTTTTCACATCCAACTCTGGCTGATTTTCATGGGGCTTATGAATGGTCTGCCCCCTATGGTTCTTATTATTTGCTTTTATGAAGTCTTCTGTTCAGAGTTGACATGTACAATGACCTCTCCACCTTCTGAAGAGTTTTCATCGCTTGATTAGATAGATTTATAAAAAGGGTTTTCTTTATCTTTTTCATCGGGCTGTTTAACATCCACTTGCTCGCCACTAATGGTTTCTTGATATGTGAATATCTTCCCAGCAAGAAATTTGACTCCCTGCGCTTGACTAAAACTCAGTTGTGATCAAGCAGATACACACAGTATAATGTAGCTGTTGCACCAAGTTTTGTTGCTGGAGGTCAAGGAGGTGGTCTTGCAATAACTCTGCAAAGACAAAAGGGAAGCATTTCCCGCTACTGTCCCAACTGGCATTTAATTTATGTCTCTAATTCAACAAATCCTGCTATTTTAGCAACTTGTTATCATCCTCCCAAGCCCAATAGTTTTTTTTTTTTTTTTTAAGCAGACTTTTAATCCTCAGTAACATTCACTTGAACCCTGTTTTCTCATGTAATATTGCTTTGGGATTTTATTCCATCCATCATCTATACCTATTGAAGGGTCACAGGGTGGCTGGCTATAGCAAGGCCTATGCTTTCAGAAGCAACAGTTAGGGGTACTTCCCCGAACACCCTCATTCCTCCTATTCTCCAATCTTTGAATAGACACAATAATATAAAGCCATAAATGCAATTCCTTGTAACTATATTAACAAGTCATCTATCATATTTATTCATTGAGCCTCACTGAACTCAATAATGAAAAATGTAGGCTGTATAACTAATAACAGTTTGAGCAAGGCGGGTATAATGCCATTCCCAGATGCATCCTGAGGTCACAATCTGTCATTTGCACTTGAATTGAGGTTAATCTTGCAAATAGTTACAAAGAAATGGTGAAAATGATTTTCAGCTCTATCTGGTGTTGAAATATTGAATAAAGCAGGTATGATGTGATGGTTGGATACATCATGAGATCATGACCTTTCATTTACAATTAATTTGGGGTCAATGAGACAAATGGTTCAAGAGATATAGCCAAAAATATGATTTTCTGTGCATAAATCGCCACCTGGTTGGGAAACCATAAATCCCAAAATTGTGAAATTTGACGGAATATCAAAATCCAATTGTAAAAACTGTTCAAGTTATCCCGTTCACACAAAGGATATGCGGCGGCGACAGTCGGTGCAAAACCATATTATTCCACATACAGCAGCCACTAGATGAGATGGCTACTGTTGCGCAGTGGTTAGCGCTGTGGGCTCACAGGAAGCTGGTTGCCGGTTTGATCCCTGGCTCAGACATTGGCTTTAATATGTGGAGTTTACATGTTCTCCCCGTGTTTGCGTTGGTTCTCTCTGGGTACTCTGGCTTCCTCCCACAGTCCAAAGATATACACGTTGGGGATAGGCTGATTGGTGACTCTGAATTGCCCATAGGAGTGAGTCTGTAGAGTTTGTCTATATGTGTTGGCCCTGTGATGGACTGGTGACCTGTTCGGGGTGTACCCTGCCTCTTGCCCAATGTCAGCTGGGTTTGGCACCAGTTACCCTGTTCAGGAATAAGCTAGACATGTTCCAGTCCAAAATTTAATTTAAGATCTACAAAACAAATCAATAATGCTTTAATATTTGGATGTAAATTTAAGCCCAAAAAAAAAAAATTGGTGAAGTAAAAATTGTTCTAACTGTAACTTAAATGCTCTCATCAAGCTGTTGTTGCAGAAGTCGACATAATTCTTGATCTTTTCATTCCTCTTTTAGTTGTTTTTGCTGCTTTGTCTGCATTGTGGTGTGTTGTTTTCTTCCTGTCATGAAACAAAGAAGAGTCCATTCAAACACAATCTAAATCGAATTCATTGTGTTAAATCAAATTGTGGCATCAATTAATCCTGCAAAACAAAGACCACATGGATTACAAAGCAAGGCTTCCCATTATTGATGAGTGTAAATAAGGCAAATGTGTTTTTTGTAAATTCAAATAAAAAAGCATACAGAAAAAAATCTGCTTAAACATGGAGCCGCAGCAGTGTGATGGAAGTGATAAACTCTAATTGACGTTTGTAAAATTGCCAACCTTCACATGATGAAAGGAAGATAAAAGCCTTTGATGTTCTTTTTTTAATCATTTTTTTCACTTGAAGTCTGAAATGGGAGTGGAAGTCACAGACATCACTCAGTAGCCAAGAATCTCCTCTGAAATGCCTCATCTGAGCCTTCATCTGATCCTAATGAGCCACGCTAATGAAATATGATAAAACAGCCTCCCACTGAATACCTGGATGCTTAGCCATTACCCTGCTTAAATGTCAAGAGTAAACAAAGCAGAAACAGGCCTTTTTCTAAGAGGCGGTCCACCAAATATATATTACATCTACATCGCTATACGTATAGAACACTGAGCTCAAACTTAAAAGTTTCTTATGACACCTAAAGTAAAGCGAAACTTCAAACTTGCCTTTCTTGTACAGTTTTTCATACCTCATATCTGTTCCCAGACTGATGTTACTTGTTCAAAACAAGCAGGGCATAGTGTTCCCTGCCACTTCCACTCAGACTTGTCTGTTCCTCCTTACAATGATTTGAGACACCTGAGTGAGACGTTCACAATTCAAGCATCCTTTGGCAAAACCTTGGGGCCTGCACTGATGTAGCCGTTGCTGACAATGATGGATGCAGCCATCAAGGAGACTGACATAGCAGGCAAAATTATATTACATTCAAACTATTTTTTCAGTCCTTTCCAAGGCTAATGTTGCAATGAAATGAGGTACAAGTCTTAGGAGTGGGAGTCATGAGAGGGAAAGTGAAAACAGCCGTAGTTTGCCATTAGAAAAACAAATTGGTTTAAATACAATGAATACTTTGCTGTAGTTTATGATGGCAAATATGTAATGATCTGCTAATTGTTGAGCTGTACCGTGTGTTTCTCAAAAACAATAAAGTTTGTTTTATAGCCCTGTTAGTTTTCAAAAATTGGACTTCTGTTTCTTCTAGAAACAAAATGGGTTATTTGTCTGCTCAACACAACGATTCAGGATTATTTCAAATAAACTGGAGACTAGTTTTGATGAAGAAAAATTAATCTTCATTGCATGAATTGCATTGGATAAATCACACAGCTAGAGGAGCAATGGGGACAATAGTTTGGCTGACCTGAAAGTGAAGCCGTGTGTGGTTGAAAGATCCTGGACGCAACAGGATACAAGTCTTGAATCATGGCAGCATTTATTCATCTTGAAACCAAAGTCCATTAAAAAATGTTCATTATACTTTGATTTTCTGTTTTTTTACCACACAGTTTAATCATCAAATGGTAATAATATGGTACAACAATGGTTATACAGAAGAAATAACTGGGTAAAACTCTGTAATTAGAGCCATATAAACCAGGTAATATCTTAGAAGTAACACTGGGTACATCATGGTTATAATAGACAAAAGTTGAAGTTAAAGGGGTAATATTCCATTTTATTTCATGGTAATATTACATGACAGCAGTCATTGTCATAGAAAACAATAACCAGAAAACAAATGCAGTAATTTCTATGTAATAACCAGGATAATAACCAGTAATACTTAAATACTTCCAGAGTAATATTACCAGATCCAGATTAAAAGATCATATCCCTAAAATCTGGATCATTTTGATGCAAGTGAAAACTTTTGACCAACCCCCCATGCTGATCTGAATAGGCCACTCAGGTGGGGACTCTTGACAGGACCATGTGGACATGGGTCAGATAAAAGAAATGATCAATATTGTAACAAAATGGCCAAAGTGTGACATTATACATGCACAGTGAGACTATTCTTGTTGTGGTTAAGCAGCGTGTCGTCTCCTCACTCGGTGGAGCATAATGGTGGGAATGTGAGGTACTGCCTGTCAGGATAGAACAACAAGGTCAGCTGGCGTTTAGCTGCACTGCATTTCTCAAATGCCAGTAAAACACATCCCTCTGCCTAAGATGCTGACCTTGTCTTGTATAATGAAATGTAGTGACCATGCGTAACTTTGCAGCCTGTTAAGCATCATGCAGACTTGCCTAGAAGTGAAGACCATCAGCTGTGATACCTGCTCACTGGTGTGCGATACTAACCTGAATCATAGAACTGCCCTCACAAATCAAAGTGCATAAACAGTTTCCACATCTTTCAGTGCTGTTCTTTTGGAAATTTACAGATATGCCATTGATAAAAAATAAATAAATAATCACAATATGGAAGTTGCTCCTAGTGAGCAGGCATCCTCCTGTTACTGTAATGAGTTTGATTCAATAGTGTACCAGTGATTTTAAGACATATTATACTTGTACCTACATGATGACACTAAAAAAAAAAACCCTAATAAAACAATAACCCATAATCTTTCTTATTGACCCTTGTTCTCCAGATATCAATACAAAAGCTTCATCAGCTTTTAGAAACGGGGCCATGTGTGGATTTACTGCTGTTTCAGATGATGATAAAGAAATGAAGGAAATGATCCAGTCAAAAGTGCCCAATTACAATACCCCTTACTGGTTAACAATGTGCCTAAGCAGGCAAAAGAGAGACCAATGGTTTCACAGCTTTAAATTTAGCTTGTGTACATTAAATATATGTCTACAAAATGTTTCTGTAGGATAATAGTATGTAAATATAATATTTTTATCTGATCACTCTTAATTCATTCAGATTTCAACAATTTCCAATTATGTAGAAAAAAATAAATAAAGGTTGTATTACATTCACTAGGTGGTGCAAAATTGGCTTAAGAAGAAAAAAGATGATGTATATTTATTCAAACCTAGCTAAAGGTTAGATTTACCAGAGCTCATCAAATGTTATGTCTTTAATTTTAAAGGTTTTGTATGTGTGGCTTAAGAGGCCAGAAAGAGTGGGGTGACAACTTATCTGTTAAACTCACTATCTTAACTCATGTTAAATCATGTTAGCTCATGTTAACTCATATTAGCTTATGATAACTCATGTTAGTACATGTTATCTCGTGTTAAGTCATGTTAGCTCATTTTAACTCGTGTTAGCTCATGTTAGCTCATGTTAAGTCATGTTAGCTCATGTTAATTCATGTTAGGTCATGTTAACTCATGTTAGCTCATGTTAGCTCATGTTAGCTCAAAACAACATCAATAAAATGCTGTACAGGATTTCTAACTCCCACTCACTTTGTTCTAGAATCGTGTACTTAATACACAAGTTTTATCAAATTTATGTCCAGGAAAGCAACAGTAGACCAGATTTCCAGCAACCTGGAAGCTTCTCCAATGCACATCCACTTTTTTTCGAGACTGTATGTGAAGTTTGATGGTGTAGTTTTAGGCCACGGGTTATAAATACAGTGTGTTTTCTTTAACAGGCCCTGGAAACACAGCCGGCCGATGGTGATACTGGTAAAGGCTTTTTTGCTTGTAAGGATGCAGCTGCAAACGTGAGTGTGACCAAGAGAACACATGTCCTTTCATAGCTGCAGTGTTTAAATAGCTGAAATAGTGTCAGTTTTATTATTGACTTTGTTGTAAACCAGCTGTTTGAGTTATACGTGTGAAATGGCTTTCTAAAAAATGCCTGATCCAGACGAGTTCCCTTTCTCATCATTGATGGGACATTGTATGTCTCCACATGAAGGGAATCCAAACTTCTGTTGTAGTTCAACACCCCTAAGTAAAGCACAGACTTTCATTTATGATTTAACAGCTTAACAGAACATGCAACATTTATCTGAAAATGTGTTTCTTCTTCAACCAGATTGTCTTACCTTCGGGGTCAGAGTAAAACAAATTTTCAGCCCTAGAGTTTTATATTTAAGAGTAAGTTGCGAGGGAAACATCTGTTCACTACTTAGAATCCTGTAGTTTTTAACTAGCAAGAAGACATCTGCAGGTTTTATTGCAAAAAAAGTAATACTCTGGTGCAGTTATTCATCAGACAACAAAAGTCTCAGTTAAATTAATGTTTTCATTTGTTCATACTGCCCTTTGCGTTGCACACATAGCAACAGAGAGACTATATGAATACTCATATGTCTCATGAGACCAAAATAAGATGAGACATAAGACCAAAAGAAAAAAGATTTATCTAAAATGGTGACGAAAAATGTTTCACAGAAACTATTCTCTTTCTGTCTCTTTCATGTCCTCTTGTCTTTGTCCTCTGTCCTTTTCTTTTTTGCTTTTCTTTCATCTGCACTTCCTGTAAGTTCACCTGTATCCATTGCCAAAGGGTATCAGAAATATCTTTGCTAAAGTTTTTCTTTTCTTTTTTCATCTTCCTTAGCTTATCTTCATGTCTGGGAAAAGTTTTGCTTACTGAAGTATTTTTAATCAAACACACTAATATATACATAAAACATGATTTTTTTAAATAATACATCCATCTACTTTAGTAAAGCTGTAATTCTGCTTTGTTTTATTTGATGTTAAAGTGGAGCTTATTGAGTAAGCAGGGATGACTAAAAACTAAACACATCTCTCTGGTCAGTAGCTGCACATAGGGGAAATAGACAGGTCAGTTTAGGTGTTTTATTACAGGAATACAAACTTTAGCTCTCTATTTTATCCTTACATTTAAAAATATTTCGGTTAACTAGCAGTCAAAACAAATTACACATATTGACATAATATCCATCTTCTCTATTGAATATTGTTTAGCCTGTTTTTCAAAGCTTACAGCTGCTGTTTTATTCCAAATACAGGCTGTTTTCATTTCCCCTTGTCTAAGCAATGATCTACTGTGCAGGTAATCTTACTAAATCTATGTCTGTTAAATTGAGGTGAGGTGACCTTGATGGGATATTACTCCAAGCTGAATTCATGCAGACATTCATTGTAACTTTTACTTATCTAATTGGATGTCTTAGTTTTAAGAATGTCTGAGATTGCTTAAACATAAGCCCAAAAACTTAAACCAGAGATGAAGACTAGACTGAGACTCATTTGACTTGAGTCAAATGTAAGATGCACTTTCAGTGACTTCAGACTTGACTCGGACTCACAATTTGAGACTCATGAACAACCTTTTTCATTTTTTGTTAAATTATCTCACTGTCTGGTGTTCTGTCTGCTGTCTGTGTTGTTTGCTGCCATTTTTCAAGATGTCACTGATGCTACATGAACACAGACATGCATGCCTGCAAACTCACAATCAATCAAAACAATAGGGCCAACACAACCCAATTAAAATGCCCAAAAGCGAGTGAATCTAATAGAGTGGTCATGACTTGTGGAGTACCTCACGGGTCAGTCCTCAGACCTCTTCTGTTCAACTTGTATCTGCTTCCTTTGGGTCAACAATTACAGAACTTTAACATAAACTATCACAGTTATGAAGACGATACACAACTTTATGTGTCTTTGTCATCAGGTGAATGCAGTCCAATAGACCCTTTGCAATGTTTACACAACATACGCGCGAGCAGACCTGTCCTCTGAAGTGTGTTACACCCGTGTTTTTACATTATGACCAGCTCAAATTCTTAATGCTATAAACAACTATACGGAAAGCCTTTCACCTGCTGATTGTGCCTGATGTTTAAATAAACTTGCACTTAATATAAATATGCAACTACTGGACCCGTATAGCTTACATGATTGGCTTACGGACATGAAGAAATGGCCCAGTTTGCAGTAGCTGAAATCTACTTGTACCTCAACAACACTCCGAGTGTGTACACAAAGGGGAATCTAACGGCCTACAAATCACTGGAAGCCGTAAATACATTATAACGTGATATTTTTATTGTAAAAACGTGAGACCTAGGCCTACATAATAACAATACACAGTGAAATGGTGAAGCATAAACCGTATTTGCTTATTAATGAGGAGATTGTGCTGCAGTGGGTTAGAGAGATGTCTAAATGGTATCAAATATAATTCACAGGAGACAGTGGGGACGGTGATGTTTGTAGGGACTTCGGTAAAGTTAGAAAGATATCCACTGATTTTCTGCTTCAATAACTTATAAATGTTACATTGCTTCTATAAAAATGGTACCTCACTGCAAACGCTGTGTGCGGCTCCCTCTCCTCACAAGGACCGTCTGCAAATTACAACATCAATTTTTTCATCAAAGCCTGACCTATTTAACGCTTTTAAAGTGATTCAAGTGAAGTATTATTTTGCAATTCAATACATGTATTATAGACATGATGTGAATACACAACACCTGTCTTTGGGGTTTTTTGTAAAAAAATTTTTTCACTGTTGTAATTTGCAGACGGTCCTTGCGAGGTGACTGAGCAGAGAGCAGCTCACAAGCACGGAGGGCAACTTGTTTGATTAAAATACTTTAGATAACAGTCTACCTTTATGTGGTTGCAGTGAGGTACCTGTTTTATAGAAGCAATATAACATTTATAAGTTATTGAAGCAGGAAATCAGCTGACATCTTTCTAACTGTGCCTAAGTCCCTCTAAACATCACCGTACCAAATATATTTGATCCCATTTAGACATCTCTCTGACCCACTGCAGCAAAGTCTCCTCATTAATAAGTGAAGTTTATGTTCCACCTTTTCACCATGTATTGTTATTATATAGGCATAGGTTGCATGTTTTACAATAAAAATATCACATAATAACATGATACGTTTCACGTTTTACAATAAACTATCACGTTATAACGTGATAAGGTGCCAATTTTCTTTCATTTTGGTTGACAAATACGCCTAAACAATGCACTCTGCATAGTCGCACATTGTTTATTTTGGCTTCCTTCCAGTTAACCCAGCTGATGGCACATAGGCATAAGATCCTCTAACTTTTTTAATGAATGCTTGCCACCTTGTATGGACTAAAAACAAAGAAGTGGATTGTCGTTACCCTTGTTTGTGCATCCCACAGCACACTAAGATAAAATTTTTGAGGCTAAAATACTGTCTTGAAATCAAGTGTTTTTGCATAGAACAAGCAGCAAAATCAATCTGTTTTCGGGCGTGGTTGCGCGCACATCACTCGCATACGTCCCTTGAAATGCATCTATCTACTATGTCAGTGTTTGGAGCAAATTAACACCTGAGAGAAAATTGTTTCCAATTAAATGAAAATAAAACTGAAATAATTCTGTTGAGTAGCAAAGAGAAGAGGGTCAGCATCTGTAAACAACTGGAGACTCGGGTTCTTAAAACTGCCAATCAAGTCTGTAACCTTTGAGTGCTGATAGACTCAGACTTGACTTTCAGCATCCACATCAAAGCTGTAACTAAGAGGCTTTTTTACCATCAGAAACATCACCAGAATTAAAGATTTAGTCTCCCTGTAAAACCAGGAGAAACTCATCCATGCTTTCATCTCCAGTAGACTGGATTACTGTAATGGTCTTTTAACAGGACTTCCCAAAAAGAGCATAACACATCTGAAGCTCATCCAGATGCTGCTGCATAGGATATCACATCAGTTTTAACATCTTTACACTGATTTGCAGTTGGTCAGAGAGTAGATTTTAAAACTCTACTGATTGTTTATAAATCCCAGAACAGTTTATGACCACAATACATCTGTGACATGTTCAGAGAATAAAAAACCAAGCAGAGCTCTTAGATCCAAAGATTCAGGTCAACTAGTCCAGACTAAACATGGAGAAGCAGCATTTAGCTGTTTTGATGCAAACAAGTAGAACAAACTACAAGTAGATAAAACTTTCACCAATTGTAGAAACATTTATTTTCTCATGCAGCTATGAATAAAACCTACACAGTAACTTTTCAATTATGCTCTTCGTAATGATTTTAAACTAATTTATAATTTTTTAAATGGTTTTGCTCTGTTTTTGTTCTCTTTTATTTCTATTTCAACATCTGTAATGCTGTTATGGGAAATTTCAGATCTTACTTTATTCCCCTTATTAATGTGTTATTCATTTCACTTGTGAGAGAAAATGTTGCATGTCACATTACCATGTTAGAATTCATCATTTAATCTTGTACCATTTGTGTTTACAAAACAACCAGGCCTAAATGATTACTCAGTATATGATATGTTTTTCATATCTGGACATGATTCCTATCTGTTGGTGACACAACAGTGTCTGCATTCTGTGACGCACTCAGAGCCTTTAAATGAAGATGCTCCGGAATTGCATTTCTGTATTTGTCTGTATTTGTCTTTATGTTTGTCATATTCTTCTGATTATTTTACTCATTGTTAATAAACTTTGTTAATAATTTTTTCACTTCAGAACAACTCCTCATCTTTGGTATCTAAATTTTCCATTACAATGCTTTTGATGTTTTTATGTAAAGCACTTAGAATTGTGTACATGAAAAGTGCTATAAAAATACACTTGCCTTGCCTTAAAAACTTAATACACAGGAGGAAAAAACTGGAACTGTAAAATCCAGGATGCTGGATCAACTACATAACAACATATTTAGAGCCACAGCAGTGTGAACGTTAGCTGGTTACTACTGTAACTGACCTTCCTGAGGTTCATCTTAATGAATTGATAACAAGATGATAAATGAGACGAAACATTCATTGAATGATTCTGAGAAAATTTTAGTCTTTATGTCCAGCAGGGTAACTTCTAAACCCTGCAGGACACTAGGTGATCCTGCACTAGGCTCTAGCATGTTGGCTCCTCTCTACGTTCAGAAATAAATGTAATACATTTTAATAATACTTTTCAAAAATTCCTAAACCAGATACATTCTTGTTAATGTTAAAGACCCTTGGATATGTTATGTTAAGAGCATTTTTACAATCTGAATACCATGTGCAGTTTTCTGAATTCGGTGTGAATTCGGTGAAAACTGTCCCGAGGAGTCATTCAGAGAATTTTTCAAAGATCAGAGCTGCTACAAAATGCTGGTAGATTAAATATGAGTACATACTTTAAATTCCTTAGATATGATGCAGTCTTTTAAGCAGACTAGTCAGCAGGTGTCACACTGCAGATACTCAATGCAACCAGTAGTCCCTTGTGAGTTGACTTGGACTTGCGATGAAGACCTTGTGAACATCTCGAGTTAAACTGCAGCAGGCACAGTCAAAGCACTTCCAAGTAAAGTCCAAAACAGCTCCACACTTCCCCCTTCTATATCTTATACTACCTGGGTACTACCTAAAAGTACCTGATGATCCCTCAATAGTACCTGAATTAAAGTATGTGGACAATACCTAATGGTATAATAGTACTTGATATGTAGGCTAGGACTCAGAGTAACATGTGTCAGCACCCTAGCAGCTCCTATGCCCCCCCTCCCCACCCTTTCCTCTTGGCTGCCTCATCATATCCTCATCACCTCTGCTTCTATGTTGTGATTAAGATACTGAAGGTTGAAGCTGAAATATCTTTAGCAATCACATTATATGGCTATAACAGGTAAAAATAAAAGGTAGTTCCTATCTATCTGAAAATGTACATATATAAATGTTGGTTATAGCAGAGGATTACAGAATTAAGTACTGATCAGCACTTCACTACAAATAAGTCCTCTCAGATAACTACTTACCTCAAAGAATGTGTCTGTTCTTTGTTCATTTATTTATATTTTAACTGGTCAACACCAGTCCAATATTTATGTGGTCCACCATGAATCATCTCATACCTCCTAATTAGTCTGCTCAGCATTGGCTATACTTTCTCGCATTAATTCATAGAGCCTCACCATGAAAGTAACCAGTGTTGGTTGGAGCAGATTCCTCGAAAGCAACTGAGTAGAAAGCGCAAACTGTCAAATTTCACCTTTCTTAGGCCGAGGGTGCTCAACAGATCAAAAACAGAAATCCCCAGCAGCAGTGTTTTTAGCTGAGCATCAAAGCAATATATTTTGTAACAGAATTATTTTACTAGGTTAAAAGGAGCAATACTTATAACAGAAAGACACTTTAAACTACACTGATAGCCTTTCAAACTGACATTGATTGAAGTTACTAAAGTCATAATAAGTTTTTATCCAACATTTCTACAAAATTGAAAACATGGTGGAAAAAAATAATAAGGTGTTCACAATCCAGTTAATACTAACAGTTTACTCCGACTGTTTGCTCATAAATAATTTTTTTTGCTCATAATTCCTGTTTTTGTGACTTGTTTTTGGAAGTTTTAATTTGTTAAAACAAGTTATTTTTGAAAATTGTGTGATTTTCTTTGGTTATTACTATGGGAAGAGAGAACTGGTTAAACAACACAATTCCAGTTAATAGTCACTTATTTGTTCTCGAGCTCAGCTTGGATTTTACACCATTGACAGATCCGCATTAATTAAATTAGGTCTTCAATGCAGTATAACAGAACACCGTTTTGCCTATTCTGAATCTCTCAAATACTATAATATAAACAATATAACACAATAATCAAGAGATGGGCTAATTTCAATACTTTCTATTTTAGTAGGTGGCTGTTATCTGTTTTACAGTGCTGGTTTTCATTTCTCCCAGCCAGAGCCATCTCTCTGCCTCTTATCTACTCTCTTGTTCCATTCCTTTGACTTCTCCGCTCTGCCAGAAGCACGAGACTCAAGGTTCATAGCTTCTCTTTTCATTTGCAAGCCGTACAACTGAACATTCATTACTTCTGGGTCACGTGAGGGGATTAATAACCTTATTACTCATATTGGACATGCAAAAAATAGAGACCTGACCTTATTTTAACCTGCCTTCAGCAATAGATGGAGGGTGTCCATTAATTATATTTCATGGATCTTGAATTCCCTGTCGGCTCCTGAATTCATTTCGCTTTCTTATGTTACTGAAGATCACCATTTAGGCAGAAACAGTGTTGATCTCCTTATTTATTTGATTTTTATTTTTAAGTAGAAGCATAATTGTACTTAAGATGATAAAAAGCAAACCTCCATGATGTGGCTTCTGCCCATAATTATGAATACGCTCATGCTGAAGAAATAACTGGACATCTCAATCACAAAATAACTGCTAGCATAAATAAAGTGCCTCCCTTGTCAAAACCCACATGCTGATTCCATCCATGTTGGATCTCTTTTGATTCATTAGTCATCTTGAAATGGTTAGATAAAACAGTGACAGCTTAATTGATCAGTATGAACATGAAACGGGCTGAGAGGAAATGGTATAAATAGCTCAGCTGGACATTACTTTAACAACATCACTCAGAAGGTGTTGATTTAGCTATTTCCTTTTCTAAACACCATGTGCTCTTTTTCTCCAGTCTGCCTCTAAAATGTTATGGTTACTTTCCTCCACCGCTTTCCCCTCTTTCAGTAGAGGTTATATTTTATCCACAAGAGAGCCATTATTTAGCATCTCCATCTCTGCTGTCCTCTTCCCCGCAGCGCTCTCGACTCAGTGCCATTCTCCTTTGTCATTCTAATCTTTTCTTCTGGCGTTACTACTTTGTTTTGACCTCCGGCCGCCAGAGCGTCTGTTTGTGTGTGTGCTTGTGTGCATGCAAGTTGGGTTTATAGAATCTGCTTTCATGGCCATCCGTTAAAGGCATAGGGTGCGGCGGAGTAGTCAAGGATAAGCAGCATTTGTATTCATATTCATAACCTCTCATTTTGTTTATATTTTGATTTTTAAACAAATGCTTTTTTTAGAAAAGAAATGAAGCAACCAAAAATCAATCTTCAAAGGGAATTTAATAAGAGGACACCATGAAAAGTCACTTTTGTCTAGTGGTTGTTGGGAAATGCAATTACCAATTTATGAATGCATGGCTCCTTGTTTCTTTATTTATTTAAAGGTTTTGTGTGTCTGCACGCTCGTCCATTTAATTTCAATAAATTGTTCACAGCCATGGTCGTTTCTTTTATGTGAACATTTAAACACTGCTTGTGTCTAAAACTCCTAGAAACACTTTAGGATACAATATGACAGATAAAATACCCCAATTAAAAAAAAACATGACAACCTTGTCAACAGCATATAAGTCACAAAGGCACATTTTTATCTTATAGTAGGAACACATTTGTTTCTTTAATTTATTAATGATGTTAGTGATGTTTTTTGTGCACAACCCAAAGGAAAGTGAGAAAAATTCCCACTTATTACAAAAGCTCACATTAATTGACATTAGGTAAAAGAGCTTCTTGTATTTTCATTGCGTTTTTACTTTTCCCATTAGTTTTTCCACATATTCCTTTTTTATTTCATTTTTTCTTCTTCTCTACTCTCACATATTCCTGGTTTTGTCTTTTGTCATGAGACATAACATAGCCTTTGCATCCTACCTGCTATCTATCTGACTTATTTGCAATCCTGACTCCCTCCAAGTGCTCAGCTTTTGTCTTATCATAAACTATTTTGGACCTTTGCTTTGTGTCCATCATCTGGGATCCACCACCTAAATTTCATTCTATAATTTATAACCAAACTAAAACACTGTTTAAAATTATTTGAGTGTGTGTCTTTTTTCATTATGGCTTTTACAACATTCATATATAATTTCCAGTAATGCTTGCAATTTATTGGTATTAAATGATAAATATTCTGAAATATTGTGTATTATTTTTTATATAAATTTCAAAAGCCCAAAGATTCATCCTCCAAAGGAACAGAAGAAAATGAAAGGAGACACTGAGAAACGTCAGAAACAAGTTTCTTGTGAAAAAAAGGAAAGAATATACAAAAATTACAGCTTACATAAATGTAACTGAGTGATCAGTGAACCTCTGGGATAAAATGCACCACAGCAAGACAGCAGGAGTAGAAAAGCTATCGCTGCTTCAGTGTCTCGCACATTATTACTTTAAAAAGGGCAACAGAATGTGATGTAACAACTTGTCACCAGTCAACACTCACCTCCGATGTGGCCACCTCCATCCGAGATATTTGCCATCAATATTTGATATAGGGAAGGTGACAGTAGGGCATGACCTGATACAGCTGAGGAAGAATCTAAATTTTCAAGCTTTGACGGATCATAAGTTAGACGTTCCAATTTTTACTGTCAGAAAAAAAGGGTGGTGCAGTGAGATGATGTAGGCTAAGAGAAAATCTGGATTTACAATTCCCCACCTGAACATTCAAAGTAGATTATTCCAAAAAAAGGGTATTTGTGAAATTGTATTAATGCATTTATTTATTTATGCCATGCTTATTCATTTCTTCATTCCCACAGTGGCAAGAAGCTGTACCTAAAAGTGTAACAAAGTATTTTTATTTTCCATGAGTGTATCAATGGAAAAGGTGAGACTGATGGGGAAAGATGTGTCCAATGACTTGACATATGGGTCTTTTTTTCCCCCAGCTTGTTGGAACAGAACTATTTCAAAGAGGAAACTTAACATTCAGGTCAAAAGCACAACCACATTCTCTTCTTGGTGGTTTATTGGTCCAACGTCTGTGTTGTGAAGGTATGAATTGTCTTTTCCTTCAGAAATAACACTGTTGCATTCAGTTTAACCTGGAAAGTTGGTTTTGCTATTGATGTCAACAATAGTAAGGAAACTAACAAATTATCTCTATCTATATTGTTCAAATAAATATGAGTTTTGAGTGCTTTTGTTTGTTCGTAGTATTACTAGATATTTGTTTGCTAATTTTTAACCTTTAGTTTATTTATTGCTCTCCCTTTTGGTAACGTTTGAAAAGGCTTGTTTTGTTTTCATTTATGTATTGCATTTTCTACCCCAGGGATTTGGCCATTCCAGTTTATGTTGATTCCTTATATTACTTTATTTGTTTGAGCAGCTTCGTGACCCCCAATTTCTGAGGTTTGGACAACTTGTTTGTGCCAATACGCTTTCTGAAAAAAAAATCCGTGCAACTCTTATGTGGTTACGACACACACACACACATACACACCCAAAGTTGCCAAGAGACTTGGTATTCAGGTTTTAAGCCCCGCATTGAACGTCATTTCTGAATCCATAATAATCATATTGTCAGAATAATGAAATGTTATAGTAATATACTGACTTAGCCTAAGGTCTATTAAAATGCATTTCAGTTGGTGTTGCAGTTGGTGGGGGTGACTGTTTTACACAGAGTTTATCTGTGACTGGGGTTTAATCCCTGGTAATCATTGTGCCAGTTGTGTATTATGAGCTTTTTTCTTTGACACATTGACTGTTCACACTTTTTCAAACAGTAATGTAATTATTGTGGAGTAGAGAACACTTGGTTATTCCAAATATCATTATGCACAGATATAAGGAATGTGTAAATGCATTATTAGGAATTTATTGAATTTATTATGTGTAGAAAGCAGTTTTCCTTTTTTTCTTGTTTATTCGCTTTTCTTTTCCTATAGTATTCAACATCTTTCAGAAATGCAGACAATGACTGCCAATCATCTTAGACTGAAACCCCTTACTGGAATAAATACATAAACACTATTATTTTTTATGCAAAATCGGCTGTATTATTTATCTTTTTATTTATTTATTTATCCACAGACTCGCTAAAGTGATTTCTAGTTTCTCACTTACACACAGTGTGCATAATATATTCTATTGATTTATCTCCGTGAGCAATATTTAAAGGTGTAGTTAGGTTCAGATGGTTAAATGGCTGCAGTAACAACTCAAATGGGATAGGTAAATATCACTTGACTACAGTGTGCGCTTATTTTATGGAGAAGTATCTTGATTAATAAAATGTACTAATAATCCTGACAGTGTGTGTGTGTTTTATAACCCAAAGAAAAAATGTCTGGTCTAAGGATGGATTTAGCTGTCAAAGTTGGTATTTGAATGGTGTTGAACCATTAAGTGGATTTCTTCACCATTTTATTTGCATTTTAAAAAATGTGTATGAAGAAAGAAGCAATCAGTGTTGGTCATCATCATGAGAAAAGTACTTTGCTCAAACATGGAAATCAATGGCATCAAATCTCAACTGTATGTTTTCACAAGTGTGTATCACCATAAAAGAAAACCAGATAAGACCGAAAAAGAAAAAGAAGTTGTACCGTTTAAAATTAGAGCAACATGGCAAGAAAATATATTGTCTTATTTGAAGCTAACCTTAGTGTATGACTGTCCATATCTTTTGTGTTTGAGCCTGTTGGTAAATGTTTGGCAACTAGCAAGTCTTACTGGTGTTGACCTTTACATTTGTTTATATCATTTAGCGGTACAAAACTAATTTACTCAGCACTAGTAACTTTCAATTTGTATTTTTCAAGTCTTGTAGCCAACAACTGTGTTCTAGTTGGATCTTATATTTGAACAAACAGTAGTTTGTTTGTCATCTTCAGTGGATTCAGCTGCAAGTGAGGTCCATTCATCCATCCATCCATCCATCCATCCATCCATCCATCCATCCATCCATCCATCCATCCATTTTCTCAACTGCTTCATCCAATTCGTGGTCGCGGGTAGGTGGACCGTATCCCAGCAGTCAGCGGGCGAGAGGCTGGGTACACACCCCCTGGATAGGTCACCAGGCCATCACAGGACTGCAAGTGTTGTATTTGACACAATTTGATCCAAACTGTGACATCAGTCTTTAACACAATTTTGAATCTGTCCAATTTTGTTTTAGGGAAAAAAAAATAATCAAAAAACAAAAAAAGAAACAGCAACAATCAAAACTGACCATTGACACACTTACCATTGACCATATTTCATTATTCTTCTTTTATCTCCAGGTCTTTCTGGATAACCTGTGAAATTGGTTACATATGTGCCCTCAGAAAGAGCGGTTTACAAAATGCTAGAAGTCTCATTGTTCCTCTCTTTTGTAAGTGTTGTTCCTTGCATTTTGTGGAAAAGCAATAATAACTTTTACACAAAAGATGGCTTGGAAATCAAAAGGAAAGAGACTGCAGTATTATTCTGTAAGATGCTGATGAGATGAACCAGAGACTGTACTACCGCTATGTTCTCCGCAGCATGGCAAACACAAAAACAAAACACAAATATAACATATGCTCACAAAATAGGAGCATATCTCCTTAGTAAAAAAAAAAGAAAAGAAAAAGCAATAGTCCTTATTTCAATTTCATTTCCTGTGAGAGCCAGCAGTGAGATGGTGATCTAGAAACTATTCTTCTCTGAGCTCTCATTTAGCAACCGTGGACGAGGCCACTAAATGAGAATCAAAATAGAGTATATTTGAACTGGCTGAAATCATAAAGTACTGCTTGTGCTTCAAAGTGTGAAAAATTATTTACCATGTTGCTATTTTCTTATTATGTCATGTGTACGTGATACATGGTCATCAGCATTGAGAAACTAAATGTTCAGCATTTTATTAACAACAGTCCAGGAAAGAATATCAAATCTAAATGAATGGACTGTGTGTCAAAATACTGAAAAATAACATTGTATGACTAAAATGAAGTAGATCCAACAACCAATGTTGTTCAGAAGCAGGATAATTAAAAAACTCTGTAGGACAGTGGCCCTCTAGACCAGAGCTGGACTTACTGTACTAATATACAATGTACAGACAGGGACATACAACCACTGGTACATGTACACCTGATCCAAGTATTTTGTGTTTCTTTGAAGCATTTTTTGTGTTCTCCGAAATTAATTTTCAAGCCGTAATATGTGAGAACAGTATAGGCAGCTGTCACTCACTATTGGACCAGAAGGTCATAGAGTCAACAACAGTAAAAACTTAGAAAGGTTTGGAAGAGAAAATATTGCGTGTTTGCTTAAAGGGTCGGTGGTTCATTTCTGCAATGACATCAAAGTTAACCGATCATTGACTTCCTGTATTAGCAAGCTTATTATTCTTGGTTATATTCTACTAATTCAATAACGCTATCTCAGGGCTCACCAGTCCTTGAGAGAAGTGTTTAGAGATTCCCTTCTGCAATAGACCTGACACACTTCAGACTAGTTTAATACCCAAATATTTTTAAAAAACCAAAAACAAATCTCAGAGCTTTTGCACATGAACAATTAACATAAACACCTCTGAAAATATCACAAATAATTTATTTTTAGACATTGGAAATTAGTTTTTCTTTACTTTTGCATATGAGTTGTTGAAAATCTGTTGACATGCATGTACTTTACACATCCCTCCAGACCCCACTGAGTCGGTAATTTATGCAGCTACAATATTTCCATCCTATGATTACCTTTTGAGCATGGTTAACATTTTTAAAACATGGCATCAATCTAAAATCAAACTGCATCTCAGAGTTATGTCATGTCTTATATTTTAAAGCAGCTACACACTATGTAACTTGTTGCTTTAGTTTATCCTAAGTTAGGCTGTCTGACAAATATAATTTATCCCAACTACATCATCTGTCTGATGTGTGCAGACTGCACGATGATGACACCTACTTAGTTGTATCCAGTTGCAACTATGGAGAAAAACACAGATTCAAAGCTTAACATTAATGTTTAATTAACTGACAGGCGGAAAAATTAGAGCGTTGATTTCCACTGTGTGCTCTGCTACATTTATTAGTTTATCACTCACTTAAAAGTTGTAATTCCTCTCCAGTTTTCCACATGCTGCATTTATATTTAATGTTTGTGGTATGAGCCAGAGGTTACATCATAGGGATGAGGCTTATGCTGCTACAACTCAACTAAATATGGCTTTGATTTAATCTGACAACTTATGCTGAGCTTGTTTGGATACTATTTACACTGTTTTGGTTATTATGTATTAGCACTGGAGTCAGGTTGATCAACATGTTTCCCAGTGCTATTGACATGCTTGGCATAAGTCGCTCATAACAGGTGATCCAATGTAGAAAGATCGTCCAAAGTTTCATTCACTTTGATATATTTTCAATATAAATATGCAAAGCAGGAAGTAGTAAAAGTCACAATATATTGGACTTGGCTTTACAGAAATCCATTTGAGCAAAGTGCTGGTTGTTTATACAGGTGATTTGATTTTTCTCCACATTTTAAGCCAGAAAACAGAGGATATTAACAAATTGCTAAATCTGAGGAAAAGCTCAGCAATTTCAAGTTTATTTCTATGTCAGCTTAGAACAACTAAATTTGCACAAAATGCTGCACAAATTAGTATAATATCAGAATACAGTAAGAATAAAATCCATTAATTATAAAACAGCAAATCATATCAAAGAATAAAAGTAGAAGAAAAAAATGCTTAGAGATGCCAAAGAGTACTTGCTACGAACTAGAAATTCCACCGTCTAAGGCAACGGCTAAGGGTATGTCCCCGGACAACCCCAATCTTCAATTTTCCCGATCCTCAAATACATATACAAATATAGAAACATTAAGGTATAATGTCATTATGTGACACATCTTCAGGTCACGACCTTTAATTTGTGATCCTAGACCACAGTCATTAGTCGCATGGCACGGGTGAAGATCAGCGTTTTATGCAAATGACGCAAATTTTACCCATATGACTGGTTTTGCGGTCCAGTTTCACATTTGTAGTTGATTTGAAGTCAGACAGATAAATAATTTCAGAGTATCAGAGCCAAAACACTTTTCAGGTTTGAGCATCCCTTGTGACCAACCTGAAACTGATAAATCCCTCAGTTCATCCTCTCTATGATATATATCCATATGCAAAATACAAGAGATCTAAACTGAATATTGTTCAAGTTGTTATGGCCCCAGCACCTTAATTACTTTCAGGTGCTTTCTGATTTGTGGCATGAGTTGCACCTGGGCCCGGTATACTGTGCCACCTTTCATAAGCCCTTCCCAGTAGGAGCTCAGTGTGTCTCCCAAGATGGGGCTGGGGAGACACCTTGTCTGTGAACCCTGTGTGGCTGGTTTGGCTGGTTGTTGTAGCCGGTTATTTGTGTTGGCAGTGTGGCTCCCGGCACTGGTTTTTTGGGGAGCAGTGTTACTTGATGGTTGTGTTAGGCATATATTGTTGGCCTATTTTGTTGTGACCCTGACGGTTCTCTTTGTTTTTGTGGCGTATTTCATATGCACAGTGTTTATTCTGGCTGGTTGCAGATTTCCTCCTCTGTAGGTGTAGTGCGTCTTCCGTTTTGAGAGTCGTGTGCGTATTCTTTTGGCTAGTGTGGGATTATATGGTTAGAGCAGTTGTTTCGGGGGCTGCCGTTAAGCCGATCGCCTTGGCAGACTTGGTGCGCAAGTACCCACCACCTCTGATCTCTGAAGACTAGGGTTGATTTTGTTAGTGGTTGGTTAGGCAGTTAGAGGGGAGTGAATTTTGTTGCAGCTGGTTTTTCTGTTCGTGGTGGAGCTTAATGCTTTTTTTTTGGTGTAGATGGCCTCATAGTTTTTTGTGAAGCATGTCACTGGACGATTTTTTTTTTTTTTAAGGCTCCTGTGGTGGAGTTCTTGGATCGGTGTATGAGAGATCAACTGGTTAAGATTGCTGATTATTTTGGATATTGGTGATAAACGGCTAAAGGGAAATGTTAAAATTATCCTTAAAGAAAATCTTTATAAGAAGGGGGTTTTTGCGCTTTCTCTGCCAACAGATTCTGCTTCTGTGTTATCATCTCGGCCTTCGGTTTCAGATGAGTCTTTGAGTTGGTTCAGCAAAAAGAGCTGTTGATGTTACGCATGGAATTGGAGAAAGATAAGGAGTTGGCATTGCAGCGGGTGGAGATGGACAAAGCTTTAGCGTTGGAAAAATGGAAAATGAGACAGCATACGGAAATGACTAGGTTGGATTTGGAGAGTACGAAACTGGAATTGCTGAAGGCTGGCAAGCTAGG
>JBAMHX010000020.1:4377172-4390634 GCA_037177515.1 Pseudomugil tenellus
AGCCCCCGACAACATAGCCGCTAGGATCTTCGGGACGCTCAAACCTCTCCACCACAATAAGGTGGCAGCTCAGGGAGGGGAAAAATCAAAACAAGCAAGAACTTTGTGTTTTTGATTTGCTTGTTTTTGCTTTTTGAGTTATAAACAGTCATTGAGTTTTTTCTGCATGTATATTCTAATGCTTCTACCAATCAATTCACCATACTCAACTTTGCTATATTATCTTATTGTCTTCATTTGCAGCTTTCAGTCCTATTCTGTTTTTTTATTAAAAGCCATGCTTTTATTTGTTTTTCTACTCCAAGTATTTACAAGTCTTGTTCATCTTCTTTGATTTTTGTATCCAGATTGATCTTTTCATACATGTTTTTCTTTTTGTTGCTCTCTTTTGAGTCATGCATTTACAAGGATGTGCAACACAGAACAGACGGAAGTTATCATCTAAATCAGTTTATATTTCATGTATAGCTTTGTCACCGCTCTAACAGTGTGCTCTCACACTGTGCTCTCACACTGTTCTAAAGTCTATCATCTCTGAAGGTAATGGCACATGTAAAACTGCCAAATATATAACAATTTTTTTTTAAAAAAAGTACAAATAATAAATGGTATTATAAATAAATGCACAGACTTGTATCCCACTTCCTTTGTTTCCATGTTTTTAATATGAAATTCCTCCAACACATCTGAATGAGCCCACAACAATCTCTGTCCCTAAAAACAGCAAATGGCTTTGACAATGTTGTTTCATAAAAGTTCATTTGTACCGACCTTGAAAGCTTAGTAGTGTGTCAAAAATTTAAAACAGCAAAGCTGTGTATGCTATCAGCTACCCCTCAAAGACACATTTTGTGAGGTGTGGAATTTACAAATAGGATTTGACTTTGCAATCCCTTTGCAAACATACAGGGTGTGCACTGAAACACCAAATACTAATTCATTCATCAAAGGGATGATTTACTCCCAAATAAGGATGACAGAAGCCACATTATCAGGTCTATATCACTTACAGATTTATTAAACATCAACATTGATTGCAGCTTATAAAAATTGAAACCAGCTGTTAGGATGGTGTGGTCACCAGAGCCCACACTGCCGGTTCGCAGGCTACTGCCTTAATCCCCGCGTCGCATGTGCTGAATTTTAACTGTCATTGCAACTAGGTTGCATCATGTTAAAGAATAATGTCAGGTCACTGCTGTCTGTTTGATTAGATTTTAACATTTGCATTTCACATTTATGCAGAATCCAGGCTTTAATTTCTAGTAAAGAAAAAATGGTAATTTTATTTTTGTTACAGCAAAGGCATAAAGAAGACAATTTTTTTTTTATTAGCAGTAGTAAATGTTTACCTGTTTAATAATGAATGCATTTAATGAAAGGATGACTATTAGGGATTTTACTCTGTCAAAACAATCTTTTATTAAGTCCTGTGAAGTATGAGTGTTAGAATAAAAATATTTGGAGCATAATTAGCTTCTGCTTAGTCAAACCATTTTCCTTTTTATTAAAATATTTAAATTCATGACACAGCAATTATTGCAACATTTAACAGATTTATTCAGATTCTATAGAAGTCTTGTGTAGTGGTTTCTAGTCGAAAACACACAGAAACACACCTAACAAGCCATGCTTTGGAATGTGATTGATCAACAGATGTCACACTTGGATGTGATACAGATAACCAGAGGATTTGCCGTTCCTGAAAGAAAACACTTGTGTTTGCCACAAAACTTTTGGCTAGAGTCTGAGAGGTTTGAGGCAACTTAGGAGAAATGGCTCAGAGGAACACTCCTTACACACCAATCTGCCAGTTAGGATCCAATCAACCGAACCAAACAGCATTGTATCACCAAGGAATCAACAAACTCCTGAAATAGAGGATGCATAGCAAATGGGAGACTCTCAGACACCTCTTCTGAACCAAAGACGTAACACTAGGTGTTTATGTTTGCTTTTGTCTTTAGGCCACTTTGTTTATTGTTTAGATCTGTTGTTTGGTTGCTGATGTTCCTTATTTTACAACAAGTGAAAATACTTGTCACATTATTGGAATGAATAAATTAATCATTTAACTAGAAAAGCACTCGGAGAGCGCAGACCACCTTCAAGCCCACCACCTTATAGTGACGCCACAAATCATGATCCAGATCACCTCCAAATTTTCATCACTTCTTCATCTTCCCATTTTGGATACATTCTGAAAACGTCATGAGAATCTGTCCATAAACTTTTCAGTTATTCTGTGTATAAACAAATAAATGCTGGCAAAAACATGACCTCCCTGGCTGAGTTAATTAATGGAAATTGACAACATTGTGGGGACTCATCCACCCTGCTTTGCTTCCTTTAGATAAAATAATAATTCTAAATGAACTGGGCATGAGTACGACCCCAGCCAAACATGGAATCCCGTCATGGGGACAGATCTCCGCATTTTAAAACGTAGCATAATGCGATTTGAGCTGTCACATATGTGTAAAAACAAAAGCAATAAAAAGCACATTTAAGTGTAAAAACTGCTGTTTAAGCTCTTAATGCTCATATTTGATCTTATCTAGTTTTTACAATAGTTATGTAATTATGTTACATTATATAAACTTGTTGGCTGTGGTTCTTGATTGATTGATGCAAACAATAACTCTATGACAAGAGAAGAGTGACTGATTGATTTAATAGTATAAGACATGAGCAGGGAAGGATACGATTTGATGTAATCCGGCCAGTCAAATAATTTTTTTGTAAATATTTTATTCAAATTATTGTTGTCATTGATGGATTTTATCTCCCTTGATGTGTGATATTAACTGAGCACTTTTTTTTCTTTATGCACTTAAAGTCAGATTTTTCAAACAAAACTTACAAGCAACTCATGCACTGCTTAACATTTTTAAATATTTTCTGACAATTGTTTTGATTAAGGACTTTGGACTTAAATGGGAAATTACAGAGCTGGGTCAAAACCTGCCAACTTCCATCATTTGATATGTCTTGGCATTTGGCTCATTTATTGCCCATTGCATGCCAATTTCAGCCACCTCACAGCAAGG
This sequence comes from Pseudomugil tenellus, assembly GCA_037177515.1. Lineage (NCBI taxonomy): Eukaryota > Metazoa > Chordata > Actinopteri > Atheriniformes > Pseudomugilidae > Pseudomugil > Pseudomugil tenellus. The sequence continues at coordinate 4,380,223 of JBAMHX010000020.1, forward strand.
AGTTTTGGTGAAAATTGAGATTCATTATACTTCATTCTCATATCCTGCGGGAAATCAACAGGGCTGGAGTCAAAGGGCTTCACTATAATCTAGTCTTTCCAGACATGAGTAATACAATTAGTAGAGCTTTATGAGTAATATAGTGGGAACTATTTAGGCGTCTCAGATACTTTAGGGGACATTCACTGAACAGCGAAATGATTGAAATTGACAAAGACCTTCTGTCTTGGAGTTGTCATGCACATCCTAAAGTAAAAGCTACTTGTACCTCAGGGAGTTGACTTGGAATATGAATAATCCCATAAGGGGATTATTAAAAAAATATTTATTATTAACTATCAGTACTGTTTTTTTTCTGCATAACAATGTATTGATTACTTAGATGTGATTAATGTGACCTTCATGTAAAACTGGAAATAAAGGCAGGAAGTCTTCAGTAAGAGGCCTGTAGTTAATCATAACTAATGTAACCTTGCCTTTCACGTTCCTTTGCATGTCAAAGACATTAGTCTAAGACACAGATGACTTCCAATGACTCCACTTTTTGTCCAAATAATTAAAGTTTGGTACGTCAGACTCATTTTCCACCCCAGGTCCCAAAGCTCAGAGGGATGGTTTCAGAGTGGAAAAGCACATTATCAGCATTTTACGGCCAATGTCTGTGATTTATATTGCCTTGTCAAGATTTCTCTTGGAAAGAAGCCAGTCATCTTCATTTGACATTTGATTAGTCTTTACCACCGTGATTGGTTTTTCATTAGGGAATTATTTTGCATTTTATTATTCTTCTAGTGAATAATATTTTTGTCTGTGTTATTGTATTAGGGTTATTAGTGTAAGGCTTTAAATATGGGTTTCATGGATTATTCTTAATTCAATAGAATGCAATTCTATCTTTTGCATTATTGTGCCTGTCAAGAGGTTTATTAAGGCACAAGCTACCATTACCGTTAGAAGAAGAAGAAGAATTTCCAGATGGAAGCTACAGTCTTTTACAAGCATTGTGATTATGCTTAAGTTTGTTATAACTGCTTTAACATTGTGCATTTTACATTAACCCTGTAAAGTCAAATGTATCATGTGATACATACAGTTTCTGAGACATTTTGCATCACTTTAAGGTTGAAAGTACTCAAATCCCTGTTGTTCAGCATATTATACTGGTCTTCTGCCCACTGGTGAGCACCAGAATGCAGGTTGGACCTATCACATGGTAATAAAAGGTAAAACTATCCCCAAAAAACGTGTTAATTTGGTTGTTGTTGTTGAAAAGAGAAAATAAAGAGTTCACATTTTAAAAAATGGGTTTTTCTACCCTGCTGTTCAAAAATTGGGCTTTAAAAGTTTAAAGTAAAGAAAGGTATTACTAGGTTACCTGCCTGAGGTAAACTGGATGTGTTTTTTCCTCACAAATACACACACATAAGGATGCAAAATAATCATCTATACATGTTTTAATAAAAACGACAATATAATTACCAGTCCAGTAAGGAAAGTATGTTTGGATCTTTTTTTTTTTTATTACTCTATATATGTAATATTTCTATTTCTATTCCATAATCATTCAATTTTAAGATAACCAGGTTCCACATCATTCCCTGTCAGTTACGTTATCTGTCTTACATCAGAGGTTTTATAGACTCTTAACTAGAAATATTAGTGATCGCAGACTGATTCAGTACTTTTGTGTCTAGCAGTCATTATATGGGAGTAAGCTGAAGTCCCACTGGATCCTCAGTGAATTACTATATTACTGTTGTTTTCTCTCTTTTTGAGAGCATCAGATTAATATTCTGGAGATTAGTTTTCTGCTGTTTTAACTCGGACAAAGTTTACTTCATGTCCTAAAAACATTCCTTAAACGTAAATCATGTTACCAATAAATTACATAAATTTCATTTCTACATAAGATGTAAGTATTTATTATATATTTTTGAGGATAATAAGGTGTAATTTAGGAATCTGAATATTGAAACCCTTTAACGCAGTTCACCTTAAATTCCAGATAATGTGCTGGAATGTTTCAGCACCAAGAACAGAGATACTCCTCAACATTAGCAGTGTTTCTATTACCACTAGAATCATACAAAACCTAAATGTTGCTATAAAAATCTGGTAATGGAAATATTTTGAAAACCTCTCTGTTATCAGAAACATTGTTTTATGCTCTCATGAGGTGGTTTTTCATACTTACTCGATATAGAAGTATTTCATAAAAGCATAATGGAAACACTTTTTCTGCATTTACAAATCTCCAGACATGACATATGGTTTCAGCTCATTTCAGGGAAAGATGGCAGCAAAAAAGATCAAAATGCAGAGTTTTGCAGTTAATTAAAAAAGCAATCAATGGGGAAATGTTTTCAATAATTGTGGAAAATCCTCTGCAGCAAATAAAAAGCCACTAAGTAACGCAACTGACTGCTCCTCTGCAGGATCCCTCTCAGTCCCATCAAATCTGGGAAAATCTGTACTTGTCCATTTGTTTAATATATCACAGCGTCACATTACGTGACTAGCTATACTTTATGTTGCAATAATATAGTTGCAGGTTGTTGCCTGTCAAGCAGCATTACATAGCATGAAATCATTTACTTAGACAAAAATATCAAACCTGTAACCATATTTTTTATATAATTTTGTTTGAGAAATGTATTTTACCATGTAGACCAAACTACATGTCTAAATTCTGGCTCTAACAAGTTATCTTCCACATAGATCAATTTTAGCTAAAGGAAAATAGGGAATGACAAGTAGGATGGGAAAAAAACTGATTGACAAGCCTGAAACAAGCAATCAGCCGCACAAAACCATGAGAAAGTGTTTCTGAATAAACTAAAGTTTGCTCAAAAGCATTACAGGCTCAATCAAAACTGTCCAAATGTGGAAAGTAAAGCTTGTCACTCATAAGGAGACGTTGCATGTGAACATAGCGGTGCAAAAGGTCAGCCTTCTAATGATCAGAAGCTGCATTAGAGCAGGCGTCAGAGAGAAAGAGCTCAGTGATGTTCAGGCTTTTTTGTGAACACCAGCTGTTCAGTTTATTATCACATTTAATCTCATCAACCCTGCAGTTCTGTTAGCGTCATCTGATCAGAAGTAGTCGACTTCTGTTGTATGAAATCAGTTAATTCTTTTTGTAATCTCTCACCACAGCTACAATTTGAGGAATTTAATAATAACTTAGCAGTCGAATTTTCACTCGTTTGGTTTTCAAAGCAAGGTCTCTACATTTTTTTTTTTTTTTTTATCAGAAACTATTCAAGATCGCCGAGCTTGTTTGACAGTTCATTTATTTATAACTTAAACAAAAAAAGGTTTATTGATACATTGATCAAGTTGTTTATATGTTATTCAGTAGTTTTGTTTTACTTTTTTTTAATGCTGCAACAAATTAGTTTATTTATTACTTTAACATTCTTTAACTTGTTTTATTATTGCACTCTGTAAAGCACTTTGCGATTTAATATGTGAAAGAATTTTATTTACAGTATATAGTAAATAAAATTCTTCTTCTTCTACCACATTTTGTAATTTGCATTGAAATTTCACCTTAATAAAATTACAATAAAAAACTTTACTTATTAGATTTGGAATCTTTCACCCCAAACCTTTTTCTCTATAGATGTTCCACACAGCTTTTAAATAAACAGAGGTGATAAACCTTGCATGAGAGCAGCTTAGAGATAGTGTTGAAGCAGCTAAACCATGTTGGACTTTTCTAACACATAAAGCAAGTAATGTTGCTTTATGTGCTGCATGATGGACACAATTTAAATGTATTATGTCTTTCACAAAGTCTAGATCTATGTCTTAAAGCGGATATGTGCAACAGAAATTAACAGATTTGATACCACTGCTTACTTTAGCACACAGATTATCTACAAGATAGTTGCCTCAGCCCTTGACATAAATGCCATATACAACCTAACATGGAATGGTTTCTGTACACAATGAGATGGTTTTGTTATAAATCACAACATAAATTAATAGAGTGTCATAAAATGTGTTTATGGTGGCATTGAGATACTTTATTGAGTAGACGGTGTTACGTCTACACTGTGCTGCAAATGAAAAGTAATGTCTCAGATGTGATCACACCGTAAGATGGGACTGGAAGCATACCAGTGGAGCCATTACAACAGCCTCTAACTTTCCAGTCCATGTAATGTGGTTAAAACAAATAAATTGTGGGACAAATGAGCCAGAGGATCCGAAATATAAAAGAAAAAGATGCAATTTTTTCACATTTATATGTTCATGGTTACGTATATATTTACAACAATAACACATACACTACAACTACATACACACAACTGCACAGTAAATCTAAATGGTCCAATACAGAGAAATCAATGATGTGTGTAGTTGATGCTTTGAACAGTCAAAGTGGTCATAAATGTGCTGGTGATTGTGGTATAATCCTACGGATGATTACACATAACTGCAAAGTCGTGGCAATTCATGTACATAGGAGCTGCTAAATGGATTTTTGAAGCTTCAGCACTTATCTCAAATAATTAATGTTTTTCTTGAGCTTTGATTATTGTCATGAATGTAACTGTTTTGCAGTATTGTCATAAAAAAAATCCATAATCTTTTTTTTTGCACATAAATTATTCATCCAGTCAAGAATTGTATTAATCTTTGTGATTATGTTAACTTTTTATTTAAGCAAATAAAGCTTTGTATGAGTTTAAAATAATAATGAAGCCTAGATTAATTCTTATAGGAATGAATACAAATGATTGCATTCCAGCATAGCTTTGATTCTTCATACATCTGCTGTGTGGAAAACAAACACCCTGAACATTAATTTAAACCCCACAGAGAGTCGGAGCGTCACTGACGAAATCAAGCATGTGCATAGGATAAAAAATTACACAACTCAAGATGATAATATTCATAAAACAAAGGAAGTTTTTGCTGAGAATGCCTTTTTATTTACCAACATCTCTCTGTTTTACAGTCCCACCTCATCTATACTCATAAGCTCTCTAATTAAGCAACAGTGTTCAGCTTAACTTCAAACCACAGTAAGGTTCCACAGCTACGTTTTGGAATTTGTGCTTTTGACAAAATCACGTGTTTCAACTCTTTCCCTGCAAGTCTTTGATATAAACAATACACAGACAACACCATTCTGCTGACAAATCATAATAGAATAGCCCAGCTTTTCTAAATTGATCAGAAAAAGCAGAAGAAGAAAAAAATGTTGGCACCATTAGAGTGGGTGAGGAGGGGTTAAACCAAGGGGACTACACACCAGATGCATGGTGGCAGCAAACTCCATTGCCCCAGTGGCTGAGCAGCACAGAAAGCTGCAGCTGAGCTGCTGCAGTGGGCCGCCTGGCAGCAACACAGGAGCTGCCAGTCATTAAAGAAATAACAGAGTGTGTGCAGAAATGGTTTATTCATTCCCAAGCGGCGAGGAGTGGATATGTAACATATTTTCACATTCTTATTATTGGATGCTAACAGCTTAGGTACAGTGTGAGTGTCTGTGCTGATGTTTTAGTGATAATACATTTCCCTCGCATGGTTCATAAGGTATTTATCATGCATCATATACCATTATTATTCTAATATGCATCATCTACTCATTTACAAATTGAAAACTTCCAGCAGTACTATGGCTTCACTGTCTCCATGAGTTCTTGGTAAAATATTACTGACTGCAAAGTATGTAATTTCTGCCACCATGTGATAAAATACAGTGTTGTAAAATAGCATATCTCAAAATGCAAATTAAGTATATATTCTTAATTAACATTCAAATTAACTGCAAATTTCATGCAGTCAGGTGCTTCAACTGTTTTCTGGTGTCACTTTTTTCTTCTTTTTAAGGTGCAGATGTTTTTCCAGATAAATTTGTAGCTTCATTTTGAGCATAATCATCAAACAGAGATGTCACAGGAGTCTACTACTATATTTAAACTTGCTAGAAGTGCAAAAACTAAAATCTTAAGGTCAGATGAGTAAAAATGAGTATGATACAACTGCAGAGTTTGACAAGGTTATTGATCATTCAGCCAGCATGGAGCCAGAAAGTGAGCTTTTTCTTGCTTTCAAAAATGTCTACCTTCACCATTGGAACAACTTCAGCACCTCTAATTTTTTCAGCTGTTTGGTGATGGATGATGGTGTTACTCCCACATGAAATGTGCTCCCTGGCCAAAACAGCATATGAAAGATCATATGAGTACTTAGCATTTGAGGCACTTACTCTCCACATGACATGTCTGCTACTCACTTTAAGTGATGTGACTTTCATATGTGTAACAGTTGCATGTCATCATCAGCGCTGATGTTGCTGATGTAGTTAAAACCCCTTCATTTCTGGCTATTGACCAAATGAGTGCTAATTTATATTGTTGATGAATTGCAGGTCTGCTGTCCTCATTAACAGGTCACTCTCATCTAGGACTAACTCTCTTCTTATTGCTTAATGAGCAAGTAATTCCAAGAGGCAACAACAGCTGAGTTGATATTTATCAAAAACATAGGGCAAAATAAGTCATTGAGTGAAATGTCACAGAGAGCTGTAACCTTTTGCAGGGACTAACCTTTGAGGGTAGATGGAGAGCCATTTGGTGCAGGTGGGGCAGTGCTGAGTCATAATGAAGATTGCTGGGGTGTTTGTGGCAGAAATTAACTCCAGGTTGATGATTTGGGACTGTCATCTGGGAGATTCTTAAGGCACAGACACTGCAGAAGCAGAAACAGAAGCTTTAATGCTTGTCTGCACAATCAAGACGCAATCGCCAAAAGTCATCTGAGGGATAGTATCGTAAACAGGACTTGTGGTTTCGTCAGTGAATCTCTTGAGGCTGATAATTTGCCCAGCAACTTTCCTTTGATAGAAAGCGGGTCTGGATTCAGATCAAATATTGCTTGGGATTTCAGATATAGTTTAACGTCAGTCTTCTTCAGCTAAGCAGGGTCTGTTGCTCAATGGTTGGTTTTTGCACTGATACACCCTCACAAACACACTGCAAGATGGAAATTTAACATCGGTCCTAAACTCCTGAGGCTAATATTGAATATAAACTTCAGCTTGAATATCCATGTTGCAATCCACAGCAGGGTTTTACCTTTTTTCCCAAACAGACGATGGTGAATACTTTATCTGTAATATGTTGGTCATCACCACACACTTTCTGTGCAATCTGTGTACAGCTTTGCCAGCATGATAAAACATCTTGCCCCAGGTTTAAGTCATAAAAGTGAAGCTGCTGGACCAGAAAACCACATTTGGTTTGAGGAGGTAATCATGATCATTAATCATGTTGGCACACTTCTCTGTTCCATTGGCCAAAAAGAATAGGTCATGGCTAAAGACTGTACCTCCACAGAGATGGTAAATATGCACCTCCACTCACTCAAGGCTATTTAGGTTGATTTGTAGTCGCGGTCATGTGAACTTATCTGATTTGTGCTTTTTGGAATTAGAAAATAATGGCAAATTGACCACGTATGATTCAAAGCTTTGTAAGCACTGTAGTGCTTTTTAGTGATTTAAAAGATACCTGGGAAAGGACATTGATCTTTTTGCTTATAGTGGAGTGATAGTGTTGTATTGGTTTTCTTCTACCTTTTATTGTTCTCCTTGCACTTCCATTATGTTGCTACTGAAATCCAGAGGGAGCCAAACTTACTCCAAAGCAGATATTCTGGTGGTCACTGCCTCCTGTGATGAATCTCCTTTTCAACTTTTGCTTTGTAATAAGTATTCCCATGACTTATATTATGTCTACATGTTGTGTGAGTGAAGACCACGATTCCATTTACCGTCTCTTGTTTCTAAATCTTTAAGGAAATTGAAGTAAAGTACTCAGCTGCAGAGAATAATATGTGTACTCTTCTCAAGTGGAAATGAGCTTTTCACTTCTACGATGCAGTGATTTGTTTTCTGTGTCAATACACTGAGGCAAGGCAAGCCACTCCACCAGTTTCAAGACTCCAATCGATCCCTAGGAACCCTACCCAAGTCAAATTGCTTCGTAACTGAGTGACATTCATCACCTGCATTCGGTCTAATAAATGTTTCAAGACACCAGAAAACAGAATTAAGGTGAGCAGTTTTGATTTGCAACTTCAGTGTGGCTGCCTTTCAATTACTATCTTCACAAATGTAGTTATTCCGCAGTGCCATGTGGGAACTGGCTCAGTGTTGGGCAGATTACGATAAAATTAGGTCATGCATAATGCAACTGCTGCTGTTTGTTGCTTGCACCATCCTGCCACTCTGTTTAAAGCCAGAACAAGGTCTGATATACCCCTGGGGGTCCATTTTAATCTTTCAAGAAGTAGACTGATAGGCGACAAGCCCTGTCATAACTGCTTCATTGCAAAGATTGGCAGCATTGCTGAGATACTGTGGTGATTCTGGATAATGAGTTTTCTCATGCAGAGAAAAGAAATCATGACACTATTAGATTCAGCACTAATTTACAATTGGAGGCAATTCAAGACAGATATTTCTTCTCACCAATGCACCATTTGGAAATTCAGAGGTGGACATAACATCACCCCTTACTCTCATGTCTCATCTTGAGAGCTTTCGTCTCTGATCAGAGTTAGATGCCACATGATCAATTTTATCTTTACAATTTTTTATTTGTCTGTGGAATCAGTGAAAATAAAGCATTGACATTGTCTTAAGATCTGAAAGATTCAATGGAATATTAGTTTTTTAGCATTTATTTAGGTCTGTTTGGTTTCTCCCATTAGAGACTTTGCAGTAACTGACTTTCTTTTCTTCAGTTTACCACTTTTGCTCCTTGATCCCAATTAGCACACACACACCTGTTTCCACTTGCTTAATCATCCTCTGTCATACACCTGTGGTTTCCTTTTTTATGCAGGAGGTTCTGGGCTTTTTTCATCAGTGGATGAGATTTTTTTTTCTGCCTTGTTTTGGACTATATTTTTCATTTTCAGCATTGTAGCAGAGAATATCATAGACTGCTATCCCTGCCACCACACCATGAGGACAACCATACATCTGCCCAGAAAAGTAGCAAAGGAAGGCCCTGGCCAGAGGCCCCAGTTGACCAAGGCTGAGTGCTGCTAACATGATGGGGTGGCTGTGGCGTAGGTGTAGTGTGGCCGAGTTCTGATTGGACGATCATGGGTTCAGTTCTTACTCTGTCTGAAGTCTGCATCTCAAAGTGTCCTTGAGCAAGACACTGTAAACCCTAGTTGCTCCTGGTGGCCTGGCTAGCACCGGTGTGCTCGCCTAAATGTGTGAACATGTGCGTGAATGGGTGGGTTGCAGGATCTGTAAAGTACTTTGGTCATCGAGAGATGAAAATAAAGCGTTATATGAAAGTATCAGCATTGGGGACTAATCACCCAGGCCAGACAGTAAGGAGAAGCAGGGTTCCAAAAGCTTGCATAACTTCAAATATCAGTAGGATCAATGCTAGTATCCAATAGTATCCTTTTGATACCAGCATGATGAGATCAATGTGTGTCTTTCAGAGAGCTTTAGAGCAAAAAAACCAATAGAAAATGTTAATGAAAGCCAAACAATATTAAGTTTTGCTATTGTTTATCTAATTATCTGTTTATCTAATTTATCTGTTTTCTGTTTACTTTTTATTTCTCAAAAAAATTAAAGGTAAAATCCTTAAAGTAAGTAAAAAGTATCTATATAAGTAGCAGGGATTTGCAGTACTACTCAGTGCCAGTGACTGCAAGCCTGAGCCCCGTCCTACAAAGCGAGATTGACACACCCTGTATATTGACTTACCCAGACATCTAGAATCCTGATTGACAGTGCTGCCAATCTGGTTATCAACTCGGCAACTGAACCCAAACGTTTCCCATCTCAATCAGTGTGAACTCTCACAGAATATAACCAACCACAGACATGGAGAAACCCCGAAAGAGCAGCTACTTCACCATGGAATTGTCTTTTAAAAATATGAGGAATGCGAACACATCATCAAAGCCAAAAGCAACATTTTTGCTGCAGCAACAGCCAGGAATGAATGCTGGTAGAATACTGCTGACTTGGCAAATATATTAATTAATTGGACAGTATTGATATAAGTGCATCACTCCTGTAACTCAGTTTTACTTTGTTGTGACGCTTAAGGCATAGGGCTTCCTTAGGGCTCTTCCTTCACTTTATATTTCCCATTGACTTCTTTTGAGGATCAGCACACCCCATATGAGCATATTTTTTGTTAAATAATAATAATTCCTCGCCATCAAAGCACAAGGTGATTGTGCAAATCATAAGTTCATGGCTCTGCATTTTTGCCATGTGTGAATATTATTATGAACCTTATCATTTCAGATGCAACCCTAGTGGAGATTAACAGACCAGCTAACAAGTCAAGAACAAGTGGAAAACACACTTCAGTGACTTCATTTCTTCATTATATATTTATATATATATA
>JBAMHX010000020.1:4480215-4508902 GCA_037177515.1 Pseudomugil tenellus
TATATATGTATATAAGCAACTTTGTTTAGGATGTACAGTAGCTCATGCCATCAAACATTTAGCCTGTGTAGAGTTTTGGTACGTAGTATATTGGTTGGATAGTTTTGTATCATTGTTGAAACCTTAAATGTATTTAGGTAAAAATTGCATGTGCTCTTTGAGTAGCAGCTTTGCAAATGTGTTTTTTTCTTTAAAATACCATTTTTTGTATTGCATTTACTACATTTGGGTTTAAATAATGCATATAAGAATGCGTAGATTTTTTTTACTTGTATTTTATACTTTATTCCCTGTACTTTTTTTAAAAAGTTCAAATTCATGGGATAGAAAAGGAAAAAACATACTTTTGGCACTCCACATTTACCCAAACTTAGTGGTTCTAAGTTTGTGGCAAACAGGTTCAGGTTCAGTGAAAAAATGCTTTACATTACATTACATTAATTTAGCAGACGCTTTTATCCAAAAGGACTTACATTTTTTGGCGGAGGTGGGGGTCATAGGGTTTAGTGTCTTGCCCAAGGAGACGTTAGCATGTAGTCAGGAAATTGAACTGCCAACCTTCAGGTTAACTGCTCTTAACTCCTGAGCTACAGCCTCCTTAACAAAACAGTAAAACAGGCAGTTAAATATTGGAGGAGAAATTTGCTTATGTTGACCCTCATCAGTGATTAGGTAAATGGTCTGTTTGGAAAAACATCTCTTCCAATTTCATTGTAACAACGTGATGGCAAAGATATTCTATTATAGTTTAATCACATTTACCCATACTTATATAAAAAAAAACTTCTATGGTTACATGCTAAGTTACATCCAGTCACACATTTTCATACTACAATTGACACTTTGGAATGTAATGCGGGATTGAGTTGTCTTGCTCAAGGACACTTTAGCATGGAGTCATGGGAAGTCAAAAATCCTCTGTTTCTGCTCTTCTTCTGGAGCTACAGCCGTTGTAAAGAATAGATACAGCAGCCATTGTACAAAATATTCATTCAGAAAAAAAATTCAAATTTCTTGTGCGCCAGTATGTGCAAGATGACAAATTGTGCATCTTCTCTGTACACTGATATTTACTTTGATCCAGCAAAATGTATTTTTTGGTCTGACCTGTCCATAAAAGTCTGATCAGCAAGGCATTTTCAGTGGTTCATGTGCCACAGGGATTTATTCATGTAGTCAGCTCAAAGGCCCTTGAGACATATTAACATGTAACCCATTGGTTGTTTACTTACAAACACCAGAATGAACCAGTCAGATACTTTATACCTCTTTTGGCCCAGTGGATGAGAGCTACTTCGGTTCAGAAAGGAGAGGTGGAGAAACTATACATTTTTTTAGTTTGTTTTTAATTTCCCAATCTCCAAATATCACACTTACTTCACAGCAAAGAGATCCATTAAATCCAGTGTGATCGATACCAACAAACTACTGGGGAACACACCATGATGAAAAAATGCTAATAAAACAGCTCCAATTTTCTGATTTTCTTTATCTGTTGTTAGTTCCGGGTTAAAATTAAGATTTAAATACATCAAAAGATGTGAGGGGAAGCTTCTATGTAGATGTTCATAGACAGTGTACAGTAATAAAAACTTTTTTCAGATTATTTTTATAAACAGCCGACACTTTAGTCCATATTATTACTCATGCAGCTGTTTACCACTTTACACGCAATAATTCTGGAGTTCATTCTGTAAAAGAAAAAAAGGAGTTTGAAATCTGTTTAGTCTTTACTTGAAACTGGTGGTAATAACAGAACAGATGAGCAGGGACAAAGACACTGTTTTTGCACTTTTAAGTGGAATTAGTTTTCATCTAATCCATAATTTATCACGTCTGCTCTTTCTGTTTTCTTTTATCTGTAGACACTGTGATGGACGGTGCTTTAACATCCATCAATGTGCTGGAATATACTTTTTTTTTACTAACAAATGAGCCTTTAATAAAGAATTGATCATGTCTGCTCTTCTTGTTTCCTGTGAGCTCATTGCATAGTTTTTGTGGCTTTAGGGAGTTTCACACTTGATATTCACTTTTAAGAGCTCAGACTGGTGGTGTACATGATTGCTGAGCTTGTGTGAGGTAATCTGTCAGGACAGGTTTTTAGACCCATTTTGCTTGGCTCATGTGGAAAATTTCAGACTGCTGTTAGTAATATTCAGTGTTGGGCATCTTACTTTAAAAAAAATGATTAGTTATAGTTACATATGACTTTTCCCAAAAAGTAATTGAGTTAGTAACTCAAGTAATTAGTAATTAGTTAGTAATTCTATTACTACAATATACATATATATATTTTAACTCAACAGATTGCATAGAAATAAAATGTCTAAAAAATAAGTACTCCCAACACTGGTAATATTTCTGGATTACATTCAAATTAGTATTATTAGATAAAAACAATATCTTTCCATCTGTTTGAATTATTGATTTACAAGTTAAAGCAATACCACAAATGTTTCAGTAATGTTTTTAAATTTGAAAGATTTAAACCCTTAACGAGGTGACAAATCATTATTGATTGTTATATGAGTTTTACCATTTTCTTTTATTTTAAATGTACAATGTTCTTTTTTTCCAAGACACTCCACATCTGTCTTGAGGAGCATACTGCACTCGTACTTTAATAGAGTATATGCCAGATATTCCATCCCTTAAGCCATGCTGCAGGCATGTTGACACAGTGTCCTGTAATTGGAAACCCCAATCATGATCATGACCTCGGGGATGGCTGTAGATACACAACGTTCTGGGTAAGTATTCAGTATTTCATCAGACAGATCTAAGTTGTGTCAATAGCTGTGACTGAAATGGCTCTAATCCTGATGTCATTTTGTATTTCATATTAAGTCATTGTTGCCCAAATTGATTTTTTTTTTTTTTTAAACCTGTCTGTCCAGTGTCATGATGACAGAATGATGGTCTGGCTGCCACACTATGCTGAACAAATTTACTTTGCCAAAAATAGCTTTTTGGATACAAGTCTCCCCTTGATTCCTAAATGTTATTAATTATTTTATTATGTTTATCACAAATAAGTGCCTGTTTCTGTGTGTAACTACTAGAGCGGGCCGGAGGGAGAGAGAAAGGACAGGGAAAAGATGAAAAATAGAGAAAAAATAAGAAAAAAGACAAAAAGTGACAAAAAAAAACAAACCACAGCACATTGTCTACAGACATAGCAAACATTTTTAACACCTTTAGATAATGATTGAGTATTTACAACTTCAAAAAACTCAGCTGATATTATCAGGTAGAGACACTGCACAAACCTTGAATAGTTATAAATGGAGTTGCATCCAGTATATGAGCATGTCTACGTGGGTGAATATTTGCTCTAGAGTGTACTTTTAAATGTGACTTTTAATTATCTGCGTCTAAAAGCATTTTTATGTTAAATTTGCAAGATTATTCAATGTAATTAATGTGTTTAGAAGTGCCTTGACTAAATCTGGTGTATCACAGACTCAACGTCACTCTGGCATTACAGTTGTATCACTTAGCTGCAACCGTCTCACTTACCTTCTCCTTTCTACCTAACTTTTCCCAAATGAAAATTTAATAAATTTACTTAGCTTTTAGCTGAGTAATATTGAAATTCTTTCTCTTGCTATTGAGCGTTTTACATATAAAAGACAGATTATGACATTGCTCACATTGCCAGATTATCTAGCTGAGCTGAAAGGGAAGAGAAAATAGGTTTGACTGATGGGAAAAAAAAATATTTCCTTGGTCCAAAGACAATTTCTCTGTCAAAGACATCCAACATCAGATGATTTTGTATTATTATTGTAAATGGTCTATAATAATTCATGTACTGCATTTTAAAAGTATTTAAATGTAAAAAAAAAAGTGTATAAGGCTGATACATAACATTTTATACAACTATTTAAATCCTATTTACTGATGAAATACCTATTTTTCTGACGGTAATGCAGTAATCATATATCATATCATTTTGAGTTGCCAGATGCACACAGACAAACAAGCATCCCTCCTGGGGACGAAGAAAAAAATGAGCATTTTAACATGTCCATCTTCATCAGTCTTAGACATCGAGATATCCAACAGTACATTATTTCGCTTGAATAGTAAAGAAACATTTATAGTTAAAATAGTTAAAAATTTTATCCAAATTTGATCAGAGAGAGAGTGTAAGATTGAATATCTTCAGAATACCTTTGTTTCTATCATTTTTACACACACATACATACAGACACATGCCTTATTTAGTTATTTTACTTTGCACATCCTTTCTGTATAAGCAGAGGTAACCCAGAGGCTATTCAAACCTGCCCTACTTTCATTAATAAGCCGTTGTCACAAAATGACCCAGTGCCACAGTCTGTGCCAACTCAAGAGACACCTTTCTGTGGTCTGGACCAGATGGATGGCAGAGACCAAATGAAATAAAAATGAATAGGCCCACAAGGTGTGGTAAAGAAATAAGCAGAATCAAGCAACCGTGGACTGGTTTTAGGTCATGGATGGCTGGAGGTGAAAATGGATGGCTGTCTGACCTATGGCTGCAGGAACAGTCAACCACACCTGTAAGGAAGTTAAAAGTATCACCTGGCTGAAGGTTTTCTTGTTAGAAATTGCCAACTGTAGCTTCCACCTGCTCACTATGAGAATTTGCCATGCATTATAAATGACATGGCCCTCAAATACATGGGCAATGCTATGCATCCATACGGAAATTTCATTGCTATCAGAATATAAGTAAAATCCGATTTTTATGGGTTTGCTTTTAGGTGAAAGTAAAAGCCTGCTGAAAGATTCAACTTAACTTTATTTAAGTATAAAGTATTGGAGTAGCTGCATGTTAATTATAGTATTATATAGTATTTACTCTAATCAGAATTATTTTAAAGACAATGAATCAATTATCTCAAGAGTCAGTGACTAACAGGAAATATTCTTTTAGCCATTAGTTGCACAAATGCCAAAATTGTCCAGGTAGGCTACCATGAAGAATTAAAGTTCACTGCAAACGTTACAGCTCATCTGTCCCACTGCATGTTCTGCTCTCTGGGGGATGTCAGATTTTCCAGAATACTTTTTTTTTTTAGCTATTTCATTCTTCATTTGGAGCATCTCTCAATTATCTTTGCAATCATCATAACTCTAAGTAGTTTGTAATTATTTCAGAGCAACAGTGACGGAGAAAGAATTGGCTTAAAGTGTCGGATAATGAGGTAAAATTCTGTAGGCTTGTTAAGTAGGCAAATGAGTCAATAGTCGGGTTTAGATGCACACGTGCATTAGGATTAAAAAACCTGGCAACATTGAAAATGCTTCATCCAAGTATTCTAATCAGAAAATTGTGATTAGCTTGTTCTGATCAGTTTTTTTTGGTGGGTTGTTTTTCCAATCGGTGTGTGTAAAAACACTTGTATGGCGAATGTCAAGTAGAAATGGCCTGTATTGTTTGTAAGTTTACTCTGCAAAGACTAAGTTAGGTGTAGCGGAAAATGTGGTGAAAGAAATACAGAACTAATCAGTGTTTAATATTAATACACTGCTTGAGCTTTTAGACTAATTTAAAATTATTAACTGGAATTAGTAAGACAACAATAAATTTTCACACACAGCAGTTTTTGCTTAAATTTCTACTTAATTAGTGCTGTTTGTGGTAAGTCAGACAGTGGGAAAATACTGTGCACCTCAAAATCATTTGTACTGTTAAAACATGCAATAAATGCACACCATGGAATATCAGAATACCATTACAGGTCTGATCGGAAGAGTGACCCGACTGCAGAGATGTGGCACATGTAAACATGAGTATAGAGATTGGTTTATGCACATATTCTGCTGCCATTCGATATAATATGGTAACTCAAACAAACACAGTATAAACATAGCAGCCCCCTACAAACAGTCCAATATCCAGCAGAAGGGGTATGTGTGTATACAGTACATGTTGTGTTTGTATATAAATGTACATGAATCTTTTTGAGCTGAGCATCTAAAAATGGACCTAATCTGCGTAACAGCTTACCCTTAGTCATTCACCAGTTTCCCTCACTGTCCATTTTTATAAAGAGTCTTAAGACTCATTTATACTCATCGACTTTTAACCGAGAATAGATCTTATTTGGTTCCATTTGTTTTTATTTGTTTGTATTGAAGCTTTTATTTTATTTCATTTTATTACTCCTCATTTATTTTATGTTTGTATGTGTTTCTGCTGCTATTTTATATACTGCACAGCACTTTGTGCAGCAACAGCAAGAATAAAAAGGACTTTATAAATAAATTGACTTTGATTTGGGTTTAGACTTTGATTTTCTTATTTTATATGCATGGCTACTTATGTGGATATACTTGGATATTTATGTGTATGTGGGTTTGTAAGTAGGAATGTGTGTGTATGAGTAAATATATATCTATACATTTAAATTAATGGTTTATAAAGTTTGTATGCATTTAATTATGTGTACATAAAAAGACATTTAGATGCAGGCCTACATGTCTGCATGTATTTGTGTGTATTTTATTGTACTTCCTCAGGAAGAAAATCAACAGTTGTTGGCTGCAGCTAATGGAGATTCAAATAAAGAAGAGAAAACAAGAGGGGTCCTTTTGTCACAATAAAGATGGCATTTAAACAGCCAGTATTTCTTTTTTTCCCTTTGCTGTAAATTACACAAAGCCAAAATAAATGAAGACACGATTAACTTGCATGTGGGATTAGTTTTAGAGCACATATTTCAAATAGAAAAGGTCAAATAGTCAAACCATATCACAACTTCTCCTAAATAAGCTAACATAACATTAAGTTATGAGCTAATATCCATTCATTTTATCAAAAAGGCAACACAAAATGCTGACAGAAATAATATATTTAAAACCATCCAGCATTTTCTGATCTATTGTTCAAAGATGATGTTATTCTAACATTTAAAATTTCACTTTGAGAAGTGATAAAGTTTTTTCATTTTCATTTAAATCAAATGTAAAATCTATCACCATGCCTACAATATTTTATTATGTGCATTTTCCTGATGTTAATTTGACTAGCTAAGATTCTAAATACATATGTCTTTAGGAAGAGTTTCATTTGGATTGTGTATACATTGGATATGAGTTTGAATGAGACAAAAATCTCATATCAACAAATCTGTTTGTTGATGCAAAAATAGGTTAAATTTTAGTCATTCTTATCCCTGATAGATCTTTGTGTGTCTATCACGATTGTATGATCACTTTGGATGTTTTAAAGTGCTTTGCAAAAAAAGGGAAAAAAACTTCCTAATTTTAGAAGAAACACATAAAATACAACAAATAGACTAAAGGAATTTCAAAATCTACCTTAGAATATTGTAAGCGCTGAAAGTGAAGTGAATCATGCTTCTCTCTTCTGCAGTTAATCATCACGTGGTTAACAAGGCGTCAAATGTCACAAATACTGTACGGAGTGTGCTGCCTAATAAAATGAGAGAAAAATGGGTACAGCCAGTATGCAATATGCAGATGTTGAGCCTGCTGTGGTTGTGGAAGCTCTGTTCTGGAATGATAAAGGAGATAAAGATACATGCCAGCTGCACAATTATGGCGTGAGCTCAAAAATAAATGCACATCAACAGCGGTCTTTACGGAAGCAGCCCAATAATCCTGATTCACACATCTAAACAGCATCTGACAGCCTTTTCTGTGCTGGTATGAAGAAACGCTGAAAGGGAATTCAGGTGCCATTACATAATTTATTTGCACCACATTGATGGAGGAGCTTTTTTCCCTGCAAATGAAAGCTGTGTTTGCACTGCATCAAGTCTAAAGTGTCCTAGCTTTGTTCAAACCTTGCTGAGTTTTTTATACTCTTTTCAGAAGAGTGATCTAAAATGTTAATGGTGTTTAAATTTGATTTTAATGACATAACAGAAAAAAGGTAGACAGAAAGTGGATGGATGTCCTTTGTTCCTTGGAGGAACTTTGACAGGTTTATGTTTATTTGATGAGGCTGACCTAAAAGAGAGGGAAAAAGAACAGTAGGTTGTTGAAGAGGAGAAGCTCCAAGGTAGAAGAAATAAAAGAACACACAACAGATGATCTGTAGGATTTTGAGTGAGATACATCCTCATTATTTGATTTTCCATCTCAGTCAGACTGATTGCTGATATCAATTACAGCATAATCTTGGAAACGGATCCAGGGTGCATTTGGTCCCTTTCAATGCAAGATTCATTAAGCAGAATAAAGTTGGAATGTAAATGTCTGAATTCAGTCTTTAATGGAGAGACCGGTTTCAGGGTTTCTATATTGGTTTCTCCATGCCCATGCTCCAGGCAGTTGTTGACTTGGAGCAGTGATCTTCTCATCAGTAAAACAAAGCTGACATGGGTAATGAGCTCCCTCATTTTAACTTGGATAGAACCTATTTCAGCAAAGGATGCCATTTTTGGCAAAGTCTTGGAGTTGCAGTTGTTTCATTGTCTGTTCTTTTTAGCATCACTATCTCCAAACAACCCACACACAATTGTCAATCAGCCAGCTAAAAATCCAAGAACCAAACATACTTTAAATTATCTATTATTTTTTAATAATTGGCACAATATTTCTTCCTGAAAAGTGCACCAATAGCATTTCTCTGTTTTTTTCTTGTTTTTAAAAAAGTACTATTTAGGTGGCTGACCGTTTGTTTGCTTATAAGTGGCACCCACGATTTCCCCAAAACAATTTTACTTTTATACCTTTAAAAGTGTTTTATAAGGGTCATGATATGTCAGGACTTTTTAGTGTAAAAAAAGGCAAAAACATGAAAAACAGTGAGATTAAAGACAAAATAATCAAACAATTCAACAAATTCGTACAAAGGTTTTGATAGATAATGAGAAGGAAATGAGCTAGGATGCATGGGAGATTAAATTAATAGATGTACTGAAGCAGTCTGTGTTGAAAGTATTCCCTTGCAGGGTTAAGTAGACTCATTGAAGATGTTTTGCCCTGAATACAAGTGGAGGCAAAAATAATCTTTAAATCCAACTCTCTGCTTTGTCTTTAACTATGAAGGTCAAGTAGTTATTAAAAGCAGACAGTATTAAATGGATTATACACATCAACACCTGCAACAGTTACCTCATGAGCAGCATATCCCTGATGTAACACGTAGAGCTAAATTCAAGTCTTGTGTAGCACAATTTATAAATCTCCTCCCTAATAATAAAACACGAGTAATTGGATGAAATCTCGACTATGTTGTCAAAGATGGAGTGCAATAAACTTGGCAGAATTACTCATACAATAGGTTGTAAAATCATCCAGAAGCAGAAAAAAACATTGGAATGTTTCAGTAATATTACATATATTTGCCACACAGACATACTGACTGACGAAAACATAATTACCATCATTAAGCCTTTTGGTGACTTTGAATGACACTGACAGCACAGTCATTCCTGCCTAAGTAAAGCAGCTAATGCATAAAGCAACAATATTGTCTGTGTGCTAGCTGGTAATGATCATAGCAGGCTGCTATGGAACAAAAAGGATAGACTTCACTTTGTTTAGTTTCTTTGCCATTTCAATAGAGATCCAGCCGTTGCTGGAAAACGTCAAAGTAGTTTATAAGACAAAAGTAAGGATTTTTTTTTTTTTTTTTTTTTGTTATGTTATACAAACTAAGCATTCTGATATGAAAACAAAAAATAAAAGAATTGAGTGATATCATGTAAGGGGGGAATGAAGTAATTTGGGGGGTCTGAAAAATGGTGAGGGAAGCCAGCTTATAAAATAATCAATAAATCATGATCTATGACTGGGAACTCTTCCTTCTTCTGGGTCTGGAAGCTGTCCTAGTGGGACCATTGTGCATTTAGTTAGCTCTTTCCTTTAGAGGTCTAAGGGCAAATCAGTAATGCACTAAATCCAGTCACATAAGTAGGATTGAAGACGAGTGGTTGTCAGTGAGATCGGCGGTTTGATCCCCTGCTTTACCAGTGATGTGTTAAAATGTTCCTGGGCTTAACTTCACCTCGTTGGTCCCCATGAGATCCACCCCATAGAACCATTATTCTGGATTTGTATGAGAAGATGCTGTGTAGAATGGATTTCCATCATCTTTCTCCTTTTCTTTATGACTATTCTCCTTGTGGTAATGCCAAACAGAAAAGGTCATAAAGACAAGCAACATGGTACAAAGCCCTCATTCACTAAAAGCAAGAAAAAACAGCTGCTTTTAATGGAGTTAACACAATCAATACAATGTAAAATCAAAGAGTGCATCCAGATGAGGTGAAAGTGCTTTTGTGAAAGTTCATTCTGGTTTTCTGTTTTATTTAGTAGTTTCTCATTGTTTCTGTCTAGCTTAGGTTCCTGTTAGTTAGGTCACCTGGTTTAATTTAGCTCAGTCTTGCCACCTGTGTCGTGTTCTGTTTTGTGTATAAATACCACTTGTTTCAGTTTGCCTATGTTTTTCTAGTTATGTTTTGTTGTACTTGTCTTTTAATGTCTTATTTACTCAGGTTAAGCCAAGTCAAGCTTTTATTAAATCTCTTTTACCCCCATGGCTTTTCTGAAACCAGTCCTTAATCTCTTCCCCTATACACATCCCCTTGGTTTGCGCATTCACGCGGAGTGGTCGCCATGTTAAGTGCCACCCGAAACCAATTACTGGTGAGTGAAAGTGGGCCATTTAGCCCTAAAAAGCGAGTATGCATACCATGTTGACTTAAACGCATGGGCCTTTTCCTTTTCCTCCTCCCTACCCCTACACACTTCTCCTACACCCTCCATGAAGGCGTCCTTGCAGCTGAAAGAGGTTCCCTAATTGCGGAGTAGGGTATAAATCCAGAACCTTTGCATTCGGACACCCTCCCCTCGCCCCAGCGGAAACGGAAATCACTGTTGCCATGGTTCCACGACTGGCATAATTGACAGCGGCATCACCGTTTTATACAGGGTGCTGCAGGATGAGAGAGAACAGTCTGCCAGAAGGACATTATTAACTAGATGAATTGCTGTTCTTGCAGAACAGCAGGGTGAATGACTTTTAAGCTGAAATGGTTGAACTGTAATGCTAAAGAAAGCTAAAATTATCATGAAACTGTCTGATTGGGTGAATGCCTAAAGGCATTCACCCAATAATATTCCTCTACCTTAATGTCTTTCTCCACAACATCTGCTTCCTCGCCCAAGATACCCTGAGCTAGGGTTGCCAACTTTCCCCTAGCCAAATAAAGGACTTGTTTAGCATTTTGTAAAACACCAATAAAAAAAATAAATAAACAACCCAATGTTAAATAGGTAAAATCTCAGATTGGTTGCTTAGCTTTCTTGTGCATTTCTGTGGCAGTATGCAGAGTCAAATCATTCTCCCCTGCATAGCCGACGGAGAATTCCTGGCGCCATAATGTGCAGAAAGCTCTCTGCTCTTCACATATCTTATGTTTATTACAGCTGCACAGTCTTTTCTTTGTCATGGGTTTTTCCATTTACAAAACATTCACAAATCCACTCTACAAACAGACTTCAATCAAAGTGTTAGTAGGCCATTACTAGTTGATGAGATTGGACTGACACCTGTCAATCATCTGAGGCATGAGATCTATAGAGATCTGTAGAGTTTGACTACCATCTAGAGCAGGGGTGCTCACACTTTTTCAGCTACTTATAAAGTGGCCAAGCCAAAAAGATCTACCCACCGAGTGCCTAAGTTTCAGGATGCAAGCAAGAGGGGGGTGGGTGGGGGGGGGGGGGTGACCACTTTAAAGATGCAGGATGAGACCATTTAAGGATTTTACAGATCCAACTGTAATTTTCACTGTATTTTTCATCTTTTCTGTATGCTGGAATTCTGGCGTGTATACCTCTGGCCCTGGTCTTCTATAAGCAAAACTGCAGCCGTCCAGGTGCACAGGTATCTTTAATATTGACAACCGGTACACTTTAACATTGAAAATATCAATGTATTTGTAGGTATGGTTAACTGAAAAACACATCATAAACATTAGTCAGTGCACATGCAGTTACTCTATAAAGTAGGAAATAATGCAAAACACCAACAGAATATACAATATAAATTCCTCGTATGTCCACAAGGGGTCTCTCTTCACCATGACATGGATATCATGCGAAGACTGCATGCTATAAATAGAACTCAGAAACTAACAGAATGCTACAACAAGTTAGCTTAAATCACAAAAGAACAATTCACTTCTGTACATGTTTATATTAAACAATCCACATCAGAATCAGCACTTTGTTGACAACAACTATGAACAACTTTAGACGGTAAGTAAAGCAACACTTACATTATCATACGCACATTACCGTGTATCACAGTCTTTATGCAGCAGAAAAGCTATCTGAGCATGCGCACTGTGCAACAGTCTTTTAGGTGCGTTTCATTCCTACATGTACACAGCTCGATGTATTCAGCCAGGGATATTTGCACAACTGCCGTCTTATCAGTTTATTGAAATCTGTCGACGCTCGTGTTCGCGTCCCCACAACCCTGTATAACAATCAAGTGAAAAGATGGATGACAGACTAACGCATATATTTTGTATGTCATGTAATCGACTGGTAGATCCCGATCGATGTAATGAGCACCCCAGATCTAGTGTTACAGCAGCGCAACATCCTTATTTGCCAGACGCAAAGACAACAAGCGGCTCTCAGAATAACAGAGAAGAGACATCCGTACAGGACACTCTAATTTAGGTTAATATACGGGATGTCATGGCTAATACGGGACAGTTGGCAACTATTTGGCTTGGTGTCAGTAAAACAAATTGTGTGCGTGCTGTGAATATTATGGTACTATATTTATTGCGAGAAATACAGAGACAAGTTGCATTGGGTAAATTATATTTTCTCAAATCAAAAGCAAATTAAACAAATGCAAGATCTTAAATATAATGGTGGTCCAGGAACTGTTGTGGCAGCTCAGGGCATCATGGGTGAAGAAGCAGATGTTGTGGAGAAAGGCATCTAGGTGGAGGAACATTATCAATAATGTCCGCAGACATTTGCGCCTTCTGGCAGACCATTCTCTCTCATCCTGCAGCACCCTGCTGCTACTGTAAACAATGCCAGGTGTTGTGTAACCATGGCAACGTGATTTCCGTTTCCGTTGGAGGGAGGATGTCCAAATGCAAAGCTTCTGGATTTATACCCTTCTCCGCAATTAGGGAACCTCTTTCAGCTGCGAGGGCGCCTTCACGGAGGGTGTAGGGGAAGTGTGTAGGGGTAGGGAGGGGAATTTGTTTCAGAAAAAGCCCATTAGCCTGCCTCTTGGCCTCCATTTGGGTCCTCAAAACCATTTCATGACAATTCAATTCAGCTTTATTTGTATAGCGCAACTACACAACAATGTAATCTCACGGTGTTCACAGACATCAAATTGAGCCAAAAAACTAGGCTAGGTAAGGGAAACCAAAAAGATTGCATTAAATCTTGGCTTTGATTCAATATCGCCTCATGCAGCTCAGAAAGAGTTCTGAGCTGCATGAGGCGACAGGGGGAAGGAAAACTCCCTTTTAACAGGAAGGCAAAACCTTTTCCTCATCTGCATTCCCAAATATAAGATATATATGCGTAAACACGATGTAAAAAAGAGAAAGGATACTGAAATGAACATGTGTATTTTGGAGTACCATAATTTAATAATTTGTTTACTTTAGCAAGTTATCTATTGAGGAGAATCAGATTTTAGGACATTTCTGACTTGCTGATGTGGAAATCTTGCTTTCACTGATGTGGTTCAGTGAGCACTCCCAGTGAAAGCTAACCTTCTTTTTTCCCACCGTCTCTTCCTTTTTCACTCAATTCGGTTGATTTTAACCAAATAAAAACTACATGTCCCACAATAGTGATAACCTAGTTTATTGCAAGTCCACTCTTATACCAGCATGCAATAGGTATCAATGTGCCTTCATATTTTCTATTCTAAGGAGGTTTGGTGGGGCAGCACCCTAAAAGTTAGCTCTGGGACATGAAAATAAATTATAAGCTTAACAAGTAAACGGAGAGATGCATATTTTATGTATTATCTGAGAACAATTTCAGGTTTTTTGTGAAAAGAAAACAGAAAAATGCCAATATAATTAAATAAATTAACAAAAACAAGAACAATTATCTCCAATTCAGATACTGGCATCAGTTTGATTTTGAGATATGCCTCATCTGTGGGAAAAAAACAATGTCAGACAACCTGTTGGGGAAAAATTTTAAGGAAATTCAAGTGGTCAAATGGAATATCTACATTTTTCAGGCTTAACTGAGTGTAGCGGCCATGAAAGAAATAACTGATTGCAGCTTAGGTCAATTCTGCATGTTACATTAAAAATCCATTATTAATTGTATCGTTTTCATCTTTATACCGTGAGACTATTTAGATTTAAAGGTAAAAAAATCACTTTAGTTTTGTCAAATAAAAACACAACAGCTGAACCAACATCTTCACACAATATGATGATGCAATTATGATGACAAATTAGCCACATATTTTAGGTGTGAGAGTCAGAGGTGTTTCCACAGTTACATCAGCAATACCTTTAACAAAACTTTTCTCTAAAACTACGTACAAATGTAGCCCCATTGAAGGCACAGCAGATTAAGGAGAGGCCCTTGAAAATAAGTGCCTCAACACTCACTTCCACTTTCCATCAGTGGCACAAGGCTGCAGGTGCATGAGGTAACACCTAAGTGCATTGCAAATGGCAGGTTCTTTTCTTTTTCTCAAGGAGAAAGAAGGAGTACATTAGCTGTAAAAGTGCTCTCAGAAATAGTAGTTAGTCATTTTTTTAAGTCAGAGAGATTCTGCTGACTGCAGGTTTATAACTCGTTTCATCACCAAATAAGCATGCCTAGTTTGAATGAACTCACACTCTGGTGTAAACTATTCTCTTAATTTGTACATTGTTACAGATCAGAAGTGATTTCATGAAAGATATGATTATCAAAAGGTGTAATTTTTTTTTACAAAGTCATAATGGCTGCCTCTGTGGAAATGGGATTTATTCTTTTTTTTAATTATCTTACTATTATTCAACCTTCAGGCCAATTACTATTAATCCACATTGCTGTCTGGTTTTGTTTTTTTGTCTGTTTGTTTTTTCCTCTTCTCTTTTCTAATGCCCCCCATGGACTTTGGCAGGACCTCACTATTAAATGTTTTACCCAAACCCGCACAGCTTGCTGTCTCAAAACGAGATCCAAATATTTGTTTGGCCTGTTTGTTGGCCCTCAGGAATAAAACATCAGACAAAACACAATAAAGCCATGAGTCCAACTGCAGACTGTGTGCTAAAAATTATGTGAAGATTCCTGTTCCAAAATAGATGATCAGAGTTATTTTAGCAAGCCTGGATATCTTTACTGTGTCCCGTGTGCATGATGAAAGCATAGTCTCATCAATAAAGTATTGGTACTGTGATTCATTTATGCCAGCTGTGTTACTGAGGAACAGCACTTCCAATTTTAATCCTGATAAATTTGAAATGTCATTTCAGATAATGCCAAAGTAATAAAAGAAAAAGGAAATAAAAGCATCAGTTTGGAAATAGACGTCAATAAGTTGAGACTATTGAACAAATACTTTTTCCCTTATTATCAGTCACCTAACTGCCTTGTATTTTATGTTAAGCAACATTTTGTGAGTTTTTTGCAATCTAGCACTCTTTAAAAAAAGATTAAACCAGCATGTATTTTACATCCTGTTTCTTTACTGAGCTCTCTTCATCCAGTAAAAGTCAGGTTCATGTTGACTATTGTCCTATTTTTGCTGTTATTCTTTCTCTTGTTTTGTCACCTTACCCTGATAATGTCCTTATGTTTTTTTGCGGGTAAATCAAATGCTACATGTGTTGCTATCCAGGTGCTGCTGTGTGATTTGATGCTGTCAAAAAGTCATGTAATTTGGTTTTTCAGCATCAGGAAGCTGCAAGAGAAGGACAACTTCAGAAATCACCTGAATGTTAGTGTGCCATCAAAACAGGTCAGAAGCACTGACTTTTAAAGTGGAAACATTTGCAGTATTGCTTTAAAGTGCACTGGTCATGGCAAGAGGACAATGAATCAGGGTTTGTTGAAAATCTGGCTGACAGCAGGTTTAGGTTCACATTTGCAGTTACCATGGTAATGTGGAGCTTTTTGAACATGAATAAAGAGAAGAAGAAGAAAAGGAAAGGGCAGAAAGAAAAGGAATATGTTAACCTGAAAAAAAGAAATCTATCATCTTCCAGTTATTAAACACACATTTAATTTAAAACAGTATAGAAAATGCATCATTACAAGAAACACAAATGTTCCGAAACACAAGGTAGAAATTTCTAAATTAAACAAAAAAGAAAATAATCCATCAACCTTATTACATTATCTTTTTTTTTTTTTTAGAAAACCTAAAACCACTAAAGAAAACACTGATCACATGGAAGCAACAAGTCCATAAAGGACATCCAAACATCTCTTTCTCCAGTAACCCTCCCCAACTCCTCCTCAGGCATTCTGAGGCATTTCCAGGCCAGAAATAATACACAATCCCTTCAAAGTGTTCTACGTCTGCCCCCCCAAACTAAGGAGATGGAGGTTACAAACATGGGCTACCAAATAGAAAACTATGCTGTATGGCTTAGCTCCAAAACACTGCTGATGCAGCAACAATCCGCCAGTCCACCACTTGTTGTAAGCTACTGTCATTTATAAACAAAATAATAAGCTGCTTAGACTCCTCCACTTGAACCCAATACCCAACGTTGACTCTAAGCAAGAACAGACTTTTATACTCGCTGATCTCTTATCCCAGAACCTAACCTGCTTCGGAGCAGGTTAGCCGTTTAGTATGTGTTGCCGCTGTGATACAGCTGGATCAAAAGTAAGCCGGCTTTGTAGTTTCACATCCAATTAAGAAGTGACCTGTGGTTGGGGAGGCCCCCTTTTTATATGGGATGTTCAAGTCGGAACAACACCATCTTCGTGCCAATGCGGGATGTGTGTAAGCTATGTGCAACTTATGCGTGAACTCGTGCCAATGCGGACACTGATGAGAATGCATTAGTGAACTATGCGTGAACTAGACGT
Source organism: Pseudomugil tenellus (assembly GCA_037177515.1). Taxonomy (NCBI): domain Eukaryota; kingdom Metazoa; phylum Chordata; class Actinopteri; order Atheriniformes; family Pseudomugilidae; genus Pseudomugil; species Pseudomugil tenellus. The sequence goes on from JBAMHX010000020.1 coordinate 4,497,241, forward strand.
GAACAGTGCGGGAGCCTCCTGGTTCGTGCCCCAAAACGCCACAACTTACCACGACAAATCGTGGCCAAAGGTCGTGCAAGTCTCAGCCTACCCTATCTCAAACCAGACCTTTCTACTGAAGATAAATGCGCGTTCACATAAAGAGGTAATGCTCTGAAGTTCTGACCAATGACAAACATGGAAAACCTCAGAGCACCGTATATTACCATGAAGGTGCAGACTATCATTGTCCACAAATACGAAGAATTTAAAAATATAAAAGCTAAATATAAGCAAAAGCAACACTGTTGCAGCAGCAAAAGCCAGAAGGAATGCGTGCAGAAAATAGCAACTCTGTTAATGCTCGTTCGTCAGATCATCCAATATTAATTAATGGGACAGTATAAACTGACACAACTCAGATCATTGTGTTACAGTGCAAACATTTCATATTTCCCAGTTCTTTAAATGATCCGCATGATCCATGTAAGTGGGTTATATATATCAATGCCACCATGAATGCACTGATAGTTGTTCCGTAACTCTGTATTTAAGTTATGTGTGGAAATGATTACCCAAGTAATCAAGTCAGGATCAAGGTAAGGATCAAATATAAAAACATAATTCAATGCGGTCAGTTATGCGGCTTTATAACTGTTGTGTGGATGAAACCACAATGCACACTGTCTGTGGGACAGCAAGCGCCCGACTACGTTGGGTCATGTTTGCTACAAACGCTGTAACAGCTGCATCTGGACCTTTGGTACACCATGTTATCTGTAAAGTCTAATGGGTTTGAAGACTCTTTCTCTCCTAAACTCTAATCTCACTATCCTTGCTGCAATGTCAACAGGATCCTCTAAAAATGAGCAGCACACTGTTCATGAGATCTGATTGGTCAGGAGCTGTTTTTATACTCGCTGATCTCTTATCCCAGAACCTAACCTGCTTCGGAGCAGGTTAGCCGTTTAGTATGTGTTGCCGCGGTGATACAGCTGGATCAAAAGTAAGCCAGCTTTGTAGTACAAAAAATTCAAGATGTAATTCCTGACGTTATCTGGATAAGCAAAAATCCATCTTTGTCGTACAGGCCTCTCTTCTACGGGTAGATCCAAAAACCATGGCAGGACTTCTGCTTAATGGCACCTGTTTTTGACACCTCTATCCACAGTCAAACAAATCTTCACACATCATCAACTACAACTTAAACAGTGGCATCACACAATGGTCTTGAATATTGTTCGAGAAATGATTCATTTATAATCTAAATTACCTCTTTAGAGAAAGACCTGCAAGGTTGTACAACCTTGACAAAGGTGTCTGTCGGAACACTTTCTAGTCTTAATCAGTAATTTGTTTAATTTCACAGATCTGTGGACAAATCAGTTTGCAGGATGTAGCTCTTCCACATATTTACTGCATCAGTGTTGCAGAAAAAAAAGCTACTGGCAAGGATTCTCGGCTAAATTCAACACGTTTCAAGCTCTCACTCTAAGCAGACATCAATACAAACTGGGTGTTATGGTGAAAATGTGAATCGTAGATTATTTTTACTCTAATACCAGAAGAGTCTCTGCATTAAAAGGAAAATAATGAAGACTGCATTTTCAATTAATCTTGGCTCAGTTTTGAAAAGCGTGATCTGACAGATTTAACAGCTTCAGGCATGCAAAACACACACAAGATACTTCAAGGCTTCTCCAAGGCAAACCAACTTTACTTTCTTCCTCAAACCCCCCCAAAAAATTACAATTTTATTTTTTTTCTCAAATTCAACCACTTGGATATGTCATCCTAAATCCGATACATATCTGATCTTTTGCCATGTGACTTCAGTTTGAACGGCCAGGTCGCATTAATCCCACCGGAACGCCATTGATACAGTGTTTTAGAGAGGCGCTCAAAAATGTACATACAGGTTCTGCTCGTCATTAGGAAATTAACGATTAACTCCTTATCTGTGAAGACGCTGCATCACTCTCCCGACTCTCACACACTTTTGGCTGCAACTTTAATACACATTTCTCTCTGCAGATGTTGCTGTTACTTCACAAAATGCTATCTGACGCTCCTCTTTTGTAATCTCCTTAAAACGATACAGCTGAAAATGCGTCGACTGCAGATGGATAATATTTTTAAAATGGCAAGATGCTTCGCTCTTATAAACACGATGATGTCACTCATGTTGACATGTCTTCTGCGCATATGTATGAGGGTGCATGTGGGTCACTTTTGGTGCACATAACTTTCATACAGGAGATCACATACTTGAATTTAGATGGAAATGTGAACAAACTCTTAAAGATCGAATTTCACAAAAATTCTGCCCAAATTTCCATTAATAGGCAAATTGCTAGGGTTGCAGCTTTGAGATGCTTGGTAATGACATGCGTGTTTGTATCTCTTCAGGTAGCTTAACCTGCCTTTGTATTGGATTTAAGAATAGCAAACACACACAGTCCCTTTGAGCAGATAACACAAAGGAAATGGCCTGTGTCTGTGGTTGTGGGGTACAAAAGCATTCAACTGAATGAAGAGAAGAATTGAAGCCATGAATATTCAGCATGTTATGTCTGAGCAAAACACAGAGCATATTGCCCTCAAATCCGTCAGTGGTAAGAAGTACAGGAGTTTAAAGAACAGTTGCTTACACTGTTCTTTAAACTTCTATTCAAAGAAGTGGCTGTAAGTGGAAACTATTTAGGGATTCCTGCTTCCGAATGACAATGTGAATAAAAGACTATTTTTCTTATGTGTTATGCAGGAATGATTAGGTTTTGTTCTTTTTTCTTTTAGCTGAAACTTACATTTTTGAGGAACCAAGTTATGATTCCTAAACAAAAATTGTAAAGGTAATTTAATTTTCTTTTCTTTTGAGAATCACAAACTGAGTGGTATCCAGTTTTTTATAATAAAGGAAAGCAGATATTTCTGGTGCTGATATCTCCAAAAAAAAAAAAAAAACACACAAAATTAATCTAGATAGGGATGCTGATTTCTGAGTGAATATTCCTTATAAAGTTTGAGAGCAATTTTAAGTTGGACTAAGTCACAAGCTCTGTGTGGAGTCATCTTTGTATTTAATATTTAAACTTCTTATTTTAGCTCTTACCATTTATCACCAAGAACACTAATATCCAGAACAATCTGAATTATATATGGGGCGGTCACCACTAAATCAGATTTAAACAGATATTAAGCAGACCTCTAGATATGGGATGTTATATTGTCAGCTTTATCAGCCAGGAATAGGACTGCAAAAATATGTTTTAAACTGCTCTAGTATGTTGGTTACACAAAGAAGCTACGGAGCCTGCTCAGATGATAGTCCACATGACAATCAAGAGGTAATACTAACCCAAAACAAATTGTGTAGGAGCTGAAGTATAAGAGAATGGATGGATTTGTAAGTTAGTCATACCTTGCCCACAAGTAGTCGGGTTTTTCTAAAACCATATATCTTAAACCCTCCGGCCAGTAAAAAAAAAAAAAAAAAAAAAATGTCCAGACCACCTTGCCTTTTTTTTAAGTCCATCTACACATATTTGTATAACCGTGCTGTTAAGCACGTTCATAGCTATACTAAACTTTTTTTTGTAATCTACCCATGTCAGTTAAATAGTAGTAAAGTGTTCAGGCAACTTATTGCTAGAACATTGACTGGTGATTGCATGACAGTAGACTTTCCTTCTATGTAAGGAGATAACAACAAATGCAAGGAGCACGGTAGGCGGAAACTTTCCCACAATTCCTCCAAGAGGCCGGAGGACATCTATGGTAGTATTTGTGCTTGTAAAAACAAACAAACCGGTAGCACCTGGACAATTAATAAAGCTAACTGAGTTTTGAGGTGTTGTTAAACAAAGGATACACATGTGGTGTCATATTTTTGTCGCAGATGGTGAAGTTTCTACATCGAAAACCCTGGTTACATATGTCCACATGCAGATGTATAAACAGAAGTTTTGAACATCTTCACTTTGATTGAAGGTTTTTTTAAAAGAATCATTTTTCATTGCATAAATCTGGGTTTTGGTGTTGAATATATTCTTCTTAGATTTGGCCGGTTATTGTTTTGTGATACTCTATGTGTGGACATGGCATCAGTCAAACCAACTAAATAGGTTCTGTGCAGATCCATAATTACAACTCAACAGTATGTAGCGAAGGTAGAGGAATATACTACTTATGTAAAGCAGAGGGGGAGTTAGATGTTAATATGCTAGTGCTATTCCTATCATTGCTATAACATGAGACACAAGTTCAGTACTTTTACTATATTGTCAGGTTTAGTCGGTTATACAACTTCCCTTTACTGGAGCGTCTTTGTCTCTTTGGTTGGAAGTTAAAACTACTTGGTATAAGAAAACATAGTTACCACTGAAATACATTGTATGATGCCACCTTCACATAAATGAACACCATTTTCCATTTGACTTGCTGTTACCATTATCACTACAAAATATTGCATGGTTTTAACAGTATTATTGAATGCTGATGCCTACATAACCAAGACAATCCATATCATTTTACACAACAATTATTTTCTGTCTTGTCAACTCTGCCAGCAACACTATTGAAAAAAACCCAACACTTATATTCCTATTCCTGCTGAGTATGAGAAAGGAGAATGGAAGAGATTTCCTCTGACTTGTTTGGGATTCAACAGCCTCTGTAGAACAGTGACAAATCAGAAAACAGAGACACTTCTTATGGAGGATCATTTTGCTTCTTTCATTTGTGGTTTTGAAATATGAGGTTGGATTTAAAAAAGTTACTTTGCGGCTTTTTCTTATGTAATACCTTCAAAGGAATGATACCATGTTTCTCTTTATTCTCCGGCTGACTTTTCAATCCCCTCCCTTTTAACCCTGCCTCTTGTATAACACCACAGATAGACCTGTGTTTGGTAACTAAACCTTCTTAAGTGATTTCCAAATAAATGAGCCTCACTTGTGCCTTGACTTTGTGATGTCTTTGGTGGTGGACGATTTGATACATCACTGTGAAAATAAGGGCAATTTTCACCCTCCTTGAAATAAATGGAGTTAGATACCCATATAGTACAATACAATTAGACACCTGTGTCCTCCATATCAAACCCATCAATCTACTGTACACTCATCTGATGGGTTCAGCTGAGAGTCAGTATTTTAAGCATTTTTTTTTCTTGTGGATTTAAGTCTCTACTTGGTTTTGTGTTCAGTGTATGTCTACATAATTGCTTAGTACTTAATACTTTTTTTTCAGAGTGCAATAATGTGTGCTGCGTTTGTTAACATGCATCTATGTCAAGGTTAGTCACTACTGCAGCTTCAAGAATAAAGGGGTTAACAAAGGTTAGTGGCTAAAAAGAACTGCAGATTCACACACTAATATCAATCCATTCCTTCAAAGACAGCCAGCCACCGCAGAAAGCACTCTGCAGCACCAGTGATAGCTTCATTTCCATTTGCATTATACTCAGAAAAGGCCTTCCACGCAGAATAGGGACAAAATTAATAGGTTTAATCAACGCATTATGTATCAGCTCTATAATCCCTAACCTGGAAGTGCGGTACCATTAAGGATTTCATTTCAAACTGAGGCATATGGCAAAGTGCAAAGTATTAGCAGAACAGTCTCTGTGATACATGCCTTGCTTTAATTTTATGATAAGTAAACTGTTCAGTGCCTACAACAACAGAGGACTTCATTCAAAAGGCAACTTGACAACTTGCCTGTATTGAGTCATGACAGGCTAGGCTTTGTATGAGTCGGTAGCCAAAGGATGTAAACACCTTGTTTCCCAAGACAAGACTGTACAGTAAATTGAGATGTTTCTCTCAATTTCAAAGCGAAATGGTCATTCTTATTCAATTATTGATATGTGACTTAAAGTGACGATAGTATTTTTGTTTTATGGATTTAGCTTGCAGTGGATAGCAGTTAGCAGCATAGAGAAGCTGAACAATAAGACAGGACAGTGTCTCTAACAAGGGCACATAGCATTACAACCAACCCAACACACTGTATCAGTGCCACCACTCTTTTTTTCTTTTGTTGAAGGTATTGATTGTTCTAAATTAAGCATTTATATAATTGTGTCAGATCCCTCATTTTTATGCTGAGGATGGAAACCCTCTCACTCCCACACCCTCCACAGCCCCCTTGTTCATGCTAATGTCTTTGCATCGTCCATCTACACAGACTATTTCCGCAACAAAAGGTGAGTAAATCTGTGGCATGGAGCTGCCATGCAATCAGTTTCATATTGTTTTCTGCCATTTGAAGATGAAGCGCATCAATGACCGTGATTCCAAAGCAATTTTTCTTATATTTTGTCTGGCAAATTATGCAGACTAATTTAGTCGGGTTTCTTAGAAAATTGAGATATTCTCATGCATTGGAAATATCTGTGTATATGTCTTTGTGGTTTGAAACCACCCAGACACAATTAAAGTATGATATTTAGTTATTATTATACATAATTATTACAGTGTGTTTTAGTGCAAGCAGTGATGATTTTTTTTTTACTTTAACCATTTTGGTTCCTAAACCAGTGAGTTAACCAGTGAGTTAAGGCAAACTGAAAAACAACTAAATATAAAACAGTTCAAGGTAAAGTTACTTAAAAGTAACATCAACAAAATACAAAACATACCTTCCTATATATTGTTAATTAAAGACATTAATTAGAAAAAAACTGTTTGCCAGGAGGGAAAAAAACTCTAAAATCACATAGAATTTCACATTATATTGACTTTTGTAGAGCTTCAAAGAGCAAAGCATACAAGATGGGCCCAAGACATTAATTAATTAATCGTGATTAAGGTCAGATTATCCAATTGACATGACCCAAGGGGCACACCATAGAGGAAACACGTCTTCTGAGGTCTCACTTTCATAACACAAATACTTCCTTGGCAAAAGCCACATTACATTTCAAATACTTTTAAGTGATTCCACAAGTCTTTAGACCCCATTAACGTTTGACATATCCAGTTTAACAAATGAATGAATGCTGCTATTTGTGCTTTCATCAAATCAAATGTCAGCATAAAGTAAGATTTACTGGTTTTGTTGGTAACACGTTATAACATAGTATGCAACAATTGCATAGTTACTAGATGTTTCACTTTACTTTAGGGTACACAAACCTAGTAGATAGTGGTGAGGTACAGGATAAGGAATGTTTATTCCTTCCCCTTGAAGGAATAAACAAAATACATTTCAGCCAGGCAGTGAGTTGGTATTCAAGAAGTGATGGTCAATAAAGTCAAGGTGACAGCATTACCAGAATAGGGTATTGCTAAAACCTTACATCCTTACTGGTTATACAAAAGTCAGTATCCAATTACAACCATAATTACTATAGGAAACCATTTAGAGAACATTTTACCTGGGTTCAAGAAGGCCACATCTTTAGCTGGCTGGTTAGCTAACTGAGAAATGCCTCGGCAACTATTCATCCAGCACCAGTGTTTACGTGCAGAGAAAGAAAGGGGGGTTAATGTCCGCTGCCTCACATGTTTTGGCTTAATTTAAATTGTATATTTAGAAGTTCTTTAAAAAAAAAAAAAAAAAAGGCTGTAGCATAAATGCCAGAGGCACCGGTGCTGTACCTTACACATGGAAAGAAAGCTGCTCTATTTTAATGTACAAATTTTTATGTTTTTAATGTTTGTTTTTTTTAATTGAGCGGTTTTTCCTTGTATCTTTGTTCCAACGCATTTGGATAAAAATGAGTAAGACATTTTCCAAAACCTGAAAGACTGTTAGATCCAGTTATTTTGATTCAGGTGTGTTAAAGCAGGAATACATGGAGAATCTCCTGGATTGTGCCCATTTTAGGTCTGAATTGAGTCTGCTTTACAGCATGATAAGTGGCTAAATGAATGATTAAGGAAAACGCTCTTCTTCTGCTGTACAGTAATTAGTCCATAGATATATTCCCACCACTAGGTTGGTTCTTATGAACATTTTTATCAACACTGGGCTAATTATGCAACATAATGTTAACTAAATTCAATGTTCCAGATAAATATGCTAGACTATTTTGAAGTAAAATAAAAGTAATCCAAAAGTATTTAGATTGCATTTACTTTATGTGAGTAATCCAAATGATTACATTACAGATTACATGTTATGAAGTGTAATCAGTAATCTGTAAGGGATTACTTTAAAAGTCCCCCTCCCAACACTGCTCCTTAGTACATCCTCAGTAACTATGCAAGTAACTACAACAAATTTTTGCGTACCATAACAGAAAGTGTTACTGTTTTGTGTTATCTTCTTAAACATTTCTGTCAATGTGACAAACATGCAGGGCACATGTAGCACTCAAATTTGTATTCCTTTTTGAGGTTGTTGTTGCATACCCTGAAAAATTCAGTTTGAAGCATTGCAGACTCACTATATGAAGGCTGAATGATCCACTTGCCCTCCAACCTGTGTGTTTGGGTCAGCTCTTAATATGGTGGAGCCTCAGTGAGAACACACAAATGAAAAAAATCCCTGTTTGTGTTGTTCGTCATTCATTTCATCTCCTTCAGATCTCAAAATTTTTAGGCTTTGAGGGTTTTGTTTAGTTTATCTTGGTTTCCTGTTTTTAGTTTGTGGTATTTTCCTTGTGTTTTGTATATAGTTTTATTTCCTATTCATTAGTTCACCTGGTTTGATTTAGCCATTGTTTTCACCTGTCTTGTTTTTTTTGTTGTGCATTTATAACCTTCGCTTTTGGTTCAGTTTGCTTGTTCATTAATTTAGTTTGTCATGTGCTGGTCCGTTTTGTCTTTGTTTACATTAAAATAAATCTTAGTTACCTCTTCCAAGGAGGTTATGTTGTTGCCTGTTTTTTTTCTGTCTGTAATGTCAGACAGAAAACATACCTCAAAAAGTAATGGGCGGATTCACATGAAATTTTCAGGATATATCCAGAATGGGAAGATGACAAAGTTAATTAAATTTTGGAGGTGATACGGATCTCCATCTGGATCCAGGAATGATTTGAAGGATTCTTTAACATTGTAAGATAGCCACTGGTGTAATTGCAGCTATTGCCTCCTATAGGATATCTGATGTTTTTCACTCAGACAAAGATCACGTGTGCCTGAGTAATATTTTGAGCTGTGACTCACAATATGAGGGGGAACTGTGAGCTTGGTGGAGATTTGCACTCTTAGAGTGTGTTTATAGTTGTATCTGAATTCCTGCAGCCCTCTGCCCGTTCCTGCATTTGGATCCACATCATCTTGTACCTCCACCACTCAAAACAACAGACATCCCTCATAGCCGTTTATGGAGGCAGCATTACTTGGTTTTAAAGTTTGATTCTTAAACCTTATAAGTTAAAACTATGATTGAAGTGTCTGACACTCTCCCTTTTTACATAATGTAATTAAAAATATGTCAAAATGAAACCCAGTAACAGAGAGATATAAAAATATGTATATCTCAAGCAGTTCAGACTGGCATTGCCAACCATGCTTTGTTTTTGGTTGATTGGCTCACACAGAGGGAAAAAATACAGAACTTAATTACAGATAGTCAATATTACACCTGGAAAAAAAAAACAGTTTGCCAGGAGGGAAAAAAACTCTAAAATCACATAGAATTTCACATTATATTGACTTTTGTAGAGCTTCAAAGAGCAAAGCATACAAGATGGCCCAAGAATTGGATAGAACTGAAATCCTTTTACAGAAAGAATGTAAAGCCACCCAGCAAGAAGTGAAACCCTCTTACCTTGCTGCAAAAATGGTTTCCTAGCTGTATATACTTGCCTTAGGAGGTGTTAATAACTAGCCATGCAGGATGGCCAAAGTTTTGCTTTAAAAAGCATCATCATATTGGAATTGGATCCATTAAAAATTAGGTCATTTTTAACCCACGTAGCTGTTATTCACAGCAGCAGAAATTTTGACCAGCTGTATTTTACATAACGGATCACAAGAATGGCTAAAAGCTTGAGGCAGTTCTGTTGGTAATGGTATTAACAGATAAAAATTTCAAATCCTCACACAAGAGCCAACAATTTTAAGATTATTAATATGCTCATACCCAGAGGTATGACTAAATGTGAGATACAATTATTGTCATCACTACTGGTGTTAAGTTACACACCAGTATCACTCAGAAGGAGAGAGAGGATGTAGGAGTTAACTCATATTGCAATGCTTGCTGCCTGCAAGGATCATAGATCACTTAATGCTCATTTAAACACATCACTACACATTTACTGAGGCTCTGCCTGGGATACCTGTTGGAAGCGACAAAGAGACAGAAAGAGGAATCACTTCAAATCCTCTTGTAAAAGCTCTGGATTGAATGTCACTGCATTGGTTTTCATCCAGACCTTCCATTAGGTCATCACCAGACCATAGCAAGACAAACTCTCAGTTACTCTAGTCAGTGACTGGAGAAATTGTCCAGCTTGGTACCTTGCTGAAGCCTCTTATTCTTGTTCCTTGATTGCTTTCAGTTAAATACCTACACATGCACTCTTACCATCATTTATTTATTTCTTTATTTAGGAGAGCCAAAATACTGTAAAGCAAATTGTTAGTCCCCCTTTTTAAGAATTTAGTATAGTTTGAGAGGAAAGTTTTTATGGGACTTACTTTTTATCATGTTGATCATATAGATATGATTTATAATATAGACATGTTAGTATGAATGATAAATAAGTTCTTGTTTTTGATTAAAATACATATGTAAGTTTTTGCAGATTTTAAATGGTGTTGAGGAGTGTTGCCCACCTGGCCAACACATGTGTGATAATGTTGATGATGTTAGCATCTCTGCCATATATGACTCTGCAGTATTTATGCAGTGGTCTGCTGGTCTGAAAGAGCACTCATAGGGAGAGAAACAGAAACAGGAGGGTCAGTTCTGCCCTGGATGCCCTTCACCCCCATTCTTAAATCTCCTTCAGCAAAAAGCTGCTTCAGCTTCAGTGCAAGAGAAAACTCTTCAGGAAATCCGTCATCTATCACTGTTCAACAGCGGTCTGTCCAAAGCGTTCTTCTCTCTGTGCGCACTCCGATACATAGTTGAGTTCCTGGAATATGTTAGCAAGTGCATACTGTATGCTTTTGTCATTGTTTTTTTTTTTTTACTGTAAATATGTATTTCCCTTTTGTATTGTATTTCTTTTTTCACTATTTTTTTACTGTAATCGATATTCTGATTTTTCGAACTGGAACAGACACCTTTTGGAGTTTGCATTGTTTCTATTTTGCAGAACGCTTTTAAGAAAAAGGAATGTCTTCTATGTATATTTTTAAAAAGTATATAATACATTTAAATGTGTTCGAGAGTTTTAATCTATTGTTTTATTAACCAAACACGTCATGTTACTTTATATTTTATGGCATATATGCAAATACAGTTTTACTTTACAGTTTTAAAGGAAATCCTTGAATTGTTGATTAAAATAATATTTGTACAATTTCGAATTAATTATTGATATTTCTCCCTAGAAACATCTCTCCATCCCTTATTTGTAAGTGCAGATACTGTCCATTAATAAAGGTGATACATACTTCTATTTATTCAATATTTATATTTAAGATTCTTTTATCAGACAACTTACTGCAGGCTAAGTTGGTGTCATGTACGGTGTGTCCCAAACTGAGATCTTGGTATGCCGTTTCACTCCTTTCTACCCTCATCAGCTATATATATATATATATATATATAT
>JBAMHX010000020.1:4509002-4523403 GCA_037177515.1 Pseudomugil tenellus
GTATATATATATATATATATATATATATATATATGTGTGTGTATATATATATATATATGTGTGTGTGTATATATATATATGTGTGTGTGTATATATATATATATGTGTGTGTGTGTGTGCTAGGTGCAAGGTGGCCTCAGGTCAAACTAAACCTAGATCTATCCCTCCAAAGATTTGTCTTCCCCATGCTCAGTTAACCCTAGAATCAGATCAGAAACTACAAAGAAAGCCATGTATCTTTACGAACACTTGGACATTTCTGAGGCTAACCAGGAAAGCCCTCGAATATACAAACTTGCTTTCTTTTGGTTAAATTCACCACACTATAAACAAAAAGGATTACTCAGGAACCCAGGTTCTGCTCTTCCCTCCATAACATGTGTCAAAACCCTTCTTTAAAGCTCAAACTTTAAGATGAGAAAGCCAGACCTTCACTTCAAAAGGTCATCTAGCGGTGTCACCCCAATGCATAGCCAGTCTCCCTATCAAAGAACTGAATTTTTAAAACTCTGACTTTTAAATATTATGAATCTGTTGAGAAACTCTGAAATATCTGCAGAAACTAACCTTTTTATTCTTCACAATTAAGTTGAAATTCTAAGTGTTACGTTTCAAATAAAGAAATTACTGTTGTGTAAAACTAGAGCCATCCAACGGTTATAAATTCACGGCATGGATTTCATGTTTGCAAAAGTGTATTCAAAATTGTGCTTTTCTGTTGTTGACAACGTCACCCAAACCCAAAGTATCATGTTGAAATGATTGTTTTCTCGTCAGGTTCTTGGACAGTTAGACTATTATGCATGAAACTAAGAAAATTATGCTGTGCATTGGTTAGTGCTGTTGCCTCACAGCAAGCAGGTTGCCAGTTCGAACTCTGGCTCGGACTGTGGCCTTTCTGTGGGGAGTTTGCATGTACTTTCCATGTTAGCGTGGGTTCCTTTCAGGTACTCCGGCTTCCTCCCACAGTCCAAAGCCATGCACCTTGGGGATAGGCTGATTGGAGACTGGAGACATTGCCCACAGGAGTGAGTGTGTGTGTATGGTTGTTTGTCTTTGTGTGTTTGCTCTGTGATGGACTGGCAACCTGTCCAGGGTGAACCCCGCCTCTCTCCCTTTGTCAGCTGGGATTTGGTCCAGCCCCCCGTGGTAGATAATGGATGCACTATGAAAACTGTTGGAGTCTTGTAAAGTAATCATGTACATTTCAACCCACAAGACCACGTTAAAACTAAGTGTCTTTTCTGTTCACTGTGGTAAAAATGTTATTTCACCCTGTCATTCATTAATGCTTGTGTTGAATCCGATTAAGGTTGGGAAAAGTTAGGGAAATTCCTTTAAATTATTGTCTCGTCTTGACCAGTTCATCTAAACTCCACCCCTATGTCAAAGTCTCGGCTTGCTGATTGGATGAGACAGTATCCATGCGCTCCGAAACCGGGTAGTTTAAAAATGTTTGCTTCCTGAAAAATCTGGCTCTTATGTTTGTCTTATGTTTCTCTAGCTTCTAACGCTCAAGTTTGCCTTCAGTTGTAGCAACTTTTTGCTGATCTATATATCTATATATATATATAGATATAGATATATAGTAGGGCCTGACCGATATGGTTTTTTTGAGGCCGATGCCGATATTTGGCAGAACAAAATTCCGATAACCGATTAATCAGCTGATTGTGTTGGGGTTTTGGGTTAGGTTACGTTGGTTTCCTGTTTTTTTTTTTTTTTTTTTTTTTTTTTGTAGTTTTTCCTGTTTTGCCCGTTGCTTTCTGTTTCAGCTTCATGTCTGGTTCATTAATTCAACTGGTTTGATTTTGGTAATTGTTTTCATTTGTGTCTTGTTCTGTTTTCAGTGTATTTATACCCTTGGTTTTCTTTCTCCCTTGCTGGATCATTAGTTAATTTGTCTGTAGTTAGTCCCTTGGTTATCATAAGTGTCAGTACTGGTTTCTGTTAATAAATCCTGTTAATCTGCATCATGGCTGCCTCCTGCTTGTCCTCCTCACCTGCGTTTGGGTCCACCACCTACCTGCGCCACAACAGATTATTTCTTATATAGTTTTCAAATTAAACTAACTTTGATTTTGATTCCTTAATGCTTATACCAACAAACAATTTGTTTAATATTTTCTTTGCCATTAAACATATCGTGGCATATATAATATATAAATCATAATAAAATCCAGATGTTTGCACAAATGTCACAAAGATGTCATCTTTGACAGAGTTGTATTTTTTATATAATAGTCACAAATGGCACTAATTGTAATACTGATCATTGTTGTTACAACCTGTGTCACATTCATATTTAATAATTACCTTCACTTGCTCCGTAGGACCGGAGTTGCCAACCACTGCTCTAAGACAACTTAGCACAACTTTAGCAATGCCATCAGTGCTGATTGACACCATGAAACAACGCATCACACGTCGTAACAATGGCAGAGCAAACATAACGCTACAGACGTACCCAGTCATTTCACAACATAAATAAACTTACCTTGCAAACTCCACTTAGAGCAGTGCTGTAAGCTCTTATCTACGGTCTTTAGATGAAAAAGATTGTTTGGACAGTACTATCTAGTGGACAAACTTTGCAATTACGTCACTCTGCACCACTACGGCGCAATGAAATATGAAGCATCAATCGGCAAATAAACAGCAAGATTCCCGAAGATTATAGACTTTTAAAAAAACGCCAACCGATTAATTGGTCGGGCCCTAATATACATATATATATCCACTTGATGATGGATAAACTTTGATGTACATTAAATAAGTATTTAGAAAACGTCTGTCCGGGTGTGGTTTATTTATGAAAACAGTGCTTATTACATGACAGAACTGCAGTATTTAGCCCTAATTAATCTTTTTACAACTCTAGTACAAGTCTATTCACAGGACCCACCTAACAGAAACATACATTTTCATGTGGGCCTTAATTAATTACAAAATCATTGTGTGTCTGCAAAAATAAAAAATACAGATTGATGACTGAGAGATAAATAGATAAATACACAAACATCCAATCCAAATAAACCAATCAATCAGTCAATAAATAAATAGAACAATAAATAACATTCAAAAACACCTTTGGCCAAATTTGGGCCACTTCATTCTTCCCACAGAACTTGAGTGTTGATGCATCAGCCAGTCAGAGCACAGCACAGCACACTGACTGTATCAGCAAAGCTTCTGGAGTTCTAAAATAAAACAACACTAGATATGTGCCGAAGGAGCAAGTGAAAGAACAATTATATTGAGGCACTTTAAAGGATGTTCCAGGAAATGTCAACATTTCCATACGTATTTCCCAAGAGGAAACAAAATTGTAAGACAAGAAACAACATTCAATTGAAAGGAAATTGAATGGCTGCTCATCTAATCGTGTTACCATGTGTTCCCTCATTTCTCTTAATTTTTTTTATTTTTTTTATTTTTTTTACAATTTTGGGACTGAGCATGGTAAAGTACCGCATAAAATAGAAAACAGTGAGCTGGGAAAAAATGAAAAAAATATAACATTTGAGGAAAATAATGATGAAACATAGTGTGAAGCCACCAAAAAGAACCGTGTTACATGTTTAGTCCATGAAGAACATCAATGTGTGTCCTCTGCGGTTGTTGAGTCCAACTGAGTTTCTGGCTGTTCCCCAAATATCCCTGCTAATGTTTTAAAGCGGGGCCCCCAGTCACTGAGGTAATCAAAGTCCTCCTCAGGGTCTACTACGAGGGACTCAATGGAGCTAAGAGACTCTGCCACAGAGCCATCACCCTCATAAGCGTATGTAGCCAAGGAGTCGTAGGGTGGAGCTGAGTTGTCCATGTCATGCTCTGTCAGACGCTGGTTGATGAAGTCTCGGATGTCAGCGCTATCCTGAGAGAAAGGCAGCCTGGGGCCTCTTTTCATCTCCGGTTTGACATCCCTGCGGTACAGGTTCTCCTTCACAACCTTGGGATTGCGTAGGGTCCCCATGTCAAACGCATGCGTGTCCTCTTCCCCTCCTCCTTCGTCATCATAATGGATCACATTATCTCGGATGTCCTCTTTGGATGACATGAGGGTTTCCTTTTTCTTTTGCCGCCTCAAGCCCACATACAGCACCACGATAACTGGGAAAACAAATCAAGGAAATCATGTTAGACCGCTACAGAGCCATTGGTCTGAGCCTCGGAGCTTCACTTGAGGTGTAAGAAGAGAGACTTTGAAGAAGGTTTTTTTATGATTTGCAGCTCAAAACATGCCAAGATCCGTAGATTAAAGCAGGCCTGAGTTTAGTTGAAGTTTTTGAGACATATTGAGATCTCAGTTTTGACCACACTAGCAGCAAGGCTGTAGGGAAGGCAACGTTTGTTGTCATGTTCACTACTGACACATCAGAGTGCACGTTTCAGGGTAAAGATGCTTAGAAACTTTTAGAGTAGGCTATGTAGTTAGGTAGAAAATGTACTTTTTTGATAGATTGTATGTCATTGAAAGGTTTGTTTACAACACAAGTGTATTCAGCAGGATGTATTTGACAAAGTGTTGTCTGCAGATCTTGAGAGTAATACATGCTTTCAAAAGCACACGTAGAAAGTGCTATAAAGTTCTCTATGCCAGCAGCATCACTTCCAACAATTACTAACAAAGTCATCATTTAAATTCACATTTTAATCATGTCTTATGCTTAAAGAGAGAAATCGGGTTTAAAAAATGGAATGGAATTATATAGAATTTGCACAAACAGTCCCTAGTGGGTCACATTAAATAATTTCTTCTGTATTTGTGTAATTAAGTTTAGGGTTGCCAGGGCAGCCGCCATCATGGAAGAGGCAACAAATGCCCTGGATAGGTCGCCTATCCATCACTGGGCTTGCACAAATACAAGGTGGTTGATATATTGAATACACTTAATGTAGCCTGGGTTGTTTTATGTGCAACATATAAAATTGTCTATATAGTAAACATAAAGTCAAAATGGTCACAGCTGTGCATTAAGCCAAGTACATTTAAGCCTAATTGTCTTTGTAGTTTAGCTCATCTTATACGAAACTCTGCTGTGTGTCTGTGTTGTTTCAGAACTATAGCATGGAGACAGAATACACACATAAAATTAGTATATAAATGCGCAGGTGTTTTTACTCACACAATGTATAGGCAATCCAGTTTTTTCGTAATACTTGAGCAGGAAAAGACCTGCAAGTGTTTCCTAATATTCATTACCACAAATATCCTTTGACTATATAAAAAATGAGTCCTCATCACAGAACATGTATTACACTTACTAATAGCACTGAATTTCTGCTAATTGTCTGTATGCGTCTTCCTTTTTATTTAAAAAGCTTTAAAAGATATATTTTATAAATTGCAATAGTCTTATCTCAGATAATCAACAGCTATTAGGGTGTCCTCAGAGAGTTCATCCTGAAATGGACTCTCTGTGACTTTCCTTCTCACGCCGCTTTGATTTGTTCCTCCTTTTCTTCATTTTGGACAAAGCACAAGCCAAACGACACAAAATCCACTGAAGTTTATTAGCAAATTATCACGTTATAGCATGCTAGCACACATCTCAGAGATTATGAAAACTGGCTTTGTACCACTGAACATGTTCACATGCTGACATTTGCAATTAACTCAAAGCCCCACTGTGCCTGAGTACAGTGTCGCAGAATGGATCGCATGGCTGCAAATGACTATAAATCCTGTTCAGACATCTAGGTCATATGTTACAGTGTTCATCATTTCAATTACACAGTTGGCACTTGTTTCAAACTCCATTTAAATGAGGATTGAAACAGTCACGTCCAACCTAGATTGTAAAAGTTTTAACCATATGAAACTCTATTTTCATCTCAGTGTCTGTACATTTTCTACATCCTGCATTGCTTTGGTTGGTCTCCTGACTTCAGGTCTCTGATTGTACAATTATGTACAATAAAAAGTGCAATCATAAAAGCAGGCTAAATCATGATGCTAACCTGGGCTTCTTCATATTTTGAACACTGTGGTAAGGTAGCGCTAAGATGTTTTCACCACAGCCTTGCAGTAAATTTCATGCTCTCCCATCTCTCTTGTCAGGGCAATCTTTCTTTCTGTGTCTATCTCCCACTGTGTCCCTTTCTCGGTCTGTTCACTGAATAATGCAGTAAAATATGTGTTTGTCCTCTAGGTTTGTGATCTACAGCCTCACCTCAGAGGAGGAGCAGTTGTGAGAATAACTCCGAAATCAGTCGGTAAAATGAAAGAGTTCAATAAATACAATGAAAAAAGCCTGAATGGGTATCTTCCTTTTAACCTTTCTTTTATATAACTTCCTCTCTGCTTTCATTCACTCACAAACAGTTTAAGGTCCATTTTTGTTGTATGTCAGCTCCCCCTAGTGGCATTTTAGTAGATTTCAACAGTAAAGAGGTACAATAGTTGTGAGGAGGTCCTACTAGTTCATATAAGCATAAAGAGAATGGTAATGCAAAAGTAAGTGTCTGCTCGGGTTTGTTCAGCAAAAGTAATGTATTTTGTTTGTTTTTTTTAACTGAGTCTACCTGGGAAATCCAACACAGAACCTAGTTGGCTGTATTCACAATACCACTTGTGACTGTCACTGTTACTTCCTTTCTCATGGACAGCAAGTCAGTGTGGTATCCGGCTCAGACTTGTGGATTTGGAAGGTCAACTTGGAGATTTAAAGTCATCAAGACAGTGGCACTGCTCCACAGCATGCCACTACAATCCACACTGTGCAGAGTCACGCCGATATTTCACTTGGATGCATTCATGAGGGTGATAAATGAGGAATAATTATGAGATATCACTGAAATTAAAAGTTAATTCTTTGTTGGACTATAAATTAGAAATAAAGGAAATAAATTTAAATGTGAAGGTCATAGCTTCCCTTTAGTTCTTTAACAGCCATCCATTCATTCATCGTTCAGAAAATGATGCCATAAACTTACATTTACATCCTCTTAACTATGCAAATGAGTTAAGACATAAATAGCAGGGAATTAAGGGGGGAGTTTTACAACACTGACCTTCTGGGGAACGTAAAAGCTGTACCTCAAGAGGCGGATGTGAGGCTGCAAGATTCGATTTAGTTTATAGAGCTAAATGGACCTTTTTTTTTTAAACCTATCCTATCCACTAAATGAGCAAATTCATATTGGCTCAAAAATTAAGTACAGACACTTGTGGAAAAATGCCAGACTATTGCTGCGGAGATGCTCATCTCTGTTGGTCAAAATTACAGAGAATTGCATCCTAAGAAAAGTGTATGCTGGGATGTCTGTCTGCATATTAAGTACTGAATTTGGTGTCCAACAACAGCTTTGAAATATTGGCATTATGAGCGGGAGAAGTGCTCAAGCATGAGTCTTATATCCCAAGTTCTTGCTTCTTCCTTTCAAAAAGCAATAGAAAAACAAAAATTGGAAACATTTAGGATTCAAATAACCTGGATGAATTTACACAGATACGAGCCACCAACATTTTAAAACTACAAGTAGGAAACATTTAAATGTTTAAATCTATCCATCCATTCTCTTCTGCTTATCCTGGGTTGGATCGCTGAGGCAGCTCAGCAGGGAAGCCAAAACCCATAGCCCCTTTTTTTTTAGCTTGTCCATAGGGATGTCCCCAGCTGACAGACATAGTCAATCCAGCATGTTCTTGGTCTTCCATAATGTCTCCACCCAATGGGATGTGTCTGAAGCACTTCGCCAGGGAGACGTCCAGCAGGCATCCTAACCAGATGCCTGAGCCATCTCATTTGGCTCCTCTTGATGCAGAGGAGCAGTAGCTCTACCCTAGATGACCAAGCTTCTCACCCTATATCTAAGTGATCCTGAACCCAAATTCCACTTTTGCAGTTTTAAAGAAAATTATCTGGATAAAAATCTAAACTAAAAATAGTCTGTTCCAGCTCTCTGCCAAGTTTTCTAGGAATTCAGTTTGGTAGCTTTTGTATTCTTGCTGACCAGCAGACAGACAGCTAACACACTCAGGAACAAAAAAAAAATCTCTTGAACTTTTAAAGGCAGCTGAAATCACCAATAGTACAGGAATAGTTGTAGAAAAGAAATGTCAGTAGTTTGACATTTTGTAAAATGTCAACTCCTCTCTTTTTGACAAGAGTTAGACAAGATGATCAATACCACTCTCCTCAAGTCTTGTTGCTGCTATCAGATTGCTAGGCAACTAGTACAGACTCTGGGACATCACTATCAATGCACTAGTGGCTACAAAGCAGACCAGCACATAAAGAGTGGTAAAACTGCAAAGGGTAGAATATTTACCAAATTAAACAAACACGACCTTTCTTCTTCAGTGTCCTTTTAGAGATGTGTGAAAGCTGATTTGTCTGCCTTTGGTTAATGTCATGCAAGCAATTTTTCTTTGGATCTTTGTGCTAAGCTAAGCATTGTTGCTAATGTGTCATGCGTACCAGAATGATATTAACATAAAATTAGTCGAAGAAAATTTACATATGCCCTGTCGCTCTTTATCAAAGAATGTAAATACCAGTCAGAAAGTAATTTATCTTATTGAGATCACAGGTAATTTATCAGAAATGCTGACGGCTATCGTCACAGGCCTTTGTCAATTACAGCTAACCATTGTGGCAGTTTCAATGAGTGCCAATAAACATTGATTTATTGCCAGATGACAACAAAACTCACCTAATAAGATGACAATACAGAGAAGAATGGCAATCAGAGCTCCTGTGCTAAGACCCACAGGAAGAAAGATGGCCTCTGCGCTACATGTTAGCAGGGAGCCATCCGATTCGCAGCCACATACACGGATTGTGAGGGTCCCTGTGCTGCTCTTGGGAGGGTATCCATTGTCGTCGATCACAACGGGGAGGAAATAGATCTCCTGTAGGCGTCTTCTAAAGCCGTTCCGCTTTGTCACAATTCCAGCTGTGTTGTCTGAAAGAAGGGAGAGATTTGGCATTCTTTTGGTGACCCATCGGAAGCGTAACAGATTTGTCAAAAACAGTATCTGATTCTGTAAAAATGTAATCAAAGGAATCATGAAAATTAGTTGGGAAACGCCTAAAGAAGTTGAGCAGCTGAGTATTCATTGATCTCTCCAGGTTAAAAAGTGCTCTGACAAGGTAAAAAGAAAATACTCCTCCTGGTTTAATCTCACATCAGTTAGTCTATCCCCTCAGCTCCATCACAAGACTTGGGGTCCATGTACAAGAGAGATGATTTTTTTCTTTCTTCTTTTTTTATGCCTCATAACTCTGTGTTTGATATCAAATACTTTCCAAATATGCCTCTCAGAATGAGATGAGAAGCGACTACATATCAAAGGCTCGTCTTATCAAAGTTCTCACTACATTACACCACTTACTTTAAAAGCTGAAAGTACCCAACCACACCCAAAACAGTGTGTAGCGTTTTCTTTCCTCATGTGCTGTAAAATCTGTTGGAATCTATTATTTTGTAATCTCTTTGTGCAGCATGCATTGCTTTAAAGGAATAGTCATGATAGATAACAGACAGAAAAAAAATAGAAACACAGCAGTGGACCAACTTGAGAAGACAGCCTGGGGTGTGAGGATGGTAGGTTGAATAGAGGGCGACAACATATACAAGGGAGAGGGGATGTGTCAGGTCTAACCTGCCTGCTTCTGTCTGCTACAGCCGCACTGTCTGACCCCTGTCAAGCCAAGTTTGTTGCACTGATGAAACCCAGCACTTTTTCTCGACAGGAGGTCAGGCATTTTAACACACCTTGCATGTTGTGCACAACTACGATTTTTGTTTGTGCTCTCTCCCCCCCCAAAACCCTTGCTAAACCTGTCTGCGGTGCCTGCGGTGTTTGTATTTCCTGTCCCTGCCCATCAGATCACACTGTAGAGATTGCGTTTCCAAGGCTACTGGCAGTCAGGGAGCTGCAAGACAGTGTGTCCAAAAGGTAAAAGTGGATCAGAGGTTCGGACCTGGGCTTGTCAAAGGATGGCGAATGCATTCGTTTCCCTGGCCTCATCCTGCCATGTTCCACTTTTCACTGCACGTCTTCTTGGTTAGACTTCAAAGGGACCAACTCGCTGCAAGCAGGAAAGTGTCATATGTGGCCCCCATCATTTGACTGCATGTTTTAATCTTATTTATAACTCATAGAGTATAATTGATTAGAAATATACTGATTTGGCAGATTTTTGGGAGATAAATTTGCAGCAACTGGACACATATAGAGCACATGCAGTAATACGGCTTCATTTGTATGTTGTATCTAACTGTAAATTAATTTGCTGGAGAAACAGCCTTTTCCTCCAAATTAGTGCTGGCTCTTCCGTCAGCTTTGTTCTGAAATTACTGGGGTGCTATCTGTTAAGCCAGCTTGTGTGAATCCTCTTGATCAAGGTAGCCCCATCAGTGGTCCATATACCCCACATCTTTCCCTTCTATGGTAGAAAATAAGCACCAAGTAATCGTCCTTTTTTTTCATCTATATGCAGCATTTGTAGCAAAGGTCATAGAAACTCCACTTAAACTCTCCCCAGATTGATATTCTGTATATTGCCTTTCTTGCCCCAGCTGGTGTCTTGACTCCAGCTGGTTTTGTTGTGTTACATACAGTCTGAAACCATGGTAACCTGAGCATAAATCTAGTATAATTTACTGGATTTAAAAAAAAAATCTCTCTAACTTTCCCTAAGTATTTATGTGTATTACAGTTTAATCTATTTTGCCTTTTTCTCCTCCTCCCCAGCTCCATAACTGCTTTCTGGCCATCACCAGGCCAGCATTGTAAATAAGAATAAGACCCGTAATGTTTCATCTACTGAAATAAGAATTCATCTAATTGAAATAGGTGTTGGGCGTCCTCCTCCTAAGAACACACAGCAATTTATCTATTTGCTCGATCCCACTAAATAACTGAATATAAAAACGTTGCCACCAATTATTTTCTAGGAAAGCAGATCATTGGTGGCATAATTTAATTTAAAATAATTTTTGAAAAGTCTATATTATCACAGTCTACCGGGAGAAAAGTACATTTGGAGTATCATAGAGAATTAAAGTGCAAAAAATAAATTCACACAGCAGCGATCTGCCATATTTCATCTACTTTTTGAAGAATTAGAGGAATACTTACTTCCAAAGTCTCGGATGGTGAAATTTTTATTCTTTATATCTTCCTTTGATGTTCTGAAGGAGAATTGTTGTCCAGCACTTGGTAGATCCTGGTCTTTTGCACTGAAGGTCTGAATCACCTGATGAGAATGAAAATGAATATAACCATGAGAAAACTATCCCAACATTACACATTTTAAATGATGACTTGTAGTATTTTTTGTTTTCTTTTTTAGGCTCTCACTCAGAGGCTTACTCTAAGTATATGGATGTTCGAGTAGTAATCCTGTCATCATCATAGACAGTAAATACTTTGCAGGTTTTTACCAGCCAGCAGTGAACAGTGGTACCAGTCTGTACTGAGTAGAACGCGTGGCAGGCCCGTCAATGCTGAAATCAGGCAGTGAAAAGTGCTCGCTGTCATTTCCGATACAGCCACTGAGCACTTGATTGAAAACTTGTTGAAATTTCAACATGAACTCAACACACAGTGTGATGGATTAACTTAATCTAAAACCACTAAAGCTTACTCTGTAGGCGTGAACTGTGACCACAGTGTATTTTGTACTGATATTAGAGTAAATCTCTGATAAAAACTCAAAATTCACAAAAAAAAAAAATATTAAGGGAGAGTAAAATCTATTTCTACATCCTGACTGCATACACACATTTACTAGAATCCCTGCACCTGCACATTGCAAGGCACGTGGAGATTTAGACCAACACATTTCTGCTCTCCCTGTTTCCAAACAGTCTCTCGGCTCTGTTTGGAACTGGCAGTCCTCACAGCACAGCTGTGCAACCAGTCTGCTCTTCCTCACTCACTGGGCTTGACCTGCAGGAGACCTCATGCCCCAGCCTTGGAAACCCATGCAGGAGCCACTAATCAGCCCTCCTGCCTTGTTACATCACCCTGCCTGTGTTACTCTCGTTGTTTGCCCTCTCAGTATTTGAATAAAACTCCCGGCAGGGGAGTAAACGTGACACTAGGTGTGATGAGTGTTCTGCTGTGCTCCCCGCAGCAGATGCACAGTTCACACTATTGATTTTGTGCAATCAAATTAGCTTTGTGATGAATAAATCTGTCTACAGATAAAACGTCCTGAGTTAGCTTTTCATCTACCAATCTTTTTAAACTGTACATCCGTTCCTTTAAAAACTACATATATAGAAAGATACGTAATGAAATTAGAAGAAGACAATGAATATCATGTACTTTCTGTTTTTGTGACTAAACCAGCAACTTTCTAGAAAGCGACTGGTTGTTGAGATTCTAGCAAATTAGCTTCACCAATAAAAGAGATAAAGAATTTGTATGATTTGACAGTTTGTGAGATTGTACGAAATCTATTCTCTGTTGGAACTGTTACTTTGCAGCATGCAGACCCTTCATGGCATTTTCCAGCAACAACAGGAATTTAAGCTGAACACTTTGAGGGTTGCTTCATTAGCCATATGTGTTTTTTGTAAAGGTATTTTAATTCCTTTACAATAAATAGAAAAACAAATGGAATGATTGACACAAACAGGAATGTGTCTGCAGGTCCGTTATATGCAATGTTGGTTTGGCACTTTGCTCACTATATACAGGAAGGATACTTTCAAAAAGAGAACCATCAGCTTGTATGATCTGATTTGCTGTATTATTGCTTGTCTTTATGCTGCAACCAGAGTTAATCAAACTAAGATTTCAACTTCTTGTAGTCCAAAGACTTGAACACCATTTTGAATGGTGTAAATACAATTTTTTTAAAGAAAATATTGCATCAGTGGTATTTGGTTGAGAACTTAAGACATGTTTATCATTGAACATGTGACAATAAGGAAAGAGAACGATGGGCTTAAAATGCAAACCCCAAAAAATCTAAAACCAAAATTAAAGAACCTGCTTCCCACCACCACGGCCAAAAAAAAGCACAAAATAGGCTCCTTAATTACAGTCTGTCATGTGGACGCTTTTCATGTACTCTAAGTATTTTCCACCTCTTTGTGTTTACAAGGAGCTGTTGCCACTGCAGCTGCTTATTACCAGGTGCTCCTGCGTATAAGAGACCTTCAAGGTTTTTTTTTTGCTGCACATGAGACTATGTGAGGCTGCAAGGTAAATACCAGACATATAGTGTAATTACTGCAGCATAATAGGGAAGTTCAACCTGTTTAGCTAATAGTTGAAACAGCAAAATAACATTTGAAATATCTGACATGTGCACGGAAAAAATAAAGAATTACTGTATATGTTTTATGTTTCCCTTTTGAGCTTGTTGCTCGTGTCATGCTTCACAAATATAGTTATTTATGAAATAAGGAAGACAATCTTGTTGTATAACTTTCCCTCATGTCCTTCCTGCTTTTGCTACACATTTATATGAAAGTAATCAGTTGCTTCATTCGCTTGGTTTCATCCCAGTTACAGATTATTTTCGATCAGAGGTGCCACAGTGTAAGACACTCCAAAACAAGCCGTTTGCATGTTTTTCAGCTGTGTGAGTGCAGATAATCATCAAGAGAGACGCGTGATGGATTTTACAAGAGAGGGATCTGCAATTCTTTATCATCCTCCAGCTGTGTGCAGCACCTGGTGGAATCATGCTGTGGAAACACTGCAGGAAAGTGTACACTCTGGAAGAGAGAGACGGGATGAAGTGAAGGGGAAAGAAGAGATAAAAAAAAGAGGAGATTATAGGAAATAAGAAAAAGTAAAAAAAAATATGTGTGAAGGAGCAGAGGACGGAGATGATTCATTTTCAATGCAGGGTACATATTGCATGCACTCGTCTAAATGTAAAACTGTTTTAATTTCTTTTTATTTCTTTATTTTACTTTAATAGCTGATTTTAAAGATACATTCTCTGGATGCTCAGTTTATTATTTGACGAGAAATTGAGTAACGTAAGTGAATGTAACATACAACATTATTTAAAAATATAGTTTCATTATGAAGTTATGACTTTAGACCAGTCACAAATTTAAGCCAAAGACTTTAAGCTTGTTGTACATAGAGAATATAGAGTAACTGCTCCAGATCGGTTGTGAATTTTCCTCCAAAAGGTTTAATTATTTAATTATTTCAAAATTCTTAAAATAGCATCAGTTGGGGTCATTTATTACATATCCTCAGACCCTCATGTAAAGATAATTGTTCAAAGTTGGTTAAAAATAAACTTTTTTATACAAATAGCATAGAATATGAGACATTTTCACAATGTTGTAACAGAAGTGTGGTGATTTTATGTTGGACAAAATGTGGACAGAAAAAGAAAGAAAAGAAAAGAAAAGAAAAGAAAAGAAAAGAAAAGAAAAGAAAAGAAAAGAAAAGAAAAGAAAAGAAAAG
>JBAMHX010000020.1:4523503-4550723 GCA_037177515.1 Pseudomugil tenellus
AGAAAAGAAAAGAAAAGAAAAGAAAAGAAAAGAAAAGAAAAGAAAAGAAAAGAAAAGAAAAGAAAAGAAAAGAGTGGGCGATGCGGAAAACATGGCATGCAGGCAGCTGATTCAATGCCTGAGTAGATTATACGAATATAAAGGGGGGCAAAGGAATAAAAAAAAGTTTAAAAGTTATAGAAAAAAAAACATTCAGAAACTTTTCAGATGATCAAGTCTCTGGATTATACAGAAAGGTTGATCATGAAGCCTCTGGAATAGATGTGACTTGTATAAGCTCTATGGTAAAATGAAGGTGTGGTAATAGTGTGACTGAAGACACAATGATCTCACACGCACTTTGCCTTTTTATATTGTTTTAAGAAAAACTTCAAATGATATAAATCAAAGCAGAAATATGAGCTAAAAGAAACAGCTGGGATGCAAGTCTAAAGGAATACCTGCAGCTACATAAACACAAACGCCACCTTCATGCAGCTTGGAAGACTCTGAGTGTAATGACAAAAGCATGTTTGGAGGTGTAAAAAGCAAAACAAAACGTTGCAGAACTTCACGAAAGTAACACCTCCACAGCTACCGAGCATGGCGCTGGGTTGGATGCTTTGGATTGTGTTGCAGCCTGTGGCACCAGGATTTGTTTTCTTCCTGGTTGAGAAAACAATGGATGTAACTAGATGCCAGCTAGTTATTCAAGCAAATATAAAATATATATATATATATATATAACAAGAAAAACTGAAAGTAAGAATATTTTTTTCATTAACAATGAAAATGAAATAATAAAAAATGGGTCAACAAAGACTCGTATACTTGTCCAACGTAGTGTTGCCATAGAAATCAACCAGCCAAACTATGCCACCATATCTATGTGGAGGACCCACATGACTACATCCCCAAGGAATTATTATCTCATATGAGCACTCACTCAGATTGGACTCTTCACAGCAATATCCTCTCAGTTATGAAGCCTACCATCACATGAAAAATATTCCAAGTGTTGAAGGAATAAAGCCTCAAATTGATTCATACAAGCTACTCCAAACATTTATCCTTAGTAGACTTGATTATTGTAACAGTGCTTTTACTGGTCTGTCTGAAAGATCAATTGGACAGTTGCAGCTGATTCAGCACCAGCTCAAGTCCTACAGAAGAACAGACAAGAGGATGATATCCCAGCATTCCTGAGGTTTCTACACCAACTTGTCTGTCAAAAGGTTTTATTTAAGTTTAGACTATAATGAGCAAAGACTCATCTGTTGTAAAACTCCACATATTTATTTGTATAGCTCATTCAACACAGAGTTATTCAAAGTGCTTTACAGAACATTAAAACAATATATCAAGAAAGAAATAAAAAAGAAAATGACAATTAAAAATGATAAAAAATGATCATTAAAAATGATTCAAATCATCATTAATTTAAGATTACAAAACATAAAAGCTTAAGGTAATATATTTTTTTTAATTATTGAAATTCAGCTGAGAACAGGAGGGTCTTTAATCTGGATTTAAATAAACTGAGTGTTTCATCTGATCTGAAGCTCTCAGGGAGTTTGTTCCAGACATGTGGAGCATAGAAGCTGAACGCAGCTTTTCCTGGTCTTGTTCTGACTCTGGGAACTGATAAAAAACCAGATCCAGATGACCTGAGGAGTCTGGTGATTCACATGATTGTGTACTGAAAAAAAAAGTCAAACATCCATGTGAAGTGATTAGACGCACAATTTTTTTAAGCTTTTCCTTTAGAAAAAATATATATGTGCATATATAATCATAGCTTGTATCTCTCATGAGGTCAGTATGCTCTCTTTGCAGCATCAGAGAATCGTGACTCGATCATGTCAGGAGAAAATGTAGCAAAATTCTCATGCAGGAGACAGAGATGCCTCCAAATGAAGGACACAGCCGTTGTTTTGATTGCAGCGGGCCTGAGAAGCGGGCAAACATCCTCCTAGTGATGAGGCTTCCACAGCAATTTGATCGACTGCCAAAGAAGCTGTTCCCTCAAAATGCTAACTGCATATAGATTCCAGTTAATGGGCTAATTTACAGGCGCAGGTGGTTTACAATGTGCACAGGCAAATTCTTCGCTGCATCTCAAATACATCATCTGAAATGTACTCTGGATTGCAGAAATGCAAAGCACTGCTGCGCTGTATGATTGCCTCTCCTTCTGAATTGAACTCTCTGACACAATCGGCTCGAGATTTTGATTCATACCTTTCCACCAAAAAGTTTTCAGAGGAAAAAAATCTTTTGAAATACTAAAGGTTTTATTCAAGTGATCCTCAGCGAGGTAACAAACAACTGGATGTAGTCCTCCAAAAAGCTTTAGATTTCCACATAATTTGATCTCAACACACTACAAATTCAGTTTTTTTTTCATTTCCAAAGTGTAAACAGGGGCACTTTACTGCCGTTTATCTAAATCCACACCTTTCAAATTCAATTTTATGCTTTTCGTTGAATTTCAGCAGCCACCCCAAAGCCATATGAGCTGTCAAGTCACGAGAAAAATCAACACGTCTTAATGTTGGATAATTAGCTCTTCTTTCTGAAAATGAGCTAATGTCAACGTACCTGTCCCACTTTGGCATTTTCACACACAAAGGTCTCATAAGGGCTGGCCAGTTCTGGGGGGAACTCATTGATGTCTAGCACATGGACGGTGACAGCCACCCGGCTGGTCAGAACTGGACTGTCTGGAAGGAGAAGAACATAGTTTATTTGTTATTAGTGATGTTTTCACAGCACTGACACCATGTGGATTTCTGTGGAACTACAACTACAACTTCACACAAACACTTGAAGTTTATTACTGCAGCGGTTTGATGGTTGAGCGCTTAAAGAGGCTCCAATGCCTGAATATACTGTGTCCTTCAGCAAATGCATTGAAACTAACATTGTGAATCCCTCTACAAATGCTGAAATATGACACCAAATAGATGATCTGTTCACTGCACCATGATCTTTCTGTTAGATCAGGCTTTTGATTAATTATGAATAAGGAAGTTAAAGAAAAGCACATGTGTATTTTGATTAAACTGAGCACTTTACAGATCTTTTCCACTCTGGGTTTAGCTGCAAGATGTGCAGCCCACTGTAATTACAGTGTGAAAGCCTCCTTGAGTGGGACTAACTTGAAGTCAGGGTTGTTTGTAACAGTGTTGCCTCTCTGCCGGAACACAATGGGGAAATGTTCTCTTCGTGTGGAAGGTAAACTTTATGGATTTGATGTGGGAATGGGCTTTGTTGTGCAGCGGGAGGCCTGGTGTGTGTGCTTGTTTGTGTAAGTGCCAGTGCGCAGGTATATACAGCAACTGTGTGGGTAAGTGTGTAGGTGGGTGTTTGAGAAGAATGCATGGAAAGCGCTGTGTGTGTGTGTGTGTGTGTGTGTATGTGTGTGTGTGTGTGTGTGTGTGTGTGTGTGTGTGCAGGGGGGCTCTCTGGAGTCATCTTAAAGGGATTGGAGAAGCAACCATGGCTCAGTTGGTAACCTGTCTCTGACCTTGATGGAAAAAGCAATTTTTCCACTGAGTTATGACACAGAGCAGGGGATTTGCTGCTTCGCAGTGACCCAACTAACATTTACACCCACCTAGCAGAGACTCAGCTTTTCTATTGAGCTCTGTCATTCAAATATTTTCATCTTCTTCTAAAGTACAATCAGAAATATTAAATCTGTAAACTTTTACTCCTTTATGGGCTGAAACACAATTTTGTCCCCTCATTTCAAAACAGCTAATGTCCATTACTGTGGTGCTGAGTGATATATCATTTAGCCCACTAGATGGAGCAACGGTACAGCAGTTACACTCAGGTCTGACTTGCATCGTTTCAGTCCATTAGCACATGCTCTATTTATTCAAATGGTTGAATCTGAATTATTGTTGAAGATTGCTACAGAGGTTTGTAATAAAGTTGCCTACATGGGCTGCTTTTCTACTGTGCATAACTTTTTTTTTTTTTAATTAAACCCATTTTAATAGAATAATCCTCATTTTCCCAAGCAATCAACCACAGATAGAAAGATTACTCTTGGATATTAATCTGTTAAAAAGTGCAGCTGCTGGCAGAAAAAGTCCCAACACAAAACTCCATGACAAGTGTGAAAGTAAATTCATTTGCTGTATGTAAGGAATGAGTGTGTTTCCTAATTGCCTCCTGCTAAAGTTATTATTGCATTTAATAGATGTCCACCCTTCCCATCCCACTTGCTTTGAGGCCCTAAAAATTGCTGCTGGTTTTACGTGGCGGAAAGCAAGGGGGGGAGGGAGTGTTAATCCAGCCCCCTGCTCTTTTTAGCATGCCCATGCTTTACACTGTACCCCAAGAGGGCTGCACACTGATTTTGCTGCTAGACTGCAGTGTCTTGAGAGGACTCAACCAATCCCCAAGACTTGCAAAGTGGAATCACTGTGGAATAAAAAAAAAACTCAAGGCGAGTCAGCCAACAACACATTTTTAAATGGTTAATTGTCAAAAAGAAGGAAGGACACCGCTCTAGATGAGGGTGATGAGGCTGTTCAAGAGGGTACCCAAGTCTAAATATTGCAGTTATATGCATGACCTCTACTTAGCAAATGCATTATATGCAAGGATGCTGAAGGCATATTTTGTTCAGTGTTTATTGCTGAACTTCATGGTTTTAAACCCCAAATAATAGACAGACATCATCCCAGCAATGACAATAGAGTGTGGCATAGTGGAGCCATAATAGCCATCCAATACCCAGAACGCAGAGTTCTGCCAAAACTAACTCAAGGTCAGAGACCGATTTGAACTCAAGCTGGGACACAAACTCTGAGCTGCTGGCTTTATCTCTATTCTTTCTTCGCCAGCCTGGCAATTAGTTTTAAAGAATGAATTTTTTCCTTCCTCTATTCTCTTGGTGGAAAAAAATGGTGAAAACATTGGTCCCTGGGGAAAGTCTACCCAAGAGGCCAGTCGGGAGGTAATAAGACAGCAGCGTTTAGTAGGGGGAAAAAAAGAAAAGAAAGAAATGAGCAGGAATGTGCCTGCTTTCCTATAGCAAGTGTGACAGACCAAAGATGCAACGGCCTTATAAAAGTCCCATCTGCCTCCTCCTGCTCTTCCCCCTCCATTCACGCCGCATCTTTTCAGTCTACCTCATCCTCTAATTTTGTGGCACTTAATGCACAAAAGCCACCCAAAGACAGACACACACCCACATACACACATACACTGAAAACACAATTAGAATGCCACTGATATGACCTTGAGGGGAAGTGAGTAATATCAGTTTCCAAGGCGACAATGACTCAAGTTTTAACAGCCCATATTTCACAGTCTGTCCTAATGAATATACAGCGTGTGTAATTTTGATTGAGCACCAGCCTGCCTCTGGGATAATGACTTTGACGGTTCTTAGCAGATTTGATGACTTGATGACGATGGATTTGCTTATTTATCCGGAAATTTGCTCTAGTTCCTTCATAAAAACATAATTAGCTTGATGGCATATCTTAAAGCCACACCAAGGCAAGTCTTGGCTCACAGCATAAAGCATCCGTTAGCTGAAAATTAGAAGATTCACATTTTACAGAGGTGTAACTAAAAGTTGCCTTTAGCAAGAAAAACACCTTTCAAAAGCCAATGTCATTTAATGTGTTAAAAAAAGAGACAGGCTATTAAAAATTAAAACACGAGCAAGAATGTAAGCGGTGTCTTGGGGATACATCCTTCCATGAGAGCCATCATAGTTTATAGTCACCTATAAACCTTTCCAAGAAATGGGATTGAGTATTGACTTGAGTAAAAATGTGTTAAATCCTTCACACATATTATGGCGGGGGGGGGGGGGGGATTCAACACCCCCCTGCATGAATCAAGGCTGATCTCATTGTAATACTTACTAAGTTTCGTCGCCACTATCGAGATATTGTGTTGGGCGATGCTCTCTCTGTCAAGCAGCTCGTTTGTGGAAATAGTTCCTTCTACTGGATCGATGTCAAAGTAGCTGTCCAAGTCACTCCTCCAGTCAATGGAATACCTGAAAGAAAATGTTTGTTTAACAGCATCCATTTTGAACATAAACCTGAGGATTAAACCACAGTGACTCTCCCTCTGGGCTCATGTATATGAGTTAGGTGTAATGTGATGTTGGAGTAGCCTTCATTACTCATTCTGAATGGTCATTTCCAGAAAATGTGCTGAGGACTGCACACACATTCCAGTCTAGTAATGGAGCACACGTTTGGCCATGCTGAGCTAATGGTTTTCTTGGGAACATAAATGAATTTTAGGCACTGTTGAAAGCGTATCAATCTCTCATGGCCAATGAACAACAGAGGCATAAAAAGTCTTCGTTTGGTGTCTGAGAGTAGAAGGTCTGGTGTCCTCTGTGAAATGCATCTTTGGTCTTATCCAGCTCCTCTTTAATGATAACTTTGAAATACAAAAAAAGAAAAAAAAAGCTGAAATCAAGCTGCATGTCAGTGACAGCACCATTCATCACTCCATGCCATTTCATCTTAAAAGGCCATTTTTCATTAATAATTTTACAATCGTCAATGGAATTCCATAAGGAGAAAACAATATTTTATTCTCCTTCACCAGGAGGTCAAAGGGTGGGTTTTCAATGCTTTGCCCATGGGCACTTCCACAGAGCAGATGCTTAATTTCTCATGGGATTGAGCTGGACTTTCCCTGTGAAGGATAGCCTTTCTGTGCAACCATTCTGCCATTTTTTTCTTTCTTGTGGCAAGTTATTTGATCTTAAAGGGCTATTTCACATGAATATTTATTATGCTCGTTTTCCATACTACAGAACCTGAAACTGGACTTGACTTGGTTATTAGAAGGAACAGGCCTAACACACATTCACCCCCTTCCAGCCTTTTACAGTAATGAGAATAACAACAAAACCACTTTTTATGAGCTTTTGGTTTAACCTTTGATTTGCCAATGTCATCGTTTTAACTGTGCTATGCATGCAGCCTCAAAGTGAACATGATCTTGTCAAAATAGTTTAGTATGAATCCTTTTGATTAATATTGCAGCCAAAAAAACTTCGATCAAGAGTTCAAAAGATCAATGGTTTGCATTTCTCCTCAGGGCAAAATACTAGGGGGTATCACTTGAAGTAAAGCTATGACTGAGGCATATGTTTTGCCCTCGGTGAGCCTCCGTTAAAAAACAAAAAAGAACCATGATGTAGCAGGTTTATTACAGGTTAAGTGACGTAGACTCCTAAAACTCTCAAAAACCCTTTATCAGCTCACTCACAGTCCCCAGGGCCGAAATGCAATGATGGAAAATCCAAAGGGTTTCATGTGGGATTGAAAACATATTAGAAATGGTTTTAGTTGTAATTAAGCCTGTTTATCATTGAATTAAACTGATCTCATCAGCAGCTGTGTGAAACAACAGATCCAATGCGTCTCAACTCACTACTGGTAGCTGTAGATATGGAAACTAGTTAGTCTTATCTCCTACTTCGAAGGCCAATGGTGTTAATTCTCTTCATGTAAACATCCCAACACAATGCACAAGTTATGAGAGAAGGTGAAGACTTATTTCACTTTATTTTCTGCACTCATTGATTTTTTTTTAAGAGTTTATGGCTCTGCTGCTGCAGCTTTTTAAACTCCCCGAGCGGTGTTGCTCTTCAGTGTCCTCTTACTTGTCTTAGTGCCATCTTAGTAATAGATGGGGCCAAACTTCCGTCTTTAAAACTCATTCAAACTTTAGGAAGCTCTTTAGAATCAGTCAATTATAAAGAATTCATGACACCCTTCGCTTCTCCCAACTGCAGATACCCAAACGCTATGCAGCTAAATAGCCGTTTCAGTTGATTCTAAAGTCTAAAAGCATAATTCCCTATGCATGATGGGTCATCGGGTCTATTGTTTTGAAGTGAAGAATGCAAGGCTGCTCTGAAACTGTGCAAATGAACAATGTCATCTGTGGTACTGATGAATATTTAAAGTGCTGGAGACAAAGTGGAGCTCAACAGAGCAGAGGGCATTAGCTTTTTGTTGAACAAATCTCTGCTTCTGCTATCTCTTTTGTTTCCTTGAGAATTAAATATTAATGAAAAAGCTGCTGTCCATGCAACAGGTATATTCTTTTTTGCCATTTTTGGGTAAGTCTAGTGATTTATACTTAAAGAACCCTCGCTTTGAACCAATCTGCCTGACTCAAGGTGGCTGATAGATTTTAAAAAAGGGCCCTCATGCATTTTTAAAAGTGCACTTTCTTTTGTCTTTGCAAAGGACAATCTATTGTTATCGTTGACGGAGGTTTTATGGTTAAAAACAGGGAGGTAGCGCTTGAGTGTGCATGTGGGGAGTGCGTGCATATGAAGCGAGAGAAACTGAGAGAGAAAATGAATGACTTGCTTAAAGTATAAATCAGGAGTTTAGTGAAGCATGTCAGATCTATAAAACTGAGATGTGAAGCTAAAAGTCCCACCTGATAATTACCGAGGAGAGCTGCAGCAGTGCTGTATTTAAATCTGAGACGTCTAAGGATTTTAGTCAATAACAAGTAAGTGAATTCTTATTTATGCAGCAATTTCCACAGTCTGGTTTATAAATTACCTTACATAAAAAAAAACAGGCAAAAAAACCTACAAAAACAAACAAGGTGCACACTAAAACAAAGTAAAACAACACAAACATAAATCTGGGTGAGTTAAATCAGACACACAAAAACCCCTTGCTTTAATTTAAGGGCCCCAAATGAGTTTGTCATCCTGACTCCTAGAGAAGCAACATTCCACAACAGGAGACAAATGTATGGTCCAATTATACAAAAGATCTGACAATCTAGTACACAAGTAGACAAGTCTAGTCTTTGAGGGCCATTAACTTTCATGCTTTAGATGTTTCCTTGCTAAAACACACTTGATTCATGTATTTGGTAGGTGTATTATTTCAAGGCTTTGTTTAAGGGAACGATTTTTTACTGAGCAGCAAATTTAGCTAAAATCCATGCTACATAAAATGTGTACATAAAGGGTAAAGCCAAAGAATTGCAAAGTCATCATGGAAAGTCTTGTATGTGTCAATTCATATAAGCGTGATGTCATGAAAAAAAATTCATTTAAAATTCTGGTGAATATGGAAAGAAAGCCGAAAATATTTTTTCTAAGAGACAACCCAGGGCTCTTGTTCACCAGACTGATGTCAAGAACCAGCAACCAATATCTGATATTTTAAATTTACCTTTAAACGAAGAAAAAGAAAAAAAAAAGACAAGAACAGAAGGTGCATGATTACACAACATCCAGTTGCCGGTTTGGAAGTACCTTTAATGTCTTGACAAAAGGCATGACTCTCCTGAACACAGCTCTTCGCCGCAGATCCTCAGATACCTTGAACAATATTTAATTTATACTCATTATGTTTAGCATTTGCATAGATATCATAGAGAGGATGAACTGATTGGAATTTGAGTGATTTATCATTTCAGGTTGACCACTAGGGGCTCTCAAACCTGAAAACAGTTTTGGATATATCTCTAAACTATTCACCCAATTGATCTCAAATCAAGTGAAAATGAAAGGTCATTACTTGAAGATGTGTCACATAATTAATTTATACCTGAATGTTTCTATATTTGTATATGTATTTGAAGATTGGTGAAATTGAAGATTGTGGGTGTTCAGGGATATACCCCTAGCCGTCGCCTCTGACGATGAAATTTCTAGTTTATTTACAGCATTCAACAACGAGAGAAGTTAGAGGTCACACCAATATAAAATTAACTAAAATATGTTTGTAGATTATCACAATATTCGCTTTAGCTCATCATCATGGTTTGTGTCTAAGGATATGGCAAAAATTTTGTTGCAAAAGTGGTGCAGGTACTCTTTGGCCTGGTGACGGGAAACAGTATAAACATGCAAAAAATATTTAAAATAAGAAGCACCGGTATTCAACATATTGAATCTGCTGGAGGATATCACTACGAATCACTACGAACCTAATCTGACATAAACAGAAGCTACGTTTAGTCATAATTTAGTGGTAAATTATTTAAAGAAATTGATTTACTGATCTCTGTTAACAAATTTGCATAGTAGTTGCTGATGTGTGATATGATGACATATAGCAAAACACACGTCACATGATGCCTCAGGGAGAAAAAAAGGAACGTGTGGAGTGTAGTTTTTTAGTTTTGAGATGCTGCAGGCCAACATTGACATTATATAATATTGTGCCTAATGAATGTCACTAAAATGAGTAAACACTGAGTTTTTGAGATTCGGAGTGTATGTAGTATTGCTTTAATTACACTTTTATTTAAAGCAAAAGATGTGTATCATCAGCACAATAATGGCTAGTCAACCAACTGAAATATTGTATCAGGTGTCTGAAAGCTGATTTAAAGTGTAACATGGATACAATGTGCTATATACCCCTGCTCTACTTCTTTTCAAATCTACCTCAGAAAGCTTGGAGGTTTTGCCTCCATGAAATCTTAAAGAAAAAAAAAAAACAAGTCCCAGGGGTGCTAAACAAGATAAACCAGCAAAGGCTGCAAGAAAACAATTCAAGTTTTATGGTGAAAGGTGAAACACTTAAGTGCGACTCAAAAAAAAAAAGAAAGGAAAAAATGCCAAGGTGAATTTCATTAAACTTTTCTTTCAGACTTTTTGTTCAAATTTAAATCACATTCTTTAAATTGAGAAAATATTACATTGTAATTAGTAGGGGATGTTCTCCCAGATTGAATTTAAAAGAAAAAAAAGTTTTGAAAGACCTAACCCATCAGCATGCCAACCACAAATTCACCTTATAAACAATTGATCACATAATACACTCAGTAATTTGCAAGCAGACCTTATTTTCCGAGTTCACATATCAGGTCTAAAGATGCATAATAAAACCCGTAATAAAGGTAGAATATTGCCTCCACGTTTCAGCGCCACCAAAAAGTGCTGATCTGCACAGCAGATGATGCTCGCAGGATTTTACATGACAGAGTCAAATGTTCTACACAGATTGATTAGACCTCAAACTGATGAGTAAAGCTGACAAAACTCTGATGATTAAAGCTATGATGACATTGATTAATGGAGACTAGAGACATTGATGGATGTATTAGGGATCTACAACCTTCAATAACTGTTTGCACTTACACAGTATTTTCTTTTTTAATACTTCCATATTCAGGGAATATAATATTTGGTCAAATAGTGGGATTAAAAAAGTGTTTAGATCCATGCATTTATCCCAAAACTACAGTCTAGATTATATCAAATGTTGTACTTTATGTATAGAAGGGATTTTTTTCGTTTACTTTTGCTACAACTCTAATGAACTTTCTGTTTTTGTTTATCATCTCAAACACTTACTCCTTCCTCATGCTAATGCCATTCTCATCTCTGCAATGTTCATCATAATAAAAACAATGCAACAGCCACACACCAACACCCTTTAACAACACCCTTTAGTCTCAGAGAGACTAAAGGGACACAACAAAGAATGTATGTCCTTGATCTAGTCTCCGCAGTCAAACGGTGCCAATCTGAGTAGCAGGGCTACTCAGTTTTCCATGTTTCCCTGCTCCAACACACCTGACTCATAATAAATGAATCTCACATTCTATGAACAATTAATTAATGACTCAATAATTTGATTCAGGGAGAAGTGCTGAAGCAGGGAGACTCTGATAAACTCTTTCCACACGGACCTAGTCCACCCGGATTCAGAGCGTTTCCATTATGATTTGTCGGACCGTACTGGTACACTTTTTGGACCTACTTCGTAGTCGGGCCAGGCCTGTCAGGCCGTGCGGGCAGTGTGAGGTCTGCAGGTTGATTGGCTTGCAGCAAATGATGTTACTACACAGCGATGTACACAGTAA
This sequence comes from Pseudomugil tenellus, assembly GCA_037177515.1. Lineage (NCBI taxonomy): Eukaryota > Metazoa > Chordata > Actinopteri > Atheriniformes > Pseudomugilidae > Pseudomugil > Pseudomugil tenellus. The sequence continues at coordinate 4,535,342 of JBAMHX010000020.1, forward strand.
TGGTAATTACTGGTTCTCCAGGTCGTCTTGTCTTGCCAGATGATGATGTCTCCTGATTTTTACCATGAGTTTATTACTCATTATAAACCATAAACCAAGCAGCAGCTAAAAGGCTGCTTCACCGCCTTCCATATCATCTCTATCTTCTTCTATGGTATCTCTGTCAAGGTTTGTTTTTTTAAAAAATTTGTTTATTATGAAAATTAAACAATACATTAAATCTCGGAGAACGTGTTGTTTTGTTGCGTCATGTCGCTATCAGATGACATCTGTAACTTTCTAGAAAAAAATTGCGGGGGAGGGTCCCACAATAGAGCGTCTGGACTTAGACTGTATTTGCAGTGAAAAAGCATTCCACCAGAATAGAGCACTCCCGGGCCGGTGGAGTACGGCGGACTAAAGGCTGTTACATACACCACGAGAAGCGAGAAATTTGTTGTTCTCGGGGGCTCCGAGAAGAAAATGACATCATTTTGTTCTCGCGGACGTATTTGAAGACAGTTCTTGACACACTGGGCTGGCAGAACTTTTTTCTCGAGGGGCTGCAAGAAGTATTCTGTGATTGGTCAGAAACTTGAAGGAGGTTTAACCAGGAAAAGCCAGAAGACAACAGACGGAGTCTATAACCGGCAACGTATAAAGATACGCTCATGGCTAGCAACTCGTGGAAAGAAATAGCCAAAACTTTATCAGTCGACGAAAACGTCTGCAGAAGGAAGTGCCGCTACCTTCGTGACAAATTTGCCAAAGCTAAACCCCGAATTCAACAGAGGAAGAGTACCGGCCCTTTATCTATCTCTGCAGTGGCTGGAAGTGCACATAAGGCATGCTAGAGTGGGTGGGCCGTATGAACACTTCGGCAGGGTGACTTCTTGTGGAGTGTGAATGCCATGCCGAACAAGAACTTTTTTTTTGTTCTTGCGACCTCAAGAACAAGAACTCAGTTCTCGCTTCTCGTGGAGTATGTAACAAGCTTAAGTGATAATGGAAAAACCCCTTTAGTATCCCTTCTCTACAGTGTACTTTACTGGGGACCTAAAATAAAGAGGTAACAATAGGCTCTTCCCGACTGTTAGAACCTTTTTCTGTTCCTATAACCTTTTAAGATGTAGACCCGTTAGGTTTTGTGCATTCTCACATATGGAAACGGGGGTCTACGGACCTTAGTTCCTATAGAACGACAGCTGATGTAGGTGGTAGCTTAACCCTTTACCAGCATAACGTCTGATACATTTACTAATATGACATTAATACAATCTGAGCATTTTTAATAATCAACTTACACAATGTCATCTCTTTTGTCTGTGGCACTTTGCTCTCCTTTCTTTTCTTTTATGAAAGAAGTAGAATATCACCTGCTGCTCGACTCTTTTCCTCCTGGTTCTCTCTGTGCTAATTCAGCCAGCATGTAAGACGCCTGATGTGATCGTCCATAACTAATAATTCCTTCATGTAGAGAAAGAACACAGTGGCCGCAATTTCTCCGTAGCTGTGTTTTATGCTGTCATTATTTTTCATGGGTTTTCTTTTGTTTTTGAGCGGCGCTAAGTACACGTCACTACGTAGATGGCTCACATCGGTCCCTATCAAGGTCTTTGTCTCATGTGCTAATGTAAAGTAAACCGGTTCTCCAGGGGAAGGACAAATATTAGAACTATAAGGTTTTTAGAACTGTGTTCCTAATATTCATCTGTTGGAAAGAGCCTATTGTAAACGGGACACAAAGGATCTACAGGAAGAAGACAAAGGACACCCACTGTGGCCATGTTTCCATTTATAAACCTTGTGCAGGACTCCTACACAATATGACCACGGCTCTAAAACAACACCTGCCATTCCTCAGAAGATTTAAAGACTGATCATGCTGTGATGCAGGTGAGAAACACAGAACAAAAGAAAGAAAGGGGAAATTTAATTATAAGAGCACTGTGGTAAACATGAAGTAATAAGCTAAAAAAAATCCTGCTCCTTAGTGGCTGCATGCAAAAGCTGATCTGTGGAGGTTTAGGGAAAAACATATGAAACCTACTGTATATTAATTCAGTTTACATGCTGCAGAAGAAGCTGTGAAAACTTTCAAATGATCTGGCTATTATAAACTAACAAATGGAGTATTTGTAAAAGTTTAAGCACTGAAATGTCATGATTTAGTTGAGCTCAGTATGACAATTTTATTGTACAAGGTACAAAGAAATTTCCTTCCATATTGTATGCAGAGGTTCTTGAAAACCAGAGAAAAATGAGGAAACTATATTAAAAAGCAGGACAGGCATGAACAATGTGTCTCTGTTAGAGGGGTGGTAACCTTGTAGAGTGAGTGAGATGAGGAACTAATATTTATAGTATGAAAAACACAATTAAAAATATGATAGAAATCGAACACAAAAGTAAGTTATAATGATTATTATGGTGTTTCAACTCAACTTTCAAACAACTGTCGTTGGACAAAAGTGCGTTACAAAAATCAACCACTTTTTTTTTAATACTAATTTTGTCCCGGAAAAGATTTTTGCTTTGTCTACATTTCTTTTGTTGTTTGCAGTATTTGGTTGTAAAAAATTGTGGGTATATTCATCTTTAGCTTAAGACTACACTTTTTTCAGTCAAGGTTTTGCTTCTATAAATTGAAATTATTTCTGGTTAAATGAGATTTGTTTGTTTGTGTCATTGTTTTGCAGGTGATAGCATTGAACTGTGATAGCCTGAATTGTTTCCTTTGGTTTTCTGTTCAGGTGTTGATTCAAAGGTTTGATTAAGCCATTGCTTCCCATTATTGTTACCATAAACAATAGTAAGTGCATGATAAGCTAACTGGACTCCACCGCTCGAGAAAAGGCTGACCTGAGACATTAAATAGGTGCTTTAAAACATAGTTCACTTTCAGGTTATATTCACATTAATTTTCTATAAGGTTCATGATGTTTCTTAAACAAAAAGAATGACATTCATTTTTTCAGCATTGTTTGCTTATTGATCTATTACATAAAATTTCTAATAATCCAATTCGTTACTACATGAGAGAAGTTTGCAGGGATTTCTTGTGTGGCCGTCCATGCATTTTGACACCAGACTCTAATAATTAGATTTACCTAGTCTCACATACTGTTCATTTGTTGTATTTTACTGAATTGATCACTAGCAAGTTTGTTACTGGCCAGGCCCCTGGACTGGACTATAGGCTAACAGGAATCACCTTACTCCAATTTAACACTAATGTATTTTATCATTCTGATGATGATTCAAGTGTGTTTTTAATTGAGACTCATGTAATCCATTCCGATTATATAAGCCCGACTGACTACTGGAACTGCTGTTTCAGCAACCAAACACCACTTAATTTGCTTGATTTTAAAAGAACTTTCTGACCTTTATTCAGTGATGCATAATTTTAATGATGTTGTTGCAATATCAGATGTTTCCAACTGGATCAGCAGCATGCAGTATCGCAGCAGGATGTTTTGTAAAATTACCATGTTTTTACCATGTGCAGATGACTTATGAAAACACTAAAAAAAGGAAAATGCATAGAAACTAACAGACTATTTATAATCAGTAAATTAGTCTAAAACAGTAGCTCAGGATGAAACTAAATGACAAGACCTTTGGGAGCCATGAGAGCTGTTGCAGGGAAGGATTTTTTAAACATACTTTTTAAGTAAATTACTTTGTTTTCCATTAAAGCTATCCTTTGACAAATTATAGATAGGGATTGGTAACAAACAACAGTTCCACTCACAAGCCATTCCAAATTTTCCAAGGAATCAAAATGATGTGCCACTGGCCTTATTAATGCCTGTATTTGAGCTGACAGGTGATGACCAGCTCACTGACTATAAATGAACAAAATTGGACATTTGCATCTGCTTGTTGCCAGGAGAGGCTACATTTTATTAGGAAACCTGACAATGGTGCAAGCTCTAATGTCCATCTTAGAAAGACCATTAATATTAACAGATTATAGGACAGACATCCTTGCATGGAGGAGTGCATAGCCCAATCACTACTCTGCTCCAGGCTCCTTAATTGAGTGAAGTCCTCACAGGAAATCTGTATTTTTCTTTTAATTCACTCCAGAAGTCAAATTAATGGCATGACTTCCTGCTTTCTGTGCATGCTGGTGAGTCCATCACTGACTAACTGAGTTTCTTTCTGGTGAAAACAGCACTGCTTATGTCTCTGTCTGAGGTACTATTAGGAGCTGATTACTTTAGCAATTAACTCATTTGTAGCCACAGGTATGTGCTTCATAAAGACTTTAGTAGGCTACAGTTGGGCACATTGTTGCCAAAATTCATTCTGAGGGGGAAATGTTGAAGCGGTTATGCTAAGTGGTGGGCGTATTTTTTGATGTGTGTTAAGTGTTTGCATCCAGCCATGTGCAAAGCAGAGAGCAGAAGAGGAATGAGTGCAGAGTGTTCCCTGCTTCAACACACCTGACTCAAACAAATGGATCTGACATGAGGTTTTGCACAATGTCCTGGTAATTTGAGTACTTTTAAAACGTGCAGTATTGTGGTTCTCTAGGAGTGAAGGTTCTCTAAAGGTTGAAAGGCAGGTGGGGGGACCAGAACTATTTTGAAGGAAACCCTGTTGTGAGAAAGTATTCAGAGGCCAGACGTTGGAATTGTGCATCACCCATTTAACCCTATAAAGCCAAATGCCTCATATTTAATACATAAAGTTTCTAAAACATTTTGCATCACTTTATGGTAGAAATGCAGAAGCAGAAGACTACAATTTAATAATTGTGACCTATTACTTATTACCTATGCACAAAACAACAAAAAAGAAATTGTAATTTTTTTCTCCATATTCTTTTAAAGGGTCAAATAAAGACTTCAGATTTTAAAATATTGATTTTTCTGCCCAGTGGTTATTGGGTTGGGCTTTAATGGTTATGTGGTCATATTGTTTCTTGCTAAAGTAGCACTACAGTGCAATGGTCAATGTTTATTTTATGATATTTTCTATTATCGGTTGACTTTACTGAACTTTATTGAAGTATCTATAGAGTTTTTATATGAAGAGATCATTTTTAGACCAGATCTATCATTATGCATCAGAATCAGTTTGAAGATATTACTCATCTGAATAATTTACATTATTTGTGTGGACAAAGATTTGAAGATTTGAAAGTTTACTTCTTTAAGTAATACAAATGACTTCCTTAGATCTGTGTTGTATATATGCTACCTTGTAGAAAATCTGGTTATGCATTAATTATGGAAGCATTTAAGAACTAGGCTGATAGGCTGAATTGATCATGCCATTGATATCAATCAAATCTTATCAATTCCCAAATTTTGTGTGTTTGGTGTCTTTTGCCAGCATCTGCATGAACAAAGTATAGCTGAATGAAGAAAAAAAAAAACCAATGTGGCAAAAAATGGTCAGTGTAAGGAAAAAAGTTGCTCTGTTCCTGGATAGAAAATAGATTTTAGAGAGGGTGTTTTTTTTTATAAAAAAAAAATTTAAATATAATCATTTAAAAGGATCACGTGATTAGCAGTGGAACTTAGCTAGTAACTTTAGGAATCTACCAGCCGCACTGGCAGGGGATTAAAACGTTCACTTAGAGCCCTCCTTAGACTAAATACAGAACTCAACTGATTACAAAGTAGTGCTCAGATTCTACAGAGCACCAACATCATGAGCTAATTAAAACTCATTAGTATGTATATTAAGATCAGTGTACTTGACTGAATCTCAACACGTGTTTTTGTTTTGAGTGAATCAGAAAACACAATCATGACTCAGAGCACGGACTAAATACAGTCCATGCTCTGACAGTTGTTGGGGGAAAACAATTATTACAATATTCCAATCAAATGGAAGGAAAAAGAAAAAAAACTGATGTTTTTCCAAATCACTTCATTAAAATACTTTACTGAAAGTAAATAAAACACTAAAGCAATCAAGAGAATAAATTCATGTTTTAGATCGAACATTGATGCCACCCACATATAAACAGAAGAATCCATATATTCTTATGCCCTTTCTAAGCAGCAGGAGACCCGCTGTTTTCCACCATTCCACCAATACTAAGCTGTAATACAAACAACTAAAGAAGACTGATTAAAAGAATTTCATTTAACGGCACCATATAACACTGTGTACTCTTTTCAAGAACACTTTAACTTTACCTGACTGGGCTGCTGCTAGCATCTAAATCCTGTGCAGTCACTGCGCCAATGATGGTGCCCGCGGGTGTGTCCTCGTACACATCCATCACATAGGAGGGCTTATTGAACACCGGGGGCTCATCCACATCCAAAACGTTAATCTTCACTGTTGCTGTGTCTTTGAAGGCCCCAAAGCTCTGAAAGCGTGGATCCAGATGAGCATTGGAGGCGTCTACCTTAAAGGTGTATGCCTTCTTGGTTTCATAGTCCAGGGGCTAGAAATAAAACAGAAAGTTTGACAGTTAAAGATACTTTAATCACTGTTTAGCTTGGCATGTGTTCACTCTTCTCTGATTTGCTCTCCATGTGGTGTTTATTGTGTACAAGATAACAGCCCTTGATCAAATGCTGAGTCATTATGAGCAGTGGGGCTGACAGCAGTTTCCCCTCAGTTCATTTTTGTTATTCTGCCGCTTTCAAATACGTTTACTGGGAAGAATTGCCTGCTCATACTTAAATAGCCATGCTTTGTTGTGATTTTTTTTATGATTTTAAACAAAAATCCTCAAGCCATGTTGTGTATTTTCCTTATTTAAAGTTCAGCTGAAATTGCAGTCAACAGTAAATTAGCACATATTTCGTACACAGTAGGTCTTGACCGGTTAAATGTTTCTCCCCTTTCAGAGGGAGAAAGTCACGCTGCAGTTTGTTGGTTCAGCAGAACTTCACCTTACTAACAAGAGTTCTCCGAACAACAGCTTAGGAGCTCATATGTTGTTCCTCCTCAGCTTTCTGACATGTCAGCTCAGGGTCAATTAGTCAAAGCAAGGGCAGGAATCAGCATCCTCGGCTTGTCTCCAGCTGAGGTGTACACATCTGACAGCAATGACACCCCCATTCATGCCTCTGCCTGTCTCCTGTCTTCTCATGTGTGACCGACCATACTTGGCAAGACGGCAGTCGGTCACGCTCTGCTGGCCCAGAGTCACATGAGAGACATTCCTTTCTGTGTATTTCAAATTGACTAACATGTAACCACTATGGCAGCAATGCTATCTCCCTCGCCCAGGACCTGGGCCTCTCCAGCATGTTGTTTAAGAAGACGCAGAGAAAAAAAAAAAAAACACAAAACATCTGCCTGAGAAAGTTCTGTTGAGGAGTGGGAACACCTGTTCTAGAGTGGGTGAACATAGAGATGCAATTAAATTGATATTTCTTTGCCATATGAGATAAATATGAACAATTATCATCCCAAATTATATGCGCATGAATTAATGACTTATAGAGTCCAACTAAAGAAATGGACGATGCTTCCAAAGTTGTGACTGCACAGTGATAGCAGATGCTTCTCAAGCCTTCTGTCTCTCCTCCACCGACATGGTTTAACAGTCTCAACGCTACAGCAGTGTCCGTAAAAAAAAAAACAGCACTATGTGAAGGCAAGCCAATCTGAAAGCAATCATTGACCATCAACCACCATGATTGGTTTGATTGCAGCGCACCAGATGCAACTGTCTAGGCACAGCTATAAGATCATTTAACAGGAAATACACTCTGTCCCTTTCAATCTCTTTCAAGAGGTGACGACTCTGAGGAAGGACAAAACAAAAACCTCCAGTACAAAGTGAATTCATTGTAAGTGTCATTTAATACTAGATTTGTGCAATGAAGATGCATCAATGAATTTCTTTTAGAGTGATCAGAGTCCATTAAGTCAGTTAACAGAACTTGCTTCAGTGCTTCTTTGTACCGGAGGATTTTGTACGAGATAGACCTTGAGTGAGTTCACAACGGATGCATAAAAAATGCCAAAATCTTTCTGTAATCTCAAGTTTATTTAAATTTTGTACAAACTAGGATATAATTAATAACATAACTACACCGGAGCACTGAAGATTATGCACTTTTGCATCGCATATTGCTTTGTATACCGTACATATATCGTGCTGTGTCTGAGGACAGCCATGCATAGCTCAGCTGAAACTGTGCACAGGTGGAGAAGGAGAAAGGAGAGCAATGAAACAGAGATGGACAGCAGGAGGTGTACACCAGGCCTCATTAGCCAGGATCTCACCAGGGATGAGGAGAAGCTCTGCTTTCCATCTCAACATGCTGCATCACCACAATTAGGATGCAATCTCACTCTTAATAACCATCTAATTTTCATGTAATCCTTAGCTAGCTGAAGACAGTCTTGTGGTGTGTTTAGGGAATGCTCGTTTCACACGCATACTTTGCTACAGTTTTGACACAAATCTTACAGTAAGCACAGCTGGTGTCTTTGAGTTCCAGCTGACAAATTACTTTGCGTAAATGATGCGTGCATGAGAAATGCTTTTTGGGTGCAAGTGGATTCAGAAATATTAAAAAAGTGACTAGTTTGATAAGATACCTTGAAACTGCGGCAACCTATGGATTTTTATCTACATTTTGCCACATCAAAGCAAGATGTTAGCCTATGTCCTGCATAAATGTTGATTTGTTATTATGATCAAATTTTGTTATTTTTTTTAATGCACCCAAGTTCTTAATTTGCTTTCAAGACAAAGAGAAACAATTATATGCTTCTATATATAAAACAAAATGCATTACAGGCCAGATATGAATGAATGCTTTACACATTGGGTCTTAAACATTTTCAGCCATGACCCCTAAGATAACATGCGTGGGTGTCCGCGACACCCATGCTACAACTGAGTGATTAATTGCATGATATATCAAATGGGTCATCTTGCACTATTCTCTAAATAAAAGGCTGGAAAAATTTCAGAAGGATAAAGTGACTTTTGGTGTATTTAGTTCACTGCTATGACAAGGCACCCAGATGCCCTAAATCTGCTTCTGTCATGGATAGAATGACAAAATTTCCAATTTTAAAAAAAGGCATGTTTACTAACTTACTTGTTTATGAATTGTTACAAAATGAAGCTGCTAATTTCACTGATTTATTTATACATAAATTGTTTAATTTTGACAGTCTGAGTAAAATCCTAATTTATTTAATATAGGCCTATTATTTTTAATAATAGGCTGTACATTTTTTACAGTGATCTGGCAACCGCCTGAGAATATTCCACGACTCTCATAGGGTTGCTGACTGCCGGTTTGGGAATTACTACCCTAACAACATGGATGAAGTTGGAGGACAAAATTGTTGCTGTGCAGGACAGCCATGCACACATCTATGAATACGACAAATCAGGTTCAAGTATGCAATGAGCATAAACCCAAGTATTACATATTTAAAACATTTGTAAGCATTGGCTTGTTATTTTAGAGATACAATAAAATAAAAAACATATAGGCTATTATCAAATTTAGTTCAGCATAATGATTAATCAGATATAAAATTATATTGATTTGACAGCCCTCTTAAAAATATAATTTATTCCTGCAACTCTGTATTTATGAAGTTATTTGTTAAAACTTTGCAGGTGAAAATAAATTGAATCCCAGAAAGGAAGACTCTGCCACACATCTGCTTGGAAGTATAAAAGTTCTGTCAATAAAATATACATAAGAGGAGCTGTCTAATCAGTGTATGACCAACTCAAAATATCTTTGATCAGGATTCTCTCAGATCATTTGCACAAATTTCACTGTCATGATTTTGGGTTTTGTTGTATCTAGGTTTTTTATAAATCTGCTGTAATCTCCCAGTTTAGTTGATCCTGGTTTAATTGTGGTCATTGGTAATATTTTTAGCTCCTACTATGTGTCCTGTTTCCATCCATTTTTTTTACTTTATTTCTTGTTTTATTTTGTTAAAGTAGTCTTAATTACATTATTTATTTACTCCTAATCTGCTACACCCGGTCTTTGTTTGCTGATGCTCATCTCATTGGTTGCTTGGCTCCATCTATATTCTCTCCATATTTGTTTACTGATTTAATATTTTTGTATGTCAGGTTCTCTTCGGAATTGCGGTTCTGTTTAATTTATTTTCAGAGTTTTAATTAGTAGTTTGTTTTTTATTTGCCAGAGATGCTGTTTTGCTGCATTTTATGTTTGACCAACCCAGGTAATAAAAAAAAATCTCTTGCCCTTGATCTGACAGCCTCCGTATATGTACTGTTTCTGTATCTCTACATCTAATCATAGTTAGTGTGAACAGCTAAGAAAACAAAGTAAACCAGTACTATGTGTATACACACCCCTATTCAGCAACCTATGGGAAACGTGATGGTATGCACTGTCCAGTATTTATGCAGTCAATGGTTTTTACTCCCTACATACATCTCCTGCCCATACCCCCGCTAGCTTGATTGTTCCAACCTGTGTTCAGTGCCCACTTAGTCATTTTTTTAATTCTAAGCCCCATGCTGGATCATCTGTTTTCTCAGCTCATTCATGCTCATGTTTACGTGTCTGTGCTTGTACTTTCTTAGTTTGGGGGCTTTCTTTGTTCCTTTCAAATTATTCTACTCTCCCTTGGGTTCTTACTTTTGGTGAATTCTAATGAACTGTGATTACCTGTACCTTCCAGCCTATTCCTCTCCTGCATTCTCAGTAAGCTTTATTAAGGTTGGGTAGTTCATCATCTTGTCTGGCAGTATGGTTGCTCAGCATTTGGGTCCACATCACTGAACTCACATGACAGTGATCTGTTGCACACATGTGAAAACCAAACAGCATAGCCAGAGCGCAGCAGGAAAGAGGACATGCCCAATCTCACCAGACAACAAATGCAATAGGTGCATTTGACCACTTGTCCGAGGTGTAGTTGGGTCACAAACCATGGATGTAAATTGTGAAATGTCAACTTATTCCTGGATTTTTTGTCCTCTGTGAGGCAGCATTCATATGGTAGTGAGATCAATATCCCATTTCACACAGTAAAATGTGTAAACCAGAACCTTGAATATTTTTAAACTGTCTAACCACAGATTCATAACCTGTCAAACTAACTGCAGATTAATTCAGATCATTACCATGTACTTATAATTCCCAGTCTCTACCTATTCCCAGGTTAGAATAGAGCAGCAAAGTACAAAAGAAAGGAATAAAAAGGAAAAAGGAATGAGAAAACGGCAATGAGTACTGAAATGCATAATGCTTCTCAACTAATGATGAATGAAGTATGGCTGGATTAGCATCTTAAATTACCCCCTTTTTCCCCAATCATGATTATTTCCTAATGAACACTTAGAAGTGGAAAGCGGAAGGCATGAAGAGCACATTGGAAGGCACAGATCACAGACGTTTCAAACACTGAGAACTTCAGGTGTCTCTGCTACTAATCTGAGCACTGAAATTATAGTTAATAATTGTGTAATTTATAATTCTTAAAAACTATAGTCCTAAGTGCTTGAAGGCAACTTGACTTTATTTTATTTCTTGAAAACATTTAACCTCTAATCCAAAAGGTTTCTCTGAGTCTAATTAGTGGGTTCCAGGATTTTAAGCTGTTGTGTGGCCATTCATATTTGAGTTTCATGCGTTGACGGCCCATCCATTCATCCATTATGTGTCTCATTACCCATCAGTTCTCCCGAAAGTACAAACATCAGCTGTTTTGCGGCTTTGCAGCTGAACGTGGCAACTCTAGTCGATCCGAGTGTTCCCACTAGACCCACAGCACCATTCTGCTCCCCCAGGAATATGTGTCTGTTCTATTTTTGCCCCTTGGAAATCTCATCAGTGTAGACCAGAGCAGGTTGGTCAGTTGATGAAAAGAAAAATGAATCTCGAGGAATTTTAGTAATACAACACTTTGTGAAGACTTCGGACTGCATTTTACGAAACATCAACATTACGTCACAACTGGTGGCACACGCTTTCAGGTGAAAGAGACCAATGATGATTTACAAGTATTTAATGTTTTCCCCTGCAGAAAGGAAGTTTAACATGACACAACAATGCTAACCACCATTCAGGCCACACATTGCTGTGGAAATACATTTCCTGAGCTTCTGTGAATTAATCCAGTGCCGTGCTCATTATTGGAATATTTGAGCAGAATCTAAAGGTTTTAATCATAAGACCTTCATTAAATAGAAGCAAAAGTGATGTCATAAGAACAAAGTGCAGCTCATTTCCTCAAAAATAAAGGAAAAATTAGACGGGAGACATAATTTCTACACTGCCATATGATGGCAACCAAATTCTACAGATTAATCTACATATTCTGCTTCGGGTGTAAAATATGTTAAGAGCTTGACAAGCTATTTTAATGTGTCTGAGACATGATGGTCCAAGCATGCCTGGTGTATCTGTTGGTAATTTGGAATAAAATGGGAGCAGGAGGGGATAATGAGAAACTCTAAGTTAATGAGAAGACATCCTAATGTGTCAATGCTTGACTTAGAGAGAACTAAATCAGATCTGCTGGCCATAGGGAAATTTTCCAAGAAAAAAAAAAAGGTCCATTCCTTCTAAGACTGCAGGAATCATTTAACGCGTTTTCTCTCTTTCTTGCACATGACCTACTTACGCACTCACAACCAGGGCTGTATGACTAAGTGGTACGCATATCCACACATACATTATCCCTAAACAACTTGCATACACCTTTGTATGTTCAGCTGCATGCTTGAAGTGTCTCATTACAGCTTCAGCTATTAGGCACCTTTCATGGGTTATTGTGGACACAACAAGGAAGCGTATCAACAGTGGAATTTGTAAGGAGGACAGACCGAGTTCCTCTCATGTCAGTGCTGCTGCTCTTCAACATCACAACAGAACACACTTGAAATTCTAGACATGGTGCTGCACCCTTTGATATGTAAATGTGCACCTTCATTGCACTGGCAACGGTACTGAATGAAGGAATGTTTGGGGTTTTTTTGTCTTTTTTTCTGCAAATTAAACTTGTTATATTCCAGGGGAATTTGTTTATTTGAATCAAGGGACTAATCAAGGCTTCACAGTCTTATAGGTATAGTATAACATCTTACACTCATTAAATGTCCTCATATCGCCAGCGCCGCGGTACAGTGGATCAGCTTGTTGATAATTGGTAATTAGGTATAAGGGCATGAGCAAAAACTGAATTTTAGTTGACAATTGGCTCGGTTTCTGGTCTTGCATCACAGCTTTTTTTCTGTGTGGTGTAAGGTGTTGGTTGCAGCTGATTTTTTTTTTATAGCAGCTATTTTGGGGAATGGAGGAGCAGAATATGCATATTTAATGGATTCTTTCTCCCCTTTTTTGTGTTCAGTTTTGTGTTAAAATAGCAGAGTTCAATAATCTAAAACCCCAGCTATACTAACTAATATGGGGCATAGTTTTCTGATGTAACCATCAGTGAATCACTCAAGAGCGGTAAACTTGGTAAAGCAAGTCATTAGCAGGCTGATTTCAAGTGATTTTGTTGAACACATGTACCACCTGAAGAGGTTGGAAAGTAAGTAGCTGGAACGATACTTCGGTATTGTTTAATCTCCGACAAGCAGAGCAATCTTAAATCTATTAAACCGCAGTATTATGTATTTTCAATACCACTTATGAATCATTAACGCCCCCTCCTGTGATTTATCTGCTGGGAACAAATCAAAGCGAGCCCAAACATGTCTAGAATATCACATATTTCTAATTACAGCTGTGTGAGCCAATGCGTTTCTCCAAACTGCAACATTGGGAATGTCTGGATGTTGAATATTTGCATGAAATAAACCCCTTTGATCCCACATAACGATGTCCATCATTAGGATAAAGCCATTTTTTTTTTATTTTAGGTTGCAAAGAACACTCAATATACAAATTTTTTCAAGATATTTAACAAATATTATGAAATATGCAAATATAATTCACTCACCAGAGCCTGGACCAATTTTTATTTTTTTTTATTTTTCATAAGTTCACTCCAGTCATCAGCTGACAGTTTCAGTAATTCTGTCATGCAGAAGGATACTAAAGACTTCTAGCTGCTATTGTGCCATAGGCAGACAACTGACCACAGAGCAAAATCAGCTTATCATCAGCAGAGTAAAGCTTACATGCCCCAGAGAGCCATTTCATGTCCCTCTGAATACCAGGGGGTCTTAACACTGTAGAGAAGAGATGCTCACTTTATTGTGCTGCCATCAGTCACATCGGTTTGTGTCCTTGGCTGCCTCCAAGCATCTCCATCCCCTCAGTGCTCACAACACTGGAGTGCCATTTGAGTGCCTTGCCAGCAGCTCTGTCCACACTGCAGTAGAGTGGAGTGACTGTGAAAGACTTGCACTGCCACTCTTAATAGGACCGGGTTAGCTATAGGATGCGCCCCGAGACACCAGTTTAATCTATTACACCCACGCCTCTCTAAACCACCAGAGAGAGGGCACTTCATCGACTACTAGCACCACCTAAGCCACTTCTTTCCTTTCTTTGTACTTATTCATTCACTCACACACAACCCATGCATATGTAGAGAAATGCACATGCAGGGAGCTGTGTGGTTCCTTGGTGAGATGTTATTCATCTGTGTTTAGCATCTGAATATCGTGCTGTTCAGAGGTATTGTTTCCTCCTCCTTTCCTTTTCAGCCCATGTCACACAGGGCCTAAAATAACTCATTTCACCTCCCCCTTGAACATTCAGCACCAAAATCAATAGATTAGTTTCAATCCTTGTCTTTGAGCAGGACACAGCTACTTTCAGGCGATTGAAAAGGTTCTTAGAGACGCATATCTTTTACTTTTCACATTTAGGTCAATGTGAATAAGCTATAGGAAGAGATTACATGCATGTAGTATTCTAGGGGATGATGAGTAAATGCAATACCCAAGGTCCTGTGTGACTGGTGATGGCAATCAGACAGGATATTGAAGTAGTTGGCATGCAGAGGAAGACAGAAAAAGACACAGAAAGAGAGAGTAATTCCGATCTAAGCGAATATTGACATACAGTACTAAAACACTAAGGTCTGAATCTGAAAAAAAGTGAGAGAAAACAAGGCATATATTGTCGGAAGTGATGGCTAGAGGTATATCTCCGAACACCCCCAAACCTCCAATTCCCCAATCCTTGAATAGAGACAATACAATAAGATAAAGCCCCACATGTTCAGTCACAAAGCTCCACCTGTGGAAACTTTATAATAATATAATATAATGATATAATAATATGGAAAGTGAAAAGAAAAGTGGTGCCAGTGAAAGCTGGAGCACTTGGGGCTGTGACCATGAACTTATTGACTCTGACAGACCCTGGGAATAACATTGTAGAGGAATTTCATGTATTAACTTAATTACTTTGCTTTTAATTAATGTCTAGCTGAAAGGTCTGACTATAAGGCTCCTAAACGGATGTCATTCTGACCTTTAGTAAACCATCTG
>JBAMHX010000020.1:4562598-4586486 GCA_037177515.1 Pseudomugil tenellus
AGGGTGTACCCCGCCTCTCGCCCTGTGTAGCTGGGATTGGCTCCAGCCCCCCGCGACCCCGTTCGGGAATAAGCGGTTGTAAATGGATGGGTGGATGGATGATATTTGTTCATGAGACAGTATGCTTTGTCAATTCACTGCATGCTGTTTATGCTTTATATGGTGTGCCTATTTTTGTGTTTTTGGAACTGGGACGCTGTGTTGACTTTGAGTCTGCTGTTGGGACCTTCACCACATGCACCAGATGGTGTGGTAAAGCACAAAAAGTTGTGACTAATGTTGCAACATCAAATATTTAAACTATATATTTTTTTAATATGTTTTAGAATTAATGACAGAAATATGTGATGCCAACAAGTAGCAAAAATCCAGAGTGCATTCCAAGCAGATGACAACAGAATTAATTGCAGAAAGGAAAGCCATTTCATCCATCCATTAGAGCATTGCACACAAATATCTTCACCGTCTGACATTTACATTTTTCTCCTTTTCTATATCACAGAGATTGTTTGGGGCTCTTGCATTATGCAAACGTGGCATTCCTTTGCTGTTCTTTTTTTTCCTCTGTTGAATTTCAATAGCACTGACAACAAATGGCATTTAAACTCACCACAGGGGTCTGCTGCATCCCGCTGAAGGGAAATGCAGAACAGACTAGGAAGGTATCAATGTGATAGGGTTTGTGTGAGCAAGTCATACTGTGAGTAACAACAGCAGGTTGAAAGCTTATATTTGTGTACGTTTGCCCATATATTTGATGGAGTAGGGAATTTCACATGTGCATCTGTGCAGTTTCTTTCTGTAACTAACAGTTGCTTTAGCACATTCGTATTACGTAATTTTGAACTGTGACATGGCACATTCAGAAACATAGCTGTTCCAGTGTTGCTGACTGAGAGCTGGCATAAGTGTGGAAACATGAGACCATAAATGAAACTGAAAGGTAAACTGTTGAGAGGAAATACTGCACAGTTTGTGTTAACCTGGACAGCCTGTGTTGGTTGATATCACAACACAGCGGACAAATTAGAGAGGTAATCAAATCAACACCAGGGTGTCTGGATTCCTTGATTCTGATTATGAAAAGAAATTGTAGGCAAGGAATCCATCCCACAGTTGTCTCATTTTATGAATAATTATATTAATGACCTTTTTTGTTGATGCTTGCCATAATTATAAGAGTAGGTGTACTTTTTAAGAGTTGGCCACTGAAACCTTAATGACACCATTTTGAAACTCTTTTATTGTCTGCCCATGCTGCACTCATGAATGCACATTACCCTCCCACTGCCATCAAGTTGGGTTCTTTTAGTGTCTAAAAAGAACTAATATCATACTTTCACTTTGTACAGCCATGCCTGTAGGAGAGAAAGACATTAATTCTATTAGAGTGTTTGGACATGATGAATCTTCAAGTCTTTAACTATACATACCCTTAGGACAGGGTTGTAACAGAGGGGGGCGTGTACACAGATGAGGAAATACTTTTAATGGGGAGGTTTTTATGAACCAAAGGAACATGACCACATTATAAAGGCTGACATTAAGACTAATGGAGGAAGTCAATGTCTGACTCTGGAGTGAAGCAGAGGAGTTCTGGCTCTATTACTCAGAGTTGTTATGATTATTAATGGAATTGTTTGGAGAACTACATTATGGCATAGTTGAACTTAAATGAAATAGCTCTTATTTTGTAATTCACTCCCAAGGTGCAAAATAAATGTGATAATGATGTTCATACATTCAACAAGCTGAATTTGGGAAGATAATTAGTTTTGTTGTTGTTTTTTCTTTTTCACTATATGAACAAAATAATATGTATTGCCTATGACATCTTATTATTGTGTTGTTTTTTTTATTTGAGTTGTACTCATTGCACTGGCTCAACCACTATATATCTCCTTTTAATTTTAGTCTGAGGCTGTAATGTCCTTTTTCTTCACCTCTGGCAGTTGTGAGTCTCTCTTGAAAATGAGATGATAGATCTCAAAGGCTTTATCCTGAGAGTAATACATTTCTCTAATATTGCAAGCATTTTTTGTGGTACTTGCCATTTTGTTAAGTGATATTATAGCTCTACAACAGCTTTATGTGGTAAAAGTAGTTTGTATTAAATGAGATACTTTTGAAAGACCTCTTGCTTTGGGTCACTGAGCAGCAGATGTATTAATCCATTTGAGCATATGGCATAATATGACATGATAAGTGAATGCTTTATGCAGCATGGGTGCTCAGGAAGAGTTATGTCAGTTTTCTGCTCATGACATGGTCTAACATACTGCATGACTCAAGCAGAGAGCAACCTCACACAAATTGAAGATCACAGGTTGTGCCCTTGCATCTGCCTTCCAACTGTGGCTTAACGCAAGGAGGTATTGTCTCACAAGAAAACAGTTATCTTTGTTCTTATGTCCAAATGCCAGATTGTATTTTTCAATTGTTGATCTTTGTACCTGTAGTTTTGCACAGCAAATGACTTAGGGTACTTATAACCACAATGCTAAAGCCTAATTATATATCCTTTAAGCCTAATTGTTATATACTTTGTCATTACCTCCGCCAAGGAAGTTAAATTTAAGCCCGCATTTGTTGGTTTGTTTGGTGACAAAATAACTTGAAAAGTTATGGATGGATTTTGAATACATTTTCAGGGAAAGTTCATAATGAGGAGATCGACAAATGATTAGATCTTGGTGGAGATCCAGATCACTGTTGGGATCTGAACCCAAACAAAGCATATTCACTCTCTGAGTGGATAAGACAGTCATGTAGTGTTACACGGAACTGATCCTTCCAAATCAGCAACAGTCTATGGGTGACATTTCTTGTTTTTTTTTGTTTTTTTTACCTCCGCCAAGGAGGTTATGTTTTTCCCATCGTTGGACTTGTAATACAGATGAATTGATCTAAAGACATGTAATGAGTACCACATTGTAGCCGAGTTCATGGCAAATCGGAAATATGTCAACTAATTTCACCTTTCGTCAATAGTAACATTAGTGGAAAATGGTATTTTAGATAACATCAATATAGGACTGTTCTTTTAGTGGGAATCATTGTAAGGGTGACCTGTCATTCTTGGCAGAGGTCTGCGCTCTTTTTTTTAGTTGCTATACTGTTATAGGCCTTACTGTCCATTGCCTGCTCTGTCTGTTTAATGTCCTCCTCAACCCCAGCGAGTCGAGGCAGGTGGCTGCCCTACCTGAGTCAGGTTCTGCTGGAGGTTTTGCCTTCCTGTTAAAAGAAAGTTTTACTTCTCACTACCGCCTAATGCTTGCTCAGGATGGGAGATTGGATCGAAGTCAAAATTTGATGCAATCTTGCTGGTTGCCCTATATATGCTATTTTTATGAATTGGCCGATCTCTTTGAAGCGCCTTGAGAAGACATCATCGTCAAATGGCGCTATACAAATAAGGTTGAATTGAATTGAGTTGAATTGAATTACTCACCACTCCGTGGTCAAACTAGAATAATGAGTTTTAACATGCAGAATTGTGTGCAATACCCAGGATTGGCTCAATTGTTTCTGGCTCTGCCTCTCAAAATAGCTGTAGCCTTTTTCAACACCTCTGATCATTAACCCACTATTTTAACATTGTTGAAAATTTAAAATTCACCATTCAGGTAGTTGTATTTTTTTCTAGAATTGTACTGACAGATAGACATGTTTGTCCTTCTTTTCTATGTTAGTTCAGGTGTTTTGCAGACTGTTGTTTGATACACTAAATAGAGCAATAACACCAGAAACCAAAGGGTCAGTGTTGAAAGGGATATGCAAGCAAGCAGCAAAAGAAACAAACCAAAAATAAAAAAATGAATAGAAAGTAGGATAAAAGGAAGTAAAAGAAGACGACAACAACAAAACTAGTAAAAAGGACAAGAACTTTTGAAGAGAGGCTGTGGGAGTGTGTTTGCCATTTGACCACAATTTTATATCACTGCATTACTGCCATCCAAGAACACCAGCAGGAACTCTGAACTCAGGATAGTGACATATGATGACACTTGAAACGGAAATAACTACTATGTACTATGTACTATGTAAGGGAGTATATATGAGCCTTTCCATCAACTATTTTCTTTCTTTGTTAGCTTCACTGGAAGCAGGGGTTTTAACTTGTGGTTGTATGTTGCCCTTTACTTGTAATTCAGATGATGTCACAGTCAGCCACTAACTGACACAAAAGCAGGGTTAGGAACTTCAATGTTGTTCCCTTGTGTGACAGACAAAGGCTACTTTAGAATGTAGCTTTTAATGCCTTCATATCTCTATATAAGCTTCACATGATGTTTGAATGTCTAATTATTGTGGGGCCATGTATTTGTTATCTTACAAAAAGGACCATACTGGAATAAAATGTGTTTGAACTCTTGGAAATCTAGTCGTTTTACAATATCGTGCATGTGTAAAATTGTCATATAAACCAAAAACAAGGACAACATAACAATTATCTCACCTAGAAAGTCTTGTAAAGCAAGCACATGTACATGTAAAGAAAACTGTATTTGACTGCTGTATGGGCTTTATAAAGTTGTTCACACCACCAATAGTAGCACCTAAACATTTGTAGGTGCAATTATAGCTAATTAAATGGAGAACATAGCAAGAAGTAACAGTGTCATGCTCATCCCGCAGCATACTGAGAATTTCAGTGTATTTATATGCATATGCAGTCAAGAGATGTTTTAAAACTGTTGTGTCACATCCCACCTCTCCCGTTCTCTGTCAGGTGTGATAACTTTTCTATTTTTAAAATCTCGCGAGCAGAACAGGTTGATGCTTCCCGTGGTATGTCTGTCGCTTTGTTGATGTGTTGAAGCATAAAGTTTTGGAAAGGATTTAGACAGCGTTTCAAACATGAAAGAAATAGTGAAGTTCAAATGCAGTGTTAAACCAACAGCAGCATTTTAGAAGTGAAGCTCTTTTCTGAGTGATAGCTCTGTGTTACCGTTCACCAAAAGTACGCAAAAGCACAATCAAAGTATCTATGAAATGTTTACATACTCTTCATATATGAACAAATTCATGAAAAGAAAGTTAAGGTAATAATTTAGGTATTGAGATTATAACAACTGCAAACTGTGTAACCTTGTGCTATGTTGCTGCTGTTAAACCATCTGTGTTGTAACTTACTTATTCTCAGACCTTGTCCATCACACAGTGACCCATTGAATGCAGTTAAATCTAGCTTGGATAATGGAGGGTACGATCCAAAGCATTATTTTTGGGTGTACAACTAAAAGCAGTAACTTAACCCAGGGATGGTACGTCATGGCAATGTGAAAAATGTTATCCCTGTCTTACACTCTGACCTAATGAGTTAACAGAGGGTAAAACAGGGACAACAGTTGTTGATAAGGCAACATTTGAGAATGCCACCATTTATAACTGTTTAAACAATATCCAACATTATGTAGCTTTATAGCAGTTCCCCATGTGGAGCAAGTTAGAGGTTAACCCTTTAGCATTCCAGTATGTCACAGACATGACTCTTTGAATGTTCCTGTAGGATTTCAGTAATCCAAGGGTACCTCAGTGAACTTAAAATTAATGAAAGTAGAAAATGGGCGGCTGTGGCGCAGATGTAGTGTGGCCATCTTCTGATTGGTGAGTCATGGGTTCGGTTCCCACTACATCTGATGTCTGCATGTCGAAGTTTCCTTGAGCAAGACACTGAACCCTGACTTGCTCCTGGTGGAAAGGCTAGCTCCGGTGTGCATGGCAGCTCTGCCGCCATCAGTGTGTGAATGTATGTGTGAATGGATGGATTGCAGGATCTGTAAAGCGCTTTGGGCATCGAGAGATGAAAGTAAAGCGCTATATAAGTGAACACCATTTACCATTTAGAAAAGCAGAATAACGTATGAAAAGATCCCAGTGAGTTCTTGTATATAGATTAACAATTACACAAAGCAGGTAAAGCTAATTTTCCATCTACTTTGATTTAAAAAACAGTGGTTGTTAGAACTTAATACATTGATGTTATGAAGAAAGGAAACATGTGGAGCTGTAAGATATCTTTGTACAGAGAAATTAAGAATGATGCTGTATCTGTACGGAGAGGATGAGAAGATGTCAGATTTTTTTGACTGTCTTGTGAAACTGCAATATTTATGCCAGTGTTTACATTTACATTACATCTTTTGGTGATCATGTTGTTTCAAGAAATCTGAAACAATACTCTTTGGTAAAATGTAACTTTTACAAATACACTGTTTCATCAAAGAGAATTCTTATTTCTTTAACTAATTAAAATGTTTAGAATTGGGTGATATGCACAATGTTTTACCAATATTAGACCAACAAAATACCTACAAAATACCTTTCAAAATGTTATTCTGTAGTGTTATTCTCTTAAAAATATAAAGTAAACAGCCTATATTGGAGCCAGATTTTAGATTATCCTTGCTTGGCTACAGTGATGAAATGATCCAGAAAACTCTAGTTTGGATTAAACTTGTACATAAAAAAATGATTGTGTAGTTATCACTTTGCCTGTTCGATGTTACCATGAATGACATATTAGACATACATTTACAACCCTTTTGCATTACTTGTTAAAAGTGGTTAGTCTATAGTTTAAATGGCTAACGTCTGACCATTTTCAAAAGCCATCATCCTACATAAAAATTCTCTAAATACTGCAACTTTGACAGTTTTTCTCTTTCAGGGACTACATACCTTCTTGAGAATAAGGATCCCCTCTTGGTTGTGTTCATTAGTGGTGATATCAAACATGGCACCTCCATCACCTGGCACGATGGTGTACTCAACTTCAGCATTTCTTCCGATGTCTAAGTCGTGGGCTTTGATTCTGCCGACAGCTGACCCTACTGCAGAAGATTCGGGAACTCTCAGGTGAAAGAAACCTGTCAAAGAACATAAGGAAAGAATTGGATTCATCTAATATCATCTCCTGACATCAAACACTGGAAACAATGAGTTCTTCACATTCCTAGCCCTTTATGCATCCCCTCACCTAACAAAGGATGTCACCCATAGGCAAAGAAGCTGATAGTCTCTGACTGATGTCAGGCCTCTAAGCTATATGCATGTTTTTGCTAAGTTTTGAAGTGTTTGGACATCAAGGCCTCTCAGCTCCTAGTAATTGGCTGACTCAACCTTGAAGACCAATAAACCCAAGAATTCAGGGCTTTGACACTACCAGCAGCATAAATTGTTGAGGATTTGAGGGAAAAAAATCAGCAAACATGCCAACAGCAGGCTGTGATTATCACTTACACCTGGAGTGGAAGGAAATTGATCTTTTTTGTGCCTTCCTTCAGTCTCTCAGATCGGTTTAAAGATAATCGTATGCTTGAGTCAGGAAAATGACAACCGCTTTGTGGGATTACAAAGACATCATGACTTAGGTTTGAGCAATTTAGTATGGTGAAAATATATATTTTAAAAATTCACTACACTTCTTACTAACTCGTTAAATGACAAAAAAAATCTGTGTAAATGTGGAGGGTTATTATTTATCATTAAATTGGTAATTTCAAGCTTAGTTTCCACTATAAATACTGAGGATTGCCAGATTTGTTATTAAAAAATATATAAATATGTGTCTAAATGTCTTTGTGTATGTATAATGTATTTTCTACCCATCCTGCCATCCATCCATGAACAAAACCTTATGATACTTAAACTCCTCTTAAGGCAACCTTCTATTCCTAGCCAGCAGTAGGCACTCCAAAAATGTCCTGCTGAGGACTATGGCCTCACACTTGGAGAGATAAATTTTCTTCCTGGCTGTTTAGCTGCAAACTGCCCTGGTGCCTGATGGAGGTCTCTGTTTAATGAAGCCAACAGTACTACATCACCCACAAAAAGCAGAGATCCAATCCTAAGCCAAGCAAACAGAGCTGATGACAAAGGGCAGTCCTGGTGGAGTGCAGCCTGACTTGCTGCCAGCAATACAAACCAAGCTCCCACTCCAGCTGTACTGGGACTGAATGGCCCCAAGCAAAGATGGCCCACAGCAAAGGCCCTATACCCTACATTACTAAATCCCTTTAAACGGAAAATATCAAGGGGCAAAGTTGTAAACTGTCTCCAGGTCCACAAAACACATGAAAGCTGACTGGGCAAATATCCACCACCACTTCCATATTCACAGGAATGTAAAGAACTGGTCTGCAGACTACAAAGCACCCTTTAAAATCCAAGGTTCACTCAAGTGAGGCTGATAAGTGTGATCCTTCTCTTATATTTTTTGTTTTAAAAGAAACATCCAGAATCAAATGTTTTCTTATGGAATAATTTTCCTGTCAGTTTGTAACTCTGATTTTAACTTTGCTAACTTAACATAATTTTTTTTTCTCTTTAGTCAGGTACAAAGTATATGTTTTGGGCCATTCATTATGATCAGAGTACTTCATCTTAAGCATTACTGACTTAATTTGAGGTTATTCTATACAGTACATCTCAAAAACAACAGCCATATTAGAGTTCTTTTTAATGAATATGACTTCTTTGAAATTTAATCAATAATATCATGCTCAAACCATTTTCCTTTAAAAGTATTTTTTATTATAAATAACGTGTTGTTAATAAAGTGTGCAGCACTGTCACTTTTACAGGAGTATTAGTTAGTGCATATATGTCATTGCATTGCATTGGGTTCAAAATGATTCTGCATGGGGGATCTCAATTTGTTTAAACATCTGGATTTGAGATTTTTCGTGAAAGAAGTTTATTTTCTTCTTCTTTTTTTGTTCAGATCACTGATAACAATCACAGTCATGTTTGATTACTAGGTCTTTATTTAATTAGAAAGAGATAAGTCCACATTATTAAGGAAGTCACAGTTTCCATAGATCGTTATTAATAGAAAACATTAAACACTTTTTGAAAATGCTAATTGTATCATGTTAAGAGGCAATGATTCAAAAGCCAATAATGCCAAAAAGCAAGCAGGTGTTTGAAGCTGCTGGTGTCCATGCAATCCAAGAACCTAACCATGCTGGACACTTCAGATCTGCATAGAGCTGTATTTTGGCATTCTCAACCTGCAATGTCAGCAAGGTGGGGGGGAAAGAGGTTTTGGGCTAAAATAATCAGGGGTGATTTATGGTGCCTGAGAGTGTCACATGGGCCTCTTCAAAATATGTGTTCTTCATATATGACTATTTCAGGCCATAACATTAAAAGGGAAAAACTTATTTGGCTACTATGCATATAAAAAGTGAAAGAAATATAGTGAGGCTACCACTGAACTCAACCTGAGAAGCTTTAGCGCACACTTAAAATGATGGCGGGGAGCAATATAAGTTGTTCCAAACAGCAACTTTGGGAGGCGATTCTGGTATATTTAAATGAGATCCAGGCAGATCCTCAAACTTAAGAGTTCAAATGAAAGTAAAATTATTGAGGTGATATCCAATGTTAACAATAAACCTAATCCCGAAAAATTTGGTTTTTACATTCCTATTGGTGTATACTCTTAGTCTATTACAACACATTTAATTACTTTAAAATGTTATGCAAAATGATTTGCAACACTACATTTTGGTTGCTTTGTTTAATAAAATCCAAATTATTATATGACTTGATATCATTATGTCTTTTCTAATCATCAACAAAGTGTATTTGTATTGATTTATTTAAGAAAATTACTTATTAGAAATCATTAAATAATTTCAAATGGTAAGCTACATGTCAATTATTCTAGTTTCCTGTTGATTTTAAGTTTAGCGAGCAAGCTCATCTAAACTGGAGTCTTCCTAGATGACTGAGTGCTACAATCTCAATAAATAATTGAGGTCTTTCAAGGACACAGTCACTTTTCAAAAGTATGCTGGTTTTGATGTTCTTTCAAGGATAGGACAAGAGCTTTTCAGTTTTTTACCTACTAAAACTTTGGAAGCTGCAGTTCATTAGGGACTGACAAACATCTGTTACTATATATGGCAGCGTTGGCGGGTTAAGAAGATTCCTAGATGCTATATATAAGAGACAACTGCAGGCTTTTCATCCTGAGATCAGAGATCTCATAGTTCACAATTAAATAACCTTGTAATAAAAGGCGGCAACCATACAGCAAAGTATTAAACTAAATTTTCTCAGTAAATTTTTTCCACATGTGAGCCTGTTACTTTCTTTAAAACTCAAAGACATCTGTAAGAAGGGGAATAGAAAGACAGAGGATGGGGCAGATGAGCCGCCATACTTGGCCCAAACCTCTTTGCTGTGACAGCATTATGGAAATATAATCTTTTCCTTGCTGTCAGAGGAGCTTGACCGTCTGACTGCTTGTATTTACATTCAGAGGAGACCACTCAGTGTCACCTCAAAATACACAAAGAAGCTGCATCACTACAGAAGAGTAGTTTTTGGTTTCATGTCATGCACTTGGTGTTTTGGACAAGAATACACTTCAACAGCATTTAAAGAGACTTTTTAGAGTTTGTGTGAGATTTTACAGATCAATGACTTTTCAGCATTATGTTTTGTTTCTTTTTTTCGGCTTCTTTCGTGACCTGGCAAACTGTGCAATCGAATTAATCTGGTTTAGCAGCTTATGTGAAATACTCAACAAAATACAGAGTTTAAATACACTGAATCCCTGATGCTGCACCAACACGCTCAAATCTGATCTAAATATAGAAGCATACCCATGAGCAAAATAACATCAACCTATGTTTATTTGCCAGGAGTTGTAGCTGTAGATGCAATCACACTAAATAAACAGGCCATTGCTTACAACAGCTCATAATGACAAATAATGAAAAGCAATTAAAAAGAGTAGAATTGATGAATGCCCCCTGCCCTGTTTTAATTGCACAGTATTTATGTATTATGAGTGTGTATGAATCCAAAATCATCTCAATAGCAATTTTTTACTAGATATTTGATTTTTTTTTTTTTTTTTTTTGGTTTATTAGTCATTATAATTAAGTCCACTCACTTTTGGAGAATCTAGGTGGATTATCATTGACATCGCTTAGGGTAATGTTGACGATGGTGGTCCCAGCAAGTCCTCCCAACTGGCCTCCCATGTCCTTGGCCTGGATTAATACCTGGTACTGTTCCTTCACCTCTCTGTCCATATTGGGCAAGGCCGTCTTTATAACCCCTGGTGTGCAGCAAGATTGATGAGAGGCACAGATATTAGAGAGGAGAGAATCAGAGGAGGAAAAAGCAGAAGTAGAGGGAGACAGCGATGGAGATAAAGACAAAGGCAGAGGCAAACATAAGCTTCCCAGAAATGCGTTTGACACCACATGCACAATTTACTTTAAAATGCACAATAAATTTACACCCAAGGAGCCTACTACTGGGTACTGCATGAAGCTGCCGTGATGCCTCTGACGAAAGCTGAAATAGAGGTCATCTTACCTACTGGAAGCACTTGACATTCAAAAGGGAGTACTGGTGAAGCCATATAATGATTCACTTGAGGATCAGAGTCCCTGAGATCAGAGAGCGTTTATACTGCAGATTAATAGCTAGGTCAGTGGGAGGTTGGCAGGGTAAAAAAGAAGCATGCCGCATAGTTTGCTCTACACTATCCTTTTGTAGCATTCAACTCACTCTGGTGAGGATGTCCCATTCACAGACAGCCGTGTATCACCGCATTCAGAGACACTGATTAGTTTTTAAATGTCTGCCATCTTTTTTTCATGCAGACATGTGTATCTCTGTGACATGATTTATTCATGTTGCCGTCTTCCACCTCCTCTTGTTCACCTTTTACCTCCCAGTGTTTGTTTGGCTTTTT
This sequence comes from Pseudomugil tenellus, assembly GCA_037177515.1. Lineage (NCBI taxonomy): Eukaryota > Metazoa > Chordata > Actinopteri > Atheriniformes > Pseudomugilidae > Pseudomugil > Pseudomugil tenellus. The sequence continues at coordinate 4,574,327 of JBAMHX010000020.1, forward strand.
TGTGCATATTTGGAGATAACGGCAGGCCCAGCAGGGCAAACATTCCCTTTAACAGCTTTTTTTTTTTGCATTTTTTTTTCTTACATCAGTTTGAAATACAGTCGCAGTAGGTGCTCTGCAAAGCTCTGGGATGAGCAGCATGATCAGCAACAGATTCCACCGTATCTGGCTGTGTGATATGTATGAACCTATTTTCATATGCTTTGAAATGTCCTAGATAGTAAGCCAGAGGCAACACGGCACCAGCAAACACTGCCGGTATGAAGTTATTTCAGATTTAGAGCAGTCATTTGCTACACTACTGTCTCTTTTCTCCTTTCCTTACTCTCACCAGTTTTTGACAACATCCACATTTTGCAGCACAGACATAAATGTGGCGGAAACAACTAACTCTGTTGGTGTTTCAATAAAAAAAAAAAAAATCATATTGTTCTGAGTTTATTTAACCAAAAGCTATACAATACTGGTAACTAAACATCCATGCATGAAACATTCAATTTAACGAAAGTGTTTACATGTAATGTACATCCACTTTGTTTTATAATGATATTCTAGCCTTACAGTGAGATATTGTCACATTTAAAAGAATCTCTCAAAGGAAATTGATGTTTTCATATACGTATGTGTGTGAGTACAAAGAATATGCATGTGGCTATGATAGTAACAGCATTTTGAAGAGTATAAATGGCATTGATAACAGTAAAGGCTTGTTTAAAAAAAAAATGTATTATCAACTGCATAGAAATAATTTCCTCATGCAAGCCTTATTCTAACAGGAAGTGAGAAAAATGATTCTGTAAAAGTGTTGTTAATAGTAAAAGCACAAAAGTCCATGAATTTCATCTACTTCTTTCTAATAATGTGAACACTCAGGCTTTCAATGGACTTTTCAGTAAAGGGGGGGTTCCTTGTAGAGATGGGCCTTTAAGTAGTTTTTGAGCACAGAACTAAAATTTATTCATTGTTACTTATAGGTGCTATTTGAAAATTGACTATCAATAAAATTAGCTGGTATAGACATTGTGCTGTATTTATAACATTATCTAATGACACTACAAAGAAATGTTCCATCACTAGAGAGACTTCTCACGTATGGGAGTCATCATCCCCCAACAGTGTGAAATGCTACAGAAAACTACAAAAAATATGTTTTCATAAATACATAACATTAATAGATGTGAGATAACAATGCCTTTCATAGGAAAAACTGCTCTTTTGTTGAAAACATGGAGCATGGAGTCACTGTACCAAGAACTCACACTTAGTGTTTGTGTATGCAGATGATGTTTTAATGATCCACTGAAAAAAAAATACAAATAAAACACAAATGAAAATACAAGACAAGAGGCTATGCATGTTGAAGATGCTTGAAAGAAAGGGTTGAAGGGAAAATGCTAGTTGTCTGAGATCAACTTATGGAACAGCAAGCATTCCTAACTTTACAAAGTAATTTTAGATCAGCAGTTTTTTCCCCCACACCATTAGGGAAATGTTTATAAAATTAATTTAAAAATGTTTTCTTTTCTGTTTGTTTTCTTTTTATTTACATGAATTCACTCTGTGATATGACTCTGACACGTGAGAAAGACAATCTAATCAAAAGAGAAAAAAAATTAAATGTCCAGCTTATCTATCTCTGCTGTTGCCAGGTCTGCCACAATACAGTCACAAATTGTACCCATACCAAATTAAATTGTTCAGTTTTGTCGCATGAATAAAACTTCTTAAGAAATGTGATCAACTTACCTGTTTTAGGGTCAACAGAAAAGTACGGTTGGCCATGGAGGATGCTGTACACTACTCTAGCACTGTTTCCATAGGTGGGGTCATCTGCATCCGTGGCTGTTACCTGTGTCACATAGGTCCCTGTAGAAAAAAGTGGGAAGAAATATTGACGTTGAGTAAATCAGTTTCCCCATGAGACTGAAATCCAGACACTTTGAAGTTCATCACCAAACGATTGCACCTGACGCTAACAAATGGTGAATCATCAATGAAAAAACGGCAGCTAATGCTTCGGAGTCAAAGAGCTGGATAGAGTGCAACAAGGAGTAGGGGGACGAAATCTTCACATGCAGGAGAGGTGCTCTGTTTTCTGTTGTAACTTCAGATTTATACATTTCTATATAAACAGATCAGCTATTGTTTAAATGGGGGAAAAATTAATTAAGGCTCTCGTGGATGCATCTATCAAATGATGCTACATTTACGAAAACAAAAGGCTGTGGCAGGAATTGTATTACAATGGCAGTCTTCCAAACCCCTGCGGAAAAAAGGATAAAATAATTACTTGTTGGAAGATTGGCTCGACTTCTATGATTTTCTGGCAAGAACACACTTCTTTTGCTAACTTAAGCTTTATCATGTGCTTGAATGAAATAAAGACATGAATTAGAAATAACGTTTTCAGTTTTATAACTCCACAGCTCAAACCTGGAGTTTCACAGACAGATTACAACATTTAAATAGCTTTAAAGCATACCAGGTTTACAAAACAGTGAAGAAAGTGTGGGATGCTTTGTATGATCAAGAGACACTGACCAGAGGGATAGCATTTACTTGGTCATTTTACATACTGGCAAGCTTTTAGTTGCCCATAATGAACTTGCTGTATATCAAATAGGCTTTTCAGTCTGAGCGGGTGTTAACAATGGAATTAAAACATTAGGACGAGAGAGATTAGTGTCTCAATCCTCTCTCACATGCCTGATTAGACATGCATGAAAGGGGTTGCATCGTGTTAAACATGTGTATACAAAAGATGAGATAACACATAAATAACTTCCCAGCTCATGCAAGGAGTGGAGCTCCTGTAGCAGTGAGAGCTCAGATGTGCTGAAAGTTTGAAAGCCTTCAAGCGCCGCTAACTCCTACGCACTCCCAGCCAACAACGATAACAGCCTTTACATAAGTGTGAGGCTAAAAACAAGTCAAATAAATGCTATGTGGATGATTATGGAAATACTAATGCTTGAGAAAGTGTATGACATGAACAGATGGCTTTAAAATTCCTCACTGGTTAAAAAGAAACATGCCTAGTATTTAAGTTCATCAGGTACAATATTATACGCGCTAATGGGACGTTAGTGGGGAGGGAACCAATTACCAGCATAGTGTTTAAGGAATTAGTGTCTAAATATGAGAATATAAGGATTAGTAGTATCTTAAGGCTGATCCAAATGGGACTTATTTGCAGACACTGTTTTAAAAGTAAGTTTACAAGCAGGCAGTGGAATCAACAAACTGATTAAGACGTCCACTTAGTGATAATTACAATTCCCTAAAATAGTGTTTTAAATCTATTTATCCTCCGTATGATTCAGGAATAAGCTATTTGCTGACAACAAGGGATTAAGAAATAACTTGAGCTTGGCTACAACTATTACTGTACATTAATGGTCATTATCTCTTCCATTTCTCAAAAGTTTCTACCAACAAAGCAAAAAAAAAATCTAGCAGTTAATGAACCCAGTGACCACACAAGCCATACTGGGATGACTTTAAAAACTGTAGAGCTCTCACTTGGTTTGATTTTTATTCAAGGCCTGTAATTTAGTTTAGAGAGCCCATTTGTTACTTGTGGCATATATAGTGTTTGTAAAATGAAATAGTGCATGAACAACAACAACAACAACAAAAAATATATTCAGACACCCTTGTATTTAATTCAACAATAAATGAAATATCTCTTAAAGGGACATTTCAGGAACTGAACACAAAGTCCCTGAACAGCCTGTGAAAACAGATGTAAAGGAATTTAAAGGAACTACACAAATATCACATATTCTTACTGGATTTAAATCTACAGTAAATGAGAAATATTATGGGGGACTGTAGCTCGGGAGGAAGAGCAGTTGTCTTTCAACCAGAAGGTTGGGAGGTTGATTCCAGTTCTCCCCTAACTACCAAAGTGTCCTTGGACAAGATACTGAACACAAAGTTGTCTCCTTATGTGCCTTTCAGGGTGTGAGTGTATGAATGGGTGTGTAGTGTGAAGTTCTTTGAGTTGTTAACATGACTGGAAAAGTGCTATAAGTATAAGTTCATTTAACATTATTTCCATTTACTTTGGTTTTTTGTAGAAATCATATAAAATTCATATAGAATACCTTCACAATTGTTGTTCAGATTAATTTTGTTCTTCAGTGTAACCTAAAAGTCCCTATTTAAGTATTTGAAAAGTCAAAAATTATATGAGGTGAACCTGGGCTCACACTACTGAACTTTAATGGTTTCCTTAAACATTACCGCATTGCTTTGGCAACTGTGCAACAACTTTAATGTAAGACACACAGCAGAAATTCTTCCTACCAACTTTTGTAGCTTGTGGTATTTGCTCATAATGTCAGACATTGGAGCACATTGTTGGCAACTCAGAGATGTCACCAGCCTTGACCAAATGCTGGATGTACCTTTTCCAATAAAGGGGTTGCTTTAAAATTGCCTCGTCAATATTAATTATTTGACGCTAAAAAAGGAAAGAAATCTTAAATAGAAAGAAAATATTTTTTAATGCTTTGATAAATTTGTCGGAAATAAGGGAAATGGGATTCTCTAATTAAACCTGTCATTGACCAGTAGGCCATGTTTAAAGGTGATCACTGCACACTGCTTCCATGGCCACAGCAAATGTGTTTTTTTTCTTTTATGAACTTGAAAGCTTGTCTCTAATAGTAAACAGTACAATGCTGCTTTTGATTTAGGGTGCTCACTGAGGCTACACTGTGTTTTTCCTGCTTTCTACACATCCTCTCGAGACTGCTGAATTTGAAGTTTTGAGGGCTTCATTGTGATTCACATCAAGAGAAACCATTCTCCCAGTGAATTACCTTGATCTGTCCTCCCTGGGGGTAATGTGTAAAGACAAAGCTGTGAAATATTCTCAGGGCACACCGAGAATAAAATGGAACTCTGAAATGTCAAAATCTGTTAGGGAGAGCAGCATTATCCCTCTGGTTGCACCCACGTTGCTCCAGAAAGTCTATTTGTTGCAGTTTTCTCTGCATAGAAAAGACTTTTCAAAACTCTGGTCACTCACCAACTGGGGACATCTCGGGAACACTGGCCATATATGGTCCCTCCAAGAACTTTGGCTCATTGTCATTGATATCTTGGACCTTAATTACGAATTCAGATTCAGGCTCCAACGGGATATCGGTGTTCATGTCCACAGCTTGGGCGCGCAACGTGTAGAAAGGCTTCTCCTCCCTGTCAAGACTCCTTAAGGCATGGATGTCCCCCGTTGTCTGGTCAATTGTGAAAATGGAGCCAGCACCCTCCCCAGAGAGGGTGTACTTCACCGAACTGTCCCCCTTATCGAGGTCAGTGTGGAGCTGCAAGACAAAAGGGGGAGAAGAAAAAGGACAGGTTGAGCGCAAACATTGGCACAGATAACGATTCACTGAAAACGCTGGGGAAGAGCTGTCATGGAGGACTTTTTCACAAAGACAGTGAAGGAAATTGACTGAACATCAAAGAGCAAATTCATTTTTCTCCAAAAAATCTGCAAAACACCAAGTTAAGAGAAAAAAAAGAAAGAAAAAGGTTGTGCTTTCAGAGCTTTTCACAGATTAATGAGGCTAAATCTTTCATAAATAATGTACTCTCTCACTGCAGTTACGCTGCATTGACAACTCTTCAACATCATGGACCCACTGCTATTCGAGCATAGCTCAAATGTTTTTCTCTTATGTGTGATAGGAGACTTGAATTCAACTAATGGGGACAAAGATCACACTTTAAAAGCATTAAGTAAAAAAAAAACCCTATTTATCACAAGAGGAACTTTTGTGCACTGTTTTCAGATAGCAAAAGGTTTGTGACCACAGGACTCTCATCATAGTTGCAAAACATTACAACTATTGCCAGGGAACATCTTCGTTGATGTGGAGCCAGGGCCTCGGTAGCTCTCTGTGCAAAGACAAACAAATTCTGGGCTGGCAGTGGAAATGCTGTTGACATAGTTATGCATACTTTGTTGCAGAAAACAGCTATATTATTCAAAACCTTTTAAATATTTACAGGCTCTAATGCAATGTGATCATCACCACAGAGGGCTATGGATTTTTTGCTGTCTTGTCAATCGCTTGAGATTTCCACCGGCACTGCTGAGCAGCAGTTTTATTTCAGGAGATGAGAATAGATATTCTGAGCATTGAATCAGAGGCATACTCCACAAACCCCGCTGACTAGGTTAGGTGTCGGCTTGGGGCAATGTGGTTTATTTTTTCCTCTATCACAAAAAAATAAATATATGTTGCAATTTGTGTTGACTTGCTTGTAAAAAAATATTTTTCTCCTTCTTGTTTAACCAATTGGGGTTGTAGCAGTTTAGAATAAAACATTTTTTTTCTAATTCTTAATGTGATGTAGTTTCTTTATTTGCTCTTTTTGTTGTGTCTTGAACTAATTACTGGCGTGACAACAGCTATTTATTTGTGTACTAATGTAATGAGAGAATGGAGTCACCCTCTGGTGACTGCCATGGCAGCACCAGTCATGGAAACATAAAGAAATATGAGATGCTGCTGTAGATTCTCTGTAGGTTATGGTTCAAAACACAAACACATATAATGCACAAGCACAAATACACTCTGAGTAATTGGTGATTCTGTGCAAAATTGCCAAGTTCAGACAAGCATAGCATGGCATTATAATGCCGTCACCCATGGTGCATTGCTCATTGCTATTCAAATGAGTGTGAATTATTTTTGGTAACATGACCGATGTAGGGTTTTAACTAGATCACAAAATCTTCTATCTTCTGCAATGAGAAGGAAATCTGTGATGTAAATTATTCATTTTCTGTATGAATAATGTGGGTGATCTATTCCTCCTCCACAAGCTAGGTAATCTAACAACAGAACAGACTGCAATACTAACTCTATTTCTCTCAAGTTAAAAAGAGAGCTAACTTTTAAAAGTAAGCAGGTAATAATTCTACTTGTTTTACAAATATAGTCTATTCATTTAACCTGATAGCTTTAGATATTAGTAATCTAAAAGAGGCTTATAATTAGCATAATGACTGAATCTTATACCCTTGATAAATGAGTTTAGATATGTCAAGGAAGAACAGTACCAGCTTACTTGAGAATGTGTTCTTGTAAATGATTTAAAATGTATGATCAAAATGTCCAGGCTTTCAAAAACAACATTTTACTTCATGGAACATAGTTTTTGAAGACACATAATGGGATTCAAAAAAAGTTGTGATTGATATAAATCCATGTTTCAGTTTTTAGTTGTAAAAGATACAAGTGAATGTTCCAAAATTGTATTTATTAGATGGCACTTTCATTTCTTGGTTGCAGTTCCAGGAATGTTGATGGGAAATGCTTTGTTGGTTCATTATGAAGGATATAAATTGGGGAATTTCATATATTAGCTTAATTACCTTGCTCTTAATTAATGTCTAGTTGAAAGGTCATTAGGCTCCTAAACTAATGTCATTCTGACCTTAGTAAACCATCTGCAAGGCCAGTGTCCTTCAATCAGGGAAATGTTTAGGCGAGACCTTGGTTTTGTTGTCATAGCCTAAGAACAGGCCTCAGATTGATGCACGTGATCAAAGTCTTTAAACAAAGCAGAATAGTTCCAGATTTCTGTGTGACTACAGATCTCTGGAGAGATTCTCCCTGGGTTATAACCTTGTACCATATCTGTATGTCTTAATGTATTGTCCCTTCACGTTTTAATGTTTAATGTATGTTCAACTTCTTTTATTCTTCATTATTAAATTTATATTCTTCTCAATCTAAAGAAACCAGTGTAAAACATAAAACACCAACAACAATATCACATACCTTACTGAACCTGATAAGTATGATAATAATTAGGTAGTAGGTCAGGTAATGGACATCTGAGAATAGTAATAAGGTTCAGTCAAAAGGAAAGCCAGGATTTGAACAGATAATAAAGATGCAACAGCTTTAAAAGATGAGAAAAATATTTTTTTAAATGAAAGTGTATAATAAAAAAAGACTGATAATGAGTCAACAGAACCCCATGGCAACAAAAAAAACGCTTCCCAGTCATCATTAAGGATTTTTATTCAGAAGGTCTTATAACTTTCATGATAATTAATTAGGCCTTATGTTTTCTCCCCCTGCTCTCCTTTTTTACACCTACATTGCATGAATAAAAATGGCTCAGGCCATTTTATTAAAGTTAAAGTTTTTTTTAATCTTTTTTTCTTATTGTAACCTATTTAGTGTGCAACATAAAAAAGCAAAAGCTAATTCAATAACTTTAATTTAGAACCTAATGTTTTTTTTTTTTTTTTTTTAAAAAAAGCATTTTAATAGACTGCAGGAAAACAAACCTGTGCTGTTAAAAGGTCACAGGTGAACTTTTAATTAATGGCAACTACAACATGCTCTGTCATGCTGCAAGGGTACAAAACAAGGAAATGAGGGGGACTTCAACAGACTCTAATTTAGGATATTTAGGATTTCCTTTAGTCTTTTTCAGAGGTCTGAATAAATTGGAATTATTGAAATTACTCCTGATCTTCAAAACTAAAATTCAGAAGATAAAAACTAATGTTACTTGACTGTTAATTGACATTTACACATTATTTTTATTTTTAGTACTTCAAGAGTAGTGAATAATAAAAAATGCAGAAAATGACCATCAGCTGGTGGCAACATGTGGTAAAATAATTCTGACAGCTGTTGATCCGTGGAGCTACGGACGGGATGGCAAAATAAGGCATGTTTATTTGATGTTTTCTTTGCTTTTGCCTTTCGTTACATTTAGGGTGAATCCCATTTCACCACTTGGCCCTACCCCTACGTTTTGCGTGTTCACGTGTAGGGGTGTCCCAATTCCTATGAGGACAGAGGGAAAGGGGTTTTTCCAGAATACCTTGCGATTTACCGACGTGATGGCTACTGCTGAGTCTAAAGAAGTTCACAAATGTATTTTCTCCACTGAAAAGTTTTTAAAAATTATGACAAACGTTGATTTGTATCGTTTAAGATCGTTTTAATATGTAATACATTTAATATGTCTGAACATTAGCGGTGCTCTGTAGCAAGACATGCTTATCTACACTGGTAACGTTATTAAATTTTTTTTTGCAACTTTGCTGCTGGCCATGAAGGGGTGTCTCAAATCGTAGGGCTAACTTTTCAGCCCTACCACTTGTAGCTCTGTTTGAAAGGGTGAGAGGCAAGGGGTAGAGGAAGGGGTAAGAATGATAAATGGGATTGGGCCAAAGTCTACTTAACTGGAAACTTGCGTTGTCATTTGCCTTTCTATAACCGTAAGGACCAAAAGCCCTAAGCAGTTGTACATCAGACACTGATGATATTGGGTGCATTGCGTACTTATATAAAATTTGTCTAATTTAGTAAAAGACAAAAAGCAAATTCTTGTGGATCCCCTAACTACTGTTTATCTGCCATCCATCTTGTTTTTCTATTTTGTAATCCCATAATCTTTTGCAGCATCAGTTGTAGTAGATTATCTCATGAGTTTAATGTTCCCATTAAACAGATGAAAAAGCAAAACCAATGAACAGCATTTTAATTCTATGGCACAGCAAACATCGCCTGTCCTTTTTAGGTTATGACCTACTAGAGATACATCAGTGATAGTACAGCTGCTGCAACAGTGTTCTCTAAAAATGATCCCCAATGGTTTTAATTATTAAATTGCATAGTGAATAGAAACCTTATATACATCCCTGTGGACAGTCATTAAATTTTCAGTTCAGGGTCACGGGGTAGCTGGAGTCCATCCCAACTATTAGCAAGCGAGAGGCAGGCATCATTTCATTACAGGTGTAGAGACACAAGCAAACTAAATTAAGTCACCTGCAATAAACAATGGTTTGTTGCATAGAAACCATAGTTATTCCCAAGGTCATCAGGTCCGGGACCCTTTAGAACATGGTGTACAAAGTTTCTTCTATCAGCCAGTGCTAAAGTCATAATCCCTAATAATTAAAATAAATGTTTGAGAGCATGTAATGTAGTATAATCTGTAGTTACTAACGTGTTAGACACAAAGCTGCAATAGCTAGTTTTTGTTTAGAAAAAAATCAATAAATAATGATACACTGTTGCTGTATCTTTGGGTCGCAATGAACAGATTTTATTATTCAGACAACCAGCTGACTCAAAATGATGGTTCAGTTGAGTTGCTGCTGTCAAGCCAGATACGTGAAAGTGCTCTTATTTTTATTATGGAGCACTTTGTTGGTGTTCAGCAGCAAATGAGCCAAAAAAAGTAGTTTCTCTTAGTGTAATTGCAACTATGATGAAGTTGGTTGGACATTTGAAAAAAGAAACCTTCACCGCTTTGTAAATGAGAGATGTGGGTAAGAGAGCCAATGTAAAATATCATAGTTTAATGCAAATAGCTGCAAATCACAAATGGAGTTTGACAAAATTTTATGAAATCACTTTAATTTAGAAAAATATGTAATGGGAACACAGCTATTGAGTATTTGTAAATGTCATGGTGAGTTAAAGTCAGTAGTAAAATATTCATCAATTTGCAGTTATGAAGGTTTGTAAACCAGAAATCATACAGCAACAAACACACATTAAAAGATAAAATTAAAAAGAAGTATTGCTGTGTGACCTGACTATATAAAGGCTGAACTGGTTTGGAAACGGTGAAATTTGCTAGCAGCGTCCTTGCTTAAAAATAATTAATTTCAACTTCACTGAATAACAGAAGTTAGCTTTTAGTCACTCAACATGGCAGCAAACAAAAATTGTGATGTAACTGGGAATTGTCTATTCAGCCGAATAACCAAGAAGAGAATTAAAAAAACGTATTGAAAACAGATAAGATGCCAATGTAGAAAAGATTCAGACTATGTGTTATAAATTCCAAACTTTTAAGTAATACAATTCTTTGTTCTGTAAACCAAAACAATCTTGTAGGCAGCTGCTCGTTGTCATCTCTGTGGGTCCTGCAGCTTTGATACCTAAAACAAGTGATACAAGTTGCTTTCTCTACCTCAGGATCTTTTTAGTCTCTTTCTAAAAAGATTTACTTCAAAGGGCAGGTTAATATTTTAGGTTTTTTTACTTACTTTATTCATGTATTCGAGCCCTGCATTTTTTAGGCTTAAACTTCCTGTTCATACAAACCACTTCCTCAGATGTCATTAAGTTAAAAAGTCAACATTATGCAGAGATTTCAACTTAACAGGGTCAGCAAAAATGTATCTGTAAAACATGGAAGCTATTACTTACTTTTTACTTTGAAAAATAAAACTCCCTTCATCCCTTTTGACCATGAACTCGCGCTGTTGCATGCAGGTGCAGTCAAAGACAAAGGAAGAAATAAAACACATTTATGTGGGGATGATTGTACCAGATATGGATGCAGGGACGTTAACGGAAGGGTTTGGTGTGATATGTTACAGATAATATAACTGAAAACAGTTCAAATAACACAATAATTAGAGCCAATGCTAAAATAAATAGATTTATAATTTCGAAAGGGGGCTTCAGAACATTTTCAGGTAACTCTCGAGCCAATAAAATTGACTCTTCTTTTGTCTCGAGTATATTTCATGCCAGGGTTTATAACTGATTGCACTAAGTTTCAGAATGCTTATGTCACAATGACTGTGTCTCTCGCTCTTCCAGTGGACTTCCTAACAAAAAGTTTACATTAAAAGTGTGCTTTATTGAGCTGAATCAACTTTTTTTTTTTATTTTTGACACCCACCCAGAAAATGAGCAGTGTAAGCAACACAGCAGCATGTGTTGCAGAGCAGTTGTTTTGGATTGCATTAGATTCTCTCCCTTTTTTTAGCTTTAGTGATAGCTTCCATCACATGTGCTACACTACAGAGTAATAGTTTAAGAATAATGCAGAAAATACATGTTTAAATGGACAAGTAATCATCTACATTGAAATTACCTGCTTTGTTTTTTTTTTGTTGTAAAGACAAATCAGTCCTATGGGATTGTGATTAGAGATGTGATAATTACTTGATTTAACAATTAATGATAGTGATACACACTTCAGTGACTAAGCATGTCATTAAAAGGTCTGTGCATGTTTCATGTTTCATAATCTAATAATGGGATGTTTATATTTATATAATCTTAAAGCATTGAAATGAAATGTTAATTGTGTCTTTTGATGCTATTTTGTGGACTCAATTAGTCATAATTATATACATTAT
>JBAMHX010000020.1:4586586-4618124 GCA_037177515.1 Pseudomugil tenellus
ACATAATGTTATTTATATATATATATTTATACACAATTATGTTCTTATTTTTACTTTAGAATATGAAGTCTCTCATTTGGACACCTAAAAATAAATATCAAGCTGATCAATGGACGATTTAAAATGTTCATTATTACAGCTACTCTTCATTTACAGTCAATGGCTCAGTTAAAAAAAGTAATGCTTTTAAAGAGGAAGTTACATTTGTAATTTGACTGAAAAAAAAAAAAGAAAAGCAGTCTCCTTTGAATATTAACATGAAAAAAGAACACTTTTCACATTTTCAGGTAATTCAATGGAAGCGCCCAGGAGAGGTTCATCGATTCAAAAACTACACAATTAGACAAGGAAAAAGAAATGCAAATTCAATGAGAGATGAACAGCCATGTTGCCTCATTAATTATAAGTGAACGTTCGCTGATATTAATTAAAATTTTCATTTCACTAACAATCCTAATCAGTTTTATAAGAAAAATCCATTAATAAGAGGCAGACAATGGCTTTGTTTGAGCTAGAAAGCACTGCATGAACAAGGGGCATAATCATAAGCACAACCTTAACTGTAACAAAAAAAACCATGTTATTTTAATAAAGAGGATAAAATGAATTATTATTGTAGCTTTGACTCCAGTCTCTATGATACAAACCAACTATAAAGGTATGCAGAATCCAAAAGATTGAATTACTGATCATTTCTAATGAATTAGCATGTGAAGAAAGACTGAACGATGAGGATGACCTTTCTTTCCACTTTTCTCAATGGGCATAATTTGATAAGATGCTCAGGGTATTGCTGACATGGCAGCTATAAAAAGAAGCAGTTTGTGTGTAGGAATGACATATGACTCCTGTTATTATCTCTCTTCAATATTTGTTTGCATTTGTGCTATTTTATTTTGCATTCCCCTCATTCAGGTTATTCCTGATGTACATTTGACATTTCATGTCTTTCATTATTTGTCAAACGGAGGTTTTATTGTTTATGAGTGCAGCTTATGATGCTATTGATTAATTTCACATTGTTTTTACGATCCAGAGATAAAAATTAGACAATGATTGGTAACGGCTTTGAACTTAATGTTCTCTTTAACCTTTCTGTTCTCTCTGGAGTAGCTGAGGTTGTGCAGACAGGTAGCCAGTGCACTGGCAGTGTTGTCAGTAATAGCAGGTCCATTATTCATCTAGTCCTGATCAGCAAGGAGGGAGAAAAAAAAATCACTGAGGTTTATCACTTACAGGTAGATTTAGGGAAATGCTTGCTGTAGAATGGTGACATGCTTAAGATACAGACTGAGTTTTACAGGAAATTCTCAACTCTTAGCAAGGGGAGCGTCCCTTGTTACTGTCAGGATTTGAAGCACATTGTCCCTCATTGGTTAGGCAGTAAACCCGCATATTGATTAATTTGAGTGATTTCAGCAGTGAATGTAACCAACCTCTGTAGAAAAAGGCTGTAATTGGATTTCTGCAGCCAGGATTATGTGGGGCTCTTCAAGAAAGCATATCAAAGCTGCAGCTCGGTGCTGATAGCCAGCCAACATTGTTCTTTGAATTGTCCAGCAGCAACAAATCTGTAAATACCCTGTGTGTTTAGAACATATTTGTTCTTTTATTTTTAAAAATACGTTGTTGGCACACAACATAATTCCAACTGATTTCATAAAAAAATATGGATAGTTTTTTTGTCTGATGGTATCTAATAGTGGATCTTGCTTTTAGTAAGTCTACATTAAATCCAAATTAAAACTATGTATTGTGGTCATAAGTCATTGAATGATTGCTTTGATTGATTTTTTTGTCATATTGATGTGTTGAATAATTTCATTGTTCCTATTTATTACAAGGTGTGAAGCTCAGCCTAGCAATTCAGCCATCATTCAAGCACCGTCTTGCTGAATGAGGAGATTTTGACAGTCTGCTGGCATGTTGGTATGTTGCTGGTAGCTCCCTGCTCATGTATTGTCAGACCAGTGCCATTTCTACCCACATCATGACTCCTGGATGCATTTTAAAATTTGAGGGTTGTTGCCGTACTGGTGAGCAGGTGATGGGAAGAAAACACTATGTCAAATCCTGCATGCTTATTATAGCTGATCGATATTGGCTTGTGAGCCATTTCTTTGCGGTTGACAGCTTGGAGCTTCATATCTGGATTGTGCCATGCCACAGTCAGGTAATGAGGATAGAGAAGAAAAACACATGAGGTTATACTGGCAAATATGCAACCACAGGCTATTTATGATCATGTGGAAATGGATTATAAGGTGCTGTACATGTAACAACACAAATTACTTAGTTTTATTGTCCTGTGATGCTGTTAAGAAAGTACAAACCCAAATAGAAAGTTGTACTTTGATATAAAGTGATTCAATATATTCATAACCGTGATTGTGAACACGTCACCTAGGATAGCAAAGTAAGGAAGTGATGAGACCCAGCAGAAACCATTCTGAAATGTTTTTTTTCCATCATATTTTGCATTGCAAATAACTTGTAAGACAGATTTCTGACCTAATGCATTTATGTAGAGGATGAATTTTGATCTTTGCCTTCAGGGTTAAGCCATGACCCCCTTTTCTCATAACACACATGATTAAACAGTGTAGTGATATTGATATTACATACAACGTGCAATTTTCTATTCAGGTTCAGAACAATATTGCCCATCAGTGTCAGTCTCCAAATGGAAAATGTTGACCATGGTTGTAAGTGATACTGATTGGGACATTAGCAAACCATTTGGAAATATGATTCAGGCAATTCAGAAGAAAAGTCCATTAACCATGAGGACGAAATATATGAAACATATTACTTTGGCAGAACAGACGAATGGCATCATTAGCTTTTACTTCAGCTGTTCTCAGAATTTCCTGCAACATTCATCATCAACATATATTCCAATTGTAAATGCTCTCAACCTGTTAATATGTCCTAACGAGCTGCTGAATCAGTGACATACCTCATGCATATTCTTCGGGAGAGCAATCGTTCCAAATTGCATTGCGTATCATAGAGATTTACAGCAGCAACACATTTCCAGATAAATTTCATAGGACATTGTATTTTTTAAATGAATCCAGTTTATATTCAAATTACATACCAGCATTCAAACATGTGTAATTAAGAGTTTAATTCTTGTTGAGGAGTAATCATAATGAATGTAAAGCCCAAATTTAGACTAATCCAATCATTGTTGCATATACATGTGTACCATAAGCCCCAATATTGTCATCTCAGGGAATCAGATTTCTGCCTCGGACATTCTTTGAGGATGCCGTGCATAATCAACAAGATTATACAAGATTATTGTGTAGCGCTCAGCTTTGAATCTGCATAGTGTAACTTCACTTAGCTGTAGGTCAATGAATAAACATGTGCATAGCTCATTGCAAAGCAATTATGTTATGCAGCCTGTGATTTTGGAGAAAGTTAATTAGCTGCTGGTTTGCCTTGCAGCCAGTCCCACTGAAGTATTTTACAGCACTGACTGTCATTATCATGGCATGTAAACACAATGGCTGTTTTTATATGGAGCTCTTCAGGTTTTCGCTTTATGGCCAAATTCCAGAACATTTAAGGTGAACCATGTTTAACAATGTGGAACATTCTATCACAAGTAAGGGCTGTAAATTTCATATGGGCACTTGATGGAATCTTTCTTTGTTGGGTCTGCTGTATAAGTCTTGTTGAAAAGGTTTATATGTCCCCTTCTTATGGGTCCTCATTGAAAGATTAAATTGAAGGCTCCAGACCATAATAAATCTCAGGTGTGGGGTGGGACTGGAAAGAAGAGCTATCAATAAAATGGCCATTTGTTGTCAAGGAGGAAGCAAGGGAATAAACAAGTTGGAGAGGAAACAATGCTGCCCTTTCTGGAAAAAGTGTCATGTTGACTTGTATGTAAATATGTGACCTTTTGTATGAAAAAAGGGGCATTGAAACACGTCACTGAAGGCTTTATGCTTTTTCCTTTTTATAGCTTTACTGTCACATTTGGACTTGATTGAATTTCTTTTTGAGAGCAGATGCTGTTTAGAAAGGTAAAGTTTTGCTTTCTGAAGTTTGGGACTTTTAAGAGGCCCATTTGATGCTGGCGAAAGTTTTCTTTACCCCCTTTAGCAAGAAAACATACATCAAACTAAATATGAAATACAGAGAAATCTTACATACTGATAAATTAACAAATTCCTATTTATTACAGTTTATTACAGCGTGATGAGACATTGTGATGTGATTTAGATTCATGATCATTTAGAAACTTTATAGCATCTTCATGTAGAAATTTAGGAAAGAAAAAAAAACATCTTGCATATTGTGGTGCTGCCCACTTTTGTACTTCGACCAGGAACTGTGGTCCCAGAGAGGCCCAACACTAAATGTGTTGTGCATTTCCCTGCTGTATCACGCCTAACTCACATCAATGGCTAATTAGCACATTTGTGCAGAGTTTAATGCCGAGCTCTGCACAAGTCTGCTAATTAAGTCTGATGTGTGTCAGGTGTGTTGCAACAGGGAACCTCCCAACACTTGTCTCTAGGCTCGCTGTACTTGAATTCATTCATCTGATATTTCAAACACGGTTCTGCACTGTGCTGCATATGGTAACTTTATGTAAACATGGTGGGTCCTCTTCCAGCCTCTATCACAATATCTACATGAGATTTGTGGTTAACCTACCTCTATTTTTTAAAAAAACCTAAGCACTTAAAATGTTAAATTGTGCATCTGTATGAATTGAAAAGTGACAAAGGCTTCATATAGCATCCAGGTATGCAGTGAGTATTATGAAAGATTTAATCTTTGAATACAACATTTCACTTGAAAGGCTGTTAAATCTGAAAAGTTTCATTGTTTTCATTTGAAACTTTATAATGGGCTTTTTCTGCAATACATTGTATCTATGTGCATTCATCCAGTGCAGATGCAGTAATATGCTTTTTAGTAAGATGGAAATTGGAAGGAGCTGAATTCACAAAGGTGTAGCAACCAGGCATACCTTATTAACTGCAAACAATAGTCTTATCAGACATTTAGCAGCAAGAAAATTAGACTAACATAATTAAGACAAACAATATATTCTTATTTTTTGTCAAGCTTCATAATTTTAATGTAATAATTCTAATTAACACTTAGGAAAGGACTCCACACTAAACTTAAGCGTAGATCATTTTAATAGATCCTTAGGATTGCGGCTTGATCATTATTCATAGACATTTATAATGGTCTCAGTTGTTGTAAAATATAATGCGATTTAGATATATACTTTTTATATGAAGTATTTTAAAAGAATAAACTTGAAGTAGCATCATTTAACTGAATTAAACTAAACATTTCACACTGAAGTGTCTTACATGGCTGTGTTGTTTTTTTGCAAATTTCTCTACTCTGGATTTATGTTTGCATTTCTTTATAATAATTATTTACTTGGACTTGAATTTTGCAAGCAGAAGCTCCTCTTTGGTTTGATTATACGACACATTTTTGGCTGTTCAAGCATCCAAGATTTTTGGTATCCTGTTTGTGAATACATGGCAGCTTTTCATATTAGTAGTTTTGGCAAGTCTATATAATGCTTTTATACAATGAATGCAGCTCTTTTTGGTTTTTTCATAGCTTTTTGTTTTGTTTTCATTCTTATAACCACTTAGCCCCTGCTGACCTGCTGCGGGAGACTTAAGCTGGGTCAAATTAGGCAACGTCATGCAGACGTGTGGCTAGCTGTCAAAACACATTCATTCGACTCTCATCCAGCTTTTCTACTTCATTTTGCTCAGGCACTGTGAAAAACTCCCAAATTATGTCACAGAAGAGTATTAAATAGCTTTTGCGACCAGCAGAAAAACAGCTTTGTTTTGTTCATCCACTGGTTCTATTTTGTCGCCAAAGAACAAATTGGCATGAACTTTTGTGTTTGGATACCCGTTAAGTTTTGCACACAGTTAGCTTTTTGTAGAACAGTTTTTGAGCTTCTCCTTAAATTCAGTGAGCGATGTTGTCATTGTTGTTCTTTTTTTAAGTATTCTTTACGTGTATAGAAAGCTGTGTGACTCTTTGTGCCGCTTCAACTAAATATAGGATTGTGATTTGTTTATTGCCTTTTCTATTTTCTTACCAAACCTTTTTTGTCTGAGGATATGTAGTATGTGAATATATTAGTCTATTGTTTATTTTGCAGAAATTTTCAGTTCTGAAATTAGCTTACATAGAATTAAATTGTATGAAAGCCAGAGCATAATTTATTCTTTATCTTGTAGTCATGAAAGCGGGATGAGAAGAAATGCAAACATAACATATATTTTTACACATGTGGCAGAACAAAGGAGATTTTGCTAGCATTCATAAAACCAAAATAGATCAGGTACATACAGTGTTTATTGTTTTTTATTTTTTAAATCAGCAGCTCTGTGCACACTTCTAATATAGACTTGACATGGTGCTTGTATAGAAAAAACAAGAACGGTTTAGAAGTATATATTTTTTAATTCATGCCCAAGTGTAGTAGGAGAAGATTTAGTGGACCTGCATGGGCATACATTTGTATGTGAACAATACTTTTTATGTGCATCTGGGCAGTTTTCACTTATTCCTCATTCTTTTTTGTATGGTATAGATATTTTTCAACAAATTAAAGAATGAGATAATTCTTCTTCATCTTGGAGCTTTCATTTTGGATATGGGGCAGCAAGACTACAACCTAGATTTAGAGGATGCTTCGGTTTTGAATAAGCTGGAAAAGAAAATGGAAATTACTTCCCTACAGTTTTCAAAAATGATAGACTGACTGCAGAAAGGCAGGGGACAGCAGGTATTTGTCATCCTGGGTTGGGAAAGAACTGGCTTGCATAGGTGCTGAGGCATTTCTGGCTTTACCTAGAGTAAAATATGGATATGGTGGTATTCTATAGCGAAAATTGTTTTTCTAACCTCACATTTAGTCATTTTTTAAGGTGGGGCATTTTGGAGTCCTTGAAATCGCTGGTCTGTTTAGGCATCCACAGTCTGAACATGTACAAATAAAAAAAAACACAGCGGTATGAAGCCTGCAACATTCAGTTGACCATTAAAGTATTCAGCAATAAAATGTTGCATTTAATAAAATTTTTGCCCCCAAGAATTAACTCCTGTTTTGACCTCCTTCCATGCAATGGTCACTGTTCGTGATCACATTATTGAATAATTTTAACCATATTTATGTTGAATATTTGGATATTAATATATAACAACATGGAAAAACTTGAGAATTGTATGACTATTTATACACATTTAAACTCTAGTCATGCGCATGATCAGCAGTGCTTAATATTCTTTTTGCAACACATTGAAGGTGTTTTCTCTTACAGTGACTCTTACAAATTCAGTGTCTGGGACTGAGATAAGCTTTTATTCTCTGCTTTTGATGAATAGGAAAATGATAGGGCATTTACAAGGACAAGTAAATTTTGTTTTGTTCCATCTAAACATCTGTTTTCCCCAAAAACAACTGCTGGTGCATTCATGCACATGTCACTTGTCAATGGGCAAACTACTTGAACCGTAGCACAAACATTCACTGCGCTCTCCATCATTAGTTGTTGTCCTCTTTCCTTCTCAAGAACAAGTTTTAAATTCAGTGTGTTGTCAGAACTGACAAAATTACCATCTTGTTAGTAGTGTGAATTATATTTTAATGGTCAGCACAAATTAGTGGTAATTTGGCTGTAGCAATTACAACTGGCAGTGATGCATTTAATGCAGAAGTCTTGAGGTAAATGTTTATTATTCCTAACAAGATCAGATGTTTGACTACAGCATGAAAATTGTATAGTAAAACTATATATATTGTCTTTTTAAATGAAACAAAACAAACATAAAAGCTTTTTTTTCACTATGTTGATCCAAAAACCTAAAATTGAAGTTTGACTAAACAATATAGTTGTTCCTATTTATCAAATTCAACACTTCAAATTGCATTGACTGCATTATTGATTTTTCGTAGTTTATGTTTTTCCCATTTGAAGCACCAAATATTTGAAGAAAACTCTTGTATAGTATAGTGTTGAGTTGCTACAAATCCTTATAAGCTCGACACACTAGGTGCAACATGGCTTACTTTCCATTAATTTCTTATGGAACCTTAGCAATGAGGCTGAAATCACTGTCGTCCTCCAGGCGACACTAATCCATGTGAAATTTTGCTCTTGTTCACGTGCACAATGGAGCTTCCGACACAACACAAGAAATTTGAAAAATGTTCAACTTTTGTCACTGTTGCATGGCACTTCAACCAATTTACAGGGGTTCATTTTCTGACCAATGAGCCCAGTGCAGCCAAGGTAGTGCCAGTGCAATCTACTCTGCGGCCACTTTCAACATGTAGGAAAAGATCATTTTAGCTATGTCTTACTTACCCCTTTTTTACGGGAGTTCACACAGTGATTATGTTGTCGTCTTCATTTGTAAAGTTAACAGCTAGATTTCTGTCAATTTAAGCAAATTTTCCCGTCTCATCATCTCTGATCTATTATCTGTCACGATTTCCTCCAACATAATAACCAATTCAACAAGACAAGTGACCTGAAAGTGTGATACTACTAATGTTGCTGCAGTGTGTCCCGTCCTGTGTATTGAGCCTATTAGATTGCAGGAAGGATGCTGAACCCTGAAGAAAAGTTTAATTTCTAATGTGGCAATAGGCGATTCTGTACTATTGATGCCACTTTAGATTTTTCTCACTAGGAGGGTAGGGTGGGGTCGGTGATTAACAGTCCTGAGTAACTGACTCTGACCTATACCCTATTCTAGTCTTTGAAAGTTCAAAATGTCCACAAATGGAAAGCACCACGGAGAATGAGGAAGTTTAATTATCTCAAATATATGAGTAAGTAGCTAAAGGTGATTTGTGTTCTTCATTTTCTGAGCCAAAAGCTGAAATCGCAGCTTGAAGGATTTTCTACTAAACCTGTAACAGAACACACACCAAATGTTAAAACAGAAGGAAAGGTGCATATCCAAAATTAATGCAAGCATTTCTTGCAGATCTCCAGTTGTTGCACTGTTGGAGTTAATACCTCTCGGCAAAAAATGTCTGCAGCAGGATCTCTTAGACATACAGATCTGCATGTAATTATTTTTCTTTTCCTTTTCATCTCTACAACCTCTAACTACAGTGTGCTGAAAAATGAATTTGTCAGAGTAATAAATGGTACAGAAGAACATGTGTATATCCAAGATACAGTCTGATATGTTACTCAGGTAATTATATATGTACATCCATTTATTTGGATGAAGAACAATTCAGATGGGAACACTTTTATGCTAAATGCATAAGACACACGCACAAACAGACACTTTGTTCATCTCCTGGGTAGTTTATTACCTCCGCCAAGGAGGTTATGTTTTAGGGAGAGTTTGTCTGTCTGTCTGTGAACAAGATAACTTAAACATTTATGGACCAATTGTCATGAAATTTTCATGAAACTCTTAAAATGGGACAAGGAACAAATTATTATATTTTGGAGGTAATCTGGATCACTGTCTGGATCCAGGACTATATTGAATAATTCTTTAATATTGCAAGATAGGGACATAAAGTTACAATATGAGGGGGAACTGTGAGATTGGCAGAGGTTTGTGCTCTCGGAGTGCTTTTCTAGTTTAGTCTGTTTTCAGGGGCCTAGCAGATCCTTAGCTTGAGGATGCAAACAGAGTAATACTACCAGAAGCCACAAAGAAGTGCTGAGAAGTATGGCTGAGAAGTATGGCTGACATGTAATTAGCGAAAAGAACAAACTAGAAAAGAGGAGGAGCAACAGTAGGATGAAGAAAATAACAACTGTAGAGATGAAAGTTTTTTTGAAGAAATGCTGTGTGTGTGTGTGTGTGTGTGTGGTAGGTGGTTGCAAACAATTTTATTGTGGTGCATTACCGCCATCAACCAATGTCTGACACGATTGTTAAGTCAGTACACCTACTACTGGGTTACTTTGTGTTTTGGCACTAGTTTCAAAGTAAAAGTTGCATAGAAATATGAGGGCGGAGACCCTTGTCAAGTTTCGAAAGAGACATACCGATTTACATACATGAATGAGCCATAATGATTTATGTATCACCCAGCCTAAAAAGGGTTGGATGATGCATTTGTGCATTACTAAAGTCTTAACTCCACAGCAATGTCATCATTCATCACAATGTCTACATGTCTCACTCCGGTTTCGTGGCCGTTTCCCACCACCACTACATGTGTTACTTTATCATAAAAGCTCAGAAGTTACCCCTTCAGCTTTCACTTTCTGGGCCTTTTGGTGCTCTTTACAGACTTTCTTCCGGTTTTATAATTACTTCTTCAGTTGGTGGACAAGGGCTCTTCTGCCTTTGAGGAGATGTCAAGTAGTCTCTTGAGCCACCAACGCCTCAGTGTAGAGCAGGTCACTGAATGAGAATCATGTTACACACTTCTAGAGTAAAAACTCTACCCCAATAAAGCATTTAAGTTGTATTGTGCTAGCATTCATTGTAGACACGATACCCACTATAATTGATTTATAGAATCTTCTTAAGGCCT
This sequence comes from Pseudomugil tenellus, assembly GCA_037177515.1. Classification (NCBI taxonomy): domain Eukaryota; kingdom Metazoa; phylum Chordata; class Actinopteri; order Atheriniformes; family Pseudomugilidae; genus Pseudomugil; species Pseudomugil tenellus. The sequence goes on from JBAMHX010000020.1 coordinate 4,597,127, forward strand.
TAGAAAATGCTTAATGAATCCTTGAAATACAAGTCACACTGTCGTCTGTGTTTAATCTTTGTCCTGCATCCAATGTCAAAGCTTCAACATTATTAATCCAAACCTACTCTTTTGAAAATGTGATTTTTTTTGTTTGTTTGGTTTTTTTTAGATTTTGAAGAATCAGTAAATTATTCTGAAGCAATGCAGCAGTCTAGGATTAAGGGACTTACAAGTGCAAAAGACAGCCTGCCTCTCTCTACTTTAGCCTCAGAGACTTCCACAAACAGCATGGCTTGTCAGGGCTGATTGCAGTGGCACTGGGGCAGATAAGTCAGTCTTACCATTATCCTATGTAAGCTAGGAGTGCCAAATTACAACTTTAGCCTTAAACCCCTACAGAGTATGCCCATGAATGTCCTAAGCCAGAGTAGTGAATAAGAAATCCTACTAAAAGGAGAGATGGCCAAAGCTTGAGATAGCGTGAAAAGAAGTAAGTCGGATGGGATGTGTTTATATATCTCAGCCTCGATTCTGATCAGACTGTTGGGTCTCTGCTGTCTTTTTTATTGCTGTCAGCATCCTCTCTGCCTCATAACTGTGATGTTCTGACAGCTTTAGAGCAACTGTAATTTAAATTTATTTCTACAATGCCATCGATTCTCTCAGCACTTCAGAGTCATGTGTGTCCGGCAGCTCTAACATGAAGAAATGTGGGACATCACTCCCACCCACCCATGCAATAAAATCGTGATTAAAGTGGTGAGGCTTAAGGGGTGTTTTGACTTGGAGCAGCTACAGTTACATTAGTACATTGTTTCTGTATGTAAGTCGTTTGTGCATTTATATTACAATATGTATGAGTAAATTAATTGTAAAGGGAATCATATCTTGATATTGCTGAAACAATTGAAACTTTCACCACATTAGTTCTCTTCTGGTCACTTCGATAATATTTTATCTTCTCACATTGGATTGCTCCCCCCTTTTACAACCAATTCAATTTGTTTCAAGCTCTTTACTATGTGATTTATTACCTCTACTGCATCATAAATAATTGTGAAAAAAGAAAAAGAATTTACCTTTCCCACATATTGCGGATCGGACCCCATGTACTCCTCTAGTACAAAGAACTGGTTCCACACCCAGCCCCTTTTGACCCGCTGAGATCCGGCTGCTCCATTCCTCATTGAGCCCACCAAGCTCCTGGCGTGCTCCCTTGCTGTCTTGCTCCGTCCCAGTGGCAATGAAGGTGGATGTAAAGAAAAGAACAAACCCTCGTTGACAAGAATCCACAGGAACAGCAGCAGACAGTTCCTTGTTAGCATTGGCGATCTGTGACGTTCAGGTCCCCAAGTTGAAGTCCGGTGACGTTAACTGAGCCACAGTGAAACAATGAGTGAGATGTGGATCTGTGCTGAGTAGGTAAAGTCAAAAGCAGATTCCCAATATATGTCAGGATCCCACTCAGAAATTTTGGGAGCTCATCACCTGTAGAAAAGGACAAATGCATAGTCAAAATGGTTGTATGATCATTTACCTGTAACTGTTGCTTCATCTTGGATTTCTTGCATCAAATAATGATAAGACGTTATTAATGCTACGATTAGAGACTGTCAAAGTGGAAGGAGACACCCCTAATCATTATATAGTGGATATAAGCTGTTAATGGCTTTTTTATAAATGCTAATGTCTCGCTGCCACTTTGCAGCCAATGTTCTTTCTCTCCATCACCTACCTTCTTTACTTTTTAACTGCTCAATGATAAATTATAGTACTTTCAAGCCTAAAAGTAAGCTCTGTAATTATGTACCCAATGATAGATTACTTCTACACAAGACAGCTCTCATAGTTGCATGCTCCAATTAGCTAGAATACTTGTCTCAGTAGTGAAAACTGACTTTATTTTCGCTGTCAATTATAAAGCCACCACACACTGTGCTGCGGACCTGTCACTTGCTGCAATCTCTTACCCATAAAGGTTGAAAGTCATTATTTTTTAATGACACTATAATGAGTTGGGTCTGATGAATGTCATGAGTTGTTTCGCAAAGTTAGACTTTATTTATTTGATCAAACCTATCAGAAAGCTGCAGAAAAATATTTTTACAGTATTAAAAAAATGTTGGAAACCGTTTGATGAGGAACCATTATCCTTCATAAATGTGCTTGCAGTAATTGCTGTAAAAAATAAAAACACTGCTATCTCTGAGGAATCATTGTGGTAAGATAAACAGTCAGTGGTGACCGGACGTTAAGCTGATGTCTGCAGCATGCCTTATGGTAAGCATAAGGTTGCATTTAATACAAAAGAAAACCAATATAAAATACAACTTAGAGTATTTAATTTGTATTCATCCTCAATATGCTTTGGAGAAGTATGAACCCTATCATATGTCCAAAAACTGCATTTTACAATTTTGTCACATCCACTATCCATGCTTTTTTTTATTTAAAAGCATAATTAGAAGAATTACCAAATAAATCTGAACCATTAAGCCAACGAATAAATAACTAATGTAGTTGTTGTGATTCAAATGTGATTGCAACTGGATAGTGATCTCACACACACACAATTTCACAGAGGAACATGAAATGTTATAAAACAAAACTAATTTGTTAAACCTCATTCATTATTAATCAAATGACTGTTTCTGTTGAAAACATGTTTATAATCTTCATACCTTGCCAACACAAAGGCATTCAGCCCAGTCTTGTTACAAAACAATTAATTGTGCCAAAAACAAGGGACACCACAAATGGCCATGATGAAGAATAAAGCTAATGGTTGCCACACCTGGTTTATTGTTTCTCTTTCACACCTAATGCTCTTATAAGCTGTACAGTAATGGAGGGAAACAGGCCTCTAATTTCATAACCGAAGCCCTCATTGACATCATTGTCTTTGATTAATTATACAGACTTGGAACATCAGCTTCACAGGAAGATTACTTCAGCAAGGTTATGCCGTGTAACAAGATCCATTTATTCTCTGTCACCGCAGTACCTTAAAAGTCAAAACTGATCTGCAAAGTTCTCCTTGCAAAATTGGCAGGAACTGCCTTGACATGGGTCAGACATTGCTGTCCCACAGGTCACTCCTCATTTAGCATCGACATAATGGAAAATGACTGTTCCCATAATTCCTGCAAAATCACGCTTCTGCCATCGTTCGGTCCTGGGAGGGCTCAATGCATATTTTATGAGATGAGTTCATTAGCATATGTCGGGCTTCGGTTGCGAGCCTTGACCCGTGTGTCTACTTCAGATAACACAACACAGTAGGCTGACAGTGTTCTCACACATCATCTTCAATAATCAAAGAACATATGGCTAGCCGATCTGCTAGTGCAGATTACCACCCACAGGAAACTCCCACAGAAAGTTATTAGTTGTCAAGGCTGCCATAAACATGACAAACAAATGAGCAGGCATGGACTCTTGCAATGGAGGGGAGAAATGAGTCATTTGAATCCAGTTTTTGTTTTGTATACACATCATTTTCATGATAAGTGGGAATCTATTTAGACTGTTTTCAGTATGTTGCACTGAGCATCAGCATTATTATTCAGGCTTTTTTTTTTGTTGTAGTTTTAATGAGGTTGAAAACCTGGGCAATTTTAATTAAGAGATAAATTTCAAAACAACCGTATGTCCAACCAACAAGAAAACAAAAATAAACCAAAAAAAACCAATCTATTAAATTAATCTGCATCAGGATGCAAGAATGTTTTTCATACTTTTTAAAGCCTAATAAATATGCGCTCATCATATACCCAAATCTTGATGTTATATTATAGTAGTACATAAAGCAGTTTTAATACATGAATACTTTATACTAATTTATTGTCGTAGAAGGGTTAATAACACTCACCACTGCATAACTCCATGGAACAATGATAGAGGGCTGTGGTAAGGTTGTTTGTCAATAGTTTTCCTTAATGATAGTCATTTATGCTCTTCTAGTTCTAATAGTCTAATAGTATATGTTGTTTGAAAATTGGTTGATTTTTTTAATATTGTTACCTGAATAATCCTTCTTTTTTTTTTTTCCAAATGATGTATTTAGATGCATTACCACTTATTGCTGTCATTGATAGTCAGTATGTTGGGAGAGGTGGCATGTGGTGTGGTGTATTTACATCCATCCCACTTGTCTGACACACTTAAAGAAAATATTTAATTCTACACTCTTTATCCACTTTTTTTTTAGCTACATGTTACATTGTCTATATTTATATTAAATAATTAACAGTGTGGCTTCACATTTGCACTTCATACACATCAGTTGATTTGCAGCTGCACTTGCAAAGTATCATAAACAGCCCTCCTTCGACACATGGTCATGTATTGATTATGTGTTCACAATGAGGGCAGGGTCGCTGTTGAGGAGATGCATCGCACACATCTCGACGGGTTTATACAGTATAAGTCAAACATGATTGCTTTTCACCTTCGACAGAGACAACAGACACACATTTAAACAATACTGTCCGCAGCACCCTTCATTGATAAATTAGGAAAGACCAATCAGGAAATTATGCCATATTGTTAAAGATAAAACCTTCGCAAGAAAACCTGCAAAGTATATTTAAATATTCATCCAGATAATTTGAGTTTTTGCAAACCAAGACAAGACAGGTAAACGATAAGCTCTCCATTTGTGTGCACATATCGTTGATGTCAGCGTCTACTTTGAATATTAGCAATGGGATTTTCTCTCACTCCATCACCCATCCATCATGTTTGCAATAGTGACCTCATCTGAGCTACGATCCTGAGTGATGAGAAAATATGGCCTATAAGGATGAACAGAAGTAAAAAAAAAATGTGTTAGGGAAATCTCTGCAAAGACATGGTTCTCGCTAAGACAGAAGAAGACAGTAATGTCATTTAAACCCCTCAGGTTTAGAGTGGGAGGAGGGATGTGTAGATGGGAACAAAGTAATGAAAATGGGAGTAACAACACAGCTGGCAAGTCAAGCTAAATTATCAAATCACACCTCATGTGCAGGTTATTGCACATCCGATGTGATGAATGGTGAAGAAAATGGCTCTGTTAGTTCAATACATATTCACTCATTTAGAATGTACTTAAGCTTCAACCAGTTTGCTTACTTGTCTGAAGGATGTATACTTTATTCATGTGCAATAAAATTGAGGTAACTTTTATCTCTGAAAAGAAACAATTTTAATATGATAAGATGTGTCCTCAAACTTTCTTTTTTCTTCCATCTCATTAAAATAGTTTTCTGTTGGTGAAGTGAACTGTTGATACATAATACCCCCTGCATCCATAGCAGTAATATTACACTTCATGTGCCAGAATTGCTCCCTAGTGGGTCAGAGACACACTAATTCAAGGTCCCATTCTGAAACAGAATTACATTAATGGAACCTTTTCAACCAGATTAACAGCTATATTTAACTAACTTTGGCTACTAGTGTAGCCTTTGCCCTGATCATATTTTAGTCAATCATAATCTGGTGATTTAAAAGACAGTGAATGCTAGTGCCACCCTTTTTAGCTATTCTTTTGGACCTCTTTTTTATAGTGTGTTCATTTGGAACATTTAGGACAGTCGACCAAAACACATTCTTTTAATGGTGACAAATAGCAACATTGTTGCCAAGACCATTGCTGTGATGAATGTGCTCTGATGCCTCCTAAAGTGCTATGTCTGCAAAACCACAAAGTCCACACAGGAAAGAGACTTTGTAGGAGGTTTTGAAAGCATTGGAGGAAGCTGATTTAGAAGTACACTTTTAAAGTACTTGAAGACAGAGAGCGATTGCTGCTGCTACCTACATTGTTTTTTAATGTGGATGTGGCTGTAGATGTCATGGCAAAAAAAGGGAAAGCCCACTGCAATCCTATTGAATATGTCTGGCCCAATGCCCACTGCCAAAGAGTTCAAGATGGTTCAGCTTATGAAGAATTCCTATCAGCTAAAATAAAGTTGTTTAGAAGTTGTCCACCTCAGCTTGGTAGAGCTTGAAGTGGTGCTCTCCTTGTTACAGTTTGGCTCTACAGTTAAACTTTTTGTTCACATGTTAGCCAGCATGTTAGGAATGCAGATTTATGTGCCAATTTCACTGAATCGGACACCTGAACAGTCAAATAAAACATAAAACCCTGCTTAAAGTTGCTGTGAACTATCACCTTTAAGTAAAATGATGCTTGGCATATATCAAACCACCATATCTTTAAATTGCATTTCACAGGTGGCTTTTCTGTACCTAACCAAATATTTCTACTGTTCTTAAAGTTCACCCTCTAAAGTATTTTGTCCAGCAAGCCCGATATATTTAATGTCTCCTAACGGATCATTTATAAATCATAATATAAAGTCTTTTCACCTCTGAAACTTTCCTCTTTGTAATAATGAAGAAACTACTGAGTTTAAAACAGAACAATTTTTGAAAAGTTGCTTACAATTATTGATTCAGTGTGCCAGATACATCTTTTAAGATTTGGGCATAATGAACTGAAGCACAGTAATTGGCAAATGCTTTATGCTATCCCTAATGTATTTATTTCTAAGCATATCTTTAGTAAGTTATGTCATAAGATTCTTATCTAGTGTTGTGTAAATTTCATATATTAGCTTAATTACCTTGCTCTTAATTAATGTCTAGCTGAAAGGTCTGACCATAAGGATGTCATTCTGACCTTAGTAAACAATCTGCAAGACCACCGTCCTTCCATCAGGAAAATGTTTAGACGAAACCTCGGTTTTGTTTGTCATATCTTAAGAACAAGCTCCAGACTGACGCACACAATCCAAGTGCTTAAACGAAGGTGCCTCTAAGTGACTGGGGAGGATAGCTTCAGACTTGTGTTTTACAACAGATCTCTGGAGGGATTCTCCCCAGGTTATAACCTTGACCTTGTCTGTATGTCTTAATGTATTGTCTCACTCCATATTTTAATGTTTTAATGTATGTTCAACATCTTTTATTCTTCATTAATACATTTATATTCTTCTCAATCTAAAGAAACTAGTATCCTGGTCCTTGACAGGAAAAATGGCCATTACACTAGTATTCCATTAATTTCTCTTTAAGGTTCTGTACAGAGATTTGAACTGCAGAATAACCCCAAGTCCTGCACAACTCCAAAATTATCAACCCAGTCTGCAGGAAATGTCAATTGTACTAGGGGGAAAAAACTGAAAGAAAAAAGCTGTTAAAATATATTTAGGTTGTCAGCTGACTTTCTCTGTTTTTGAGCATAACAATGTCAGAATATCTGATCTGATCTGCTACCCTTTTCTTAACCCTGACGGTGAGGTCCCAATATTCCTTATTAGACGCAAAAGGTCATAACTTGCAACACTGAAATCGTTGATAGACCAAAAACAGTCAGGAACAAAAAGGTAATGGCTGCCTACCAGGTAATGTTACTGTCTGCAGTATGAGGTGGAAATAAGATAATTGTTGCATCTAACTACAGAAAGTTCAGATCATTTGCAGAGGTAAATTCCAGTGGTGACTTCTGCTTTGGCCAGCCACTTCATTATTATTAAGAAAATAAAAAAGGAAATGAGAGAATGAGTTTATTCAAAATTTTCAAATATACACAGGGGTATAAAAAGGCAAAATGGTGTGTTCCTTTTCAATAAACCTGAAAAAAGTCTATATTTGTCCAGAGCACCTTTTTCCTTTTTTTTTTTACAGATGCTTGAACCTCCTCTGACATTTTTCTTGTAAGTTAAGTACTTTACTGGCTCTTTTGCTCTATGCTTGTCCAGATTCCTCACATTTTCTAAGGACATGCTGAAATATGCCAAGCTTTCAGCTAATAGCCATTAGGGTATGAACTTGATGCTAAAAAAAAGGTTTTTCTGTCAAACTGTAATATTTTGCAGGGGTTTTTTTCTTTTGCAACTGAAGACATGGGAACTATTATGTGTCTTTGGTATGAGCAGTCTGTCACAGACAAAGAGCCTATTATAATATGGCCTTTTGCTGAGTTGTCTAAAAAATATAGACTAAATGCTGGTTCATCTTTTTCAATTGGATCCCTTTTTAATACTTAAATATTTTATTGGTAGTGTTAAGTGACTTTTCAAAGAAAAAACACATTCTTGCGACAATGGTTAGCAAGTAGAAATGGACTAAAAATGGAATGCAGTCAATTTCAAAAAAGAAAACTGAAGAATTTCTGATGGCTTGGAACCAAGAAAAATTTAGAGTTGGCCTAAAATCTTTGCACAGTAGCGTCCCAGATTTGACAAGAGCACAGCATAGAAGGACATTAATAGTTTGGATCTTTAGTGTGGAATTTAGTTTGGTTTCCAGAGTTATTTTGTAGAGTTTTATTTTTTTGCTTCTGTTCATTAAGTCACCTGTTTGATTAGTTAATCTGTTGCACGTGTGTCTTGTTTTGTTGCCTGTGTGTTTATGTTCCTTGGTTTTCTGTTCAGTTGCTGGTTCATTGTTGGTATTGTCTTCCTGGGAAACAGCAGTTAAACTTAGACCTGTTTGTCTACAGTCATTCTGCCTGTTGAGCCTGTATTTGGGTCCACACCATCCCGTCTGACAAGAACAGCGAGACTGATTATCACTAATCATTTAAATTAAAATAGTCAAGTGTTTTTGAGCATAGTTTTTTTTTGGCACCATTCACTGTTAATCTTGGAACATCTTACAAATAACTGAGAAAGCAGAGCCAGGTGTTTTATAAATGAAGCTTCACATGTAAAGCACAGCAGATTTAATTATTTTATACTGTACATATGAAACACCTGTCCTATATAACACCCACCAGTCCTATGTATTCATATAAAAATATTCATACCAAAGAAAAGTCTCAATCACTTTTTTCCTAATACAGATGTGCCATTTGAGATAGTCCATGCAAAATAAATAAATATATAAATAATTCACTTGCTGTAAGTCTGGAAAATGTTTAGTAGTCCTCACAATGTTTGTATTGCACTTCACACATAGAAAAAAGATACAACCATTTTTTCACAAAAGTTTTCAGTATCCATATAAGCAATTGTTTGGAATTATTTTATCTAGCCTTTGACATCAAGAGTTTTGACAGATACAAATATCCTCAGTCAAGAGACATGCCTGATCTCACTCTGGAGCCGTGAAAGACGGGCGGCTACTGAGATGAAATAGAACAGCACTGTTGCCCCAAGGCAGCTGTGGAGCACCACTGGTGCACGCACAACCGCTGTCATCCAGTTAGACACTTCTCTAGCATGCAGAGCTACAACAAATCTTTAACCCTGTAATTTGAGCTGCTTGACATCCTTCCTATTGTCGTCATAGATACAGACTTTCTGTACGTCTCCTGATCTTACAGTGTATTGATCACACAAAGATATATAAGTGTGTGTTTGTAGGGTGTCGAGATTTCACTTTTTTGTTTTTTTCATCAGCACAGAGGTAAAGCTGCAGAAGTCTCTATAGAAGTATGCATTAATGCAGTCAATAGCAGACTCCTTTTTTAAATTAAATTTAAATTTTGAGGTCCTTTTACTTTCTGAGGTCTTAGAGAATATTCATTGTCTGTTTAAATCGTTCCAAGACAAGAACAACATCCTTGGAATATTCTGTTTTTAAAACCTGTCACAGAAGTGAATCAGACTTTAGTCGCTGTGCTGTTTTGGTTCTGCTGGATGCAAAAGCTGCCTTCTGATAAAATGGACCTTCAGTTCTACCTGTTGTGCCTATAGCGCTAGTTGGGCATTTCCATGTGGTCAATTTCAGTGGTTAGGGGGGCTTTTAGGTCACAAGGACCCCTGCTGGGTGCAAAGCCTGAAGGTGGGCACATGGAGGCATGTACATGGAGGCATGCACCTGTTGACGAGCCCTATACTCATGAGGCCTGGTCAGGATGAGTCAAAAGGTTTGTAGTTGTTTGCGCCTGTCTACTAAACATCAGTCCACTCCTGGACAGAATTTTCGACAGTGCTTTTACTGAGGATGCTCTTGTTTTGCTGGGGAACTTAAGGGCTCATTTGGCCTCTGACTTTGAAGGTGAAGTGTTGAAACGGTTAAAGTGGACGAGGGGGTATTTTTTCAATATGCTTTCTGTCTGTCGATCGAGCCATGTACAATACAGAGTAATGGACCCACATGCACTTATGCAATCAGACAAACATCAAACTATTTACGTACTGAAACAAAGTAGAAACTTTATAAGGATAACAATACAGTGACAAGTTTATTTCATTGTATTTTTTGTTTAACCGAATGTACAGAGTTTTTATATGAAGTGGCGTATCTTTCCCTTTTTCAGACCAGATCTGTAGTTTTTGGCATTTATAGCCATTTGAAGATGATTGATCTTTAAATATAATTATTTTCTTTACATTATCCGTTTGTTTGTTGCTGGTCATGACTGACAGGCCTAAATTTATTGTAAGAGTCTGCTGAAAACATCTGGCAGAGTGTGTCCAAAAAAAGCTTGAACTCCCATCTCCAGCAGAGCTTCAAACATGCACTAGGTGAAGGGAGGGACATTGAGTCTGAGTGGGATGGATGACATTTTTCCATTGCTGAAATGACATATACATAACATAGACAGCCAGTTTTCATTCTAGATTTTTAAACTTTAGTGTTTTATAACTTATGTTTAAGAAATGTTCCACTGCACATACAGAAAAGCAAATACTTTTGTAAGGAAAGTGAAGATGTCTCAATGGAGGAGTCAAACTTGATTGTCTGAACACAGGTCCAGATCTGCTGATGAAACTATCGTTTGGCTTTTTATTTTTATTTTTTTGGGTATTTTACTTTTATTTTCAAATTTGTGGTTGAGTCACCAATCAAACTGGTTATTTTTTTTAATTAAGTGGTTGTAAAATTTTCGGAAAATGCATATTTTTGAGGTTTTGTTGTAACTGTTGAACACTTGTAATTGCTGTATTCGTAGTTCCACTTTTTTTTATTAAAGATGTTGCTTTGTTGTCCACAGTAGGGATAGTTTCATCAGTTACATTAGCCAATTTGCAGTCTTTCTATCGCTGAACTCTCTAAGATGGTATATCACCTTGAATATAATCCCGAGATGATGAAAAATAAATTAGCTGAATGTCCTACTGAACGAAGGTTGCCTCTCTGTTAGAAAATGAACTTTTCCCCTCTGAAGATATGGAAGGTTTAGCTTTGGAGACAAAACTGGCCCGAGGCAATAAAGAATCATCACACTGACTCAGCTCTCCCCAGAGTGAGCATGTCTGGATACCCTGCCAACAAATTTTATGATGCAACGGATATCATTACAATGAAAGGTTATGATTAAAAGTGAAATAGCCACAAATTCACATCGGCAACCACAGACCGAATATAGATGTTTCTTTTGAAACTGAGTATGATCTGTGAAATGACCTATGTTGTATCACACCTATGTTGTATGAAGTGCAAAAATCAAGAGAACGACAAGCGCATGTTTGAATTCAAGACTCTACTGTTCTGTTGACAGAATGGATGTTTGTTGAAGTAAAACCTGTTACTGTGGACCAGCCATTGCTTATGGTGAGGGCAAACCAAGGCTAAAATGAATCATGCTCCACCTGCTTCTGCAAGCTCGGACACCAACATCTGCCACTTTAATTACTTTACTTAAATATGAAGTAAAGTAATGAAGTAAAGGAAATACTTAATTTTTAACATATTGTGTGTGCAAATAAAATCTGCTGAAGGTTGTGAAGACGGCTGCAATATGGTGTTACTCTAGGAAAGTACAATTTTGACAAGGCATGTTGTCAGGGAATTTAGCCCTTTTTTCTCCTTTAGGTGGAGAGGGACTTGTCTAAATTGCCAAAAGGTGATTTGGTGGAACAGAACTGTAGCATATTAAATGGTGAGCTCCAATTTAACAACACTAAATCCTATGTATTTTCTTGTGAATGTGAAAATGACGTATTAAAATCCTTAACAAGAGTTTTTTTATTTTAGTTTTTTTCCTTAAGCAGTTTGGAATCTATATTTCTCGCATTTAATTAACTGTAAACACTTGAGCTGTTAATTTCATACTGTAAAGTTTTATTCACTTTAACACTTTTTTGCCATATACTTCTAACTGCTGATGTAGTTATACTTTAAGAATCTGCTGTAGCTTGGAAAAAGGTCTTAAAGTTTAAGTCATTTTTTAGTCATCTTCAGAGAGCCATAATATGATTTAGATTACAAATTATTTTGACAAGATTGAAGTTTATGGGTTAATTACTTCAAGATGGTTTCCTATCTGCTTTACTTTGAAACTCAAGGAAACCAATCAACACATCAAGTAGTTAAAGTATGTAATTTTGCAAACCCTACAGTGTTGTTCCTGGCAACAGAACAGAAGCAGCCGATAAGATAATACAGCAATTTAGCACAGAATGCAGTTACATCAGATTTTTTTTCTCCTTTTGTTGCTGTTAAAAGACAGTGCATACCTACAGAATATAATAAACTGTTTTTTTTTTTCTCAGCTCTAACTTCTGACCATCTTAAAGTCCTATATTAAGACAACCTAGTGGTGATCCAATTTTCTTTTCATCACCCTCTTAGTAATGCAGTAAATGATCAAATGCTCACTGTACCTTTTGTGACCCTCATCAGTTATTTGAACAGCGGAAATGTCAGAGGATAAACGACTGATATACTGCATGTTGGCCTCTTTAATCATACCCGAATGGCTTTCGCCTATTATAGATGTTTCCTTCTTCTAATTACCCTGATCTAATAAGTGCATTTGCTTGCTGTGACAGACACACATCCCAAACTGTTATGGCTGTCATTACCCAGCCGCAACATATTTCAGCTAACGTGGTTCCCATTTTTGCTTAATTAGACATTCCTAAATGTTAACAGATAAAGCCTGGGCGAGCAAGTCAGTCTGTGTTCACATTTACACCCAGGCTGAGCAGATGGCAATAAATTAGAAATGAGAGAGACAGAGGGAGAAAGATTCGGGCCGAAATAAGCCTCTGAAGTCTTGCGAATGAAACAGCCATTCCCACATTTCTGGCATATTTATGAGGGTTTGTATTTGTTCAAATGAACAGTTGTTGGTGGCACTATGATGAACGATTTATACTCCTCCCACTTGCTTTTTCTGGTTTTATTTATTTATTTTTAACAGTGTTAGTTTATATAATTAAATTCAAAGCCACTAGAGATGGTTACTATAATGCAGCATCCTATGTTCAGCATCAAGAGCAAAAGGTTTTCATACAGTAATGATCTTCAGCTGAAGCGAAGGAAGGAAGCAATAATTTCTCACCAAGATAGGGAAAAACTCTCCTTGAATTGATCTTAAATAAATTGTGCTAAATAAGTAGTGGATGCATTGTCTGAACGGTTGCTTTTAGTAGATACAAATAAATGAATAGTAATTCTCTGAACATTGTTATTCAGAAGCTTAAATGCTAAACTCTCCACCTCTGCAGTCAACTGAATACTAATGGATTATTGCACTAAATTGTACCTTGTGTAGCACAAATGTATCTCAGACAGAAATGAAAAATTAAAGCCACTAATGCAGGTGCTTTGCAGTAATGGCCACCTTGCTGGGAGGCACTTTTAATTCCTGTTTCAACTTGAAAACTAAGTATGAAATAAGTTTGTGCTGAACTGATTTTCTCTCGTTTACATTTTTCCTTCTATATCCACTAATAGATGAGCTCTCATTTGAGTGTCTTATTTGATTGTTTGAAATGTGTGCATGTGCAGAGAGGCCGGTGTTGACAACTTCCATGCTGCTGATGTTGTGCTGACTTTATGAGATTGATAAGAAATAACTGAAAATAAATGAATCCACCTTGGCATGCACTATTACAGATGTTATGCTCATGAATATGAAAATCCATATGTTTGGTGCAACTGTCTTATGTGACTGAAACAGTGTAGTGTTTTTAATTGCCATGTTGTTGTTTTTAGTGTGTAAAGTTTAATGTTAACAGCAATGAAAAGTGTTTGCAGAGTAGAGAGACATGTGTAGAAGAGCCATTACTACAACATTTTGTTTCAGTTGCCAAAATTTTCCTCATGTTTGAGTGTTGAGCTTAGCAAGTACTGTTTATATATGGATTGTGATTCCATTGCCCATCAATCGATACACATTCAACCTGAGTGTTTAACTTTACAATTTTATTCAAAGTGCAACCACATTAGTCTCTTTTTGAGAGCGAGATTCATCGCCATGGTCTTTCTATTACTGCAGTAATCTAAATGCAAATTTTAACTGTCCGTTTTTCCACCAGGATGATGCTTCTGGCACAGCATGTGCACTATTGAGATGTGTTTTCCTTCTCCTATTCTACCACGGTTACATGGAAATTGAACTCCTGTTGAAGACTGCTTACCATGTAAAAAAACAGACGTCTCTAAGTAGGCAAAAATGAAGAGTTTGGGTGAAATTTTATCAGACTATTTCTGAAAAAACTCAAACTTGGTTAAAAATTAATTTTGACATTCCATTGTGCAGTCAGCTAGTTATGGGTTGGTAGTGGTAGCATACTTTGATGCAGATATTGTCTAATGAAATTATGGATCTTGCTTTTCAAATAAACTGGTAATACACATGGATAAAAGTTTTAATGTAGACTCAAGTGGTATTTTGCTGTTTTTCTACACTGATAATGGTATGTTAATACATGTGGAATTTGGAAATTCACAGTGTGATACCATGGCTAGTCTCAATACACTGATATGGACTGGTGGCAGTGAAAGGCTTCATCACTTCTGCCTCCATCCCTGCTCCATCATCAATTTTCCCTGCATGGATATAGTCCTGAGTGACACCTGGTGAGCTGCTTTCTCCTATCTCCTGCTCGTCACTACTACATCAGCACAGGAGCTGAACGTGTCTGTCCTTGTGTAACTCTAAACCCATGTGTTTTTCTGATACAAAAATCTTCTACTCATTTCTATTTATTCTTTTTCTACTCAATTGTTCCTGATCATTATGATGAGGGTACCAATAATCCATATTGTTAATTTGTATTTTGATATCTTTGTCTGACGTAAAAAGGAAATCTGCCGCTTATGAATATGTCACAAAAATGCCTGCAACTGAGAAATGGTGGACAATCCATTCTAATTATTATATTACTGCTCTGTCTCTGTCAATATATTTTGGGTGTCAAAAAAAGTGCTTCGATTTCCAATTGCAGTTTATTAAAAGGTCAAAGCAGAATGCCAAATCTTGGGCTTCTCTAGGAACAGAACTGTACTGATACAGAATGTTGAATATCATAGAAAAAGAACCAAAGTCTGCTGAATACATGTTTTATGTCATAAATTTAAATATTCAAAACATCTGATTCAATCCTGCAGATCAAGTCTTAAGATGTATGAGACAAAATTTTATACCATTTCAGTCTGTTGTTAACAAGGAATATATCAGAAAAGATTATTAAAGTAGAAACCCAACTACTTTTTACAAAACTATGTACATTGTTACTTGTTACCCATGATCAACTCTGTAATGTATTTCTGAGTTACTAGTGTAAACCTATTTGGTACAACATTTTATTTTCAAATTTGGTCACAACGGTTCTCAGATTTCTGAGTAAGTGCATGTATTAACTTCACCCTTTAAAAGAGTTCGAGAAAACTATTCTTTTGCAGGGTTGAAAGTGTGGTGGTACACGTGTTCTGTTATGGAAGTTAAGACCATTTTAATCTTCCTGCAGGTGTCAGATGAGAACATTTTTATCTATAAAAGCACACTGAGAATGCAAACTTCTGACAAGTTCACAGTCCCCCCTCATATTGCATCGCAAAGTATCACTCAGTCACATGATCTTTATCAGTGTGAAAAACACCAGACAGAAATGGCCAATTGGAGGCGTCAGCTAATAACATGAGTGGCTATTTCGCAATGTTAAAGAATCCTTAAAAACATTGTCTCTGGAGAGTAACTGTGCAGTCTAAAGGTTAGTTTTTGGATCTTAAAGAGTTTGAACTTAAGTGGAGGTCATGTATTTGGCAGCATTGCTTTGTCTGTCAGCTCAAAATAGATTTTGATGGGAATTTTAGGGCATCTCAGAAATGGAATCAGGAACAAGTGATTAGATAACTGCCTGTATGTGAGAATCTCTTCTAATGATCCTTTCCAGTGAGGAGATGAGGGTAATTTTGCCATTAGGGCTTCTAACTCAAAAATAATGTCTGCAATCATTGGCAAGAAAATATAAATAAAAAAAAAATGCAATTACATGGTGGAAGTCTGTGCTCTGAAACTTTCAGTTTGCTTTTCGGACAGATTCATGCACCGTAATAAACTAAACTGAATATATGAAAAAAAATGCTTAGCAGTGACCTAATAGGTCAGTTTTTGTAAAGCAATTAAATGAAAATACAATGCTTTTTTAATCTCAGAGGCAAATTCAAATTCTGTAGTCATTTGGTTCAGCTAGTTGTGGTTTTTCAGTCACTGGAACAAGGCAGGATGCTTTCCACATCAACAGAATTCTTTTCTGACTCAGACTGGTGTTGAACAGGTGCTGGAGAATCGGACATAGTTGTCTTGAGCAGGTCTTGAGAACTCTGGGACTGACACCATCTGGACCTGCAGCCTTGTTCTGATTCAGTTTCACCAGTTGTTTCATGACTTGATTACAGGAGAGAGAGTGGATGTGGAGGGAGAAGGGGTTTCAGGAAGTCCTGATGGGAAGGGAGCTGAGATTGTGTTCAGGACTTGACAGAGCTGTAGGGTGACAGAGTGGAGGTGTGACAGGAAAGCTGTAGGGTCTTTGGGCTGGCTTGGAGGCTCATTTCAGCTAGCTGTTCAATATCTCTTGTACAGATCTTCTCTTTAACAGTAACATGTCCAAGATGACACCAACACTGTTTAACCAGTACTGCAACTCCATCTCCCTTTAGTTTTTCGCTGAGTTGTTTATTGCGGTCTGCACATGTAGAGATGCATTACAGTCTGGGATATGTTCAGTTAGTACCTGGAGCTCGTCAGTTTTTTTTTAACTAGCGATCTAACATTATCCATCACAACAGTTTATGGTTTAAGTCTCCACTGTTTATCTCTCTGCCTCACTCCTGTCCTGCATCCTCTTCTGTTTCTTTTCAACTCTATTTGGACTTATTTCACTGATAATCTTGAATTTTGGGAGCATTATCAGTTGATCTCGGTGGTAAATAAATGTTGTTGCCATTGAGATTTAACAATATTGTGTAAGGACATAAGTCTTATAACAGCAGAAAAAATATGAAGAAAATCTCCTGTGCAGCACAGCTTCTTACCAGCAGTCTTGAAATGTTTGCATTTTAGGAAAGCTTTTTCTACGTTTTTTACTCTTTAAATTAACACTTCATTTTCACTTTCTACTGTCTATGGTGCAGATTCCTTATGTAAGAAGAGCTGTTATGAATAGATGCATCTCTTCAAAGCGTGTTTTATGTTTTGTATGCTTTGGTACATGGTGCAGCTATGCAGGTGCAGCAATGCAGCAATGTGCAATTATACATCTGCCATCCAAGACTCACTCTAATTTATTCCTACAATTTATGTACAATTGCCTATAGTTTATATATTTAGAATAATGCTATATTAATCATAGACTTGCACAAATATTAAACTAATGGATTTTCTCTTTCGCTTTTGACTATTGATCAGTATATCTACTCTCATTATTCTAATCTGTTACGTCTTCAAGTGGGGTGAAATATATTATTACAATATAATAACTTTAATGTTCAAGTTTGAAAGAAAGTGTAGCATCATCCAGTACTTATAATAAATCATGAAAAAAGTTTGAGGGAGAGAATGGTCTGTTTAATTATTTAATGACTCAAATCGATTAAGTGGCATGCGAAAAGAAAAAAAACCAGAAGAGGATAAACAAATAGAGGGTAACTAGATGGCAATTTCGTCTCCATCAAAGTACATTTATACAATTCTGATTACTGAATTCTCTTAATTTAAACTAACAGTGGAAGCCAATGAAGAAAATACAGATTAACATAAGGAAGTCCATTGTAATCCTGGCACAGACAGCACATTTGCATTTAGATCCATTATGCAGAATCGTTGTGTACATAGGTTCCATGTGACTGTTAATTACCCTGTGTGATAGAGGATGGGGTATTGATGGGTGATGCATGGATTGAACGTTTGACATTTTATTTTAGGACTGTCAGCACAACCTTCAGAAGAAGTAAAAATTGTGATCACATTGACTGGATAACTGTGTGAAAGTCAGGACAGATGTAGATGCTGGACAAATATAGACACTAAAGACAAATTAGGTAACAGATGCACCATTACGGAGATGTTAAGATCAGGATTGGTTTTCCTAAACCACCACATGATCACAATCTATGCTCTGTGGTACTTTTTCCTTGTGAGAGTTTACTTATGAACATTTAAGAGACAAACATGATCAGATGTCACTTTGAAAATATTTTTGTATTTAGCACACTATTTTCTGTAGACATACCGATGTTTAAATTTCCATTAAATGTTTTGGAGGATTAAGCTCCACAGTCTAATTCAAGACAGTAGTATGAGTCTTTGCCTGACTTGGTTTAATTATAAGGAATACTTACTTTACTGCACTTTTATGGATTTCATATTATGTGTGTAGGCTGGAGTGTGGATAGTCAAACAAATGCCCCTTGAGTCTGAAAATCCATATTCTTGCATCTCTGGGCGTCAGACTATTGGCACCAAAAAAAAAAAATTGTCTCAAATTAAATTGTCTTAAGTTTATTTGAGGAGTGAATACTACTGTGGTGGCAGCATTTTTATTTATCTTTTTAAAACTACTCCCAATATAACAGTCTTTTCTTAAAGGGAAACGGAGTGTGGGCAGGGAGCAGTGCTTCTGCAGCAGCCAAATGGGAATTCTGTATTACTGATCAATCATTTTTGGTCTGTCTACTTCTTCAAAAGAATATTTAAATAAATCTGTATCATTATCTGTATCTATAAAAAGGAATGATGTTGCATAGTATAACTTATTGACCATATCTTGAAGTTGGTTGGATTATGCTTTTTTTTTTTTGTTTGTTTTACTTGCTTCCAAATGCCATGACACACAATTGCTTGAATACTATTGTTTTTGAGTAAACACAGTTTGATGCCATCATTTGTGGGGAGAAGATAATAACTTGAGTATCAGTTTACAAGCAGTAATTTTCAAATATGTATTTTGGTTAAATCAATTTGGTTTTATTTCTAAAGCGCCAATCCCAGCAAAGGCACCTGGCAGACAATAAGTCAATGCCAACCCATTATGATCCAACTAAAACAAATCCACATTAGTCCAGTTTATAATAACTGTGTTAATACAAGCCAATTCATGAAAGTTTCAAATGAAACATGATTACTTTGATGAAGAATCAACATGCTGCACATTTCAGGGGTGATTTTTAGTCTCTCAAATGGGCACTAGACAAAAAGGCCACACATCAGCATGGCAGCATTGCCAGCATGAAATAATATTCCTTGTTTTCCTGCTGACTTTGACATATATGTCATTTTTACAGTGGAGGGGAGCCTTTTAGTAATATGTAATAATACCACAGTCTCATATGTGAGACTGTAAGCATCAGGAAATAATTGACAAGACAGAACAAGCTGCCTAAGCTGCATTTTTGTGTGTGGCTGAACTCGTTTTGAATATGAGCTACATCTTTCGTGAGAAAGATGAAAGATGTATTTTTTCACGACATTAAGACATTAAAGACCAATCAATTATTTTTTGTCATGTCTGTTATACCTTTATGCACCGACATATACAAGGTGTGAACTCTCTGGAATACCAGAATACCTTAAGAATAATATTATTCTCGGAATACATACTGGCTGAGTTCTCCTTTCAAGTTCTGTCCTTGAAATGAAATCTCCTGAAAAAGCACTCTGGACCTAATTTCATTAAATGGTGGGTTTTGCCAAGCCACTGAACCCAAAATGAAGCAGCTGAACTCTGAGTCTGTTAAATGGATGGAGGTATCAACTTTATATCTGGCTACTGTGCTATGGCATCCAGTCAACCTCAACTCCTACCTAACTTGCCAATTTATTCAAGGTTCTATCCCTGTAACGTGTGCATTTTCTACTCAACTGTACTGCAAAATAGAAGTAGAAAAAAAGATATGAGGAAAATATTTATCTCACTGTGGTTTTGGTTATTAGACACATGGTCACATTAAGCTAAGTCTCATTATCAGAGGAAAGGGAAACTCAGAAAGCATTAGGGGTTGGAGCGTACAGATGTATAGTTACAATCATCACTATTGGTTGTGTTAATGGGTGTTTGTTTTCTATCTATTTATGTATTCGGCTAATGGTTATGCTCCTCACTTTATGTGTATGGCTGTGTATGGCAATTTTAGATTGAGAAATAACTCACTGCGCTGACTGTTTTATGTAAGATGAGTTGACGGAATAAACATTTCCTCAAAGCTTCTCATTGGTGTTAGAAAGCTAGTAGAATAATCACTTTGTCACAGACTAATGCACTATTATGCACCATGTACACACTGAAAATTTGGTGTAATAATTATCCAATTAATTAATGAAGATCAAAGAAATTAGTCTAAAAAGGGAGCGTTTAGGATTTTGCCTAAGGCGGCCTTCAGTGACCACAGCATGTGATATAAATGATACGCCTCATGGAACCCCATCTACCTTCCCTTTAGCAATTTTCACTCCAAGCTATTGATGTTTGCAGCGTTGCACTCTACACTGCTGGGTGATATTACTCTGAGATAAGTGCCTGCAAAAAAGATCCTCTTTAACCTGTGGTACCTTTTTGTGCAAATATATAAGGCGCCAAGTTGAGAATGAGTGACTTAAGATGTGGCTACTCTGTTAGATTGTTTCTTGAAATGGTTTTGATCACCTTTATGCTACTTACATTGTCTGCTGTTGTCTTTCTCTGGTTAGTGAAAACAATATAAGGTAGAAAACTGACTGAGAACATTAAGAAAGTCCAGGACGAGATACTTTGTTTTAAAAGTAGTAAATCTTTATATCACTTTGGTGTCTCATTGCTCCGTTTTCCTTTTTAGGAGAAAATAAACTACACATTTCTATTTATAT
>JBAMHX010000020.1:4623667-4652630 GCA_037177515.1 Pseudomugil tenellus
CAACATCTCAATTGTGGGGGGGGGGGTGGTGAGGTTAGCGCAGCGGAAGAAATATGGGTGTGTGTGTGTGTGTGTGTGTGTGTGTGTGTGTGTGTGTGTAAAATATTCTCGATTTTGTTTAAAAATCAAATTTCCATTGGCACAGTCTGAGCTGGTTTGTGTCTAATTCTTCTTCTGTTCTCTTTTTGCTTTGGACTATTAACATTTGCCATTTATAACATTTAGATGTTTCTTAGTTAGGAGGTTAATCATAGTCAATAAACCCCTTTTATCTGAAAAATTACACAAATGCATGCATTAACTTTTCAAAAAAGGAACCTCATCCTGAATTTGTTCTTTTTTCAAGATTGATTATTCAATATTTCATACATTATAATATCTTTGATCTGTATAGTAACAATTCTGCCCCTAAAAGTCCCAGAGGGATAAACTTTCTCTCCTGCTCCATTTGTACTTCATTCCTTGCAAGCTGTGTTAAAATATTGAATAGATAGAGCCTTATGCTGACAATGGTTATAAAAGGCTTATGAATAACTTCACATTCTCCATTTCATCTCCTTTACTTTATTCTGTTCCAGTTAGCAACTGAACTCTAAAAAGCTATTGCTCTGTGTTCAAACTGGGGCAGATTAATGTGAATTTAAGAAATGAGCAAATTTTCCCTGGAAAATACAGTATGTTTTTTCCATAATTCTGTGAAGTGCAGTGGAAACAAAACAATTCTAAACATTTTTTTTAGCTTACTGCAGGCTGTAAAATATGCACAGTTATAGTCTGGAACAGAAAATTCTTTTTAAGTTTTGTTTTTCTGCTTTGTTGCAATAAAATCTGACTTGAATCTTTTATATCAACATGTGCATGGATCATTTCATTGACACAGAATCGTCAACTTTATTTGGAATACAGTTGTTTTCATTGTAAAAAAAGAAACATAAATTAAACATACCAGTCAGCTATCACTTTAAACCTAAAGTAAAATTGCTTAGTGCCATGACAGCAGCTCTGACCCCTTCAGGACAAAGGCGCAGAACCTCCTGGGCATTGGCAATGGATTGGACTTCAGTGGATAGAGTCCATTTTTGGCACATCCCATGGATTCTCTATCGGATTGGGATCTAGGGAGTTAGGATGCCCGGCCAATACCTTGGCTTCCTTGTTGCATCACACAAGCCATTCCTAAGCTGTCTTTTGCAGTGTGGTGGTTGGGGTACATTGTTCTGCTGGAGGAAGCTGCTGCTGTCAGGGAGTATTGTAGCCTTAAGGGTGTTTGCCTGCCCTGCACAGCTTTCAAAGTGGGTGGTATGTTTGGAAATTAACATCCACTTGAATTCACGTGAACTCAAGCTTTCCCTGCGGAGTTCTGCATTGTGAAGCCATTGACATTAATCCCCTGACCTGTCACAAGTGGTTCAGATATTGTGTCTGTTAGGTGCATGTTCATGCTAAATTGCTTTCATAAAATACTGGAAGATGAATTAAGTCGAACAGCGCCAAATCCCTTTTCATGAGAGACTGTTACTTAATTACAAAAAAAGGATCTACCCATGGATTTCTTAAAAATGGAGAGGAAACTATTAAGTTTTGATGAACAGCTACTGAGAGGCATCATCTGCCTAATGTAGCAACTCTATGCAGCACCCTTTTTCCAGCAGCTTCAACCATCAAGTCATGATTTCCCCAGAGCAACAGCTAATTATGTAATTCATGTTCATGTGATAAGATAGCAGATCATCCATGTGCTTCCAGAATGAGTCTCATGTAGCAGTTATTTGTCTTTTTTGTCATTATTTTACTTTATCACACATACCATATGGACACAATAACCACTCAACCAAAAACATCTGCAGAATGTGGTAATTATATTTCTTTGAGGTGAAATATAAAGGGATCTCAGCAACAGTGAAGCAAGCGTACTGTTGTACTCTCAAACAGCAGTTTTATATTGCAGTATGGTGCAGTTGCACTACATGCAGCTTATTATTTGTTCGTAAATCCACGTTAACACATATTTAGATACCTAAGCTTTACTTAATCTTACTTAAGGATTGTATTTGAAATCAGCATAACCAGTTAATATTCTATAATAATAAAGATATACAAGTAGGAATTATATACTGTTAGATAAAGACAAATTAAGATTTAAATGGGGTTTTAAAATGAATATGGGGATTATGAGAAATGTACTTTTGCGTAGATTCTGTTTTATTTAAGTTTATTCCTCTAGTGGAGCTGTAATTAATTTGGAATTTTTGGGGGGGGTTAAATTACATTTACGTATGTAAAATATGCAAAACAACACTTTTTGGTAAATCCACAGCAGTGAGCATACTGGACACAGCCAGCTTTATACTGGTTGTATTCTACACAATTAAAAAAAATTCTGGCAAATTATAATCCTTATGTTGTATATGTATTCCAAACGCATGAATCAGAAAAAATATATAAATAAATAAAAAATGATAAATTTTGGGTGAATTTAACATCCCTTTTTCTTCCTGGATATTGTGTGTTTTAGGCAGGTGATTATTAAGCACTTTGGATGTCCTTTTTTCTCTTATCAATGCCAATGCATTATGGTAGAAACCCCTGGTTGTTGCTTCATTCTAGCTTTAATTTGAGTTACTTTGTAAGAAATGAGATTTAGTTCATAGTATAGAATCAAGTCCTACATTCAGGTGATGAACAGATGGTATGAAATTCTGTTTATACCTTTTAAGTAACTTGTCACTGAAAGTTGCATCAACAACTGTATTTTAAATTGTTAGAAAACATAACTCAAGGGATTTATGGCTCTAAATAATAAAGATGAATCTGTCAGTCAACAGGACCAGTAGATAGTAAGAAATGGAGCTATTGGAAGCCTCAGTTGCAGAAGGTCATCTGAACACACTGTTGTTTGTCTTCCATACAATGAAGTCAACGGACCCTTGCTCATCACGAAAACTCAGCATGCTAGGTCACAGTTGTCAAATTCAGAGCTCAAAGCCTTTGGGGTGTTTTTCCAATTCAGCTTTGTCTTACTCATAGCTCTGCTTAGATGAAGAACTGTAAAACAGATCCAGGAAAGTTCAGTGATATTTGATGGTGCTTTGACTCTAATCTAGTTGCAGTTTTGACAAAATACACATTAACACTCACTTTTGCTGACATGGTGACTAAATACATAACTGCAGAATACATTAAACACTAAGTCCAAAAATTACACTAAAGTACCTTTTACTCAACAGAAGGCGTCTATGGTGGTCTTCATACATACATACACATGCAAAAAATAGGCTTGGTGGACATTGTTGTAGGCTCTGCTGGTGTGGCAGTTGCATCTGGCCTGCTGTGCTACCAGGGACCTGGGGGAATGGGAGGTGCCTACTGCCGACAGCTGCTCAAATTCCAGAGGGATTCCGGATTGGCATAGTATGCGTGGTTAGATTGCGTTTTTCCTTTGTGGTGTGTTTCTGTCTCTCTTTTATGTTCTGTTTGTGTTCTCTTTCCTTCCCTCTTGTTTTCTTATCCTTTTTCTATTCCGGTTGTCAATACATGAAAATTCTGTTGAATTAAGATGTAACTAAAATAAATGAAGAATTGTGATTATCAAGAGGATCTTCGTATATACATATAGTTCCTCTTGACAAAGCAAATTTGTTCAGCATGACAGAGCAGACACATCATCATTTTGCCTGCCTTAATGCTGAATAAGACAATTTGCATAAGAATTTTACTACGCAAAGTTTGGGATTTATAAAAAATAAAATTGACAGAGAAGAGTGTGTCATGCTGTGCCAATTTTGGACCTTGCGTAGTAACATTTTGGAGCAGTAACAACTGCGGCACGGCTGATAAGATAATAGAAGCACATGTTTGTTATCATTCACAATATACTGTTATTGTAATCAAAAACACATGAATGAAGTTGCCTATGTAAACTGCGGACATGGTCCTGACAAACCTGAAAACATGGTGGCCTTCCTCTTCTTTGTTACGCCTCTACTAGGACACCAAAACAAGATCGCCTTACATATTTCCACCCTACTAGTGAGCACATCGATTTCAGTCTCTGAAAAGTTACATTTATGTGCCTCTCAGTTGCCATGATTCCCTGTGCAATGCCACAGACACTAATTCATATGCTGACATATTTATGAGCTGCTTTGCATTGACCGTGTTCTTCTAATTATCTACATATTTGGTTGCTCTTTACAGGTCAGTATTGCTTATTTTCTGTAGTTCCAGTCACTAGTTTAAGCCAGGAGGGAATGTTTCACTCATGCTACAGCTGCAATCCATATGATTGTCACATCATTTCCCTTTGAATTGTCTTGCTCTCTTTGTTTAATTTGCTTCAAATTACATGCATATTTTTACTTTGCCTCGTAGGGCTGCCTTTATGTTAAGTGTCTCTCATTATACATCATCATGATGCATGCAGAGCAAATCATCCATTACATTTCCTTGGGTTTGTGCGTTCCTTATCTTTCAGCATTGGCTTCTCATTCAAGCCAGACAGCTGGAGTTGATCGAGCCTTAGCTTAGGTCCAGGTGGTGTGACCTTGCTGATCAAATTTACATCTCAAGCAATGCCAGTGATATTGTCTTAAAATATATTTATACTTTGGATAGTATGTCAAAGGGTTGATGGTCAAACTCTACCCAACCAAAAAGAGAATTGTGACATATTTGTTTTATAAAATTAATATCTATCTGTCTTATATCTATTGGTGACTGGTCTAAAGGTATCCACGTGGTCATTAGTAAACCTTCAAAGCCGTGATAAATGACTAATGTGAAGCTGACAAGAAGAAATGCAGTTCTAGCAGTCTTTAATCTCAGCCACAACTAAAAGATGCACAAATCTCCATTTACAGGTAAACACAATACATTAACTACATGAATCTTCATCACTCTTTTCTCCTGGTCTTCACATCCTCACTCCCATACACTGTGTCCTATTCATCACAAGTGCTACACACTAAAGAAAGCACAATCAAACTGACCTTGAAGAAGTCTCGCTCATAAGAAGACTCACCTAGGCCAAGATCTAGGGTCTGTCAGGATGATTTCTTATTCCATTTAATGGAAAAAGTGCAATGCTTTATCACTTCCTAGGTTTATGGTTTATATAAGGCATAAGGGCCAAATCCGCTTGAAATGGTAAGTTGCTAAGTCAAAAAATTCCAGTACATGAAAAAAGATGTCCTTAAGAATCAATGATTTAGATGCAGTAGAGGTGAATGGGTAATTTTGTAAGCCTGGCACTGTTATGGATAAAAAATAATAAAAAAAAAGCAACAATGCCTCCTTATCTCCTCAGTGACATTTTCTACAGAAACATTTGTCTGAAGATAAGCCTGAATGAGTGCACTGGAAAGTATTTATTTGTCCTTATGCTCTCATCTAAGAACACACCAGACTTGGATTGTTTTATCCTGACAAATGCCTTTGATTGGATTTACATATTTACTTTGCAAAGTAAAATTAATGGCTGGATATGCTTTGCATTACTGTCTATTACTGAAAGCAAATGATGTGTCTTCTTTAAGTCGAACTAAATGTTGAAATTATGCTAAGTTAAATTCACAATGCAGTGCAGGGATTTTTTTTGCTCTGCCTATAGTTCAAGAAAGTTGAGAGATGCTGTTAGAGTCTAACAGCAAAGCTATCACATATGTATGTATATATATATATATATATATATATATATATATATAGACTCAGAGCATGAAGACAATTTATGAATAGACTCGTACTTCATGTCCAACTGAGCTTGGAGCCGGCTTTATAAGAAGTCACTTGCTGCTGTTCTCTTTGACTAATTAGAGTTGATGCCTTATAATCTGCCGTAATATGAGAATGAGGTGCCAGTGTTCCCTTTCGCAAATTAAACTTGAACACCTACACAAGTCATTCTTTGCAAAGACTTGGAATAGCACCACAGGTATTTCAAATTGTGCGCCATCTCATGCATGCATATCCTTTATGTTCTGTCCATTTTTGGCACAACTTTAAGTGTTGAGCAATGTTTTTTTTTTTAACCTCATAAATTTTAATCTGTTATTCAACAAAGCATCCACCACTGATAATGCATGAATATAGTGTGAGATTTTGTGAAAGGATTATAGAACAGATGGGAAATAGACTAAAACATTTATGCTGCATTGCACTGATAGTAGTCTATATGCTAGGGAGGGTAACCTGCCCAAGTGTGTTACGCAAAATGGGAAACGTTATGCTTTGTGAAAGGTACTTCACAGAAAGTTAGTGTCTGCAGCACAGGGAATTGTGTCATTTTGGAACTGCCTTTCTTCTTTTAATGAAACGCTGATGATTTTTGACACGTATGAATAAAACAGAAATTTTAATGTGGCATATAGTAAAAGATGAAATTTATTTCAGAGGATTCTTAATTCAGGAAATTGGAAAATGCTGGTTCCAATATATCTTTCCCGATGTGCAAAGCTACCATTGCTTTTTACTTTTGGATTATATTTACCCAATTATTTTTTTTTCTTTTATTTAACAAAAAGATGCAAAAATATGACATTAAACCTTTTCCTGCTCAGTTATTAACATTGTTAAAGGAACATTAAAGAGTATAAATTTACCTCAAAACAGACTCAATTATTTGATTTGAACATAAATCAGGAAAAATTGTACGTGTTTGACAAAAAATACTCAGTTTATCACTGAATTAATCAAGCACTGAAATTGTTGCACCAATTTTTTGTTACTTCAGTGTCACAGAGTGACTGTGTGTCACAGACTGCTTTGCAGACTAATTTAGAGGAAAATACACAACAAATTACCGGATAATTTCAATCATTAGTTGCAACTTTACTGTCAAGCTCTACTGGCTCAGTTGTCATGTTATCATGGCTGAAGGTTTAACTGTTGGATGACCGCTTTTCAGATATGTTGAGGTTTTTAACCACCATGGCTGAAATGAAAAATGTATTGACCCACTAAAAGTATAAAGAAAAAGCACGTGCTAATGGCCTTGAAGTCCTCTGCAAGATTTAATCAGTTCTCCAGAATGGAGTATTCCACATTTGTTTTTACCTTAGCTACACTTCCCTGCAGCCCTGCTCAGTCCCTGTAATGAAAAACCCCCTAGCACCCTCTGCAGAAATCATTACAATCTCACTTTACCTCTAGGGTCACTAAACTAGTCATTCACCTATGTGACAGGAAATCTTTCCAAAGTTGCTATTGGGGGCCTGCGAGGTTTTCTTTTAAGGTTATAAAGTTGAGTCCTGACAGATATGACTGTTTATTGTTTGGATGAGTTCAGATAATGAAGTGTGTCAGACTGAAAGCGTTTAATCAGAAATGCAAAGGATGATGATTTTTTTTTTTTTATTGTCTGCTTGTCTGTCTTCAGGCAGGCAAGGAAACCCTGCTCTGTAAATATTGAGACAAACAGAAAACTATATAAAAAGTAGTGTAAATGCATTGGCAAGGACATATTCTGCCATTGTCCACTTGTGCTTGTGCCTTTGCATGGCCTCCAGTGATTTTTATGACAAACTGTTCATGTCTACTATTGGCTCAGAATACATGATGGGTTTCTCAAAGGAATGGCACAAATTTATTCTACACCATAAATGCCACAGGCTGTTTTGGGATATTTTGAGATCGCATGCAGTATTCAAAGCATGTTTACTTTATTTATGAATGTTTATTTTATTACACAAAATGGTAGATGATGAACTGACCCCACATTGGAGAAGATTCTCAAAGTGCATGGTGAACTAAAAGGCATTCAACTGCAATTGTGGAACAAATATGTGAGAAACATTTTTAATGTTCATCTACTTTAGTTTTTCCTGACTTGTCTAACTATGAGCATTTAAAGATAAGTCACGGCAGTGCTCTCAGAGTAATAATCAGTTTTCAAACTGCACAATGCAGTATTGGAGAAACTGCCTCACCTTGAACTCCACACTGAGCTCGCTGCTTTGTCTTCTAGTAGGGCAAAACAGTTGTGTCCTCAATATAAAATGGTATCATAAGGTAAGCGCATCCTTGCTACTGCTATTTTCACCACCGCTTCTGACAACAACATCCGTATACCACAGGGGAAGTTCTTTTTGTTTTTCCAGAAAAAGCCTCAGCATCAGTAGGATGCAGAAAGTGCGAGCTTTTACCTCTGCAGGGTATTTCTGCCACAGGGATGAGCAAAAATGCCATGTCTGAAAAAAAACAAACCTGACAGACGAACGGAAACAAATCTATATAAATAATTGCTAAGTGGAGTGGAGAGGAGTTGCCCATCATTCAGACAAGAAGCACATGCAATATCTTCAGGAGACTGAGAGTCATCCATCACTGTAAGACTTTAATTTAAGATGTTTAGGACTGTTGCTGATGATTGTAGAGCCAGAGAGAGCCTGGTCTGAGGGGTCTACAGGGGTCTTGGTTGAATGTTGCTCACTGTGGGAGAAATTGCTGTTTGACAACACAGCACGTTTATACAAGCGCAATAGTTTCATCTCAGATTGGCCGTGAGAACACAGACGTGAACAACCAAATCACTGTCTGATTAGCATTCAGATGCTTGAAAGCAAGTTTCTGACAGCTTATTACATCGTATAGCTCTACAGTAATACACACAGACAGATGCACTTTAATGCCCACACACACTCAAGAGATCCACACACAAATGTACACGCACACTCGGACACACCTCATTTAGAGCGGAATGATGTCAAAATGAGTCCATTGAATGGGGGCGGAGATTGAAGAGCCCATCGTGAAGAGAGTCTGGAGATCCAAATAATCTCAAGTATTGATTCTATTTAAGCCTCAAGGCTCTTGATGGACACTCACTTAAAATGCAGTGATAGGTGGCATATCCGTATGACTGATCACTGTAGTTCTGCTTACGGTAAAGGCTGCAGACTCTCAATAAATAACAGCTCTCTCTAATCAAACAGAGCAGCAAATCCGAAGATGTGATGACAGTTTAGTAGACGTATGCTGTAATTTACCACAAAGCACTTAGTCTCCCCATTAAATTTACATGGACACATTGCAGGGAAAAGTATCAAGAGGTGGTTGACTCTTCAGTAGCCTGTGTGTTTCTGTGGCTGGTGTATGTCAGCTCATGATGCTGATGGATAACAAGTTTTTGCCTTGGCCAATTCAAGGCAATTTCCTCTGGCCCTCAATCTGTAGACTAAACACAATTTTCTTTTTGAAAACTCACAACATAAAGAATAAGTATGAAATAGTGTGTGATTGTCAATTGCTTAAAAGTATCAGCTAACATAAATGAAATCAATTTTACAAAAAAAGAGAACATCTTAGCTTGTTTATTTTGTGTCCTTAAGAGTTTGTGGGGTTCAGTATAGAACACAGCATTGCAACACAATATCGTTTGGTATTGTATGATTGTTAAGGGAGAGCGCATTGTGTCCTGTTGCGGGACGTTTAGGGTCGCTCTGAACATGCAATAACAGCAGAGAAAATCCACAATCATTCATGAGAAAAAAAAATTGATACGTTAATAAATTTTAAAATATAAAAAAAATGTTATTTTTAATTATAAGGGAAAATTTTTTGCCATGACGTGCACCTGAGTGGGTCCATAGAGCTATCTTCACTTTTTTACCACAAGTATTTTTCATGTCTTTTCATTTATCCCATCTAATGCAGTTATAATACCTGAGTGGTCGGTGGCTGCATGTCCTGAATGCTCATTTTCTGCACAGTAGCCTCTGTGTACTCAAAGGGTCTGGCTCTTCTTTTGCTCTGGAAGTGGACTCCTTGGAGCGTTATTTGATTATTCCAAAGCAGGTGTTTTCAGCTGAATGCAGATAAGAGCACTCGGTGCCTCTGACACTAAAGTGAGTAACATTAGATATGCCTGAAGCAGAGGAAGGTAAAGGCATTTTTTTTCTTTTTATCTATCTCTAAGTGAGGATGGAATTGACTGAAAAGCTGTTCTACAATTCACATGGCATCTCTGTAGTAAAACTGGAATCATGTCTCATATATTACAGATGAAATGTAAGTGATAATCATTACACCTGATGGCACATGGCTTCAAAATTCCCATCAATGTATAAAGTTGAGTCTCCTCTATACGGTTGCTACTTGTTTGCGCATCTTTAATTCGTTCCAACCATTGACAGGATTGCTAAATAATCTATTGATAAAATCTAAGTTAACCACATGTAGCTGTAGCTTTTTATCATGCTGCCTATCGGGTTCATCAGAGCAAGAATCTGCCATATCTGTGTTACAGGGCAAAGGCAGCATCCGTGCATCCCTTGTTTCTGAGCAAATCTAAATTTGTCCAACCTCTTTCATATCCACATATTGTTTACTAATTCATTCCCACACTGCAAAAATCCTCTTACAGCCTTTTTACTTTGCGGATAAATACTTTGTGCAGACAAAAGGAATACCCTCTTGCTCATGATTGAGCCATCAGAGCTTGTACATACTCACTCACAACTCTTTAGCATCGTGTAAACAGACGTGTTGTATTACATTTAAATCAAACACACAAGGTTATCCATATAAACTGCAATTATCCCTTAAGTAACACATCATTTTCAATAATAGTGAAATAATGTTTCTTTTGCCTCTTTGTGGGATAAAAGCAGCTTAAACCAACTTGCCAAGACCTCCTGACACATTGTGGTGTGAAAATCAGTGTTAAGCACCAAGTTAAAAGTCTCCCCACATGCTTTTATGTGTGGATAAACTAAAAGAACAGATCTACAAATGAGGTCGAACACATTCAGTGTTTTGTGGTTTGTGCGTAATTGATGCCTTCTGTGTTATTTCATCCTACAAGTCATGACGGAAAGAAAAACTGGCAAAAAAAAAAAAGGCTGCTGAAAGTGTTTGCGATGCTGTGACTTAAACTGCTGTACAATGCTGTCAAGGTCACAACTGATCCATATTTCACCACACTTAACTTGCCTTTAGAAAGAAGAGTCTGTTGTGTTTGCCAGAGGAACGAGAGCAATAACTTAATCAAACACAGCACCTTCTGCTCTACAGAGCTCTTGTCAAGCTTTAAAATGCCACCAACCCCAACAAAGTGGAGCTACTGGATAATAGTTAACATTTCTGGGAAACAGGGAAGTGAAATCAAAAGAAAATTCCAAAGAGAAGATGCACTTACCTTTAGCAGTAACTTGAGAGCAAAAACGCAGCCAGTTTAATCCAAATTTTCACAGAATTAAACTGTCCTCCCACCTTTCTGCAAAAGCAGGTTCTCTGCCTTTTACTCCTTTTTAATTCCTTCTCTCACTCTGCTTTCCTCTTTGGTGTCTCTCAGCCGTCATCCCGCTCTGTGTGCACACTTTGAGCACAAGCTGGAACATAACAGATGCGTGTAAGTGTATGCGGTGTGCAAGGTGCCGAGACTGCAGCTTTGGATAGCAGAAGAATGCACAGGAGCTGTACCAAAGTGGAGAGTGTCCGTGCGGTTACAGAATGATGAGGGGATGGAGGGGGGGTTGAGCAAGCGTTTGAGTGAGCAGTGAAGTGTGTGTATGCAAGCATCAGAGAGTGAGTGAGCCAGAGAGGGGAAGTGTGTGTGAAGGAGAGAGGGTCTGCGAGTGATGCTGGCTCATTGGTGAGCGACGGTCGTGATTGCATTGGCGTAAGGCAGGAGAGCAACACCCCCACCCACAAGCCCCCCTCCATTCTTCCTTTAAACCCCACCACCCCCTCACCTGGTCCCTCTGAGCGTTGAGGATCTTCCTCATCAAGCAGATTAGAGGCAACTAACACCCCACCCCCATGCCCCTAAAGACATGCATGCAAACACAGAGAGGCAGTGCTGTGCGCTGTGGTCATAGGGGACTTGGTCATAATTGGAGACAGTCGGTGGTGCTTCTTTTGTCCAGAGTTCATGAGGTTTTACACCCTATAAAGACAACATTAGACTTGTTTTCTTATCTTGCATGGTTTAAATTTATATTGGATAAAAAAAAAGTTATTAAAATATGCGTTAAAACGACTAAAGATGATCGGCATCCCCAAAGTGCCTGGAATGTCAGCTTTTTTTCTAAGCCAAAGTAAGACACTGACATACTCAGATTGATGTCACTGAAAATAAACAGAAATGAGTTTCCTTGAACAGCCACATTGTTAATAGCATCCAGTATCTCCATCCAACGTGTATGCTGGCAGACCCACAGGATAAGTCATAGCAAACTGCATAACATGCTGTCCTAAAGTTTCTGAATTGTATGAATAAGATGACACAACGGAAATGTGCTTGGACAAATTAATTGCTTCAGTCTTTTGTTTTTTTGTCTTATTAAAAGGTAACTAACCTCCAAACCATTTTTTTGCTGATAAACTGTCTCAATTGGTCTATAAGAGTGCTGTCTTCTTATTTCAGTGCATTTTTTTGGCATTTTGTTGTAAAGTTATTTAATTTTGGAAACTTAGTGCTGCCCTCTTTGGGTTGAACAGCAGCTACTGCAGGTGAATTTTCCTATTGGCCAACGCGGTGCAACTTGGCACAACTCCACGTAACAAGCTGCGGTTCTGGGTTATAAATATCTAATATAAACACTAGATACCTTGTCCCAATTCACCATCATTTTAATAAAGAATTTACTTTAAAAACAAATACTGTCATGAGGCATCTAGTCCTTTAGATACGTCTATGCTCTGGGTATAAAACAGGTGGCAATCTCTGGCTGCCTATTTTTTTCCAATGCTTCCGTTCGATGTTATTTTAATCTTAAATTTAGAGGCGTGTCCTTTTGCCTGATATGCGTCAGAAGGGCTATCAGCACTATCACTGGATGCAGGTGCGTGCTTCCTGTTTGCGCCACCATGACGGAGCTCTCTCAGCCGTACCTTTACATCCATTTTTGGATTTTCCGGTAATGACGGCGACTGTAGGATCTGCCTATGGGCTTCAAATCTGCTCTTCAGAAGCCTATGGGTAACGTGACGTACACGCTGTCCAGTAATTATATATATTCTATGGTATAAAAGCGTCTCACATTCTACCTACACTTGGCCGTTCCCCTCTGTCTCTGTCGGCCTCACCCATTTCTGTGGAGTTTTTCAAACTAGTCTGAAGGCGGGGTCAGCCTGTTATCAGTGGGGTAAGTTACACTTTAAACTTGGGCAGTTTGACTGAACATTACATCTAGCTGTGTTTGTCATGGGGTCATCTGTATCATGCAGATCGGAGATCACTCCTGGCCTGGAGTTTTGAGTTAATTCAGACAACTCACTAGTTGATGGACAAAAGCTATATCAGGCATCTTAGTTCTGCTGTTGGGCTGCTTGTCCAAAGATCCTTGTGATTGAAAATTTTTTTGCAAGTTTAATTTTGTGGTGAATTTTGACAAGATTTTCATCTTTTAGCTGAAGCCTATAGGTGGATATTGGTGCAGGTAGTGTGCAGTAATCCTAACAGCAGCCACCGCAGAAGTGGTAAGGGCAGCAAGTATGAAGCAAGTATGCAGCTTAAATAGACCGCCAGGATTGGATGGGTTTGTTGGTTATGTAGCTTTGAGGCAGATCACATGGGATGCGGCACAGCGGCTTGAGCTGTCTGCCAGAAGCTCACAGAAGTTACTTTATTTATAACAAAACGAAATGTTTGTATAAAGCTGTCTGCATACAACTTGGAAATCCAGTGGGGTCTATGTCACATTTTATATGGCAGTCAAAACCTAATTTTAAGTACAACAAGGCATCCTTGCCTTTACATGCCTTGAGGCTTTGCCTCAGGAACTATCTCTGTGTAGAAATTAGGTCAATATAAATATGTGGATATTCAATTTCTGGTTACATATTGGTGTCCATGGTTCATTGGCGGAGGATTCCAAATGAGATCAGCAGTAATTATTCTGCATCACTGTTTTGACAAGACAAATCAGTGGTGCAATTTGTGTAATATATGGGATGCTCCTGAATACCCTGTATCCACATCTTTCTACAACATCTATCTTTGGATGTAGTTATCCTCAGATATACTGTATATTAATGGTCTTCAAACTGATACAATACACTGTTAATGATCCACTAGATAATCTACTGTTAAATGCAAGTTCTGTTGGGAAATAAACCTTAGTTTGCAAAAGCTTGTTTGAAAGTAATGCAATTTGATGACTGTGCTGGTGATTAGGTCAGCTAGCAGGGTGACCTGTATGGAAGTGATACTACACAGCTCTGCAAGGAAGCTCATTACTGCATTAGTCTTTGGTAATGTTATCATCTGAAACTTTCAGTGGTAAAAACAAGCAATTATTCACGAAGAATATTAAGAAAAGGTTCACATTTGTTTTTGTGTTTGTTTTTTTCCATTGTTGGAACCAGTCAAACTATCTGTGTCCCTTATTACATTTAATCCCTAGAATTGGTCAAATAAAGCCCAAATTTAAATCTCTTTTTTTAAATGATGGACGTGTTGGATCTTAAAAAGGTTACACTCCTGTAGGATAGATGATTCTTGATGCTAAACTATCCTTATATTCCACGGGTCTTTGTGTAAGGGTTGCATAACTGGAAGATTCCATTATGCTTGATGATTAAGCTAGCCCAAAAGACTGAATGTAATTTAATCCAAATAGTTTTATTCAGTGTCAGTGAAACCAACACCTGAGTTCATCCAATTATTAGAAGTTTTGCAGTTTGATTTGACTAAAGAGACGGTGCTCCACAATGTAACAATTCTGGCTTTACAGCACTGAACCTCAGTTGCCATTACACGTCTAATCAGCTGCTTCTGACCTCTCTCTGAAAACACGTATTGATTATTACTAAGTGTGGACATGCTGCATATTTTACACTACCTGCAAGACAAGTTACTGGATGATTTTTTCTGTGCTTCTGAACAATACTTATTGAGTGTTTCTTTTACACACTTTGGGGAAAAACAAAACATTACAAAATAAGTAACACTGCTGGACAAAAGCAGGCTTTTTGCTTGCAGTTGGTAACTTAAAATGACTGTTATATGCTAATGCTATTTTTTATTGGCCGCTGTTATGCAACCTCATTGGTATATCTATTTAGGTGCATAGCCTTTGGCCACTCCACTGGCAGATAAACACAGTCCATGGCTTCTTTTGGGTGTTTTTTTTTTTCTTTTTTCCTTTCCTTAATGAGGCGCCACAAGGCATTCCACTTGCACATTACACATAGTAAAGAGGCAAAGAAGCCATTTTAGCTTCAGATCAATTTAAGTGGAAAACCATTAGAGTGTTTATAAAGAAAGCTTTAACAGGTCTAACTTGTTTTTTTTTTTCAAAGGTTAGTTCGTACAAATTTATGTAGTGGAACGTGGACCCACCCCTCCTCTTTTTTAAAGCGCTTAAATAGTATGCATTTTTAGAAATTAATTTTTTTTTCTATCTTGATTAAATTATGCTTAGTTTTAGTATAGGTGATGGTATAGAAATAATCCAACCAGCCATCTGCCTTATGATCCAATACACCAAGTAAGCCATTTAGGCTCACTGTTTTGTAGTCGGTCACTCGGGAGGGGGAGTGTCGCAAATGATGTGCCATGTCAAGCAAGAGAGAGCTGGTCTCTGCTGAGACTAAACACTAAGCCTTCCTGCTAGCTCATCTCCTGGTCATCCTGGATCCATATTTACAGAACATATGATTTCACATGATTATGAGAAAGCCTGAGTCTATATGCCTTCATGCAGTTTTACAGTGAAGAGTTGCCAATTCTATGTACTGAGAAATATAAAAAGAAATGTGAGAACAGGCTGGCAATTATACTTGGGTGGTTTTTGATAAATGTGGCTACTGATGAGAACAACTTGCAGCATATTTGGATATAACTTGCTTGCCCAGAGTTAACTAAAATGGATGCATTTTCATTGGGCAAAAACCTAATCCTTGGAAATATTTTTTTTCAACATATGACACACAAGAACATAAAGACACACAAAGGCAGTCAAACTGTCAGTCCACATAGAAAAAAGTGAAAGGGACAGCAAATTTAGGTCTCACGGGGTGATATTCACAGACACCCTGAATTTCATGGTTAAATTTTAGACTAGTTAATGATAACACTTCATGTAAGTGTAAAGATTTAGGAAGTTAAGGAGCAGAACTAAGGTTATCTGCTCAGTATTGGCTAATGTAAAATCACAGTGAGCATTAATATTTCTGAGCATTGGGGCTGTCAAATCTGTCTCTATATGAACATGAGCAATAACATGGGTGATAAAGCACATGGGTAGAAGGAATGGCCTTAGGTGGATTAAGGGTGGGGGAATCTAAGTGGAAAAGGAGGCATCAGCTGTTTCCTACTAATACCCATCACCTCTCAAAGAGGGAAAGCCAATAAAGAAACCCAACATCCCCCACCCACTATCCTCACCCCCTTCCTCATACCCAGCAGAGATCAGTGCTCCCAAAAAAAGAAAAAGGAAAAAAAAAATACTGATGAATTACATCATACAAACATCAAAACTTTACGGGTTTCTCTGAAGTCTGGCAGTTGTCGCTGATGGTGACCTAAATTCTCTCATTTTCATGTTGTGAATGATTTTCATGCACTGCTACTCTGCTTTCTTGGTCATGCAGAACACAGATGTCATCTTACCTCTCCCTTGCATGCTGAGGAGCAACCAGACACTTTAACCTTTAAAGACTTAGTGGGGCTATCAGCGGTTTCACACATCATTCCATGGAAAAGGTTATTGAGGCATTAGCATTTAGTCTCTTATATATTTAATTTTAACTGTCTTGAAGATGGGCAGCAATCAAGCTGAAATGCGTTTTTGTGCTTATTGCATTTTTGACACGTAACACTGGCCCAACTTATACAGTTTTTCTTGAAATGTTATTGTCAATCAAATTTATATCAGTTTAGTAATGTACAAAACCACTTAGTAGTCCCATTTTTATCCTATTGCAATTTTAAAAGATGGTTGCTCTTTGAAAACTATCAAGTCATCAGAGAAAAGATGGTCGTCTGTCACCAATCAAAAAGTAGCGGAAAAGCAAACAAAAAAAAAAATGATTGAAAAGACTAAATCATATACAAATGATGTTTCATTAATACCACATAAGAGGCAGAAAGCTGTATTTTAACTTAGTTGCACAGTATTTTATGCTCTCAGCAGTCCTGGCTGACAACACTGCTCTCAGATCAACTCTGTCCAGATGGCATGGCGTGGCCCGAGAGGACTCCATTTTTAATCCTCTTGGCACAAGCTTTGCTAAGCAAGAGGTGGAACGGCTGCTCGGAGTCAGGCGTCAATCAGGGCATTTCAGACTGACCCACTGCTGTATGGGACACAGAACCATCCCATGCTAGCATGCTTACTGGAGAGAAAAAAAGGGGAAACAAATACAAAAAAAATCTGTAACCATTCTACACAAATAACACACTTAGACAAACGGGGGGTTGCAACATGTTACTGGTCACTCATGTAGCTGGATTGCAGTGAAGACTAAAGCATCCAGCAGTACAAACTCATATATTCAAACATTTGAAAAAATTAATTCTTGTTCACTGTGCAAATATTATAAAATATGTTTGTAAATAAATGAAGGAGCTATGTCACAGTGTCATTTAGCTGTATTTTTAGATGTATTTTGACACAATCTTATTTGTGAAATAATAAATGGCAAAAATGATTTACAGTACTAACAAATCAGCAGATGAAAAGTTTGTCTTCAAAAAGTACTTTTTTCATTAAGAATGTTTAAAACAATCTGCTTACTTTATGATTGATTTTTGTTTAAAAAATTAAAATACTTTCTGGGTTTTTAACTCTCTGGCTGCCAGAGACATCTGTTATGACAATGGATGGCAGGCAATGAGTTAACAAAAGTGTTAAAAGAAGTATGTGTGAATAATGGTTTGCTCCTACAATCAACAGTGATAGGCAAAATTCATTGCTTCCCAGGGGACACACGGGATGCGACAAACATCTTGGATCACTCAAATTAACAGAAATCTTGTTACTTCTACTGTTAACTCTACTTAAATAAGACAACCCTAGGTTCATTGTATTTTAAGAACATGGAATTAACATGGTGAGTATTCATATTTGATGGCAGACCTTGTTGCATATGGACCTATTTCCCTTAGCGCAGTAAAATGACTTCTCTGTTCTACAGCATGTGCACAATGCACATGTGCACAAAAAAGTATTCTAACACTAAAAGTGAAGCTATGTGAAAATGCCCAAAATCGTAGTTCTGTCCACATCTGGTAGGGGCTCCAAAACAGAGGACATTCACATAGACTTCAATGTTAAAAAGGCCAACTTCACAGCAGAAATAAACATGCTTACAGTTTGGTATGAATAAAAAATTTCTTAGGTTTAACAGGTTGGGTTTACCTTTATGATAACTGAGGGGGCAAATTTCTGTTTTATAACTTATCCATATAGATGTTATTTAACCTTAAAATTCGGCAGAATTATGGGCATGTCTTTTTGATTGACATGTATCGAATATCTGTGGCAAGAAGGCAGAGTGTAGCATAAGTGCAGTTTTTAGCAAGCAGACAGCAGGCCTTAGCTTTAGCCTACTTACCTCCATTAACTGGTTAGCTCCTATTAGACCCGAATTAGCACTTAGCCACAGGCAGCTTGACATTCGATAGACGCTCACTCTCACAGCCCCCTTCTCAGCTCTAGCTCTTTGGCCATTTGTGTATATTGTGGGAGCAACGGCACACATGATGTTGCCATGATAGCGATGGTAAGTACCACCCAAAGAACCTAACTATACATTTGCTCTACAGAAAGCTACCTACCTACCTCAGCTCCTAGACCAGCTATGATTCAAACTTGTTCCACAATAGATCCTGTTCTACTTGATTACAGAGTCCAGTTTGTTATTACGAGTTGCTACAGACATAACAGATGGGTCACCATTGATGTGAATCGACTGCACGGATCAGTTAGAACAAGAATGTCTCTCTCAAAAGGGTTGAGAAAGCTGTGAGTGATGCAGAAGATGCCAAAAGACATGTCTCCCTGAGTTACAGTAAACAGCTAACTGATCAAGTAGGCTCTGAATATATCAGGATCAGCTTCAAGATCTGTTTGTTTGTTTCTAGCAGTCAAAGAAACCCTCGCGGATTTGTTGTTTTGCCATGCAACAAAAGTTTCAAAATTCTTGTGTCAAGTTAGAACCTCCTGTGTGCACATGTGCATGCACGAAGGCAAAATTTTACATGCACAAATGTCGCCTGTCCTTTGGCTGGAGAAGGGTAGTGATTTTCACCTCAGTGCACATTTTCTGTAGGAAATGAATGGAGGAGGAGCAGAATTACTCCCTATGTGTCAAGTTTAACAGGACTGTACATCAAAGGGTTCAGTGCCAATAAAGTGTGATATATTCTCCAAATTCCAGGGAAGCTCAAGACCTGTCTTTGAGATTTACTACCCTGCAACTTTTAGATGCAAATCATATCCAACACACCTAAATTAAATGGCATGATTCTCTAATCCACATATCATTTAGCTCTGCAGAGGCCTGGTAATGATCTGATTGGGAGATGTTGAAGAAGGGTTGCATCTAAACATTGTAGAATAGATTATCTTTGTTTGTGAAAAGTGTTATATAAATAAAGTCTACTTACTTACTTACTATCTTGAGGACTGGACTTGGTCCTAAGTAAACCAAAATTAGATGTATAAATTAACTCCATTGGTGACTTGTTTATATTACTGCACAATAAATGTAATCTTTTGAGGACACTTGGAGCCTAAAAATTTCTCCAGAACAGTGCAAATATGTTTTATTACACCATTGTTTGCATTCTTATTTTTACTCTGTTGGAACAAAACTAGAAGGAAGAGAAACTGATGAATTGGGATGTTTTGCAGGACAACAAGGACCCAGGTGTAGTTTCCTATTAGAGGCTGCGCTAATGGAATCACCAGACTGTCTTTCGCTGGATCATGCTGCTCTGGACAAGACAAGGCTGTCCTAAGGGAGCTCTGGCCAAGAACAGGGCATCTGGAGCCCCGGCCTGTTTCCTCCTTTCTGATTTACTTCATTTATTAGTTGAGGAGACACAATATTCTGATGCTTGCTTCAAATCAGGACTTTTTAAGCTGTTTTCTTTTTTTTTCTTCTTTAGCTTAAGAAATCAGCTGTTGTAAAATAATATTAACATTACTCACCAGGGATTTTTTTTTAGATGTTTGGGTCAGTATCGACACAGTGGTTGGATTACTTTGAATTAATTTATTCTTTATTCTTACACAGACTATGCTTAATCAATCATTACAGTACATAAAGCCAAGAATAAATAGTTGAGACATTAATGGATTTAGTGAGGTTAAAGCTACATTTAGACGGAAACGCTCCGAAGCAAAACACACAAAAGTAGTTAGTTTCGTTCTTACTTTAATTCCATATCTACTGTTTTGGTTAAGAAAATATGTGCACACAGAGATGCAAAAGTGCACAAAACTTCCAATCTCCCCTTGTAGTATGCACACTCAGTGTGTAAGTGGCAGCACCACCAAAACCAAACGCCTTCACTTCTACTTCTCTATTTCCTTTTTAGACAAGCACGACAAATCAAAACAACATGGCGAAGCACACCACTCAGAATAATTACTCTGTGTGATGAATGGCATCACTCCAGCATCGCATTTACTGCTGCTAGCTTAACTTGAGGTTCTGCTATGTTGTGTTATTATTTTCTTGAACTTGCTTGTGATTATGACATCATCTCTGACTGCAATTCACTTTTGTGTTGTGAACCTTTTAGACGGCAACAACACGGTGGAGTTTGTCAGGATTTCCACTTTGGAAGGTGTTTTGCAATTTTTGCGTTTTTTACCCTCTAAAACTCAGTTTCCGTCTAAAGGATATGGGCATCTGGTAAAATGTTTTGCATTTGTAAAGGCCTAAGTAAGAAGTTTCATACATGATGCATTTGCATCATTGAGCATTGAGGGAATCTATCCCACCCCTCCAGGGAACCAGTTTGAAATTGGTACAATTTTAAGTGTTTCCCTTCTGTTCTGGGGATATACTTTGCTTCGTGTATATTGTGTTTGATGAAATAGAGCAGAATAATCTCTCACAAAGAGCTCTTCACGATCAATATGTGAGGCACAACAAGGAGTGTTTTTAAGAAAAACTCAAATACTGATCACAGTATCAGTGCTGCATTGATCTGAAAGGAGCTTTAATTAAAAGAGACATCGCTTGAATGGAGTAAGCCACAAACTCAACCTGCCTTTGCCCCTGTAATACAGGTTGCCATTAACAACAATCAGTGCAGGCACTATGAATGAGACATCTAATTACTCTCTCACAGCTGTAATGCCAACCTAATGAAATAGATTAAAGATGCTTATATGAGAGAGGCGAGTGTGTGTTTTCCCATGGTGTTTGCTTTTATTTTCATTTGAAGGAAGACAAAGTAATATTACTGGATGAATTATTCTCAACCTAAATTTTAAAATGCAGAAGAGATTTATTGGTTATACAGGGGTAAAAAAAAAAAACCCACATGTGCTTTGTTTTGGAGTTGTGTCACCCTTCCTCTGCAAAATTTGGATGTGACAGAAACAGACCCCCAGAAAGAAATGGGATCATATTCAGTAAGTTGGAGTGAAAACAGTTTCAAAGTTTGGATGATGACAATTTGGTCAGCAATCATTGCTGGTAATCATTTTTGGCAGAGATAGGTCAGCTCTTTTCCCTGCAATAGCGCGCTGCAGCGCAAGGCCATATTACCTGTCTGCTATACGCAATCTCAGATATGTTGTCAGGCAAACGTTTGGGAACAGTTTGAAGTAAGAAAAGGAAGGAACGGGTACATCCAATACTGTGGAGAGAGGAAGCTGGCCATTATATGAGCTCCAGCCTGCAGAGGTGGAGGTTTATTGAGCATCCTAGCTGTGATGCAAAAACCTGTGCAACACACCTCAGGTTCTGAATTGTCCTCTGAAGCCACAGTTTATTAGCTTTTCATGCTGTCCACCTGAACGCAGCGCCACACTTAAGCTATTGAGAGTATTCTAGTATATCACTCAGGCTGTGTAATTGTATCCCCAGCCTGGCGTTTTAAAAAAAGATTTTGGTTCTTTTCATTATTATTTTTTTCTCATTTGAATTGTACTCTCCACAGTATGCTGTCATGATGTGTTATGCATTTGTAAGGAGAGTAGCTAGGTGACACAGTTACTCTAGTGTTGTCTGTTTTTTGGCCGGTCTACTTTATTGGGATAAATACTTAGGTCTGTCCTATTAATGGCAGTGAGCCAACTTGGAAGCTGTAATGAAAACGAAAGACGTGTAATCTCTGAAGGAAAAGTGATGCCAGGGAAAAGGCTTTGCTGCTAGTCCACCACATGGAACTGGATCCCTTCATCCCAGCTCTCTCCCGCTGCTTGCAAAGTGTTGCTGTAGTCAGGATTCCCACGGTGTGGGCAATAAACAGATGTGCCTAAACCGAATTAGACAAACCTTCCAACAAGCCACCCACCTGCTTAACTGTTGATATTGTATCATCTAACAAAACATGGCAAACTCCTCATTATTGTGATTTTAGTGTTTACAAGTGGCAGTTGTGCATATTCTTTGAATATAAGTGTGCCTTCCAACTTCTTTCTTTTCTACATAATAACATTTCCCTAAAGCTGAGCTTCTTCTAGACTTTTTTTTCTAAAATCAAATGGATTGGTACAACAGCTGGCAGTCGGGAACAAATACAGAGCAGATTGTGTTAGAAAAGCTGAATCAGGGTTAACA
The DNA here is from genome assembly GCA_037177515.1 of Pseudomugil tenellus. Lineage (NCBI taxonomy): Eukaryota > Metazoa > Chordata > Actinopteri > Atheriniformes > Pseudomugilidae > Pseudomugil > Pseudomugil tenellus. The sequence goes on from JBAMHX010000020.1 coordinate 4,646,357, forward strand.
GGATAAAACACTCAGAACGCTACATCATGCTGCAGCTGTTGAATCAGTTTGCTCTTAGAAATCTGTGGACGGAAGTGTGAAAAAGAATTCATCGTTGAAGTGCTGCAACACCAAGAATATCTGTGACCCGTCAAAAAACAAGTGTTACTCTAAAAAATGTTGAGAATTTGTTAGCTCATTAGTTTTGCCAAAACATCTGTTTTAGTTACTGAAACTTCTGAGATTAAAGATTCAGTAAGAAATTTGATACTTTGAAACTAAATTGATCAAATCCTCTATGTGCCTTCACAAAAAGTCAATTCACTTTGCAGACATCAACATGAGACAGATCACAATAAATAGCCGAGATAAGGAAAAGCTCTAGACTGGACCAAAAGAGATCATATAGAAATGAGCAATGTGTTATTGTGATCTAACTAGACTCTTAGTAGCAAATACTTCTTGCTTGGTTTCCAAATGACAGCAGGGCAAACAGTTTAAGCCAGGAGATTGCTTGTTAGCCAATTGATCATATTTATATAAGATTATTTATGTACTCATGGATAAAGAGTTTAGTGTATATTGCAGTTTCTGCAGGTTTGGGATGATCATTAATGTATTTCTTATTTACAGCTGTATATTATGTGTGTGTGTTTGAACAACAGATAATTTTGATTGTTTACTTTATTTGAGCCTAGCCTTTGTTAAAATTATTTATTAATAAATGGTTCATTATGGAAGCCCAGGAAACACATCATTTCAATCTACAGTTTCTGTCCTTTAATACATGAAGTTATAGGTTATACTGATGTCGCTAAAGCTCATCTCAGACTTTATTTGTAATCTGGGTCTGGTTTGATGTAAGCTAAATGGAAAAAAGAACCTGAAGTGTCCCTTTTATCTGAAATGTCATTCATTACATTAACACTAAATTAAGATTAAGTGTTAATACTCTGCCAATAATACTTCTTGTAGACTGTTATTGTTTGTTGCTCCATGTTTGACAAATGTTAATGGTTTACTTTTTAATTTACAAAGTCCCAGGCAGCATATTACTAAAACGACTCATTTCAACGTCTGTTCTGTTAAAGGGCATGGAAACACTAATTGCCATGTTAAGTTAAAATCACAAAGCAACAAAGCTTTGGGTTGGGTTCATTAGCTCAGGTGGCATTTCAGGAAAGAGATAACCTAATGTAAATCTACATTTGCATACTGAATTAGTGTCTACCTGACAAAGTTACTTTCCTCCCACAACCATGCTTAGTTGTAATAGCTTAATAAAAACAATAAACATTATTGTAATGTGCATGTGTGAATGTTTCCTTTATTAGCATATTTGCAGTTGCCTACTTGAAAAAGTGCATAAAGCATAATAAATTTAATATACAGTATTATATAGTTTTTAAAATATGCAGCAATTGAGATCCTCATAAAATATTTAACTATGATTGGCTCATTGACAAAAATAGATAAAAATGGCTGCATTCAACTTCATTTGATAATCATATATTCAACTGATTATCCATCATATGCATGATCTGTTTAAAATGACATTTTCCTCATAAAATGATTGAATTTAAATGTTTCATACAACGTATGGGGAAATTTCATATATTAACTTAATTACCTTGCTCTTAATTAATGTCTAGCTGAAAGGTCTGACCATAAGGCTCCTAAACTGATGTCATTCTGACCTTTAGTAAACCATCTGCAAAGCATCATCCCATCAGGGAAATGATTAGGCGAGACCTTGGTTTTGTTGTCACAACAGAAAAACAGGCCTCAGATTGACGCACATAACCAAAGTCTTTAAACAAAGGTTTCCCTTGTTGACTAGGGCAGACTAGTTCCAGAACTCTGTGTGACAACACCAATCTCTGGACAGATTCTACCCGGGTTATAACCTGTATGTCTGTATGTCCTTATGTTTTGTCACTTCATGTTTTAATGTTTAATGTATGTTCAACTTCTTTTATTCTTCATTATTAAATTTATATTCTTCTAAATATAAAGAAAGTGCAGATCTCCACCAAGCCACACAGTTTTTCCCCTCTCAACCCCCACAGATGACCTCCAAATTTGAATCATCTGTTCCTGGTCTCAGAATGGAGATATCCTGAAAATGTCAAGAGAATCCGTCCGTGCCTCTCTGACTTATGTTGCAAACAGACAAACAAACTGACGCTGGCAAAAACATTACCTCCTTGGCAAAGGTAATAATTTTGACAGTAGGTTTACTTGTAAATAGTACAATGGAATTGATGTGGTATTCTTTGACTGCTGCCTCCTGAATCCAGTCATATCTGGGAACATTAAATTGTTATGAACCACAGTTGGGCCTCAACTCAGGGGAACAATTGCAAGTATTTTCATCGTCCATACTGCTGAAAGCACTGAGGCACTGTGTAACATCTGGTTCTCATCTCAATGCTGTGGTTGCATTGAAATGACACTTTAATCAATCAAAACAAAAGTATTGGGTGAAACTGTGTCCCCTTTATTTTGTCTGCATTGTTACATTCTTAGTCTTGTCAACTGGAATATATAGCCCTGCAGCTCTTTGACACCCTGCATACTGTTGCAGGCTGGTTGCGAAACACACACTGCCAACAAAGTTGCAATCCAGAAACATATTTTACACTCCAAAACAAGAAAATGCATATCCAGGGCATGATTTGAGAGAACTACTTCTCCTCACACTAGCATAAGGTGTCATAGTTCCTTTAGACATATTGCCAGCTGGCTTTTTCTTATTTATCCAGTTTTGTCTGAATGAATACAGAAAATAAGCCCTACACAATTTGGGGGTAGATTAGGTCTTATAAACATAATTCTACACTATACACCAGACATATACCATGTCATATACCCGTTTTACAATAATGATTTGAGCAATTCTTTTGCAGAAATGGGTCAATAAATTGCTGTCAGTATAATTAATTTGGCAGTGGGACATTAGAGCCAGAACGATGATGCTGTAGCAGTGCTGCAACAATTTTTGGCAAGCAAGACTCAAATTAATATTTTGCTAGATTGGTTTGTATGCAGACACAAACACATGCCAGCAAAGCAGATAAAGACAGCGGGGAACTGTGTGTATAAAAAATATGGCTCCACTACAAGCAAATGACTTCCTTCACCTTCTCCCACAGGAACTACTTTCAACATGAGTAACAAGGTACACTAAAATTGAGGGAATACATTCATAAAGCTGAGACACTTGAATGATATGCTGCATTCTTTTAGTACAACTATACATTGAGATTGCATGTAATGAGTTATTTTTCTAACAAAGCGACTGTTGCTATGTTTTTATAAGGAAGTATATCATGTAAACATACGGTATAAACATTCCCAGAACGGTGTTAACACAGGTCTGTTCAGTATATTGCCAAGATTTGGTGCCATTTCGTAAACTGTAAAGGAGTTTTCCGAATCCATTAGGCATACATGGTTTATCAGTGGTCAACATGTGTGGTAAATTAAATAAAGGGATATCATTCATATAATATCTGCAAGGGGAAAACTGTCACAAATACTCTGCATGCTTGCAAAAAAATGCCACCATTTTATTGCTTTAATCTCTACCAGGGGCTACTGGGACTTGCTGTTTCCTTTGAATGTAGAAGTTAATTGTGGAATGTTATTTGATATGGTCTTTGGCTGTGAACATAGTTCACAATACTTTTGATGCATATTTTGCATCATTGTGAGAAGAAAACACACTTTGGGTATTGGAATTAAAGCTCTCTGAGGCTTAACAGTGTGTGATCTTCTTACATAGCAGGACTTTTCAGTTTTATCTTTTTACCAAAGAAAATCCAAGTTTTTTTTATCCTGAAGTTCTGTATTTTATGTTCCTTGTAAGAGAAAATCATAAAAGTATTTTTTTTCTCACTAATGTCAGCAGGCTTGTATGGAAAAGATAATGCTATCCCCATTTGAATGAACTCTATCTTTGAGATTTTAATCTGAATAGTTTATATTTTGTAATTTAAGACAAAAGAAGGAAAACAAAAGCCATATGGACTATACTTGGATAACCCCAAAACAATAATAATAATAATACTGTGAGCTTTTTAGTCCTGTTTTGGCTGTTGTTTTAGTAGGTCAGCACATACTTTTCTGTGACCTGTCATGAACAGGTCCAGCCTGCCTGATGACAGTTGTGGTCATTATTGAACTTCACTTATGGTGATGTCAAGTGAGACATCATTATTAAAATGGTTTCTTCCAACTGGCTCAGGGAAAAAAAGGACTGTTGGCAGCCTTGGGCCTCAAGCTGTTCAACCTTACGCTCACTAATTGCTCTCTGTAAGGAAGGACAAAATAGGATCGCTCAACAGTGTTCAAAGCTCAGGGAGGAACTGTGGCTATGACAAAAATCTAGGAAGGCGAAATAAGTAGATTGCATAGAGAGGAGAAATATGTGGGTATACAGACTGAACATGGAGTATCAATTATGTTTGATGTGGTAATCACAAAATGTTGGAAATATTTTAACTTGGATAGTATACATATAATTTTTCTCCAAGGTTTATCACAAAGGGTTGTCAGTTTTTTTTCTTTTGGCAAAATTAAAATGTTGACCAAGAGGAAACAATTTGATACTTTATGTATAAACAGTGGTTTTTGTCAGTTTGAGCCAATAGACTAATTCATAAATCTCTCTTGTTCAGCTTAACTCTCCTTCCATAAAAATAGCCTTTTCTATGGATTGACTGAAGGTAATCATGGCATTCAAAATTTGTGTAAAAATATTTTAAAAAGACACCTTCATATTTGAGCTTTTAGTAATAAACAGAAATAATTTTAAGAGACTGGGGAAACTTATAGGATTGCTGATCATTTGGTGACAAGTGAATCACTTTTTATTTCTTATCTTGTTTTTCATATTACTCTTGGAATAATTTGCCAGAATATAAACTATTGAAAAACAGATTTGAGTTGGCGTGCAGCAGCAATTTCCAATCACTTTTGTGGTATTAAATGAGGGGGAGAAATTTAAAAGACACAATTTTTTTTACTTTTCCACAGATTTTCCTCTTTGTTCAAGTTGAGCTTAAATCAAATGTATTAAATATCTCACCTTACTAGGCTATCCTTTATGTATTTTTAACCAAACAATAAAAATTATTAGTCTGTCATTCAAGAAGTAGTTCAGAGACTTAAAACAAAATACTACAACTTTTTTTTCTGAAGACAAGGTAGAAAAGTCTGCTTGTAAACTAAATTATCAAGATGAGGTTTGATGACAATTGCGTCATTATCATGTTTTTTCAGCTTATTTTTGTTGTTTTTCAATCACTTGACTGATTTGGCTATAGACAGTCAGTGAACATAAAAGTGATCCAAGACTAATTTGGAAATTAGAAGGGTGTAGTAAAATGAAGGCAAATACTAAGCAATAAGTATCATGATTAACAATCTGTGTCATTCACTTGCATATGTCCAGAAAGAGGAAACTATTTTTTAGTCCAACCTTTTTTTTCCCAACTGGAGTGAGAACAAATGCAGTACACCTCTTAAAGCATACATCAAAGGAGGTCAGTTTGTGCTGCTTTGACAGTTTCTCCTTTATTACAATCCTTGTTGCCTTCTTGGTGATCGGCCTTCTTCTACATAAAGATGATGAAAAGGAAACGGTCTTCGAAGAAGAGACCCCCATTCATTTTTAAATAATCACAAAATCTATTATTAATGTACCAAATGTCCAGCTTGGGATATCAAATGCATTTTTGAAGTCTAGAAGGGTAGATCTTTTCACCTTGTTTGAACAATATGAAAGGAGGTGGGTGCGAAAGTAGAATATCAAGCCGAGTGTGTTTACTTATTTATCTGCTTCATGCATTTACTCTTTTAGGATATGGTTCACAGGAAGTGCAAGGTGGACATCTGAGCCTTTTGGGTAAGGATATTTCATAAACTGCAATAAGTGTTGTGTGCCGGCAGTAAGTTCTTTTTTCCTCTTTGAAGGAAATTTAAAACTGCACTGGGAGATAAATATTACTTTTTCTGTCCTAATAGAACTGGATTGGCAGCTGCTTTTAAATTTATATCACTGGAGAAATAATGACTGCATTAACAATGAATGAACTGATAGAAAGTATTTGAATTGAAGTACTGGCCAGCACTTGTAGTGGTGATACTTTCCAAATGGTTTGTTGTCAGTATTGATCTTGCCGACTGTAAAAAAATAAATAAATAAATGTCATTTATATATATATATATATATATATATATATATATATATATATATATATATACAGGACATTTATTTCTTTATTTTTTT
>JBAMHX010000020.1:4652730-4678426 GCA_037177515.1 Pseudomugil tenellus
ATATATATATAAATGACATTTATTTATTTATTTTTTTTACAGTCGGCAAGATGTATGTATCATGGTGTTTACAGGTGTTGCCTTGAACAAATGCCTAGCCCTGTCCAATGTAACTAAACAAAATGTAACTAACTATATCTTAGCTACAAAAGCAATGTATGCATAATGAGAGAGAGAGAAACATCATGAGAGAAACATGTAATTACTACAGAAGTTTGTGTTACAGTATTAGAATAATTTCACCTGGAACACAGTACAAATGTTAATGGTTTTGTTGACCACCCATAACCTTTGTAAGGGTCTTTTAGCTCAATTAGCTGAATCTGTAACAACACATCATAACATTTTTTTTCCTGTCACTTTTGTAAATGTGTAAAGTTTTGCTCATACAAAATCAGCACTAAATCTGCATAATCTGACTCAGTTAAACACTTAGCACGCTGCTATGAAATAAATCAGTAGCAAGCAAGCCATCTAAAATGAATTAAACAAGAATCACACAGGAGTGAAATGAAAAAAAAATAGCCTGCAATGGAAACATTAAAGATAATGAAGAAAAGTTTGGTCATTTTGTTTATCAGATTGTGATTTTAGAGGTATTTAGTGTATTTAGTGGACCCATGCATATCCACAAGCTGGGATGTAGTAGATAAAATGCATGCAAATGAAAAAACATTGCAGATCCATGTTGATGTTGGTGAATGATGTAGACCAAAACGTATTGCTGATTTCACCTGCAGAGTAATTTGATGTAACACAGCTTAGCAGTAGCTTACCAGACTCTATGTAGCAGCTTCTCTGTGTTCAAAGATGAAACGCAAGATGTGGAGATGACACAAGGTGGTGTGGCTTCCAGTGTTCTTCCCAGTTATGTCAGGGGGGTGCAAGTTAACGAAATAAAAGTTTCTGGATTTCTCACAAAGCATGACCTTGTTTGTAAAATACAAAAAGTGCAAACAGAAGGCAAAGAATGATGATGATTCAGATATTTCAAAAACTGAATATAAGACAGAAAACTCAAAAACACATGAAGGTACAATTTGCACTGGACTTGACCAGTAAAAATACTCCTCCAGAGACTTCTCATCAAAGCACTGTTACAACCCCTCTTACTAGAGGGCAAGGGTTAATAACAACCCTTACAACCAAACACACCGAAACACGAAACAAAACTCAAAGATATAACAGTAGGTTAAAAAGTAGGTTATATCTATCCAGTAAGGAAAAAAAAGTACAAATCAAAGGTGTCCTCACAAGTAGGTAGACTATTACCACCATGGACGTAGATTTAGGGCGGGACACAGGGGACATGTCCCCCCACTTTTTCAAAATACTATTTTGTTATTAAAGCTTCATTAAAGTCCAGACTGTTTCTCTTCTAGAGTCCTCGCACGGTCATTACTCGATGTGCTATTCTGGCTGTATTTGCTGGCAGTACAAGATATTCCAGTCAGGCCTTGTGTCACAACATGCTTACTGTACATCTTGTACAGTACACCTGCTGTGTGACTGCAACACTTCTCTGTTAGCCATGCAATCGCAGTTCACATTTACAACTTTTCCATCCCGTCTTTGCAGATTTAATTCGACGTTATGGTGACTGTTAATTATCTGTGAGAATCGGACAGGTGCTCTAACAGTAATGTCTAAGTACGATGTGTAGTATTTGGCCAATCCGTACGGATATCAGGTAATTTTGATCTTCAATGAGTGACCTGTAGTTGGCGTTTTGTTGATCATCTGATGCCAGGCGATGAAATACTCTTGAATGCCTATAAAAAACAATGAATAACTAATCAAATGTGTAGCACAAGAGAATTTTAAAATTACTTTAAATCAAATGCCACGGTTACCATCCTAATGTACATTTAGATCAACATACTTTCTGAATATATTCCCATAAGCAAACACAAATATTACAGATAATTGACCATCATCTGTGACTGGAGGCCACTGTCAAACATCATCTATTCAACTAGCCATAATTGCACTGACTGTCACTCATGTTGCATCGTGTCTCAAAGGTGGAGTAATGTGGTTTTTGTAAACAGCATCCAGTAATAGCAGCGCCTCAAGATGGCGCCACACACAAATTGCTCCTCGGATTAGTATATAGGAAACTATAAGCGGAAAACAACCGCACAAGCTGAAGCCTGAGTTTAGCCCGCCTATAATATACGCCCGCCGTATATATGTACGCAGCTTCAAGACAGTCTGTGCAGACCGCAATAAACAATTCAGTGAAACCCTAAAAGGAGGAGGAGTTGCAGTACTGGTTATCCAGCATTGGTGTCATCCTCGACACGTTACTGTTTAAGAAAAGATCTGCACAAGAGACATGGAACTGCTAGCTGAAATGAGCTACACGCTAGCCCCATGAGCTTATAGCTTTCCTCTCACATCTCCACTCTGTCACCCTGCAGTTCAGTCAAGGACCTGAACACAACCTCATCTCTCTCCACATTTCCTGGTGTCAAGTCCAGAGGGTGCGAGTCCCAGAGTTCCCTGCTCAGACAACTATGTCCAATTCTCCAGCACCAGTTCAGAAAAGAATACCAGTGATGTGGAAAACATCAAGCCTTGTTCCAGTGCCTGAAAAACTGCCAGGTCCGCTGATAATAAGCAACTTTGGGCAACTTTGATCCACAAAATCAGTATCCTTGGTAACCATGCTGGCCAAAACCAGTACTTGCCGGCATTCTACCGCTATACAGGGAAGCATTAACTGTCTATATGTTGTTGTTTGTGTACAATTAATTTGTACTTTACTAAATCAAATTTAAGAAGTCATATAACGTTTTTTTATACTGACAACATGACAGTCAACTGCCAACATTTTAATTTTTATTAAACTGTTTTTCTTCTTGATACTGACACTGCATATCAATTTATATGCACACAAACACACACACACACACACACACACACACACACACACACACACACACACACACACACAAACGTGCACTGAGGAACATGTTGGGCTTTATTTGGGTTTAGTTCCATGAGGCTATTCCTTGTTTCTGTTAATGAACTGGCAACCCTGATTAGCGCCAACACCGGCTTAGGGAATTCTCTCCAGGTTTTGCATGTTCATGAGACAAAAAGGATGCATCTTCACTGCCCAGTGTAAGATGGAATATACTAAAACTTTATTGGATACCAAGACGTTTTCAATGCTAACATGTCTCACAGGAAATGCTGCTTCAGCTGTGAGGGACAGCTACATTTTATATTCCCCAAAGGAACAACAGCTGGACAGCAATTGATAGATGCTTTTGGGAGCCAGCCAAACCTTTGGGACAATATTTTTATTTCTGATGGTACTTCACTGCAGAATGTTGGATGAATTTGAGCCATGACAAGTTTACTAACAGGAGGATCTGTTTTTACATTGAGGACCGCATTTCTAATCCTGAGACACAACCTGTTAGTAAAACCAATCTAACCAAAAATACTGCACTGTAACACCTTCCTTCTTAACATATTTTTGGAACTTTACACACTTTTATACCTATAGATAGACTGTGTGCGTGTGTGTTTTGGGGGGCACTAACGTAACAAGCAGGCTATTAACATTAGCGACATGAAACAATTGATGTGCATGGAGGAATGCCTCCAAACGACCAGGCTAAAAGGAATGCTCAACAGGACAATCCGGATCCTGGTAATGGACCCCCAAACTGCTTATTTGTTCCTGATACAATTCGTTCGCAGGTAATTTAATGGGCACATACTTCTCGTTTTGCTTCTCATCCTGGTTTCGCTCGCACTCTCTCTCTTCTCCAGAGGCACTTTTGGTGGCATTCTATGGACAAGGATGTCCATGAATATGTGGCAGCTTGCTCAATCTGCACCAGAGGAAAGTCTTCCACGCGGCCATCCGCCGATCTCCTGCGCCTGCTTCCGACTCCTAGCAGCCCATGGTCACACATTGCCTTATATTTTGTCACGGGCTTGCCTGTGTCTAAAGGTTATACCATTGTCCTCACAATTGTGGATCGCTTTTCCAAAGCTGTTCATTATGTAGCCTTACCCAAACTTCCCAGTGCCTTGGAGACTGCTGAACTGGTTACACAAAATGTCTTAAAACTGCATGGAATCCCTGTGAATAAAGCGAATATTCCCACAACTCCCTCACGTCTTCGGCTATTGGACTCTCTCCATTTGAGGTATCCTTGGGCCACCAACCCCTATGCTTTGCTTCCTATGCAGAAGGGAGAGATTTCTGTACCATCTGTTCAACATCACCTTTGCCGCTGCCGGAGGATGTGGCGGGAGACAAGGGCTGCCTTGCTTAGGACTTCTGAGAGGAATCGGCACCTGGCTGATCGCAGTCGTTTTCCTGCACCGAAGTACACAGTGGGACAGAAGATCTGGTTGTCTGTCAAGCACATTTCTTTGCGGGTTGATTCTAGCGCCTAGATATCTTGGACCTTTTGAGATTGTCAGGATTATAAACCCATCTGTCATGAAACTTAGATACTTTGATACTTAATTTTTTTGTGTTACCTACACTGATGTCACACGCCAGCCCGATTTTATAATGTCGATGACAAGAGACAGGTAGACCACATAGATAACACATTGTTTATTAAACACTTAAGAGAATGTGATGACAGCAGTGAAGGAATCGTGTCAATACTTACCTGTTGATGCATTGCACACCTACAACGGTGGGCGCTCTTTGACCAGGTCAAATATTCCGACACAACATGCGATCTCAGGCAGTTGGTCAAACTTAGATAGATGTTTCATGAGGCCTCAGTTTTCAACCAAAATAATCTAAAAAGAGATATATACAAACTCTATGTCACAAGATGGTTTGACAAAGACTGTGTGTGGCTGCAACCTTGTCCTTGATTACTGGGATAATTAGGACAGGTGGAAGCCGTTAAGGTGTGGCAGGACTCTTTTTAAAGAATACTCAAAAGAAGAGTAAGAGGAGAGTGTAGGTACATAGAAAAGAGTCTGGCAGAGTGAAGCAGAGGCTGCAGCCACAGCCTGAGGTGCCAGGCAGCGCCTCAACGGGCGTTGTAGAGTAGAGGCACGGGGCCCTGAGTGGAGGTGCTAGGTCCTGAGTACAGGCACTGGGTCTTCAGTAGAGATGGCGTTTCTAGAAAAGAGGTGCCGGGTCCACCGTGTAGGCGCGAATCGCCGGGTCCAGAAAGGAGGCGCCAGGACCACGACGGAGGTGCCCATAAAACTCGGGAGGAAGAGGCACCAGTGGAGTCCCTGGTGCAGTGCAGGAAGCGGGTGTAAGGACGCTGTGGGGGAGCCTGGACAGTGAGAATGAGCTGGTGACAGGACGCGTGTTAAGCACAGGGAGAGGTGAAGCACGCTTTGCCTCTCCACTTACCTAAGTACCCTCCCCTTGTTTTGATCAGCATCTGGACAAAAAGCCATTAGTGCGCAGAAGCCCTTGCTTAATTGGTTTTACTTGTTTCTATTGTGGTTTGCTGATTTTATTTATTTTAGATTGCAGTGGTTTTAAACCCAGGGCCTCTGGAGCCGTGGACCCAGACAAGCTGACAAAGTACTCGCGGAGGACAACATTTATTTCTGGCAGACCATTGAACTGTTTCTTCCCCACTTGGACTTTTTAATTCTTTTTTTTAAATAAACTTTTTTATTAAACTGAATTGTGCCCTCAGACATGGCTAATATGTGCATTGCATGGAGTGCTCCCCAGGGTGCCTAGGTCTAAGGGGCGCGTTGCCCACCATGTGACATATAAACAAACTCAAAAGGGCTACAGCACAAAACATGAGAGCTTGTTTACTCAATCAAAACATAAAATGCACAAATGTGCCCATAAACAAAAGGGAATCTAAATTTAACGCTTAGATGCTGGTTGGTCAGAGATTTCCCGCAGACCTCTTTGCTCTGCTCATATTCGTATGTAAATTCATGACATGAAGAATAAACAGTTAGGCCATCTCAAGTCGTGCAGTTTTAACTTCCATAGTTGTTTGTGTGCCACTAAAGGAATCATCTAATAAAATCTTGAGGAATAATTTTGAACACAATCTGTTTCGTCACATTTCCGAAGCAGCGTCTTGCCAGTAATCAGCTGATTGCGGCAGTAAAATCCCTATCTGATTTGAATGATACATAAACTCAAAATACCTGATAATAGACAGTTCCCGATCTGTGCAACGGAATAATCTGTGTGACCTAATGAAATACCATCTATAACACTGTTATCTTGAGGAATCATTTTGAACACAATCTGTTTCGTCACATTTCTGGAGCAGTATCTTGCAGTAATCACCTGATTGCGGTAGCAAAATCCCTATCTGATTTGAGTGATAGCCTACATAAAATCAAATAAAACCAGTTAGGGAGTAAATGCTTCATTTAGCTCAACTAGGCTACAATAAAATTTTAGCCAGTAAAGTTTCTGTCAATGCATGCACCTGCAAAGAGAGTCACACAGAGCTGTGTCATACGAGAATAGTTTCACATGGCAGCTGAAATGGTGATATCTCAACTGATATAATACACAGCTCCTAATCTTTCAAAGGAATAATCTGCTTCGTCACATTTCCATAGCGGCGCCTTGCCGGTAATCAGCTGATCGCAGGAGTAAACTCACCATCTGATTGGAATAATACTTAAAATCACATTAAACACGCGAGGGAGCAAATGCTTCATTTCACCCTATATTCACCCTACAATAACATTGTATCCAATAAAGTTTCAAATGTGGCGCTTTGCACGATGACACAGTGACAGTTTGACTGTGTGCACCTGCAGACAGAGTCGCAGAACTGCGTCATACCAGAATAATTACGAGAGCTATTTGGCAGCCTATATATCAAGTGACCATGGTTACAGAGTTTTAGTTATTTTCTCTTGAACGAACTATGAAAATGCACAGCGCTGTGATGTTATCGGGCCAAACAGTAAAACCACATTCCTCAATAAAAGTTTATTTGCACGTTTGGCAAAGGTCTTGTCTTGTCTTTTCATATTACAAAAGGTGTCACAATGAACACCTGATTCGCCCAGTCGCACGTCTTTGTTTTTCAAACACAGCATAATCAACAGCGCCATCACACTTCGCATCATTGATGCAACTAGGAAAATCTGCATGAAGCTGGCCCGTCTCACAAAACCCTTTCAAAATTGTCCCGATGGTATGGGCTATATTAGTGCTGGTTTGTGCTGCAAAAAGTTTAGTTTGTGGCTTTGGTTTTGAAAATATTAAAACATAGGTTATCATAAAAGTCAAGACGGAAGGTGAAGAGGTAGAGAAAGTGCACTTTTCAAAGACACATACGGCGGGGAGCTGCGAAGGTGGGAGAGGATCATGTAGTTCCCCAACATTATCCACATCGAATGAATATAGTTTCACCTAGTTAGATCAATAGTTTTGGCTTGCTTTGCACTGCACTATTTGTGTGAAAATTAAACAGAACCTTATAAAAGCACATGGGATGTACCAGCGTCTGAGACGGAACAGCAAGTGATGCAGATTGCCAATGAACAGGGCAGTGATGTCCGGAATGCCTTGGATTACATGTATGTCCGATTTGTACAATAAAGTTTGCTACTAAAAATGGTTTCCATTCTTTTATGGCTAAAAGTTACATATGTGACCAAAACTTAATTTGCTCAACACTGTTCAGTTGCACACTGATTTATAACCCATAAGACAGTCTGAAATCTTTATGAAAACCTATATTACATTCTTCTCTGCAATTTATAGATTTATCTTTCATTTATTAACAATTAAGACAAAATTAGTGACATTTTTTTTATTTTAACGTCATTTTAAATGAGAGACAGGGAGATCAAATTCACTCCTTTTTTATAAAATGAACACATTTCCGCTTGGAGCGTCAAGGAAGCAGGTATGGAAAACGTATCGGCTCGGTACGCAATACATATAGTGGAAACACTTTGTAAGTAGTAGCTTTTTTTGTGCGAGTAGTAGCTTTTTATATCATTATTACACAAACAAATTTGGAAACAGGTTTATTTGTAGCATAGATCATAAAATTGACTTACATCAAGAATAAGTTTGCATATAAATGTGAAATACCTGGAGAAACACAGTCTGGGATGGGAGTGAGTGAAAAAAAACTGAACGCTGCGGGTGTGGCTGTGAAGTCTAATTACCAGCATAAATAGGCCGAATGCACTGACTAGAAAGTGTTTTGGACTTGAAAGATCTCATGTCTCAGCACACTATGCAAAGGAGAATGACCACTTTAAAAGCTTTGGCAATGTTGCAAGAAGTGCAAGGTTGTGATTAGGCTTGCCACCTTGGATTTGTGGAAAAAAGGGACAATGGACATAAAGTTTGGGGCAGAGGAATCGGGGATTATTATCAATTCAAACTAAATTAACATGAAATTCAGACATATGAGACAGAAACAAAGTCCTGTTAATATTTTTAATTTTTTTACGGATCAAAATCTCTCATGCACAATGCTGAGTGCTAGGCTAGGCAAAACAGAGTAGACATCAGCTGATAATTTTGATGAGTCACCCAATATTTGAGGCATCCAAGTTGAGCAGCCATGCCAACACACTAGAGCACAGAGAGAGACATGACAGGAGAGATATGCAGTGTAAGATCTAACAGAAGCATATTTGCTTTGACAATGATACTACATTGATTTAGTAATCTAGGCTATTCAAAGTTGTAAGACTCTGTGTTGCCCCTTATTGTACCTTTGCTTTTTTCTCTCTGTACTGTTTGATACCACAACTTGATGCTTTTTTGTTTTCGCATGGATTTCCAAAGCGTTTTTCCCTTCATATTTTACGGATATTTTTGCCGGACACAAAACACAAGTAGCTGAAAAATGGTCTTCCTGGGTCGGCTGTACCTATTCAAACTCCGAAAGTGTCGCCCAGTGAGGACTGTAACGAGTATACCGTTTTTTTCTTGCCGGTGGCTTACATGAATTTGCTCCTTCTCCTTCCTCGTCCGTTGTCTCTCCTCCCATTTTAATTAAAGACTCAAAAACTTTGCGAAAATAAGACGGACGCCTGATTCAGCTTGCTGTCTGTCATCCATCAAGTTTCCTTCCCTCACCAGCTTGGCTTGCGCAGGCCACTTTCAGCGCTTGGGCACGTCATGTGCGTGTGACCTACAGCCTCATTAACACAGAGGACATTTTTTTTTTTGCATTTTCCCGAAAAACAGGGACAAATTGTGTCCCGGGAGAGATTATATTTTTCCCGGGACAGCTTGTAAAAGAAGAGAACAATTCTGGGAAAAACGGGACTGGTGGCAACTCTAGTTGTGATTGATGGTGGAAATGAGGACTTCATCTTTGTCAATGCAGAGTCTTCTTCAGATGAGGAAGTGGCCTTTCCTGCCAATCCTCCTCTACAAAAACATAGGAGACAAGCAGCAGTTTCTGTGATGATTGAGCCAGACAGCATGGACACAAAGTAGCAAGTGATGCAAGGCTGCTGCACCATCAGAACCCACAGATACGGCAAAATTTGGCAGTGTATGGGTTCGGCAAAAACCTGAGGGCTTCATCTTCCGAAGCATGTAGGAGCCATTCAAAAGGTGCTGGAGGACCAACTGAGTTTGCAACACAAAAACAAGTCGCTTTCAAAGTTTCCTCTCAGCATGCTGATGACCATCAGAGACTGCACAGTCAACAGGGGCCATAGAATCAATGACAGCTGAAACCTGAGCATTTATGAACTGATGGCATTCATTGCTGTTATTTTTATGTGTTGGTGCTATGTGTGCTATGTGTGACATGTATGCAAGACTTTGGCATTCAATAAATAAAAGCAACAATGTCTCAAGAACGCTTTAGAGAAATTATGAGACATTTGCGCTTTGACAACAAGGACACTCGTGAGGAACGTGTGAATTTGAAAAACAATAGATCACTAAATGGGGTAATTAACTCTGGTAGAGGGAGGGTCTTGCTGGAAAACCTGAATTTGGCAGGCCTTCTAGTGTTAAACAAAAACCACAAGGGTATACTACTAATTTAAAATGGCATCACTGCCCAGTGAAAGTGGCCCATTATGCCCTAAAAAGCAAGTGCATACCATGCTGACTTAAAAGCATGGAGTAACCCAAACAGCACTCCGACACCATCATAGAGAAAGTGTTGTATAAGTTCCGCATGTCACCTGTTTGAAGGCCACTATTTATCTTTTTGTACCATTAAATAAATAAAAATCACTTGGTCTACAAAACATAGCCCTAATATACATTGAGAAACCACATGGCTTACAGCAATGCTGCAGTCATGATTATTTTTATAAATATTTTAATTTGCAAGGGTTATTTAAAAACTGAAACATGAAAAATGATATTTTCTCAAATCAAAAGAAAATTAAACAAGTGCCAAATCCTAAATGTAACCGTGATCCAGTAACTGTTGTGGTAGCTCAGGGAATCATGGGTGAGGAAGCAGATGTTGTGGAGAAAGGCATTAAGGTGGAAGAACATCATCGATCATGTCTGTGGACGTTTGCACCTTCTGGCAGACTGTTCTCTCTCATCCTGCAGCACCCTGTGTAAAACAGTGACTGCCGCTACTGTCAATGACGCCAGGTTTATAACCATAGTAAGGGTGATTTCCGTTTCCCCTGGGGGCGAGGGGAGGTTGTCCAAATGGGAGGTGCTGGATTTATACTCTTCTCCACAATTAGGGAACCTCTTTCAGCTGCGAGGGTGCCTTCACGGAGGGTGTAGGGGAAGTGTGTAGGGGTAAGGAGGAGGATTTGTTTCAGAAAAGGCCACAGTGTTGAAAAAAATGACACATCAAAAAGCTCCAGCTGGCTGAATGTGTCTAATGCATCAGAGGGAAGCATTGACAGGACTTCATCAGTGCACATCTGTCATCTCTCATATTATGACTGTGTTCATTAAAATACAATTTCTATCAATATATGATTCTTGCTCCTGCTGATTCATGTATATAGGCCCAGATGTGACACTCCTCTTAAAAACTCAAAATCTTCTGAGCATTTTGCCTGCTTTTTGACAAACGCGGCTCCTTTAAAATTTTGAAGAGCAGCTCTTGCTCCTCAACACGCATCGTTGACATAACGAGGCTTCGGTTGATATGATCTCTTTTAAACTAGCCAATTTAAATGTCTAAACTCTAATTGCCTGACATGTCTCCATTCACTTCACAGGAGTGAAGCTGCAATTTCACTGCAATTATTTCCTGGGGGCCCTTATGCCGCAGGTGGCGTTGCCCGGCATAATTTTCTAATACAATTTTACTTTCTATCAAAGATAATTTCTTGACACCATCCCATATAGAATGGAAAAGGAAGGCCCACAGTCGGATATTATGCTGCTGGGATTAGCTTCCTTATTTTAGTGGTTCAATACAAGTAGGGATGCTCAAGAATATCTACTCTAGCATATGGCACTAATGTGTTCAGGTTTGTTGCAAAACATTGATTAACATGCCAATAGGCACGTAACCATACCGACCGAGGCCTTCTTATACCATTGGTGCATGACGAGCAGCATGCACAAGTTTCGAAGGAACCAGGTATGGTCTTGCTGAGCAAATTTGCTTTGCCAAAAGGAGCTTTATGTATATATGCACATTCAAAGATCCTTTTGATAGTTTGTATTCTTTATTTTAGCTAAATGTTTTTTTGGAATTTACATGTCTTGCTGGACCCAACAGGAGAGGACAGAAAAAGAAAAGAAAAACAACAGAAAAGAAAAAAGGCAAGAGAGTTGTGTAATCTGTAATCCCGGGAGCACCAGAGATGAGCAAAATATGTAAACATAAATAAGGAAAATGGCTGTTAGTGAATAAACCTAATGCTCAGTGTCTGTGTCAACATGCAGAAAGTACGAGGTGAAAAGTGCTCACAGAAACATGAACATGCAGGACAGGTGGAACCCTAGACCAAGGCATCTAGCAATCATCTCCAAACAGGGACCCCAGCCACTTAACCCAGAGCTAAACCAGCATCCATCCAGGCTGCAAGGTTGGGAGAGGGGGATTCCATCCAGAGCACCCCGCAGTCAGGGGGAACGGACCCCTTTTGGCCCAGGTTGGCAACCGCAGACCCCGGCGGGTGCCCAGGGCAGGCAGCCAGCCTCCCACCCAGGGAACCATCCTTCCACTCACATCCAACCTTTCAACACAACCCTCCCTCCCCCTCAATGTACACAGATACATATATCCACACACACACCGTACCCCTCGCCTCCCCATATGCACAAATATTTTCACTCAACCACACCCCCCTCAAACACATCCCTTCATACACACACCCACACAACCACATGTACATGCATCCTCAAATTCAGTCCACCCCATCCACATCCCCACGCACACAGATCCATCCCCCCCACCCCCAAAATCATCCACACCTATTCCCTCCCTTTCTTCGCATATCCGACCACGCACTCTCTCCACTCCCCCACCTACAAAGCTTACTCTCACCAACACATTCCCATCTCATCCAACCACATCCATATTTCCCACTCATCTCCCACCTCCTATCCATGCCAACATATGCACGCAAACCTACCTATACCCTACCAAGACACCCCCGTGGGCAAGAGGATAAGGAGGCCAGTATAAATGATCAAAGGGGCTAATGAGTACGATTTTTTTAAGGAACAGAACTATGGTATAAATGAATATTTACCAATCTGAAATGACAGTTGTCTACTCAACTATATTGTGAAAAATTGCTTGTGAAACTGGCATGTCATATTTAGGCCCAATCTTAGTTCTTAGCTTTCATGAGGCCTCAGTTCCTTACAGATCACATGTAAATAATGGACCTTACATCAAATGATCAGTCACTAAACAGATCCAGCTTTACTCTTTACTGCCAATGAATCAAGGAGGCAGGCAGGCTGACTGAGGAGGAAATACTACAATTGGTCACACATGATGGGTGCAAATTGGGGAGGAAGAGTAATAGCATAAGCTTTCCCCAGCATACTAGAATATGAACAAATCGTATAATGATACTGATAAAATTATTTGAGAACAGCATTTCTGAGTATCCTTTTCTGCTCTTTTCTCAAGCAAATCAGCTGTTAGCTTGTTTTCATGTCCTCATATCATATATGACACTAATGTAAACGCTAAATGCTTTCCACATTACTGGATGGTGTCTGTGTGACATTTGAACCACTGTGGGAAACTGCACTTTAATTCCCGATGCTGCGATAGATTCTCATCCGGAGATGTGGTCTTGTACTGGTGACAAAACATTCACTATGTCTACACATTACCAGCAATTTGATCTTATGGTGCTTCCTTTACTCCCTTTACTATCGTCTTTATGAAATGGTAGCTGTTGTCTTTCCATCTTTGCACATATTTCCTGACTTAAAGCCACGACTTGCATATTTCAGGACAAAGGAAGTATTGTATCTCAGTCTTGCTAACATCTCATTCCAAGGAGTTAATTTCAAAATGGCCAACATTTTGGGTCATTCATCAAAAGCATCTGCTGTGGACATGGCATTATGGAAATTGACTCTGCTTGTCATTGAACTACTGCACATTTATAGTAAGAGATATTATATTGACATTACCACTGCAGTTATCAACAATAAAATATGGTGGTTGATATTTCCTTAAACAAAGTTGTTTTTACAAACCGTATTTTTCATTGTCTTTGGATTCTTCCATCTTAAATCATTTGCTCTCTCACAATGAGCTTCAGTCAACACCTTGAACTCTGTCCTAGATTTGTTCCTTACATGTTTTCTCAAATTGCAAAGCCTCATTTGTATTGTGTTGAGATGTAAATGAAATAAATGTTCACACAAAACGTTATGTTAGTCCATTTTGAGGGTTTGAAAACTTGCACATTTTGGATTTTGACAAAGTTGTCACACCCCCCTCGCCCTCCCGCATATACATTTGTTTGTAACATCAGGGAATCAGTGCTAAAAATCTAAATAGACTATTATATAAGCGAAACTAAGAACCAACAGTTATGGCATTATTTCATCTATATCTTTAGGAAACATTTTCACAGAATCAAAGTGAGGAAAAAATAAACAATAACATAAATAAAAGAAATAAACAAAATGACAATGTGTGTCTACAGATTTTGGAGCTCTTTCCAATTTGTTTATCAATTCTAAAAATCCAACCTTGAGACTTTACTGTTTTATTGGATTTCTCCTGACCTTTATTATGATTGACAACTCAGCTCTTCAGATTACCAGAAAGATAAAAAATAAATAACACTCGCTACTGCTGCAAAGTCTCTATCACCAAACTCTCACCACATAGATTGGATTGATAGACCTTTTTGTGTGCAATAACATCCTATTATTGTTCAGCATCTGAAATGTGTTGCTTTCATCCTGTGATTTTAATCACAATGTGCAAATCACATAACCAGAGATGTAAGGTTTCATATAATAAATATGGGTATACCCCTGTTGCTAATCAGATGTAAATCTGACATATTTGTAATATTGTAGCTCGGTCTTTAATTTACATGATGTCAACAGTCTCTAAGCCTAGTCTCTGAAAGTCTCTGAAATATGGCAAAGCTTTATCATTCAGCAATGAATGTGGAATAGTATGAAAAACACTGCTGTTGTCTGTGAATCTGATTTGCCAACGCCAGAGTTTGTTCATAGTTCATTAATTACCTAAGGTCCACACATAATGAAGGTCCCATGACAGCAGGGCTTAAGGCTCATTTCTGTTGCTGTATTCCTCTGACAAAGATGTGCATCCATCCATACAGAGATGTATGCATTCATGAGTAGTTTTTTTAAACTACAAATATAAAAAAATGCAAGCAAACAAAGTTTAACTTCTTATTAGGAACACATTTTTAACACTTATTTGCATATACAAGTAGAGGTCATGAACTTCCTCTTTTTCCTAACCAGAATTTGGTTTAACCTCCAAAAAAAGAGAAAAAAGAGAGAGAGAATTATGTGAATTACCATATTAATATTTCATAACCCCATGTTTGAGTCATAAAAATTTGAGTTTGCGATACATCCCCATGAGATGTTGAGTCAGCTGGTGCATCATCCATGTTTTCCTTCATACATGTCCATAAAAGCCCATGAGGCTTTGAAGATGCAGCATTTATATCTTATTGGCATAGATAAATAAAAAAAAAATCCTTTTAGGAAAAAAAGTAATTGGCAAAGCTTGCCAAAATTAAGAAAATTTGCATTTACACATGCAGCCTACTACTGCAATAAGACTAAGGTAAAGAGGGGTGATAAAAAGTTCTCATTTGAATTCTAAATGTTCTTCAGCAGCCTCAGATGTACGCATTTTCCTACTTTCTACACTCTGTCTCTAATAATAAATCCAAATACCAGTGCCATTACGCATGCTGAAATATGTTTGTGCTTAAGCGTTCAGGGTGAACCAGCAATGCAGAAATGAAAAGTGAAAAGTTGCAAATTAAAGTCCCCACTTCCTCTGGCAGGTTCTTTTCAAGAGGAGCTGACACGGCTCGACTGCAGAGCTGATCTCACTCAAGGAAATAATAACTAAATTGGGGAGGCCAACATCTCACACATTCCACATTATGGATTTGGGATTTCTTTTCAGTTTCAACTAACATACAATTCTATATAATCAATATTTGATCATGAGTCCCCGGCATCTAAGCCTGTGCGTCTCCATTTTGATTTTTAATTCCCTACCCAGATGTGTAATTCCCTGAGACTGGAACAGCACCTTGTGCCAATATTTGATTTTTAAGTGTGCAGCCACAGTCAATGGCCTTTGAGCTTGAACTAATTTTAGTTGCGACTACCTTCTTTTTGCTTTGCCTTACACAAAGAATGTAATGTGTAAATGCTTTATAAGCCATGGAAAAATGCAATTTCCATAGGAAGTTGCTTGGAAGATAAGCTGACATCTCTGGTCTGTAACAACAGTCTAGAGGTTCAAATGTAAACTGAGGATATTTCCCTACAAAACAATGTGCCTCAAAGCTTTCAAAATCTGCATATGTTCACATGGAACATAATAACAATCTACTTATACGTGACCTTGTACATGTTGACTAAGTTTTTTAGCATATTTTTTCTAATTTCCCAGAATCATAACCTCTCTGCTAGTTTAGTTCAAGTCAGGTTACGTTATTTCTGCTTGTTGGGAAGACCAAACAACAAAACTTGTACAATAAACATATTTTTCTTTCTTTTTTTTATTTTTAAATATCTTAATATATTTATTGTAAAGGAAAATTAAAAAACACGTTAAGAATTAATTAACATCAAATGAACACACATGAACAGATATGGAAAAGAGAGATACAAACAGGTAACTGACAGTTTGTGAAATGCACATTTATTGCCATTTTCAGATTAAACAGTAGAAGTAAGTTATAGTAAACTTTTTGTTTGTTTGGTTTTTACTCATTATTAGCCTTGCACGGATATTTAGAAGCAGCTAAATGCATGCAAAGCAGATGAAAGACTATAATGATAATTAGAGCAGCTTACATTGAATCCATCAATTATTCACTCTTCATTCACCTGGTGATGGTAAAATATGTAGCTATGGCCTGGGGCACACTGACGGAAACACAGCAGCCAGTACGAGCCATTCATTCACATACACCAGCGATGCCAACACTGGAGGCAAGGTTTTTGTAGTGTCATGCCCAGGGACACAATAACTGCTTTACTGAAGGAGCAGAATTTGTACCACCAACTGTCCAGGCACTGGACAACTTGCTCTACCTCCAGAGCCTCTGCCACCCAAATGCTAAGTACTAATTCCAATAATGCTAAGTAACAATGAGATGCAGTTTTCTAGAGTTAACATCTTAAAACACACAGCAGTATCTAAAAGTAAAATTCTATTGAGTTCAGTAACATTAGAGAATATTTTTTATATGAGCTTGCATCAAAGCATTTGAGCAAAACAAAATGGATTTTCACTACTTAGTGAGCTAATGACTGCGTGACTAATTTAGTCATTCCAGGTTACAAGACATCTGGGGACAAAAGTTTTAGCAGTAGTGAACAACTAGAACTACTTGCCGTCTTTAAGTTTTCTTATTATATGGTAGAATAAGCGAGTCGACAAAATCATAGGGGACTAGCTTTATTCCCTTATCCACAGCTACTTTGATGACAGTTGGAATGGGCAATAATTAAACCCTTATTTGCATAATGTTCCTCAAAAATTTTATGGACAGCAAATTTAATTAAACCATCACAGTTACACACCATGACCTTGTCACAGCAGGGGAAAAAGATGCTATTTTTCCTCTTTCAAAGGTATGCTAATTACATAATTTGCGAACATTTTACACCCCTATTCATTTTATTTATTTATTTATTTTAATCATCACACAGTCTATATTTCTCTTGTGGTCCCATAAAGTGTCAGTATGGCACTTTAAGTTTGAACTCCTAAGCGGGACAATTAGAGACTTCTCTGTGGTAAATATTAAGCGGATAGTGTGCATTTGAGGAGAAATTAGGGATTAACTTCTTAAAATGTTCTCCCTTATCCCTTGACTGGACTTCAAAGTGAAGTCCTGTTGAAGGAAGGGCATTTGAGAGCCATTATCTGCGGTCCTGTCACACCACTGTCGCTGAAAAGTCTATGTTTCCAAGAAAGTTTCAACCACATCAACGCACACCAAGATCAAAATAGACCCATGTATTGGATGTTCATGCGTGTTTTTAGCTCACTAGAAGATAAATTCAGGTTTTGAACATGCTCATTGTAAATGTACGACTGATTCATTTTCTCTGTAATTTGGCTGTACTACTAAAGCTTATGCTAATATGTTAGCTTTGCATGTGTGTGTGTGTGTGTGTGTAAGTGTGCACAGGGAGATGGACTATTTTCTTTAGTATCAATATAATTTTGTCCAGGAATGTCTGATTATCCCTTATGCTATGTTTACAGTTGGCTGAGTATGAAGGTAAACATGCAAATGATCATTTGGAATAATTGATGTTGCCACATGCGGTCTTGTTATTTTTAGTCGGTAGAGTTAAAATATACACTCAACAGGAAAAATGTAGCAGACAATACAGTGCAGTAATAAATAAAGAAATCGGAAACACAGCCTCCACTCATAATAAGGAGGCTATAAGGAATAAATATGTGAATTATGCTGAGGTCACAAGCTCAACTCAATTTTATTCATAAAGCCCTTTAAGACAACCACAGTTAAAAAAAAAGGGCTGTGTATAATCATCCAAAGCAACTGGAGAGAATAAAACAATTAAAAGGGACATAAATAATACAATTAAAATATTGTTCATGTTTCTAACACAGCTTAAAACAAATCATTCTAAAAGAATAAGAGATAAAAATAAAACAATAAATATAATAAGTAGTTTGTAAATCTGTGTCCATTACACATAGAATAGTGCGAAACTTAAATATCACTATAGCAATCAGGTAATGGAAACATTTTAAAACGCTCTCACAAGGTGTTTTTTTTTAAAATATTTTTATAGAAATTTTTTGAGAAAGTTTAAAGGAAACACTTTTAATCATCTGTGTACACATCCCAGACATGATATAGCAATCATTTAACCAGCTAAGATGGCTTGGAAAACAAAACTTTTTTTTACTGAATGAGAAAGTAAAATGATGGCTTCAAAAATCTCTAGCAAATTTTAAATAGCAAGCAGAAAAACTAAAACATAATGCTATGTGCCTACCTTCCGTGAGCCGCAATTCTCGGAAAATCTCATATGTTGTACGAAATTTTACAAAACTGAAGCTAATGTGCTAAACGCTGTTCAGTGGAAACACCTATAAGTGGAAATTTTTTGTTCTTACAACATTTTGTCTTTACAACCATAAAAATATAACTTTTTTTTTTGCAAAATAAAACAAACAAAAAATACAATAGAAGCACAGTTCAAGGCATTGTAGTAACTGTTCCTTTCTCTTTCTTTTAAATTCTGGGCCTCTGAGATTATCTTGTTTATCTCAACCAGTTCACATTATTTGGTAATTAACAGGCTTTTGAGGAACTCACAACAAGCTGTTGAGGACATCTATTTAATTAGTGTTGGAGCTTTGCTGTTTCAGACATGTTGGTGCAGGCTGACATCTACAACATGGATGGTTGTGCTCCCCAAAGATTCGAGTTGAACCTAGGTGGGAGACATAAGCTAATTGTGGCCAGATTTATTTGTTTCATCATAACCCCATATTGTTGCCCTGTTGATTGTTTAAGCCCTGCAAATTCTAGCTTTTGAGTGGGCTGGATTCAAACCCTACCCTTAATTACCATCTAGATCAAGAGATTTTTTCAAAGCATTGTTTGCCATTAGAGCAGATGAGTAAAAAATAACCATTGGTAAAAAAAAAACAAAAACAAAAAAAACAACAAAACTTATATATAATAACTACTGACTATAATGACTAGTACTTCTGGTTTCTTCTTTGGAGTTTATTCATAAATAGCTTCTATTATTTTGTGTCATTATAGTGTCCAGCCCTTTTTTCAATCTGAAAAAAATAGCTATTAAAATATATCAAATCTGTTCCAAAAGATATTATCAAAAGAGCTTGGACATGAAGGTGTAGACAAGTTGAAGCATGTGTGGAAAACTAAAGCAACATGCCAAACTTGGGTAAAATCTTGGTCCATTCAAAGCAGGTGCTCCAGATACCTCATCTACTTGGACATTTTCATCTTATTCATGTTATTTGCTCAGGACAGATTGTAACTAATTCCATAAGGAAAGACACATTTGCTTACATTATTGGCATCCCCAAAGCCAAGTAAACATCCATCGATTATGTTTTATTGCGTCCTTTGCACAGTAATGACTAGATTCTTTTTAAGTTTACTTAGTTCTGCTATGTTGGGAGATGACATAGGAGAGCTGTAAATTATATCCACAAGGTTGATGCTAAAAAGCCATAAAACTGATTTACATATTATCATCTTAAAGATGTGCACAGTTTTCGCAGGTCTTCTACATTTAGACACAGTGTTCATATTTAGAAGGAAGTGCTCCAGGCCTTCCGGGCAGCAGTGAGTATTCACCCGAGAGACACACAACGGTGAGAAGAACAAAGGTACTGGTAGTAGGTTTGAACAACCCGAGTGCTGTTTTGCCCTGTTTCTGTTTTAGCTTCATGCTCCCTTCGTTAGTGCACATGTGTTGATTCCGTTATTGTATTCACCTGTGTCTAATCGTGTTGGATTGTATTTATTTCCCCCTTGTTCCAGAGTCTGTTGCTGGATCATTAATTTGTTTGTGGTGAGTGTCAGTGGTGTTGTCTACTGTGTCTTTAGGTTTACTCCAAAATAAATCTGCAAGTTTATCTGCATCCTGACTGTTCTCCTTGCCTGCATTTGGGTCCACACCTTCCGTGCCTCGTAACAGTAGCACAGTAGCAAATATACTCAAATTAATACAACTTGTTTAAACATATTTTTGTACAATATCATAGAACAAACTACAAAGAAGGAAAATGAAATGGAATCATAAAACATTACAAATATTACAAAAATTGCTCCTTTAAAAAATTCAAATTCAGAAGTACTTGACAACATGATGATCTTCAAAATATATTTTGTACTGGGATGTCTCATGTCAGTTATTACTTTTTACAATTTTCAACTACCATCATAGTTTTCTATAATTTATGTCAGATATGTCTTTATGCTATTCTATATTGTTTCTCACACCTTTCAGAGCACCATTGCATAATGTCATCCCCTGCAATATTTAACTTCCAGTTATTTTCTTTATATCTTTTGTATTTGAAGAAAAAAAAGTTACATATTGAGAGGGAAATGTAACCTTTTTTTATTTAAACATATTGGAAATATTATTTACTGTTTCCTTTGTGTCTTTGGAGGATTGTGCTTTTGCTTTTTTTAAACAATTTGGAAACATGAATCTTGTGCTTTCTTGCTTCCCTTGAATGCTTGGTTAAATGTAAAGGATATGGTATAAGCTGAAATCATGACTTTGGCAATGCATAAAACTTGGACAAAAACTCAGTGAATAACATGACACGTTTAAAAAGATGTGTGTGAAACTTTTATACACTTTTATTATATGCTTTTAATACTATTAAAGGACAACTGAGTGGATATAAAAACTACATTAATAAAGCATTAACACACATTTATAAATTAAACCTTATCTTGTAAAATTTGACCATCCTTGAACATAAGTCAACAGGAATGAAACCCTTGATTGTCTCCGAGTGTCTTATTACAGCAATAATCCTCCAAGGACAAAACTATTCTGAAGCAGGCAGTTTTATAGGTTTAATTATGCATGTACTAGATAACAAGACCCTATGATTGAGCTTATGGCAAAGTTTTAGTACCTTGGGTCAAGGACTAGTGTAACTGTACACATCTGAAATGCCAATGCTTCCCATTACTCTTCTAGGAAATTAGGACAAAGTGATGCCAGTAAGAAGAAATAAGTTTCCGTATATAGGAACTTATATTTAAAAATTGATTCATTTTTAGAAGTTGTTACAAAAGATAAACCATTCCAACATCAGTTAAACTTTGTGAAATATGTCATTTGGGACAAAGACTTTTTGATATAAGGATTAATGGTCTTCCAAGTTTATTTTATTTTTTTATCTACTTCTCTATTGGTCATTTCATCTCATTTCAGTAATTAGAACTATGAAAGAAGGGAACACTAATCAAAGTTATATCTAACAGGAAACATCTAAGGCTGTTTTAAAGCTTTTGTTTGGCTTCTTTAGACAAATAGCTTCCTTAATTAAGTTTGGGAAGTCCAATATTTTTGACTGATTTAATCTCACTAGTTAGATTTGCAAAAGGACAATGGGAGGAACGATGACTCTGCTGATTACTTTGCACTATGTTAGGACATCAAAAAGAAAATTAGCCACCATTTAACTGCATTATTAGTCACGCCCCCTCATATAGCAGTATCCTATTATGTACAACTCTGTCACAGTTAAATTTGTTGCAAAATCCAAATGAGTGTGTAATTTGTATTTATTGTAAATGCAGTCTTGTTTTTGAGACAAAGATGAGCATTATTTCAATCATCTAGCCTATAAAGAATCCTTTCTGCATTCTGATGGCAGTGTGAGTTTCACTGGGTTTCTGAGCACGGCTCTTTCTCATCATATCCCCTGCACATATATTACTGCAGCATGTTCAAGTTTTTAGACATTCATAATTGAGCAGCGTATGATGAATAGCACAACCGTGTTCCATTTTAGGCCGACTGGAAAACAGTGTGAGTCAGTGCTTTCCTCCAACGATCCAGACCCATGAATCTCAATGTAGGATACAATTTTCAGTAGTTAGAGGGAGTACAAATGTTTTCACATGACACTTTTACCATTACAGCATTGGATAAATGTTTGTTTGGGTGATTATATTTCAAGGTTTTATTTATTTAGTGTCAAATAGCTGACATTTAAATTAGTCATAGATAACTGAAATTACAAAGGTTATGTGGTTCATGCTTCTTTTCCAGCTGTATCTCTTGCTTTGTGATAATTTCTTAGAATAAGAAGGAAATGTCTTTGAAAATAACTTAAGCCAAGAGAGCTAAAATATCATTTAATCATTTACTGTTACTCTGATTATATTCAAGATGGTTATTCATTTTCAAGGGTTTTATATCAAGTGTATTTTAATTAGAGATTTGTGAACTTTTCTCTTCCAACAGATTGTGTAGTTGATATTTTCTCACACTGATTCGCTGCCGTTCTTTAGTTAAAATAGTCTATGGAATAAAAACACATTATTTACACTCAACTTGTGAGGCAGTGTGAGCAATAAAGCACTCAGTGGAATAATACTCAAATTTCACAACTATCACAAAAAAAGAAAATTGCTTTTAACTCACAAAACTCAGAAGTGAGAAGTGATAGAATCTAACACACCCACTCTTACAATCTTGTCATTTTAATCAATGCAGGACTTTTTTCCTGTGACCTTTTTGCATGGAAACCTATTTAGAAGGGGGGTTGAGTGCATAGTAATGGATTATTACTGGTGTTCTTTCTGTTGTGCTACAGTGATGGTTACACTAAGCCATTTGATTTTCCGTCTGTTTGCACAATATAACACATTTCTTCCCCACCAACATGTAAAATAAAATAATAAAGCAAAAGTGTTACTTTGTTAATGAGCTTAGTCGTACTTTTTAGCATCACCTTATATTAAAAGTTCATCACCTTTGTCAGATTTCGAATTGAAACACCTTGAGGGTTTCTACCAGAAATATCTCATTTTAAACTTTTTTTCTCTTCCATGACATTTCATTTTCAGGTTTGAGCGGTGGTTGCCTTAGAACATAAAACATGAAAATACCAAAGTTTGTGGCCTCAAGAACTGAGATTAATAGTATTAGCTCCAGCTTATATACACCTTTGATGTTTGTGCATGTGGTCCACTCCTATCTTGTTTTCTTCTTTTCAAGCATCAACTGTTTTTCTGACACACAAATATTGAGTCTGGTCAATTTATTTATCAATCTTGGGACTGTCACAACTACTGCACCTTATCCAATCTGGTATAGAAGCTATTTTTATGTTCTTGTAATGTCATCCTGTCCTTTATTGGGTGACAGCATAGTCTTGTGAACACAAGTGCATCTAAAGTTTAAAGAAAGATTTATTGATACTTGATCATAAGTTATGTATATAAATAAAACCAATGACGGATAAATCCCCTCTCAAGGTCAAACTAAGTCTACCTCTTTTCAGCACAAGTCTTTATTAGAAAGGGCACTTGCTTGATTAAAATATGATTTAGATTGTCGTTTGAAGTCGGGGATATTTTGCTTGGTTCATTATCACTAAACGACTTAATGGGAGGTGTTCAAACATAAAGGTCCCTGGGGAGGTTTATGCATCTGTTATAAGTGACTTTACTTGCTGAAAGTGACGCTTAAAAAGAAAAATTGTATGCATGTACTGTTTTTTATCAAGTCACGTTGGCATGTAGATCTCTAAAACAAAGTCAGAGTAATGTTTGCTTGTGTCTTTCATATTTGCAGCTGACAAGTAAATTGGAATGAATGTTTTTTGTTTTATAAACATGCCATCTTACATTTTCTACAACATGCATCCTTCAACCCTGGCAATATCTTTTTTGACACTCAATAAAAAGAAAACAAAACTCTTTTTATTTATTTATCTTTTTACATTTTAGAATATCTGCCCAACTTTCAAGCTTCTTTAGCTAAAAAATAAAGCATAGAGGTTATGATTTGACCAGGTGGTTTGTTAAAAACGGACAGCTTAAATGTAAAGGGATTATACTCTAAAAGGCGAGAAAAAATTGCTGAGAATTCTTTGATCACTGGTTCAAAATTCATTACTTTGACTCATGAGAGACTAGAGGATTCAACTGTAATAATGAACATCAAAGGCAGGTCAGTTTATATGAAAACGTCTGACATTTTTCTATAAAAAAAAAAGAGACATAAAGGAAAAGAAAAAGCATTAATGTGCCTTTGCATACCAAAGGCCTGTACTATGAAGCTGTCTTACTTTTGATCTAGTTGTATCACCGCAGCAATAGATGCTGAACAGGCTAACCTGTTCGGATAAGAGATCAACAAGTATAAAAACACCACCTCCTGACCAATCAGATCTCGTAAAATAAATGGCCTGCCCATTTTTATAGGATTCTGTTGACGTTGCTGCAAGAATAGTGAGAGTAGCACTTAGGACACCCAACTCATAAGCTTTCTCATCTTCAACAGGTAAATAAATATGTATCAACATAGGGGGGGAGCAGTCAATGGGGGGGACTCAGCTCTTCGACAGTTTTGATACTCACTCAATATCTGACGAACCCAGGTTGATGTTGTCTTTGAACTTGTCGCTTGTTGGTTCATACGCCCGCTAGTGGCTAACAGCTAGCCACTAACGGCTAGCAACTAGCTGCTAGCTGCTGTCGCATTGAAGAATGTGATTACTTTTTGTTAACTTTGACAGCAGCTTTATGCTTTCCTCCTCTTTTTGGCACTGTGGGTGTAGCTTCTTTTCATCTTTTTTTTCTTTTCACTTCTTGTATATCTGCGAAGCATATTTTTATATGCTTCGACCCACTAGGGTTTGTGTCACCCATCACCATGCAGGGGAAAGCCCTTCTCTGTGAATTTACCACAGAGCAAAACAACTGGGATGAACCACTTCCTATGGAAAGGGAAGAGGAATGGAACAATTGGAGAAACTCCTTAAAAGTTTTGGAGCATCTACAGATACCATCTGCCGTCAGCCCAAAGCACTGCTGTGAATAAAGAACTGTGCATATTCTCAGATGCATCCACTATGGCGATAGGAGCAGTAGCGTACCTCAGAACACTGAATGGAGGTTAGTAGCACACAGGTTTTATAATGGGCAAGTCTAAAGTAGCTCCACAACCTGCACACACAGTACTTAGACTAGAGCTATGTGCAGCAGTTGTAGCTGTGGAGATGTTTGAACTCATTAAGGATGAGATAGACATTGAAGTAGATAATGTCAAGTTTTTCTCAGATAGTAAAATCGTCCTTGGCTACATATACAACAACACAAAGAGGTTTTACACTTATGTAGCAAACTGTGTGACAAGAATCAGAAAGATGACACAACCCGCACAGTGGCATTACATAGCTACAAGTGACAACTCAGCAGACAATGCCACTAGACCCATTTCAGCTTCCACTTTACCTCACACTAACTCAGTGCTTCTCAATTCCAGTCCTCAGGCCCCCCTGCCCTGCATGTTTTAGGCATGTTCCTACTCAAACACAGCTGT
>JBAMHX010000020.1:4678526-4691289 GCA_037177515.1 Pseudomugil tenellus
GATGAGACTGTGTCGTACTATAGCATCACTTAAACATGTAGCAGCATCATACAAGAAACCAGTGGATGCAAAGCATCGAGGATGGCAGTGCTTTAATGACAGTAACACTGCAGAGGAGCTGTCCAAAGCAGCTAAGTTTGTTATTCATACAGTACAAAGTGAAACATTCAGAGAAGAATACAGGTGCGTGAAAGGAAATCTGACACTCCCAAAACAGTTTGAAAAAACTAAATCCAATCATTGATGAAGAGGGTCTCCTCAGAATAGGAGGACGCTTAGCACCTGCAAATCTAACTGAAGACGAGAAACATCCACTCACCACATAGCTGTACTTATTTCCATGAGAAAGTAGCACATCAGAGTAGCCACATAACAGAGGGAGCAATCAGTGTCATGATTTGGACTTTGTATGGGGGTTTTTGGTTTCCTGTTTTATTTTGTAGTCTTCCTGTTTTGCCCTGTGTTTCTGTTTTTGCTTCATGTCTTAATTAGTTTCACCTGGGGTTGATTGGTTATTGTGTTCACCTGTGTAGTTTAGTTGTGTATATAAGTCTGTTGGATTCATTTCTGTTTGCTGGTTCATTGTGTTTTTGAGGAATGCCTTTAGTCCATGGTTTTCTCACTCTGCGGTTTTCTTAGTTACTTTAATAGATCAAATTCATCTGCATCCCGGTTCTCCTCCTTGCCTTCATTTGGGTCTACAACCTCCAGAGCTCCTGACAAACAGAGGAGCTGGATTCTGGATTATTGGCTGTAAAAGACCTGTATCTTCTGTTATTCACAAATATGTGCTTTGTCGTAAGCTCCGAGGACAGCTGCAGAACCAAAAGATGGCAGATTTGCCTGTTGATAGGTTTCA
Source organism: Pseudomugil tenellus (assembly GCA_037177515.1). NCBI lineage: Eukaryota > Metazoa > Chordata > Actinopteri > Atheriniformes > Pseudomugilidae > Pseudomugil > Pseudomugil tenellus. The sequence continues at coordinate 4,679,386 of JBAMHX010000020.1, forward strand.
CCTGCCATTCACTAGTGTAGGACTGCATGTGTTTGGCCTCTGGTTAGTGACAACCCGCCACACCAGAGGAGGAAGTGCAGACAGTAAGCGCTGGGCTGTACTTTTTACCTGCATGTCTTCAAGAGCTGTTCACATAAAACTCATAGAATCAATGTCAACATCAACACTGAGAAGGTTTTTCAGTGTCCGTGGACCAGCACAAATGGTATTCGGATGGTATTCTCTTAAAAGTGCCACATATGCAACTCAAACATGAAGTTCTAAGTACATTCATGGCTGAAGTAATGGCAATAATGAACGCAAGACCACTCGTACCAGTATCAACGGATCCCGACAATCCAACCCTCCTAACACCACCAATGCACTATCTGCACCAACAGGATTTTTTTCACCACAAGAACTTTATTCAAAGCAATGGAAGCAAGTGCAATGTCTTGCGAACTCCTTTTGGAAATTATGGAGAACAGAATACCTTTCAACTCTACAACAGAGAAAAAAATGGACTGATGAGAAAAAGAACATTAAAGTTGGAGACATTGTGTTACTCAGGAATGACTGGTCGATGGGACATGTCATGAAAACCATTGAGAGCAAGGACAGTACAATAAGAAAGGCAGAAGTCAAAATTTGTCAAAGATGGAAATGTTAAAATGTTTTTGAGACCCAATTGCATAAACAGTTTTGCTTTTACCAGATGGTAACTAGGCTGTGTATACAACAGTTGTGTTATGTTAAAATGTTAATGGTAAGAACAGTATCGGTGGCACAATTGGCATTGTACCAGGCGGGGAGTGTTCTGCCCATTTGTAAGGTACATTTAAGTTTAAACTGAATACTTTAGTCAACAGCGCCCTGTTGTGGGTTTATAAGGCTTTTATTTTGGAAAGGGCACGTAAAAATAAAAGATGGCTGAACGAGAAGCTCAGAAGTTCATGTCTGAAGCTTGTATCTCCACTCAAAAACAGTTGTTGCCTTGGACAATATATGTCCGTAAGTATACAAATGTGAATGCATTAATTTTGTGTCTATTTGGTGAGACATATATGTATTTTTATTAAATCTGAGAAAGCTAAGTTTATTAGCCTAAATGCTGTTAGCTTAAAGTTAGTGTTTCATTAGCAATACTACAGATTTGTAACGAGTGCTAATAGATGTTTTTTTTATTTATTTTCAGTTTTACGGTTGATCTAAGAGGACAATAGAGGTATTGCTATTCTTCAATAAATAAGTTAAAAGAAATCAAGGATTGTTTATTGGAGCACCGTTATCTCGCAGTCTAGCCTTGAGAAAAGTGACTTGGGGTGAGGACAGCGTACCCTCAGTTACTTGGACACTGATGGTGCAGAATTTTGTTATTTGTATAAATATCCATGCAATATTTTGTTTTGTTGTTTTTTGTTTGTTTGTTTTGAAAGAAATCATAGGAATTGTTTGTGAAACCAGCCTGGACTACTTAATTCAATTAAGCTTTATTTGTATAGCACGACTAAATGAAAATGTCATCTCAGGGCGATTAACAGGAATCAATTTAAGCCATATAATAAATAGTGAAGCAAAGGAAGCTAACAAGATTACATGGAATCTTGACTTCAATTCCATCTCAAACCCTCAGCATGCAAGAGGTGACAGTGGAAAGGAAAACTCTTTAACAGGAAGAGAAAACCTTCAGAAGAACCCGGCTCAGGGAGGGCAGCCATTTGCCTCAACTAGCTTGTGGTGGAGAGGACAGGAAAGACAGATCAAAATGCACTGCAGCTGTTATCAAGAAAGACCTGCAGAGAAAATGTTAAAATGTTGCATATTGCTATATATTTATACATGGAGGAAAAGAAGCAGAGAAAGTGAGAGCAAAGTGCTCTGTTTGGAATATATGGAACTATGAGATCTCTGTTATACAATGGAAATTCGTCATGGAGAGCTTTATATGTCAGGAGAAGAATTTTGAACTCTATCCTAAATTTAACAGGGAGCCAGTGAAGAGAAGCCACAACTAGAGAGATATTATCTCTTCTGCTAGCTCTCATCAGAAACCTTGCTGCAGCATTTTGAATCAGTGGAAGACTTTTCAGGGCATATTTGGGCCAGCCCATAGATAAAGAATTACAGTAGTCCAGTCTAGAAGTAACAAAAGCATGGACAATTTTTTCTGCATCACTCTGAGATAGGATTCCCTAGGTTTTGCAATATTACATAGGTGGAAGAAAGCAGTTCTATATACTTGTTTTAAATGTGAGCCAAAGCACAAATCCTTTTCAAAAAATAACTCCAAGGTTCCTTACTGTAGTACTGGAAGCCATGTTAATGCCACCCAGAAATAAGTTCTAGACAATTTTGTCCTACGTTTTTGAGGCCCAAAGACAACAACTTCAGTATTGTCTGAGTTTAAAAATTCAGAGTCATCCAGGTACTTATGTCTTTAAGACATCTTTGTAATCTAATGAACTGATTGGTTTCATTTAGCTTCATGGATAAATATGAGTATCATTTGCATAGCAATGAAAGTTTATACCATGTTGTCTGATGATATTACCTATGCGAAGCATGTATAGTGTAAAAGGTATTGGGCCAATTACAAAACCTTGAGGAACATCATGGTTGTGTCCAAATGTGCACCCTAGTGCTCTATATAGTGTTCATGCCATTTTATAAAGGTGTCTGGATGTACTTTGGGGGAAAAAAAGTAGTGCACTTAAAATTACCCACGATGCATCACAAGCATCCATGGTCACTCGATGGGTCACTATAGACCACAATGCATTGCAGGCCGGAGCTTAAAATGGCAGAAATGATGACATAAGAAACATTTAACAAAAACCTAAAAACTATAAAGCATTGTTTTTTTTCCCTTTTCTACTAAGTCAATATGATGCAAAGCAATAATAAATTGTAATATAAGTGAATAAGACACTTTAACATGAAATTAGATTGGATTTGCAACATCACCTTCACATCCGTTGTGGTTGCCACAGTTACAGCTGGTAGTCATGTATGTGCGACAGGGAGAAGCAAGTGAGCTGAGTGTCCGAATCACCAGCAGATTGAGGGATATTGGTCTATAATTAGCGAATACTTCTAGATTGACAGTTGTTTTACGTAAATGTTTGATTACAGCTGTTTTAAAAGATTGAGGTACATATCCTGTTAACATAGATATATTGAGGATCTTTGTATAGACATTTCAACAAAAATCTCTTCTATAGACAAAGCAAATGATCTCAGCACAACAAAGCAGCCAGACCATCATTCTGCCTGCTTCAATGCTGGACGAGACAAACAAAAAACACTGCTTGAAGAATTTTTTAAGAGGGAAATTAGTCCACCATTAAACCTTTAACTTGTTGGAATGTTTTTATTTGATTCTCTTTATTTCTTATTATTGTCAAGGACAAGAAACCTTTCATCTCATTAGACTTCAAGGACAGGTTTGTTCCAAAAGAAAAAAATAGTTAAGAAAATACATTTTCCTCAGTTGATTTCCCCAGAAATGAAATAAGTAATCTATCTTGTTAAATTATTTTCTATGGTATATATAACTGAAATCAATAGTAGGTTCCATTAACAGTTCAAACTAAATTTCATAGCATAAACTTACTTTAAGAAACAATATGTTTCTTAAATATGCAATAAGTTGCATTTCTGTTCCAGAGCACATGATATTAAGCAAAATTCATCATTTTTTATTTTACTGGTTTTCAACTAACCCTGATGGATGATTTTCTCATAGCTTTCCAGTGCAATCATCATCCTGGTGCAGCAATATATTTAATCAGCCACATGAGTCATAGATTCGTGTATTCCCCCCTTCCCTGCCCCCTCTTTTGCAGGAATGCTACAGTCTCTATATATGTGACAATGAATACATTTAACTCAAGACAAGGACTTTGATTAACTGTTGATTGCTATTAACAGTAGTCTGACAAAGTGATGGTTGATGAGTGCACCAAAAGCTGTGGTTTTCATCAGCTACTAAATACCATACTGTTTGAACAGTGGATGTAAAATCAAATGGGGAGTAAGGTGATGTCATGCATACTGAAATTTTTGGCCCAGTGCTTCTTTTTCCACTCGGAACTAATGAGTTAGCCTTGGAAGTAATTGTCATATTGGTCTCATTAACACCAAGGCTAATTCTTATAAGTGCCTTTGCCCTCTGAACTTCTGCAGAGTTCTGTTACTGCATGTAAAGGGAATTGTATGTATTATAAAAGCTTCAACTGTAGTCTTTCAAAAGCAAAGTAGTACAGAGCATCACAAAGATCATATAGAAAATGTTAGAACTTTTTTTTACAATTACAACATAGTTTTCTTTACTGTAACTCAATTAGGAGCAACAGTTTCTTCAGTTTCTTTCCTACTGTTGCTGTTCTTCACAAATGTTACCCAAGTAGTTGTGATATCTACCTTACAGTCCTCTAAAGATTGAAACTCTCAGGGTGGTCACTTATCACCTGTGGTTTCTACACAGCACACCTTAGCTACAATCACCACAGCTACCACTTTACTGCATGAAAATGCTAATTGACTCAAAAAGGAGGGGGTGGGTGTGTGCACAAATGGTGAAATCATGTTCCGGTTGTTCCATGTCAGCGTGAGCATCTTTCTGGGTCTGACAGATCGGCCAATTAACCTTATTTACCGCATCTTCCCTCATCCTCTAACGAGCTCCACTGGGCTTCTTTCTAATAACGAGTTGCTGAGATTGGGGACCATCCGTGTGTTAGTTCCTTTTGTGTTTGTCCTGCAATTATTAAGGTGACAAGATAGTGGCTCATGTACTTCTGTGCTTCCTGAGGAAGAATACTCATGCTGTTTTCATAGTTGGGATGATGTACTTGGACTGTACTAAGTGGTGATAAAAGTTTAGTTTTTTTCATTCCTATTTATTTATTTATTTATAGTTACAGCCTATATTAAATTATAGTATATTCCTGTTTTTGCTCAGTTTTCACTGGTTCCCTCTGTGTTGGGAGTTTATGGCAGCCACCCAGGGTGGAAATGCTGTAATGTTTTATTCCCAGGATTAAATTTAATCTGTTAGTGAAAACTTCACATGGAGGGATGTGCCACAACACAATAAATTGGGAAAATGTGTATTGCCCTTGAATGAAACTACAACCAATCACCATTGGTTTCACTAACTTATTGAGTAAGCCCCAAATTTACCTGGATCAGCCTTGAGACCCACATCTAATGATGATATTTACTATGTTGTTTCTTTGTTTGTAAGCTGAATCTAGTGTCGTTTCTGAACAGGAGAGTCAACGCCAAGAATTCTGTGATTTCAAAATGTTAATATTCCCTCCAATATCACAAAAATTTATAACAGACAAGCAATTCGAAAGCTCAATCTGCAATGCTGCCACTCTTGTTGCCACCGTCACTGCTATTTGTTGCATCCCCTTTGTTGCCAGAGTTTATTATTTTTCATATCTATGTAGATAGTAATTGGGATTGGGTATTATTTCTGTTTATTACTCAGAAAGTTTAAAAATGGCTTTGGTTTTCAAAAGAGAAAAAAAGTGACTAATTATTCACCACTTTGCAACTCCATCATGTGTGATTATTTTTGGAAAAGGTTGTGTAATTACAGTGTTGAGACTCAAATTTAACACAATTCTTTTGTTTTCCTGACTTGAAAATTAAACATTTCAAAGGAACCGTCTGCACTTACAAATGTTAGGATGTAGTCTCTGGAAACTGTTTTGATCTTTACATTTTCTTTTTTTTAACAATTGTACATTTTGACAATGTCTTGTATTAGACTAGATTGTCTTTCACCCAAAGTGGAGTGCTTGTTTAAACCATGTTATGTAGATGGCATAATATGTAATCTAGTGCACATAAATGCAAGCAGAATTAGCATTAACATGAAACTAATTGGCTTCCATCACCAGAATGTTTGAGGTTTAACCTGGAAATACAATTACAAGTCTGTTAAAATAAGTCATCCTTTTGTCAGATCTGATATTTCGTGTGTTTTTTTTTTTTTTTGTTGCTCATGAAAAAAAACCCAATATTTATACAGTATATATATATATATATATATAAAGTTAATTATCTGTACATTGTTGTTAACGCAAATAGGGCAAATAGTAAAAACCAAATACATAAATAAAGAAAGAAAAAACATCTTTAACAGTTTTAATCACTTGTTATTCCTCTATTCAAACAGTCCTGACTTTGGACCAGATATGCTCTCTGCTCCATGACCTTGACTGGACAAGCTTTGGTTTCAGGGCTGTGATTTTTAGGTCCCCACTGTGTTTGGTGTGGATGCCTGCAGAGACACTAATACAAGCCATAGTGCTGAGCTTTAATATGGTACTCTGAGCAGGCGCTGTGAGTCTTTTCTATTCAACCTTCAGCCTTCTAAAAGGACTTGTTAAGTTGTTTTTGCATCACAGAGAAAGTCGTCATTAAGCAAAACAACCAAACATTGAGCTCAATTAGAAGTAGACAATTTTACCAAGCGGCTACCTGAGAAACGAGATCTTTTGTAAAGGGCCACACCTATAGATGGACTTTGTCTTAAATCTACAAAAAAATATTTTCTTTTGGAATGACAAAATCTTATATTTCGCCAATAAAAATATAAAGTTGTAATATTTGTGTTACTGCACAATATTTATTAGAAAATGTGTCAACAATTGTTTTCCTTTTATATGAAGTATGTTGTTCGACTTTATTCTCGTCATTTCAACCTTATTCTCAAAGTGAGGAAGGGAGGAAAAAATCCTTCACAATTGGTTTTTTTCAATGTGTCCCTAATACTCGTAGGAAGATGATGATTACAGGGAAAAAAAAAAGTTTAACTTTTTTTTAACCATTTCTCTTAAAATCACAATAATAGCGAATTAATTACATGCTTAAACACAAAATAAGAATAATCAAGTCCTGTAGACAGAATACCATCCACCATACAATAGATCCATTGCAAAAGGCTGAATATGTGTATAAAAATCAACTCTTGTTTGTCTGTCCCCTCCAAGTGGCAATCTCAACCGACAGAAAGTGATCCAACATCGTTGGGGAGCGGCTGTTTTATATCCAGATATCAAAGTTTTATTCTTCTATTTACTTTTAATTAAGTTTAGACATGTTTATTCATCACAATGTTGCAAATAAAACATGTTTGACTAAATGGTTGTGCATTTGTGCATTTTCTGACTTGTGTATATATAATATATACTGTATATGTAAACTGTCTTCAAACCTGGCTGTTCAGGAATTTGGCTGAGTCGTCTTGTAACCTTGAAAAAGAAAGATTAATAAATAACAGGGAACTTCGACAAAGTAATGTCAGGATTACATAAGTCATAATTCATCCTGCCTGTGGTATCTACAGCAGATGTTCTTTCAGTAAGCTTTTGTGACTTTACACATTAAATGAAAACTAACATGTTTTATTGAACACATTTATTCACAACTAAAGATGCATATTTGATATTTTATTTAGACTCTCACTTTATTTTATGCCATTAAAATCAAGCTAGTAATAAATTATTTCTATGCAATCCTATAAATATCTGCTTTTAATGAAGTCGTGTAGATTTCTGCAGCTGTACCTGGCAGCTACGTGCTGGACAATGCATGTCTTCTACTACAAAATATGTTGAACGCCAAGTCCTGTTGCTTAGATGTAATGAAATAGGGAAGAGATTGTGTGTGGTTGTAGCTAACTAAACTATCCTCACTTTGCTACAGTAAGGAGGAAAAATACATTATGCGAAGCTTTTTCTGTGTTGCTGTACTGATCACAGCTCTACCAATAACACTGCAACCGGAACGTTGGTTAAATATTGTAACCCCAGATTCACCTTAGTGAATAGAGGTTGCAACATACGGAAACAGAGCCATGTTGTCTACTCAGCAAAGGCCCGCCTTCAGGAAAACGGAATGGTTGGATGGGCGGAGACATGGTCTCCTCGGCTCGCTCTCGGCTCTCTCTGTCTCCGCCCCCGCCGAATGAGGCTTTTCTCTGAGCAGTGCTGACAAGGGGGTGAGAGAAAAGCATCTGCACTCAAACTAATGGGCACTTTGACCAAGGAAGGACATCTAGGTTTAATTGATATCTCAGAGAATTGTTTTAGACTTGGTCTAAGTCTTACTCGGCCTTACTCGTCTAAACACACATTTTGCAACAGTATGGTTGATCCTTATGATGAAATTCCCACTGATATGTAACACTGTAGATTGTGGATAGCTTTCAATCAGTTACAGCTTAACAAGGCTTCTTTCACAAAGCTTTTAGTGATAATGCTGTGTATCTCAGTTCTTTGGTAAATGTTACTCAAGCATTGATGAGATATTTCATCAGTGCATCTGGAAAAAATGGGAAAAGTATACACAACTTCTGGATGCCACATGTTAATACAAATGTGTTACATAAGACAAATATAGACTACAAATAAAAACAAATAATTAGATATTTTCCCATTTTCTCTCCTTTTTTCTTTTGCTTTCTCGTGGTGGTGAAATGTTTAATCCTTTTACACATTTAAAACCAGTTGATTATCAATTAGCTGCAATTGGAGTCAAACCCAACCAGATCCAGCCAACTTGCCTCTCATGCAGAGTGCACAAAGGCTGTCACAATCCCGTAAAAAGTAGACTATTGCTATAACGTTTTGTGGGCATATACTATGTTTTAAAATAGTAATAAAAACAGCAGTGGTCAACAGCTATGTGTAATTACATTCATTATGCTCATTTTAAATCCTGTTTCCTCCAACGGTTTTCGGATGCACAATTTTTGAAACATAAAAACTGGGAATGGATTCCATAATATCTTACTTTGGCCATTACATTTTTTGTGACCATTACACGGAAGTCTAATTTTTACCAATTCTATTCGAATAGGTGGAGCTTGACCAGTTCATTGATGAGTGAAAAGAATGATCACTTACAGAACAAGGATGCAACAGATACATGTTAAAATTTTTGGGGTGGCTGTAGCTCAGGTGGAAGAGCAATTTTCTTTCAGCTGGAAAATTGTGAGGTTGATTCCAGGTCTTGCCTGACTACATGTCGAAGTGTCCTTAGGCAAGACACTTAAACGTACGGTCCCCTCTGATGTGCCTATCAAGGTGTGAGTGTGTGTGTGAATGTGAACTATGTAGTGTAAAGCACTTTGAGCGGTCAACATGACTGGAAAAGCGCTGTATAAGTACAAGTCAATATACTGTGGTGTTTTTTGTTGTTTTAAGCCACAAAATAAGAAGAAAGAACACAGATGTCTTGATGTCCACCATTCTTACCTTTTGTTTTCATGTCACTTCATTTTTGTCGTAATTCAAAGAAAGGGTTGACATAATTGTACATAGCTAATGCATTGTTTTTTGTTCAATACACTACATGTCAGGTAAGGATAATACTGGCTGTTAAAACACACCATAGATCAGGATTTATCCAACCAAACTGCACCAAAACTGTCCTTTAAGGATCTAGCTGTGCTAATAGAAATTGGCTTTAACATTTTGAGTTTTCACCAGGTTTCTTTATTTCTTTTTTCTTTCTTCTTCTTTGATCAGTCAGTTATAATATAATTTATAAAATAATTTTCTAATGACTGATTTTTAGTGCGGGGATTAGCGCTGTGGCCTCGTAGGAAGCAGTTTGGCGGTTTAAGCCCCGGCTCGGATGGTGGCCTTTCTGTGTGTAGTTTGCATGTTCTCCCCATGTTAGCATGGGTTCTCTCTGGGTACTCCAGCTTCCTCCCACAGTCCAAAGACATGCACCTTGGGGATAGGCTGATTGGAGACTCTAAATTGCCCATAGGAGTGAATGTGAGTGTGCATGATTGTTTGTCTATGTGTGTTGCCCTGTAATGGACTGGCGACCTGTCCAGGGTGTACCCTGCCTCTCGCCCTGAGTCAGCTGGGATTCGCTCCAGGTCCCCAGTGACCCCCGTTCGCGAAGAAGCGATGGGTGGATGATTTTCATATCCTGTTCTATACAATGCACACAAATATTCAAATATTTTTATAATCTCTCTGTAAACAATTTTACAGTCTCAAAACTGTAATCACAGAAGCTTTTACATAAAAAAATCACACATGATGGAGTTTCTAAAAAAAAAAAATCTTGATAGTACCCAGAATATTTCATGTGAAATCGATTGTGTTTTTTTTTCTTTCTTTTAACCATGACATGGAGGGCACTGTAGTCTTGATATAGCTCTCCATCTTCACCAACACCAGAGGTTTCAGGCATTCCACAGACTTCAGAGAAAATGTTGCACATTGTATTCTGTAATGCACTAAGACCCATCTGATAATCAAGCTGGCAGGCTGCACTCACTTTTATTTGAAGTGTAAAAGTTGATGAATTAGACTTGGCTGCACACTTACAAGCCCTCTGGCCTTCTTCTCTTTGTCTATTGCTTGGCCAAGATTTGTGTCTCATCCATCCTATTAGGCTTCAGTGTCCTCCACTACCTTTCAACATATGGAGTAGGGGTGGAGGTTCAGTTGCATCAATTTAAAAAAAATCACAAAGGAAAGAAATTGCATTGCCTTTCTATAAAGGCTTCTGAAACAAACTACAATTTGGTGATAAAATATTGCCATTTTAAGCCAGTAAAATACATTTAAAGCTATTTTGTGTTATGCTGCAGTAGCACAATTGTAAAATCATCCCTTGAATGAACAATTATCCCCATTGTCAGCTAGATCTGCCTTATAGATTTTTATTTCACAAAGTCAAATGTAACTGTTCATGATAACCTTGCCCTGGAAGAATGAGTTCCAGTTGCATCTCTTTGATTAGTTTTTTTTTAACATATATAGTAGTCCTAATTGTGGTTAAATTACCATTTAGAAAACATGTAAGTATACTAAGCCAAGACACGGGTCTTCTGAAATGCTTTTGGACATCTGAACAGCTGTGAATTCAATGTGGCCATATCTGTAAAAAAGATATGTCATTAAGAACAATAATGGCACAAAAGCTTTACATATGATGGGTGTCATGCCCTATTCCAGCGCCAGACTCTCAGCCCAGTGACCATCACCTGCCACCAGACTCATTATCCCTGATCACCTGAACCTCTCCCTGATACTATCACTGCCCTATATCCCTCAGCTCACCAGTCATTCCTTGGTCGGACATTGGTTGTTCCTGCTGCTCATTCCTATCCCTGGATTTGCCTTCCCTTTCGTCTTGGACATCTCACACCCTGCCTTCTTGTTCCTCGTCCCTGCAACCCTCCTGGGCTTAGGGATGGTGAAACTGAAGCAAATGAACAAATGCCTGGAAATGAACCACTGTGTTAGAAACATTTAACACACCAAAATGGCTCCATCTGCTGGGTGTGGGTGTCTGCTGTATCAGAGGGAAGCATTGATAAGACTTCATCACTGTACATCTGTAATTGCTGTCTGAGTGTTCAATAAAATAATACATTTTCTACTCTAAATATATGATTCTTTCTTAATAAAAATGACAAAAGGACTATTGGAAAACATGGTTTAGGGAACAGAATTATAATGTAAATTGATGTTTACCGAAACTGAAACATCTGACAATGTCTAGCAGCACAATAGCCTGAGGGCTTTCTTGACACAAATACTTTTTACATGTCACCTTGTGTGTAGAAGCAAGTTTATGTTTCATATAATCATAAACATGTTTCATGCTGACACCACCCTGAAGAAAAGTCTGTTTTCGACTAGTGGAGTTATCCAACACCTCAAAACACTCTAATGTTTTCATATTCCTGACATGAGAGAAAAGTGATCAGCAAGACGCTGGTTCCAACTGGTGACACAGCAGCAACAAGAGGATTTCCACTCAGCGTCAACTTTATGAATTAGTTTGTGTTTGGCTATGGCAGATGATCTGGATCTAAATATGTGTGACATCCTGTTATCTGTCAATGCCATTGTGTGCAAAAAAAGAAAAAAA
>JBAMHX010000020.1:4701017-4711804 GCA_037177515.1 Pseudomugil tenellus
GGTTGTATGTCTATGTGTGTGGCCCTGTGATCGGCTGGCGACCTGTCCAGGGTGTACCCCGCCTCTCGCCCGTTGGCGGCTGGGATTAGCTCCAGCCCCCCCGTGACCCCGTTTGGGAATAAGCGGTAGAAAATGGATGGATGGATGAAATTCCTCTACACAGTGATTATTGTTCTATGAGATATGATGAATCAATTGGGGTATAATTGGCAAAATTGCAGCCGATTATAGACATTTTGAAAAAAAAAGCCAATATTGGCCAAGTTAAACCAAGTTAAAAATGTGAACTGCAGCATAAACCAAAGCTGCTCCAGGTTTCAGCTTCTCTGAAAGGCTACGTGTGCTGGTTCTACTTTTAGAAGCAGAGACATGATCTCAACTTGCTAACTTCTGAGAATCTGATTTAATCTCATCGTAAATTGTGTAGATGGTGATAGTATAAATAGTCCATTTATGCCTTATTTAGCTTAACTCTGCCATTTCCATGTTCCCTCTGTGTTCTCTACCACTTTCCACATCCATTCTATTTTTTTTTTTTTTAGAAAAAGTTAGGCTACGCAAATTGAAGGATAGACTGATAGTTTATGTGGAAAACAAGATTGCAATTATTGTTTTGATTTGATTATGATTAGCAAAACGTTATTTGAGCTATAAACATATGAAGGTAATTAACTTAAGTTTTAAGTCTAGCAGTAAAAAATAATGCTCGGGCTTAGTACAGTTATAAAAGCACGGTCGTTCTAGTGTAATTATTTTCAATGTGGTCACACATTGACCAATGTGGTCAATGTGTGAGCATGACAACAAAGGAGAGTATAAGCTGTCAACAGCAGGGCATGTTGTGTCTGAATGAACCAGCTCACCCCCCACTAGTTAGCAATAGCACAATTGCAATTGTTCATCTGTAAAACAAACAAATAAAAGAAGAAACCTAGAAACTGTCTGCTACAAAACTACTAGCCTTTCAGTACTGCTTCCTTCCTCACTTGGTGTCTGACTGGTGAGCGTGTTGGTCATATCTTATTGCAGGTGTAGGTGTAACTATTACATAGATAATCAAGAAGGTCTATTAGGTAATATAAAACACTAAGGTGAAGGTTTATTTTTATTTAAATCTTTTTGGAAAATGTAGATTTTATTTAAAAAAAATAGAAGTGATAGAGGATGGTGAGACCACTGCTTACTAAGTAAATAGTTTTTATGACTGAATTGACATCAGACACCATAAAACTCTTCCACTTTTCAGTTTGCAATTTATGCGACTTAAGGGATCTGGGGGAATTTTCATTTACCTCCAACTCTAGCATGTACTCTTTCTCTTCTGAATGGATGTTGGCACAAATGCTTCCCAGCTGACCTTATTATAAAGGGTGAGAGTCATAGCAAGCAAGAGAGATGGAGGGTTTGGAGGAAGAAATGGGTCGACTACATTCTTCTCTGCAGGTTCTCCGTCAGGCAGACGCAGGAGCAGTGATGTGACTAATGCTGTAAATGTGCTGGCATGCTTTCAATATGGGCTGCCTGAGCGAGCCAAGCCAATGGGTGTTTTGCTTGCCTGTCTCCTCACCTACACATCTCAAAGGTTCATTGTGAGAAGCAATTTCAAACTTTTGTTTTGTCTTTTTTTTCCATTTTTAGTCAAGAGGATGAAAGAAATTACAAGAGACACGTATGAAAGTGGAAGTTATTTTCTTTAAAGAAGTGTGCAGTAAAGACTAGGCATTCATTGGGACCACACATTTAATTATTTCAACCCATTAAAACATTGTTGGATGTAAAGCATGTAACTGTGTCAATGAATGAAAAGAAATAAATAGCTTTTTTTTCTGCGGCAGTTGTGGTTTTGGACTTCGGTGTTTAGAGAATGGTCACCAGTCAAATACACGTCTGTGGTGTAATGGCATGTGGAAATAGATGCCTCCAGCCCAGCTTGTCCCCATTGTCAGGTGAACTTATGTCAACCTGTCCAAGCATGGAGACATTCTCCTGTCTGGATAACATTTGTCTTTGCAGTTTATGTCTATTTGTGGAAGAAATGTTAACAAAACAATTTTTCCCTCCACTCTACAATACAAATGTTGCAACATTATCATTCTGTACATTAGGATACAACTTGCAAATTAAACTATAAACAAATTCTACAATTTTGATTAGTGTTTGAAAAGTTATTTAACACAAATTGTCTCAGTAATTTTTTCTCTATTAGTGTGTCACATTATAGAACTTTGGAGAGATCCACTGTTAAGCACTGATACTTAATTGATATTCAAGATGTTTTTATCTTTTAATAAGAGTTAACTTTTTATTTACATCATGATGTTTCTTCTTCTCTCTTTCTTCATCTTATTAATTAACTGTAAGTTATATACAGAACTAATTTTCTTTTGAAACGATGGAGTTACCATAGTTATATCTTCTGCTGCATTTTGTGAAGCTGAAAAGGTTGCGTTTGTTTGTTTGTTTATTTGTTGCTGTAGTGGTGTATGAAACTTATTTTATAGCGTATGATGACATATGTGGAATTTTTATGTAGTTCTAGATGGATGCAGGATAATTCTGTTATGTTAGAACAAAACAGCAATAGATACCAATTTATGATGTTTTGGGAGGACCAATGCCATAGAAACCCCCCAGAGTCTTATTATTTTACCTTTTTTTCTTAAATTGGTTCTATGAAGTATCGGTTATTGTTTGTTGGTTGTTATTATTTTGCTATGAGCACATCAAAAAGAGGCATTTTCTTTTGAAATAGAGTTGTTGCTTTTTTTTCCCCAACAGAACATCCTGTAACATAGTCTATTCTGTGTAGCTAATTCAGTCACTATACCACTTTAGTCCAATTCTTTGTTGTCTGGAAGCTGGAGTACACAGAGAGAACCCACGCATACACAGAGAAATCATGTATACTCCACACAGAAAGGCCTCTGTCCCTCTAGCTGAGGGTTGAACCAGCGATCTTCTACTGTGAGGCCACAGTGCTAACCACTATTCCACAAAGCATCCCTCTGTGTAACACTCACTAGCAATAACTTGGTATTATACGTGTTGGGTTCTAATCAATAGGTAATTTCTGATGCATGTTGTTTGACCGGTACCAAGGCTTAATGATTCTCTCCTCATACCGCAAATTTGTCTGTGATGGCAAAAGCTTCAGTCTTGATCTTTTCTTTTCGTTTCAAATGTCAGACTCAGAATGTTGTGTTGAGTTGTGCATTTTTAACATACAATAATAAATAAAATAAACAATTCCTGAATGGCAGCCTGTTAATCTCATTTTATCTCCTAACTTGTCTTATCAGTACGTGATCACTAGATCATTCATTTATTTCTGATCATTTTTTTGTGGTTGACATGTTTTATGCATCATAGGAACTGAAGGCTTGAATGCTGGCGGATTATAGCTTGCCAAATTACTTACTGTGTGGTCGCTTGTTTTAAGGTGGGCTGTTAGGACATGGCTGCTGCTTTGCCCTCGTTTTTCTCTCTGGAAAGCCTAATCTGCAGGTGTGTTCCCTGCTTGGAGAAAATTCATGGGTGGATCATCGGTGCCGTCTTCAAAGAGGAATCAGCAGGTTTCCGCCTGCTGGGGAAAAGTCTAACAGTGCATTATTCTGCATTGTGGTCTCGTGCAGGCTAGGGAATATTCTATTTGCCATTAGACTGATTTCTGTTATTTATGTTATTTCAGAATTATGGCTCAAATCTCCTTCAAACAATGAATCCACATTCACAAGATTCAAAGTTCTTAACAGTTTTTATTGGATATTGCTTTATCAGTGTATCTTAGTCACTTGTGATTACTTATGTTGGGTTGCTACATTATTAAAGTAAACAAGAGTTTTAGCACAGCTTTATCAATATCTTGGTATATTTGTGATTGCTTGCTGCATTCTTGACAGACCTCTTTTATTCATGTTTTTACTGTAGTTTGTTATTTCTCTTTTTTTAAAAAGAGACAAAAACAGTAATCAATGCTTTTTTATGGATTTTATGGAGTTTTACTCAAGGTATGAAAAAATTCTGGGCAATAGATGATGAATTTTGAGGTACAAGAAAATTAACATGTTATGTTAGTAATGCCTTATCAATGTGAGCCTAGTTAAAATTTTATAATCTCAAGATAAAAATAGAATCAAATTAAATTACACCTGTCCATAAAAATGGGTTTAGCTAACAAACAATAACACCTTTTTTTTTTTGTTGTTGTTTTATCCCCTGCTAGTGTCACCAAATGGTCTTGGTAGGCAGTTTTTACAAGCCCCTTCATTTCTTTTTCATATGGAAAATAGGCCTCTGGATCATCCTGTTCCAGGTGCTATGTTATAAACGGCATGGACCGGCAAAAGTTTTTGGTAAAAAGGACTGTATTAAATTGATTAAATTATGTTGCCACGGTTGTGTTCACACCATAAACATATTCTAAACCAGTAAAACACAAACTTCCCTTTGGGATGCTGGGTAAACAGAGCGGCACCAGCATGACATGCAGACCTGGACACCATGACTGCCACTACTGCTGATCTTTTTCTTTAGTGTTTTCAGAGCAATATTTATTTATTTATTTTTACATTTTAACCATTAGTCCGTGAATGGATTGTCCTACCAACAGTAAATCTGGCAGCAACATTTGGATTACGATTGAGATCAACATTGTCACAGCATAGGGAGTTTAGAACATAGATAGAGAAGGTGATAGAGTGCCAAGTCATAGAGGAAGTCTTTTTATACATTTTAGCTTTATGGATCTGATACAAACATTCACTGGAAGAATACCCTGTATTACAATAACTAAATTTAGGACATTTGATATAATAATAATAATAATAAATAATAATAATAATAATAATAATAATAGATACTTTATTAATCCCGTGCCACAATATCGTCTAGCAATGCATTTTAAGCATATTGGATTTTGTGTAGTTTATTTGAGCAGTTCTGGGGCTTCCTGTATGACTGTCTTCCATTCTGAAAGATGGCATATGGCCAAAACTGAGCAAGTATGTACACCCCAAAATTCATGCATTTGTAACTGTTTCATATGCATAATAGCTTCGCAAAGAATTCTCAGATGTCTCTGTATTAACTCCTTCTCTGCAGCTGTTTACTAATTTTCCCTTCATGTGGTGTCATCAGGTATCCAACCAAAGTCCTTCTCCATGAAATCGCCAAGGTATGTTTACTACATTACAAACCTCCCTGGTCCACTTATTCAGTAAACTCATCAATACTACTGCATAAACCTAGCCTCTGTCACATAACTACCAAAATAAAGAAGAAAAAAGGTCCTACATGAACTAACTGTAAAAAGAAGGAATACTACACATCAGTGGAGAGTTGTAGCCATCAAAGGAACTTCATAGGCGACAGGGCCTCCATCTCCAGAGAAACTTTTACATCGTCCCAACAGAGAGGATAGACTCGGCTTTCACTGCTATGGGTCAGGAAATGGACATATATGAGGCCATCACTGCACCTGCACAATAGTAGGTGCTCAAATCTGAAACACCATGGACTTTAGCTGCTAAGGGACGTTAATGTGACTGTATACTACAACGCTATTCCAGAATTCCAGCGAGAGGTTAGGAACAAGATGTGGTGGATATGACATGAGTGGAAATGAAATGACTATTAGTGACTATCAGTTGAGGTATGCTTCCTAATGTGGCTAGCCAAACCCTGGTTTTGTTGACTTTGCAAGTGCTCCAAGCCTCTGAGAGTGCATGATTCATCCATAAAGAGGACAGTCATAGAGGGGTTGAGTGAGGAGGCACAAATGGTAGTTGAGTTTGATGGACACAACACCATTCAAATGTTCAATTGTCACTAAGAATGAAGAAGGGCATCTCTTGTGATGAGCGCAATGGATATGTATGGCTGCCTGAACTCATACATGTGCAATCTAAGATCTTCATGGAACATAAACAATGAACATTGTTCCATGTATCTTCCATTTAGGTTGTGGAATTTTATTATGACATAATTTATCTTTGAAAATTGGGTTACAAGTTGTTTTTGTACAAGTGAAAATCATGCTCAAAGGCATAGAGATTTTTTTTAATTCTTCAAAATATTTACATGTGTTAAAGGTCAGTTTTGGTAATTTATAGTATTACTTTCTTGCTAAATTTTATGTTTGAAAGGCGCATTCTCCCAGCCATTTTTGAAGTCCTACAGATCTTCCGTGAGATCCAGCAAATGGAGCACTGCCCCCAGAAACCATGGGGGGGATTCTTGGGTTATACAGCTGACATGCAACCAGCAAACTGAACAAACCAGATATGAAGAATAGGAACAAGACAAAAAAAACCTGCAGAAGATGAAAATGACGAGGTTGGCAAATACATGAGCAACAGGTTGCCATATGGCTAGAGCTGTTGAAGAAAAGCTGAATGAGTCTGAAGCGGCAACAAATAAAAAAAAATGGTGGTACATTAGCACCAACAACCAGTTGCTGTACCTAACCTCTCAACACAGAAGTGATCTCCAATCTCAGCACTAACTATTACAAGAGGAATTGACTTAATAATCAGGGCAATAAAACAATGTTTGGATTTTATTCCTTATTCTGACTGTAAATTGGATGCTCTTTTTCCAATCTGACTCAAGCATGTTATGTAAATTTGTTTTATCTTTATCTTTTATCTATTGAAAATTAGATGCTTTTAAAAAAATAAAAACATTTCAATAGATCACATAACTTTTTATATCAGTCAATAATTGATGTGCATCACTAATTGACATTAACATTACTCTTTTCTATTATGGCTTTTTTTGTATTATTATAAATATAATTGTGAAAAAATGAAGTAATTTCACTCCACACGTCCTAATTCACGGTCTTACTTAGAAATACATCACCGGGGTGAGAGGTCTTCCGCGCATTAACTGATTCGGTGTGTGCATTTAATTTAAGGTGGCCTTAAGTGGAGGTTGCATCAGTCTCTGTCCAATACCATGTATTATTTATTCATTTTTAAAAGCACAAATATGTTTTTGGTGACAGGAGGCAATATCTAAATGGCTTTTTTGAGTGCATCTAGCCCCCGCTTTCCCTTTGCACACTTCACATCATTCTGTCACTGTGGATTTGTTTAAAGAGGCACTTTATGCCAATTATTGCTTCCTCCATTTACTCATAGGTCAGTTTTTCTAATTAACAAAGTGATATTAAAACTTTATCAGCTGAAGTTGATAATAGTTCCCATTTATTACCTTGTCAAAACATGAAAGGGAAAAAACGTAACAAATGAAAAATATATACATAAATTATTGAAACACTGAAAAACATTGAAATCATTGTTGTAAGGTCAGTGCAAGTCAGATACAGAGGTTACGCTTTACTAATTAACATGTAGTTTTAATGTGGTGAATGGTTTAGTAGGTATCTGTTTGTATCAGGGTGAAGAAGAAATGGATAAATGTTGCACACATAAGCTGTATCCCAATTCAGTCTGCACACTTTGAAGTGCAGATTCATCAGCCACATACGTAAGTATTGTCTCTATTCAAAGGCTCCTTCAAATCAACCCTCTAAATACGAACTTCATTAGGCTCCAGATTAGCTTGAAGTGAATGCAGGTGCTATTTCTCAATCATGGTCTGCAAAGTTCAAAGCTTGTAAACTGCGTAGGCCACAAAGAGTTCTACGTAGTCTGTGCAGTCCAAAGTACAGTGTACAAGCATCACCGATGTGCTCCAGACCACCGTTGCCTAACAACTTCATGTGTTGTTTATCCAATTAATAATCCTACTATTTCACAAAAACACAAAGATATAGAAAAAATAACAGAAAATTTTCTCAGTACTTTAAATTATACCTGATTTTGTATTTACAAATGTGTCTAAATTAAAACAAATAGTCCTGGTCAGATGCATGTAATAAAATTCATTTGTGGTCACGGTACACAGTGCTGCTGTTGTCCTAGCTTGTCTTTTGAAACAAATATGTGGCTTATATGCATAAAAGAATGTCCTCTCCAGCACTCGACTGCTGCTAATTCTTTTCTATCTGGTGCGCAATGACTTCAGGGTGATTAGAGACCGTGAAGGAAACATATCATGAACACGTCGTTTTAGGCTAATTTGGCTCTAAACGAAGTGCACATTTGAAGTGTGGATTTGAATTGGGACAGCAGTTGGCGCGCCAATATGACGTATGTGCACTTTGAATCCGCACTTCGAATTGACCCTGAATTGAGACACAGGCTACAAGTGATGCATCCTTTTTGTGGTCTATCTTCCCAGAATGCATTGTGTGCCAGATCAGAAAAAATCAGTTTCAGTCGAGTTCTGGCGAACACATTTTTTTTCTATGTATGTACACACACATATTTGTCCCAGCCGACCAGCTGGGACAGCAGTAGCGCTTCACCTTATAACCAAAAATGAAATTACATCAGTCAGACCAAGATTGTTTTTCACTTAAGTTAACGTCAGCTTGACTGGGTGTGCCCGAGGAGAGCTCGTCTTGGGTGCCTCCTCCACATGTTTTAGTTTTGACATATAGCTTAATGAAAATAAATTAATTCAAATGACTGGTGCCATTTTCTGTCATTTAAAATAATTAATTTTATGGTTTTTTGTGAAAGAATAGCATCACTAATTGGATAAACAGCATTTACTATTGCTAGGCAATGGAGGATTATGGGCAATTCTTGTTCACTAGGCAGGCTGGTTAAGCACACTTTGGAGTGTGCAGACTACTAATAACGTAAGGAAAAGAAATGATGTTCACATGCATCTGACTTTTACTAAAGAAAAAAAGAACAGAGATAGAGAAGAATAAGAAAGATAAAATTTGCTTTGCATGTCCTTGCAGACACATTTCTTTTATTTATCTTGTGCATTTTATACTTTCTTGCCCTATGCATGGATTCCAGTCTTTTCCCACAAACACCTATGTGAGAAATTGCTGCAATTACTCTGATTAAGTTCAAACATGACACCTATATCATGATGTAATAATGAGCCCATCCCACCTGACAGGTTCTAATAGAAAAGTACCGAAGGACATTTCAATGATGGATGGGCATCTCGCGGTGTGTTGCCTTTTTGTTGAACTTGACCGTAACCTGGCTCAAAATGAACTTTCACTATGGACTTCAAAACAAAGAAAGACAACATGATCAGTTGAAAGAAATTCCACAGTATAATATTAATAATATTGAAGTGCAATATTATGTTCAGATTTCAAGCTTTACTTTGTTAAACTGGTTTTAAGGTGTTTACACTTACATTGACATTGATTCTTTTAAAATGTCTCACTATCTTGTTTTCTAAATCTTAAGTTTTTTCCCCTTCCTTATTTTATTTATTATATTTATTACAATTATTTCAATCCACCTTTGAAACCCCTCCAATGCTCATATTTTATGAGCTCTGCCATAACTCAGCAATGATATTTCAAGTCCATTAGCCTTGGAGGTATACTTCAATTAAATAAGATACACTTGAGCCCCCCTGCTGCGTAGAGGCCTGGAGAACCAGCTGAGAGTGTGGGCGAGGCAGCTGCTGGCCAACCTCCAGACCCCTCACTGCTTCACTAATGGCCCTGCCGGCCACCTTGCCGCCACCATCCCGTAAAACAATCTCCCAGGGGGAGAAGCAGCAACAGTAATAAGACAGAAATCTGTGAAAAAAGTCACCATAATAACAAAGACACTGACAACACATCAAATATAAATGGCCTGTCTTCGGCCAGACTAATGTGTTTGTTCATAAGAGAACACATTAAGCAGAAGATGCTGCATGGAGGATGCTGCAAACTGTCCGAGGATTGTCATGGATTTAATGCATGTGTTAAATGCAATTTTAAGCCTCTGGTAGATATTTTATTATTTTTTTCTCATCAAATGTTAATGTTGTAATAGACTAAAACAAAATTGTTCATATTTTTTACTTTTATTTATTGAAATGCTACACTTTTGTAGTAAAAGGCTTTTTGGGGCACAAATTGTTCTTTTTGTATTGATGATAATGAAACAATGTGAAGAACAATACGTGTAATTTTATCTGGAGTATAACATGACGTCACACTTTGTGATATGCTGGTCTTTTTTCCAGCCCTACATCCTTATAAAATACTACTACTACTACTACTACTGCTACTGCTACTACTACTACTACTACTAATAATAATAATAATAAGAAGAAGAAGAAGAAGAAGAAGAATACATTTAATTTATAACACACTTTACATTTGAAGCCTAATCAAGTGCTAAAAGGTTAAAGTAAGCAAACAGTGGCCCTCCTTATTTTTGAAGAAATATTGTGGCGAACAAAACAAGAAAAACATTTAAGAAATTGAATTGATTCTAAATACAGTATCAGAAATATATAGTATGTTGGTTGTTATATGATGATGTTATATGAAGTCAATCCTAATCATATTAGTTGATGGTAGTGTCTAGGAATCTCTGCTGTGCACTCAGCTATAGGCAAAAATTCTGATTTATCTTCTCTTAAAAGAAAGAAAAATCAGCTCAAGCAGCAATAAAGGCTGAAACCAGACCACATAGCTGTGGGTCATCAGAGATCCAGAGATAAACAAGCTGAAAAGGCTCCAGGTTAGATTACACTTTTGGTTTTGGCCTGTTTGTTTTGAACGAAATCCTATTGCTGTAATGAGAGAGGCTTCTCTGAGAGAACAGCATCATCTTCTCAACAAAAGTGAGTTGTATGACCATTATGGTGTTAATATTATGAAGCCTTGACCCGTGGCATCTTTAGTCTTAACTGATTTGATTAAACCTACTCCCTTTGGTTGATTCTTCTGCAAGGATTGC
>JBAMHX010000020.1:4720946-4734786 GCA_037177515.1 Pseudomugil tenellus
TATATATATATAAAGAGAGAGGTAATTACAAGCATCAATTTTAGTTGAATAAATTGGGAAACAATTAATACTTACTGGACAACAGCCCTTGAGGAACGGATTGGTGGTCCCTGCTACACAGTTATTAAGGTTTTCCTTAGTCTATAAGTACTAACAAAGAATAAATACCTTCATACCGTAACTGAAATGAAATCTTTGAATAAATAAGAAAAATAACCAACCAGCCTTGCCCTTTGTAGGATGGACAACAGAAGAATCGACAGTTCATTCTCATATGTCATGTTTCTCATAATGTCTGATGTGGTTTTTAAAAGGTTAACAACATAATAAATAGAGAATCATGTTTTTCTATAAGATGTAAAGCATTATCATCATCTTTCAGTACACATATGAAAAGCTAATTCATTTCTCTTTAGATATATTCCTGACTAAATTAGCTTTCATTCTCTTTTTGCTGTAATACTCCACAGATTTTAATATTTTACAACTCTGTGTCTATCTTCCCAGATGCAGTTAAAAGTTGATCATCTTAGCTTGACATCTTTGATTTCTTCTTTTTTTCAGTAATGAAAATCGGGCCTTCATTATACCTACTTGTACATGCATTTGCTCAAGGTCATTGAGAATAGGAACTTTTCTTTTGAAGTCATGTTCAAATTGTCTGAGGTTGCTTTAGAGTTGGTGCACCGCCTCATCTGCAGACCCCTTGGGAACCCACAGCAGTCATCTTCCAAATTGCTGCAGGCATTTTAATAAAATCTTGCAGAACTCAACCACAATCACATACATGAACAAGCACACACATGTCTAGACAAAGAGAGAGAGTGAAAGTGAAGACATAAAACCAGTAGAAGTGAGTTGCCTCTCGATTCAGACCAGAATCACAAAAATAGATCAATGCTAACATCACAGAACACCAATTAAAATGTGTTCAATTCAGTAAAATGCAGGGAGTGATTCCTAATAATGGTTAATAGCATATATTCCACAAAGGCTCAGCATGTGAAAGCTTTCCTCTCAGAATATATTGAATGAAACATGAATACTAAAGTATTCTAACAATTCTTTAAAACTGCAAAGTTGCTGACATGTCGTATCCAACTTGGTAAAGTGCTAATGTCAGCACCTTTATTTGGATTTCAACCAATTTTATTTTGACATAAGAAAAGAGTAAACAAGACTCATTAGTATCACTCTAATTACATCTCTGGCTCTGTAATTAGCTCAGAAAGGCACTTCTTAGATCTCCCAAGTTACATCAAAGGAAATCTTACTCAATTATTATTCAGAATCCTGTTTAATTTCCCTTTGTTTACCTTTTCTGAGCAACTGTCTCCATATATAGTGGTTGACAGCTAGCATCCGTAAGATTTCCATATCTACCCGCCCACTAACTAGAGATTTCTTGCTTTATCTGTCTTTCTTTTGTTTGTTTGATTTTATTCTCCAAGCATAATGCCATTTGGAAGCCATGAAGCGCAGCAGTTTATTCATTTATTTATTTAGAATGATCAGTTAACCTAATTGATAATTGCTAATTGCTGGGATAGGCTCCAGCTTTCTCACTACCCTGAATTGGACTAAGTAGCACTGAAACTGAATGAATGAATACATGAATAATTAATTATTTATATGTCACTTTGCCAGAGGAAAGCTTAGTCCGTTTCACTAGTTTCATAAAAAATAACTGAGATACAGATTGGACAAACCTACGCTTTCAGCACTGTCATGTTAGGGTAAAGAAGAAGGTTTTAACTAGGATTAGGCATATATTATAGCCATGCAATCTGGTCCCACGAGATTCGCAGTCCTGCAGATTTTCAATTTATTCCTGTTCCAGCACACCTGACTCAAAACAATGAGGCATTGTGCAGCACTTCATAGGCTGTTGGATCTATTTAATTTGAATCAGGTGTGTTGAACCAGGAATACATTGAAAAACTGCAGGACCTCAGCCCTTGTGGGACTAAGTTGAATAGCCCTGCCATATCTAATAGGCATATGCAAGTCAATTCAAAGAGGCTTTGAAGTGCACTTCCATTGACTTCAAAAAATACATTTAATTTAACTTTGACAAACTTTTCTTGCTCCTGAAATCAAAGCCAACATATTACAGTGTGACAAGCTTATAAGAAGTAATGTTAATGCACAATCTTACATTCCCCTTGACCCTAACACTAGAGCTAAATGCCTGTTATGGTGTAGTGCTGGTGAAAAAAGCCTTCCCAGTCGAGGCAAAATGATGGAACCATTTGGTGTCATTTAGGTTTGTACTGAAAAATCAATTATATTTAAGTGGAAGTCATAATTTAAAATGTTGCAGTGGGCAAACACAAAGGACTGCAATACGTTCTCATGTTTCACAACATGACTAATCCAGTTTCAAATCCGCTCGCTTATATCATAACTCATCTTTCTATGTCACTTTCAGTCATTCATGGAAAATTAATCTGTGTTGAGGTTTGAAAATGTGACGCAGCCGCACATAAAAGATAACACAGAATGCAAATAACTGTCCAACTTCTGAAATATCCTGATAAAGTGAATAAAGATAGTTTTACTGCAAAAGGGACACAAGATATCCTTAAAGCTCAGATCTCAGATAATGTGTTGATAAAACTTATACAGAATAGTGGATACATTTAAGCTCTGCGATAGACATGGAATTTTCAGCTTAACACAGATGTTTACATCTTAACCTCTCTGGGAGAGTTATAAAACACATATTTGTCTGCTGAAGCAACATATTTTCTGACATGATGTTGTCTGTCTGTTGGTTGGATTGTGATCCCCTGTATGCCCGTGCACATCTGTGTGCAAAATGTCTGGATAAAATATGGGTCATTTGTAATATGTATACCATGTAGAGAGAGATATGAAGCACTGTGGTGTAAATGAGATAAAGAACATCAGACTGTTTTGGTTTTAAGAAAAAGTAGAAACCTGTTCTAAAGAAAATAGAACTTTCAGAGCACTGTTGCATCTTGCAGTTCTTAATTGAAGCTTTATATCTCATATTTTCCTCCTTGCAATAAAACATAGAGAAGTCAATAATTTGATGTAATGTCATTTAGTATTTCTCAATCTTCTATGCTAAAAAATGTTTTTATGCTTGAACACTTGGTGGAAACTGGAATTTAATCAATTAAATTGCAAATAATATTGTAGTTCTAATAATTGTACGAAAAATGTGATTATATATATATATTTGAAATCTTTCAGGCGTAACTCTTTAAAGCCCAAGTCCAATTTTCATAAGCCTAAGTCTCTATTTGAATTGTCAACAAACTCTAAGAAACAAATTTAACAAAATATTTTTTTAAATGTTCACCATTTGTTGTGATAGGTCAAAAAATATTGTATTGTAAAGATTTACTTTCCACCAGGGGGCAGGATACAGGATATGGTGACCAACTTAATTTTTAATAAAGTTTCTACCATAAAGTGATGCAAAATGTCTCAGAAACAGCATGTATTAAAATGATTTGGCTTTTGGCTTTGCTTTTGGCTTTGCTTAAATCAGATATTAAATTTGGATGTTGTGAATATTTACAAATAATAATAACAAAGCTTCCAAAAACCCAGGCTTTGTTCCAGCTGGCTGATTAAATTTCTGATTAACCACTCGGACTAACTATTTTAGATTAATTAGATTAACTATTTTCAGGGTGGCTGAGTGAACCTCAGCTCTTTTATCTGTAGTGTAGTTAATTCTAGTCAGGTGTGATGGAGCAGGAGAACAATTAAAACCTGCAGGATAGAAGCCATCGTGGACCACACGCCTAACCTTGCCTTAGCTTATTTGCTATGATAGAAGCTTGCCAAAATGTGTGCAATGTCTGAATATTTTAAAGCAGGATATAATAGTAGCCTAACACCTAAACACTTAAATGGATGTTATGCAGACTGGATAAGTTGGGCTACAGCTGAGTGAAAATGCTGTAATCAAGTTTTCTTTCAGGCAGACTGTTTCCCCCTCTCAACCTCTGAATCAAAAGTCGAGCTTGCATCACCGTTAGCATGCACAGGAGGAGAAAACTGAAGAGGTAAAATTCTGTGAAGTCAAAAATGATTAGAGAAATGATGATGAAATTCATTGCTCTGCATGACCACCCTGTGATTAAACTGTCAGTTTATTTTTTAAGAAAAAAAAAGCCGTGTGCTGGTATGACATCACTGAACTTTTACTAACCTCACTCTTAGCTTTCCAGACAAAAATCTTCCATTGACACTATCCCCAAGAATGTTCTATAGAAAATCACAAGTATGATCAGCAGCTTTTTTATTTTGATTAATCAGATCACTGTAATCACTGGGATTTATATATATATATATATATATATAACATTGCATTCAATGTATCAATGATACAATTTAATGATACATTGTATCAATGTATGTTCCAAGTATCTGGATCTCCATTGTCCACAACTGTTTTTCTTTCACTATAAGATACTGTTGATATTTATTGTCTACAGTGACTGCCATGTAAAGCCTTGAGAAAAATAAGGATCTTAGTGACCTGACCTGGTCTATTAATGGAGAATTATTTTGTCACTCAAGTCTTTGGCCTGCCATAGACATGTCATAGTCTTCAGATATTCCTCCCAGGACATACACATTGAACCTGTCACAAAATGAATTGTTGAAAGGGGCTTTTTAAATATGAAGTGCCCCGCAATCTTTAAGGGGAGTGGAGCACATCAGTCAGTGACACATCCACCAAAGTGAAGGATTTCAAGGCTTGACATTTGTCAGCAGGCCATTCTGTTATTTCTCTCCTTCAGAGAATTTCCACACAGGAAAGCTGTTGGACCTGCCATGCCACAGTGTGGTCATTGCATTCTTTTTTTTAACAATAAGGGTGCTCATGTCTTTTAGACCTTTATCTTGACAGAAGCTGCTTTTCCACACAACCATGTCTTTACTGACAACTACTTTGATATTTGGATGAGGATATTCTGCCAAATATTAAAACACAAACAAACAAATAAAACATGCATATTTTACAGGTGATTGTTAGCAGATTTTGGTGGAAAAATTCGACCATTAAAACAGGATGTAAAAATAATGGCACGAGCTCAGGATACCATGTGTCATGGCCTTAGTGGAACCAGTGGTCTTAATGAGGAAAAACATAATAATCTCTGGCATGCAGGTTAAGGGTGAGGTGTAAATTGAGGTTGGGCTAAGGTTGAGGTTAGTCATGAATTGGTTACTGCTAAAGGTGAAGTTAAGGTTTGATTCGTGCCGTCTGCAATGAACAAAAGTCAGTTCAATCTACTAATGAGAATAGCTGCACAAACTCTATATAGGTAGGTTCTATTAATGATTTAGCCTTCAATTAATTCATCGGGGGTTTAGTTCAAGAAATTGCTCACAGAAAAGCAAAGTCTTATAGTGATGAGTTTTGCCTGGTATATTGAGTTTTTCAGCAGAATACTGAAGTAATCATTATGTAATAAGTCATTTTGTTAAAACCATACAGTGGGGGGCATTAGGGTTGCAAAATCCACAACTGTGAAATAAATAGTGTTGTCTCAGTGCCATTTTTTGTACCCTGGACCCAATTTGGCTCCTGTCAATCCACTGGCTAGTCCTGAGCTTTGTAAGACATGTAATAAAACTACGAAGCCCACTCCCACTAGATATGCAAACATCATCCCACTCCCTTACTTTAGAATATACTCGTCCAAGTACATCAATAAAGGGTTCAGCTGCAATATCAAGAGCCCATGTTTGGTGTTGTGGTAAACAGAAGAATACCACATGGTTTAATATTCAAATCAAATGGTTTAATATATTTATAAGTATTTCTAAGGTGGAATTTATCTGTCTGTCATATATATTTTTTACACCATCAGTGTGATATGACAAATAAATGTAATCCATACTGTAACCACAGGTCTAATAGGTCATATGTGGTCAGACAAGCAAATAACTGAAAATGATCACAGCATGTCACAAGAGATCACAATCAGATATAATTTCATACTAGTCTATTAATTAGTAGATACTAAAAGTATCAGACCCACCCAAAGCTACTGGGTATTCATTTGTAGCCTGTTACTGTTTGTTTGGCCCAATTAGGATGCCCCTCCAGTGTTGGAAAGCTGGGTGAAGAAAAGGGTACGTATCTGAGAGGCAACACAACGAAGAAATAATTAAATCTCAACTGGAAATACGATACCAGCAGACACACATGAAACCATTAAAAACAGTGGACTAATGGAACTTTTAATGAAATGCAATTACAGTTGAGAAAGAGTGAATTTACTCCAATCTGTCATTCAATATTTCCATATCATCAATAGATTAAGTGCAGATATATAGACTTAATACAAATATTTCCTACTGTGGGATCTCTAATATACATATGTGGCCTCAGTGGGATGTGGCTTTCCAATATTTGATCACTTTAAATAAAGTGATCACAATAAATAAAGCACATACCCAAATGTTTGCTGATACTTTGTATGACATAACATAATTTGTAACAGCCACTGACAACATGCAAGTTACGCTGCAATGTATTAGTCAGCAGCAGGGAACACATGGGTGTTAGTCGTTGTGTGTGACCTGCATTCAATCTAAGGCGACCATGCTGTCTGAACAATGTTGGCAAGAACATGTGGTCTAATACAGGAAACTGTCAAAATGCTAACAGGCCTGGAACACTGTTCAGCCTGGGAGGCAGATATATTTGTTTTCTCCAGTTAAGCATGAACATGTGAGCTCTCCCGAACAAAGTCAGAGCATCTTTACTCAAGCTGAGGATCTTTTTATAAGTCAGCAGAGCCATTATCAGTTGAAGACATGAGGGAAATAATTACTTTAATTTACAGTGACAGCATGGGGTTTGAAAAAGAAAAGATGCACTTTCTAAGTTAAAAACGAAGGAGATTGCAATAACTGTTTACTGCCATCATGTGTTGCAATACATTCTTGACATTTTAAAAGGGCCTGTCACCCTCGGAGCTTCGAGCTACTTTATTGCCACGGCTGTCAATCTGTGTAGAATTTATGCTGTATATTCTCTGCATTCAATAAAGCAAAAGAAAATGTGCATTTAAATGTGTATAGCTTGGTGATAATAAGAGTAAAGATGTTTAAAATGCTTGTGTTTGCTAATTCATGTTGACTGTACGCTTCAGTAAGGTGTCCATGATGTTTGCCTCTGCAACACAGTGGGGATTAATAATGCATTATTTATTTTCTTTGTCTCTAATTCAACTGGGATGAAACATCAATTAGGATCTACTGATTACAGTAATTGGGGTATCTATTTGCCTTGATTTGTCCTTCATTTAACAAATGTCAAATGGAGACTAATTTCTAGTGCGACCCCCCCATTCCCTGTGTGGATGATAAAAATTAATTGTTTCCACTAACACGACATCTGTGCACTTTCAAAATAGCAACATTTCTATTAAGTGGAATTAAAATAAAAAAGTCTCTATTAGCAAATGCAAACTCATTGTCTTGACTCATTTTGCTTAAAAGATTGTTTTAGATGTATCAGCTTAGCTGGCCACTGTCGGAACAAGCCTAAATACTTGAGTTATGTAAAGTGTGGATACAGCCTTTTATTGTGCAATACTGGACATGTCTACACATATGTGACATTTACTTGTAATTGTGATTTTTTTTTTTTTTGCCTTCCATTAGATCTAGTATAGGCTAACTTTAGTCATTAGCCCAACAACTTTCATGAAGGGCACTATTTAGTCACACCATTGAGTGAACTGGTTTAAATTGAATTACTTCCTCTGACAAGTCCTTTGTGGGAACTATTTTCTCTGAAGGAGAAATGATGGATGTAATATAAATCTGCATGTTGAAAAGAGGTCCTGTGGTAATATCACTTTTCACTTTAAGTCTTTGAGATAATGAGCTTAGGTTTAAGAGCAAAGAACCAGACACTACTGCAGTGACAGTGTTGGAAAGAGCTGAGAAACTCAAGGGATAGAACTTCCTAAATCCTCATCACTTTTATGTCAGAACTTAACTCACACTTGAGGTATATCGAAGCGTAGAAGCAGCGAGACATTTAAATGGAACATTAGCAATTTATCACACTTCTCTTCATTAAACTAACTAAAGTTTTGAATAGGGAGCAGTCACTGTGTCTCAAAGGTGGGAAAAGCTTTTTACATATGAGGAAACTAAGTTGGTTTGAATTTCAACATTTATTTAAATATTGATTGCGATATGTTAATATTATACATGAAAAATATTTTTACAATGTTTGTAAGTTCAAATGTTTAACATTAACATCTGTAAAGGGTTTTATATAGAATAGCTTAAAGGTGTAGTGAATACCATATGTGCATAATTCAGTAACTTCTTATTGTTTGAGGAATTTTTATAACAAATATGTACACCCATTCCACTATTAACTCATCCATTTGTTTTATGCAGGAACACTGCACAGACAATATAATCTGTCACCAAATGAAATTTTTTACAGGATTTAAACATCCCCAAGGCATCTGTCTCATTTTATAAACAGATGTTTTCTTTAATCCGTTCTCTCTTTTTTAATCTTGGTTTGCTGAATTCTATAAGTGTTATCCTTTTAGTCCACAAGTCCAATGTTTTGCGACTCTTGATGAGCCCCCGATTTCTACAACAGCTTGTTTTATTTATTTATTTTTTGTTAAGCATCTTTTTAATGGCTAAAAAGAATAGTTTTCAGAGTGTAGACATTCTAGCTAAAGGTGATTTTATACATTGTGATATTTTGAAGGCTTTGGAGTCATAATAACATTTTCCCATTCTTATTTCAAATGGGCAATTTAACATGTTAGCAGATAGTATGAATTGTTTCTTAAAATCTATATAGATTTTTTTTCTATTTCTATTGCAGTCAAAAGAATATCAGGACAGAATCAAAAGTTTTTGCTAATTATTAAAATACCTCTGAAGTTCAAGACTTTGCTGGAAGATTTCAGAATATATAATACTTTCTTGCTGCCATGACAATCTGCCTGAGAGATTTTTAATTAGTCACATGAAGTATTTGCTGCCATTGACATCCATGTGGGAAACAATGTGACCAAACAACACAAAATAAAACAAAAAAACAGAGTTCTGTGTTTTAGTCTTAACAAGATCAAATCTTATTCATTTTAACAGCAGAAAAGAAACAGTATAACAACACGAACTGTGGAAACTCACAGGAATGTACCTATGTTAATGAAGCAACTTGAGTTTATTCAGTGGAGACTGCTAATGAGAAAGGGATTGGCAGAGGGAATTGTTATGTGTTTGAAATGCTAATTACATTTTC
Organism: Pseudomugil tenellus; assembly: GCA_037177515.1. Lineage (NCBI taxonomy): Eukaryota > Metazoa > Chordata > Actinopteri > Atheriniformes > Pseudomugilidae > Pseudomugil > Pseudomugil tenellus. The sequence goes on from JBAMHX010000020.1 coordinate 4,730,239, forward strand.
AAGTGAAATTACAGTTTGGTCACATGACAATACTGAGCTAGTAAAGTTGAGAACCGACTAATATAAATGGAGCCACTAGAGATGGGCTGAATTAAAGGACAACAACAAAATGAAGTATCACTTCTTTTTTTTCTTTACTATTGCTTGGGGATTTTTGAATGATTGAAAAGCAGAACAACATGTTCATCAGGTAAAGATTAGCTCAACTGACAGACACTATACCATCAGTTTCAGTTTGGTAGTTGGTAAACCACTACAACCATTCGTGTTGGTGTAGTATTATTAATATGAATTACAGCAGTCCTGTTTATTCCTCTGGAAGTGCTAGAACAAATATTTTTTCCCATGAATATGCTTCAGTTAGTGTGAACATGTGTCGCCTCTGTAAGCGCTTAATTTTATTGCCAGTTTATCAATAAATGGAGCATGAGAGTTGGTATTACCATTGTTAGAACATGTAAGTATACCAATATAAAACTGTATACTCGTTTAGTTTAATATGTAGTTTTTAATAGAATGCTGAGGAGCTTAGCATCCACCTGCCTGGTGATTTAAATTTAGCTAAACTGTTCGCACTGAATCATCCGGCTAGATGTTTTTGTTACTTTCTGTGTATGAACTTAATATTCCATTGTCTTGTCATCCAAGTCTTGTGTAGCTTGTCACTTTTATGTAAATGTTTTTCATCTTTTATGTCCTTGTGGATGAGAAAAGGATAATGGACATAAAGAGTGCTTCTCAAAGTCAAGGATGCTTCATCAGTACAATGGGTCTTTCCAAGTTGTGTCCTTCTTACAAAAGACTCATTTCTTGTATTGGAAAATTACATCACATTAAAGCTAAACTTGGATAAACACAGGTTAAAATCTTTGCTTCAAATGAAACTTGCGTGTGTATCTGTGACAGAGAGAACATGATCTGTTTCCAGTTAGTTTGGTCATTGCATTTTTCCATTAAATCAACATTCAAATTTGTTCTTAACCAGAACTGTGGATTACAGCCTTTCCTATGAGCCATCAGTACAACTAAAAACAGAGATAGTAAATCAGGAGAAGACAGGATAGAAAAAAATAGCACAGCAGATCATGTGAGAATCTTTTTGGGCCAAAACACAGCTATAGTGAATGAAGAATGAACCTAGTTTAAATAGAAAACAGTGTCTATTGATCTATGGAGGAGAGCTGAGCAGCCTTCCAACCAGCATGGTGCAGCCTGACCGGGAAATTTAGGGTCAATCCAGGCAGAGCAGAAGGATGTGTAGAGCACAGGTTACTGCACACAGGTAATGAAAAGTCAGGAGCTGTGAGACTATATGATTTATGGTGAAATATTTATTTGCATATATTAAATAGAAAATAAAAATAATAATTGACTCATTGACAGACTTTGTTTGAACATAAAACCAACAAAAATACAATTACAAACAACACAAAAAAACATAAAACCCAAAAAACTCCTAAAAGGAGAAGGTGAAAGCATAAACTTATATAATCCCATCCCAACAAATGACAAAAATATTCAGATATTACACCATTATCACACCATCTATAAAGGTAATAAAATGTCCAACATATCAGACTTGACAAATGGAAATATTAAGTGAAAAGTCCTTAAAATCCAAAAATATTTAGCAGAATTGTTTTTCTTATTTTAAGTCACTGGCTGCGAAAGACACCTGCTATGACAAAGGCTGGCAACCAACAAGTTAAACATCCTGAGTGTGTTGTTATAATCAAGAAAGGTCTACCAATGTGCAACCCAGACATACAGTTCCATGCATGCAATCATGTTAAGGGTTTGTTGAAATTACCCAGCAGCTAAAGAATGTAATCATGGGCCCATCAGATGGTATAAATGAAAGTAGCTTTTATGATTTTAATTAATTTTAGTTTAAGTGCCAAAGAATGAGTTCATTCACTAGTTGCTTTAAATTATAATGACTGTCAGGGATCTAGCTTGGTATGAAACTAGTCTTTAAAGGTTAGAAAGTTTCTTTTTTCTGTTTGACATTGGCTTTTGGAAATAAAATTATCTTGAAAATTTTCTAAGACAGGAAAGCTGCCATGAAATATAGTTTTTTGTGTTTTCTTTCCTACTTTTTCTCCTTGTGCTTTCAGACAAAGAAGAGTTGTACTCTTGATTCATATAAAAAAGGTCATTGTAGATGAGTAGACGAAAGGTAGTTTAGAATTCAATACAGAAAGTCAGAAATAAACAAATGTAAAAGTAACTTAATTAACATTATTACAAGAAAAAATAAGTGTTTTCTACTCCTTTTTTACAGAGAGATCACAGTTCCCAATAGAGACATTTTATCTCCACGTGCAATAATCCAGGAGAGACTTAAAATGGGGTGGATTGGCATTGGTTGAGGTGTTAATAGATATAACAGATGACACTGGTATCCGGATAAGGAATGACAGCCTCTCCTGCTTAGAGATACTGGAGCCCCCAGTGCATCTCTGTCAGCCTGAACATCATTTACCAGTTTGAAGAATGTCTGCATTGATTTCAGCTCACCACTGACGTTGCATTCAAACATCACAGGGTGGCTTCCCACCTTGTCAATGAGGACTTGATGGGAGGTTATGATGACTGATGCTGCTGTCTTGTCAAATTAGCACGACATGGATTTGATGTTGATGAGTCTGTATTAGAAGTTGTTCTACACGCGTTGCTTTGAAAAGATCCTAATGTAATAAGACACTTCAAAAAGCAGAAGAAAATGTAAAGATATAGCAAAAGTCTAGACTTGTTTATTTTTTCAGTGAATCAACAGAAAGTATCTCACAGTTTGACAAAAAAGTAAAACTACTTTCACCTTTGCATGAATGTGAACATAAATCTGGTTCTTGTTAGCACTTTCTTCAAAATCTAAACTATTGAAGAATAACTTGAATGGCAACAGGCCCCAAAGCAATAGTTACATCATTCTGATCCCCAGACTCGTCACAAGTATCATATGGCCCCAGTACTTGGACAGACTAATGTCAAAAAATAATATATTACATAATGAGACAAACATGCAACCGAGCCCAATTTTTCAGGCTGCACAGATAAAATTGTAGCAATGCATCATGCTGGAGTAAGCCAATGTAATGAGGGAGGAAAAACATCCTGTAAAGTGTTGCTTTCAGCTCTTTAATCCCTTTATAAAAACAGGAACTATCAGCACATTTCACCATGATAGCACTAACATTCAGTCTTATTTTTTTCTTTTTCTTTTCTTTTTTTTTTATACTGGGAGGACTTCATCCATACACAGGGAATGCACAAACTCCACAATAATAGTCCCCAGACATGATTCAACAAGGAACTTCTCACTGTGAGGTAACCTTCTCACTATTGAGTTGCCTTTTGCAGGTCTAAAGAAAGTTTTCTACAGTTTAAACTGATTCAACCAGGATACTGGTTTGACTGTGACTGTGTTTGGACATTTTACTCATATGTAGAAAAAGGTAGATGTAACCAAGAGAAAATGTCAAACTCATATTGAAGGTGGACAAGATGAAAATAATTTAAAAAAGAGCAGTGTCTTTACTCCAGACAAACTCCAAACTTCTCTGGGCACTCTTCCTATAGAAAGGCTTGGCTATAATTTATGTGTGAACAAAATCTTGCAGTCTAGCCCTCTTGCACGGTTATCTCTGGTGTTGAGGGGTTCCCTGGATGATTTGTGATATATTACAGTTATATAAAAAAAAACCTGAGTTAAAAAAGAAGAAAAAAAACATTTTATTTTCATATAAAATTTTCTTTTATTTGTTAAAAAACTGTTGCTAATAGTAATCTATGAGTAGAGTACATACACCAAGCATATCTCTCTCAATTGTAAGATTTATTACTAACACATCGCTGTTTTCAGAGTCATTTCATTTTCTATTGACTCGTATCATAGATAAGAAAATAATTTCCTTATTAGGAATTAACAGTTAAACCCTCCAGAAGTACTGTCGTCCTCTCAAGAGACAGAAATGCCATGACAGTGAAATCACCAGAGCCTGTGACATCTCACATCTCTTTCCACATTGCACAACAAGAAGAAGCAGAAACCTGCCATTTTAATTGCATTTTTTCGCTTTTGACTAATCAGAGAAGACGCAGAGGCCCTCTGGGCACCCAGCCAGCTGGAGCAGAAGGACACTGTATGTCATTTTCATTTTCTTGCAAAAAGAAAAAAAAAGAAAGACAGTAAAAAAGAATTCGCACTCCCTTGCTAAATGTGTTAATTTTATCTGTTGAATTCTCATTTAATTTTCAGGTGTGTCTTTCTACACATATCTACCAAGTCTGGGTTGAACAAAAGGAAAATTGATTTGGCTGTAAAATGTTTATAATTCAATTTGGCATATCGGCATCCTTATTTCAACTGCATAGTTGCATTTCAGGAAAAATCCCCATAAGTATACCTTATGCAAATAAAGTGAGAAAATAAAATCAGTCACTGATGTAAATATACATATCTATGTATATGGATGGATGGATGGATGGATGGATGGATGGATGGATGGATGGATGGATGGATGGATGGATAGATAGATAGATAGA
>JBAMHX010000020.1:4742978-4761192 GCA_037177515.1 Pseudomugil tenellus
CTCTCCTCTAAAAAAGAAGAGGAACGTCCCCGGGGGATTGGGGGGAGTGGGGGGCAGAAGGGGGGTTTTTCGGGGTGTGGAGGAAAGGAGGGGAGCAAACCTTTTTTTTTTTTTTTTTTTTTTTTTTTTTTTTGGAATCTACCCTCATCAGCTAAAATACTACAGCGTGCAGGGAAATTGTGCTGAGGTTTGGGGCAACAACGAGACGATACCACCACACCCACTGAACACTGTTCAGAAACGAGCAATACAGATCATTTACAATGCCAGCTACCAGCTAACACACAAACGTATTATTCCTTCAAACATTACTAAAACTTACTGACATTGTTGGGTATTAAACAGCCGAAATAATGTTGCAATAGCGTGCAGGGAACCTATTTTTCCAACTTTGACCGGTGATCACATGACAGTAGAATGTCCTTCTATGTGAGGACATACGAGTGCAGTAGTATTTGTTCTTGTAAAAACAAAGAAATACTAAACAGCTGGATAATTGATAAAGCTAACATAGTTTTGAGGACATCGATGTTGTAGACAAAGTCGCACATGTTGTATTTTTCATTGCAGACAGTGGCGTTTCCACTCTGAAAACCCCGGTTCTAAATGTCCACATGCAGATGTATCAACAGAGGTTTTGAATGAGAAGATACCACCACACCCACTGAATACTGTTCAGAAACGAGCAATACAGATCATTTACAATGCCAGCTACCAGGACACACAAACGTATTATTCCTTCAAACATTACTAAAATTTACTGACATTGTGGGGTATTAAACAGCCGAAATAATGTTGCAGTTAAAAATGATTTATCCGCAATAAATATACGGAAATTATTCACTACTCATGAGGGAGGTTAAAATATTAAAAAGTAACTTTAATATGAAATTAATAAGTACAACCTGGAAAGGTTTTTGTTTCAGTGGGGTGAGGTTAGAGAAACAGATTTACAATGTGTTGCCCCTCTGACAGTCCAACCAGGAGGAAACGTAGTCAACGTGTCGAACTGGTGAGGAATAAACAAGACACACACGTTGAGCTGACATTAGCTTGTTACTGGAAGGTTTTATTCTTTTCACATGAGTCAGGTATCCCAACAGTCAGTAACAAGTTGTTATCACCTTTCATCCCATGTAAAAGACTTTTTTAATATCTCTTAAGAACACTTTCCTTGTTTTAGTAATTCAACCTTTGTTAGTCAACTTACAGGAACATCCTAGCCAATTCCCTACATGATACAGTTACATCTTCTTGCATTTAACCATGGCTTTTAAACGTCTACAAAAACAATTAATACATTTTTGCTTTGCTTAATGAAACCACGTAACATGTATTTTTTGCTAGGAATTCTTTTCCCACTTGTTTAAGGTGCATAGCATTAACAGTACATAACCATTTATATGTTGAACCAAAGTCAGTTAGTCAAAATAAGTTATTTTCTTTGAACAGAATCTTTCTCTAATTCCTACGCAATGCTATTTACTTTATTTCAATCACACACCTAGAACTCTGATCATACATCAACTTACTTAAGGTACCCAACACATTCAGTTTCATAACGAGAACACTCAGCTGCTGTGGGTTGGTTTGCCACACATCCACTACATTACCTAAATCCGCTAGATTTAGCATTTGTTAGCAGACCATCTTAAACTGCTACTTTATCAAAAATCCCCTTACACACCGATCCTTTACAATCAGGTACCCATAACGACAAAATAAAAGTTTTGAATATTATTGGTCTGCAACATCCATCTATTTAGATGAAAATATACTGACATGTTGAGGAATAAACAAGACACATACGTTGAGCTGACAATGGACTATGGGCACAATATTGCGCCAGGTTAAGTTCTGACGCCGAGTGTGTGGGCGAGTACTCCCGGTTTACTCATTCTTTCATTGATTTGTTCGCGCACTTAACTTTCTCCACAAAATATATTCTCTAAAATATATTTATGTTATCATCGAGCCGTACATCACCAATAAAACAAAATGTGCACACGCTTTAATGTTTAATTTATATTTATATACTTCATCTTAAGTGTTTGCCCAGCCAATTGATAATCTTGATAAGTGAGCATTGAAAGTGCTGCTGTTTTGCATAAATAAATTAATAAAACTTATACATTCACTTATACAGGCAATTTTCTCCCACACTGCCTGTCTCTCCTTTATTTTTTTTTTTTTTTTCGCTGAAAACGTCCAAAATCACCACGATGGAGTTTTAGGGCCATGCTGACAACAAAAAATGTGGAGGATAATTAATTTCCTTTTTCTTTTCGAATCAGGACATTTGCTTCATTCAATCATAGCCAAAAATAATTTTGTTAGTTCTTTACATTGCTCCTAAAAGACAAAACCTTATTTCATCACTCATCTACATTATTTTCCTTATTATTAACAATACTATGTCCGAACCAGACAGGCGCTCTGATCCAAAGCGCTGCTGTAGCTGCAGCCTCTCCAACTGTCTCGTTCTCATCAGCCAGCTCAGACGCTCTTACCATTGTTTCTGGAGCCACACAGTAGTCATGGTCCACTGACAATACCTCAGTTTCCATCTCCACTTCAGAACCGGAATCTGAAACGGGAATTAACAACTGTGTTTTTAGTTGGGGTGAAGTTGTCCCTTCCTCAGACACTCAGCTCGGATAATCGGATAAACAGGGAATGAATGAAAACTTATCATCTTGTTGAAACGTGAAGACTGTGTACAAAAAGGCACACAACAATGGATAGCTGATGTTCTAACTCCTTGAAAGGTATATCGCTTTTCCTGAACTTTTAACATATTCATTGTGGACAAAGTTAAATGCGCGAACAAATCGATGAAAGAATGAGTAAACCGGAAGTACTCGACACACACTCGGCGCCATATTGTGCACGTGGTCCATAGCTTGTTACTGGAAGGTTTAATTCTTCCTGTGGGACCTCGCTGTATCCTAAACCACTGGCGTAATAAGTGCCCCCTTACGGCTGGAAGTGAAATAGCGCTACAATAACTTATAATGATTTAAAATAAACTGAATGAGAACGAAATAGGGGTGCCTGTTTTTACCCCCTTCTCTGTTTTGACCCTCCACAAATGCAGTTGAAGCAATGTCCAAGCATGAAACTGTTTATAATGAGGTACACAGATACTATGTCCAAGAGGTAAAGAGATAAGGAAGTGATGGATTACACTAAGCTGGATTAAGTGTTATGAGGACATTATTTTTGTTTTACTTCCTTCATTTATACAGGTTACTTTTACGTTATGCTTGGAGTGAGTGTAAACAGTGTATTGGTTGTATGTTTACAAATGTTGTAGGTATATATGGGTGTGTTGGTGAATTTATACATGTGTATATGAATGTGTGTATATACAAGCATATGTATGTGTATAGATTATATGTCAGACATCAACAAAAATAAGCTTCCTTGTTTAAACATGTGTAGATGCTATGGTGATTCATTATTCAGGGAGAAGGGATTGTAGGTTACAAGTTTTACTTCTTCCCATGTCATTTTGAATTTGTATTTGTGTGTATTTGTGTTTTTTTTTTGCTTCTTTTTTTAAATTCAAAATAAACACTTCAAATTAAATACATTATAACTGTATATGTATATGACTTTTTTTCTTCTGTTATAAATTTATTTGTTATAGTATAGTGTATATATATATATATATATATATATTAGGTTTAGTATTATTATTATGAATTACAGCAGTCCTGTTTATTCGTCTGGAAGTGCTAGAACAAATATTTTTTCCCATGAATCTGCTTCAGCTAGTGTGAACCCTAACACTTGCAAGTGTTGTGCTTGTAAAGACCCCCTATCCCTCTTATCTACATAGTGATGAGCAACCAAAGAAATCCACAATGTGAGGAAGACTGAAAACTAATCACTGGTGGGGCTTAAAAGCGGTGCTGCATCTTTTGAAGGACAAATCCGAGGTTCTTAACATATTTAGTGGCGACCCAGTTCACTGCAGGATTGTGCAGTGGTCTGTATGCTATCAGAGGGCTCCTTAGTGCAGATCATTATTGTGACTGGACTCATGCATTGTGACTGGTCCAGTACAGACACTGACAGAAGGTTGCTGCTGCTATTGTGTTGCTGACATTCTGCTCCTGTCACATCAGCTGCACATCAGCAAGGTGTCTTCAAAGGACCCAAGCCTTGTTCAATCAGCGTACTTCTGCTCAATGGTCTAAAGTTGCTGTGAACAGAGTTAAACATGTTACAAGCCATTCATGATTGTCAAAATAAACGTTTGTGGAAAAAAAAGTAGCTGCAAACAAAATGAAAAGACACTTTTATATATTCCAATTATATATTTCTTTTTTGTTAACCAGAGAAAATACTTGTATTGACCTGGGATGTCTAACAGGGTGTTCACCGATTGTTTCTCCAAGCTATGTAAAGAGCATAATGGTACTTTGGAAATTACAGTAGCTTATACAGCAATTTGATGAGTGGTCTAGCATGAAATTAGATCCTTTGTGAGCCCTATAACCGCATTATTGAATTTCATCTGTGCAATGATGTCTCTCATATGGCCCTGATGCAAGTGTACAGCCAGATGTGATAGGAATGTAACTGATATGGTATGATACTGCAGACAGAGATTAACAAATTTAATCTAGATAATTGAATAATGTAAAATACAGCCAGGGCTATGAAAATGTATGTCTTCATATAGGGTCTTGCTGGAGAGACTCCCTATTCCAGTGATGTTCTCAGCTCTGTCTCTGTTTTCTGTCAATATTTTGCTTTCTCATGCTTATTCTCCTTTTATTTTAATCAGTATTCTGGCTCATGCAGTTCTGCTGCTCACTGCCATCTGCCATCATATCCAAGCGTCATACTGCATGAGCAAAGCACTCATATTTGTCCTCACCACTGGTCACCTTTGTTGCAATAGTCTAGGTTAGAGGAGGGGTGAGTGTTAATAGGGGCAGATTGATGCCTGATGAGTGGCCATATTATGCTAATGAAGTGAAACAGCCCCTTTCATATGTTCCAGAAAATGACTGGTAGTTAATGCTAATGGGCAAATTTTGCTTAGGCTAATGTAAGAATCCATAACTGCAGCAAACAAGCATTATTGATCCAGCTGTAAGCTCAAAACAATGGGCTATTACTCATACTACTGAGGCAAGATTTTATTGGAAGCTTCATACCTTCTGCAATATGTTTAATGTTCAAAGCAATGATTACATTTTTCTATTATAACTGCTGCCAATGTTGATAATATTTAAGTATGCCACACTGTCACATGGCAATCTAAATTCTGGTGATTTTTTTCTCCCCTTTGATAATCAATTCAAGTGATTACAAATTGTTGGCTTTGATTGTACCACAGTTGAGATTTTCTTTTTGGTAATAAATGAAGAGGTATGCTGTGATTAGATAAAAGAAGTAAGCAAACAAACAATAACATGTTGTTTTCCCCCTGGGATAGCATAGATTTGGACTGTTATGAAAGCTATTGTATTTCATCCTTGCACACAAATATGTTTGGTTTAGTCAACTTCACATCAAATATATAAGTCAGCTTTAAGCAATAAGTTAGTGGTGATTAGGGAAATCCAATTCAGACATATTAATGTTTTTAACTGAGTAAAATATTACATAAATGTGTGTAAATGATACCACCAAATTAATTTATAGCATAGAAAATAATTCTGCAAAAACGATGCAGTGGTTTTATTTACAGTGTTGACATTAGAGCTAGCCAATCATACCAAACCAAGCAGAATTTTTAAAAATGTTATAAGGGAATACTTGGTGTCCATAAATCTAACAAATGTTATTTTATAAAGTGGGAAAACTCTGATATTGCTTTTATAAAACTGTAGAACCTACAGTAGAACGTTGTTCAAATTAAAATTTGTCAGATATTTTTCAAAATTAAAGATGTTTAGAAAATAGTTTACTACCAGTCACTGTGAAATGTAAAGTGAAAATTCCATTAGGAATGATTCTTTACTTTATTATCGCATTATTGAGTATTTACCAAATTCAGACGCTAAACATACTGTAGCTCTTTTTGCCTTATATAAGTCATGGTAGCACGGACAACGAGTTTAAATACAAGACATTGTCCCCTTCCATGCTTTTAAGACACTTTTGTCTGAACTGCTTGATTCCTTGGGCTTTGGGCAACACAATCAATCTCTTTTTCTCACTCTGTCAGTTGCTGGTTTCTTGTTCTGCAGTGTATTAGGCATATATGCATATATGCATGAGCCATAAAAGTGATTCCTTAGTGATTGAAAGGTTGGACATGATGCCAAATTTTTCTTTCTCCCTTGCCCATGTTTTTCTTTTGTGCATAATTATGAGCTGAAACGTATGGCCGATAAAGAAACCTCTTCAAGGCTGACAAAAAAGTAGCTCCAAGATGATTTGACAAAAAAAACATTAGGTGCATGTTGACAACAAAAGTCAAGACATTTCATTTTGGCACCTTAATGCCCCATGAAAGTACTACATCTGCTGCTTTCTATTAAGCTTCACATTTGTCACAACTTTTGCAAGTATTATACTCTTTGCTCTCACGTTCTAGACCGAGCGTCTTTCCAATTGACATTCAGCTCCACTGCTGCACATAACTCCTATCCTGAATGTTAAACAGATATGACATGGAGCTTTTATTGTAAATAATTTGGCTCAAGCTTTGGGGTCAGCCAACCGAAGAGCATATACTTTCTCCTCATATCAAGGCCTTCTGTTCCTCCAGCTGCCGTGCTGCCTGTGTTTCAGACAGGTGTCATCGCAGCAATGTGAAACACCTTCATTCCTGATGCGATTATCCCCTTGGCTCAGTAACTTAACCTATGCTGCGGCTGGGAGGAATACCAGGGCTTCCAAGAAAGGTGGCTGTTGGCGCTGGTGTGGCATAACATGAAGGATTGTATGGATATGATGTACTGACTCCTAGTAATGCAACTGTCTTTGAAAAGTGCTTCGTCAACGAGAGCTTCTGTGTGATAAATCAATGTTCAATTTGCTTTTTGAAGTAAGGGCTTTTCTTCTGGGATCAGAGATGTGCTGTCAGAAAAAAAAGCTGCACAGATCATCTTAACAAAATAGAACAAAAGTGCATTTATTATTTAATTAAATAGGAATTTAAAATGTCTGAATTTCTAAACTGCCTTATAAGAAATATTAACAGATATTCTACTACACCCCCAGAGATTACAAAGCGTTGCATAACCCCTACAGGTAGCTTGCTGACCTAAACCTTTTAATATTTTGAAAGATGATTACTCCTCAAAATGACATTTTTCATTTGTGCAACATGATGCCATGGTTGACCAAACCACTCTCTGAGATAGTTGGGCCAATTTACAGTCCATCATTCCACAACTGCTCATCTGCAGCAGATGTATAACTGCTGAGTTAGGTATGACCCACACCCTGGGCATGTCAGGATAAACAAATTTGCCTCATCCACCAACAAAACTGATTTCAGTCAACAATGCAAGCTGCTGCTACTGCTGTTGTCACACAAGCAATGCATACACATGACTGGAAGAGTCACTTAGTGAGGAACAGGTATATAAGTTCTTAGGTGGCTACAAATTTTCTTGACATTTTATGTTGAACTCTTAATCTGATCTTACCTGCATCATGTGATTTTACTGTTGAATATTTCAACTTGTATAAATGACACAGGTCTTGTGGTTACAAGGAGTCCTGCCTCTATAAAGGACATGCAGCTGACGTCACTGAGTCACGTGACTTTTGCTCTGGACGGCACTGACCGATCTCTAAACCAGTTAAACTTGGACAGATTGTAGTGTTTGGGGTATTCCTCAAATTCAAATCCTGATTTCATCCTCCTCATTCAGGTGCAGAAATAAACACGGCCAAAATGCCCTGTCGTTCTACAGATTACCAGAAAACACAGAGAGATGGAACTAATGGATTGTAACTGTAAGACAAAGGACTGGGAAACCAGCACTACCAGCAGATTATACAGTTAACACTTGTTATCAGGTAAGCTGTAGATTTTACATTTGTAAAAAGTGTCCTGCGTGATTAAAAGACCCTTAATACACTATGAACAGACGATAACATGAGTAATGTGTTTCTGGTGTTACAACTAAATCTGACCCATCAGAATTTGTGACACAAGGCGGGTTAGTTGAATATGTATCTACATATACGTTTTAAAACAAGATTAAAGTCTTTAAAACACTTTTTTTTAGAAAGAATGAGAATTAAAATACCTTAATTTAAAGCTGCGTTCATCACTTGTACTATACTAGCGCCCAATGGGTTCACAGATTCTGATGGGGACAGATTTTGTTGTAACACCATAAGTAAACATAACATCTTTGTAGTTATTTATAGAATGAATTGTCATTGCTACATCAACAACTTTTTTTTTTAACAAAATAGAACATTTAAATATAAAACTGAGTAAGTTATGTTTGTTTTTAAAGTAAATGCTCCATTAAAAAATCCTGAATTGGGACACAGCTAATGTTATGAATGAGTGAACTGTCTGACACAAGATGGCCGCCGAGCGAGCCTGTACGACTCAACACCCAACAGCTCGGACCTCACAGTGGAGGTCTCACTGACATTTAAATTATAAATAAATAAAAATGATTTATACAATATAAAAGGAATGGTTTGATTCACGCTAAATTGTGTAATTATTAATCCATTTGAGACGCAGGTGATTAAACTAAAGCATGTTTGCGATTATATTTTGAAGTGTCATTTCCGGTTTAGACGGGCCTGACAGTAGAGGGGTCCTGATAGTGCAGCAGTATGGACCTCATAATGGAGGTCTCCAGCCAGGTACTCTTGGAAAATTCTTCAGAGCAGATTTTTAATTTTATGTTTAGAATAAACCTGGTTAAAGAGTTTGATAACATCTTTCCACCAATTCATATCACTGTTCTGTGTTCTCAGCGCTCAAAAGTTCTCCAGTGATGGTTCGGCCATTGGAACACACTGGTTGTTGAAGCAACAGACCAGAGCATGGTTTCTATGCCGTCAAAAAGATGCTGCACTTCAGGAGCAAAACAAACAGATGAAAAACCAGGAAAAATAACTGGATTTATTGAAGTGGAAAAGTGCAGTGGGTGCAGATCATTAGCTCACCTGGCAGAGTAGCTGCCCCATAGCGAGAGCAGCCACTTGACCATCTTGACCCACTTTCTCAGCTAACTACAACAAAAAAGCCAGAACACTCAGAATATGTGTGTGGAGCAAAAAGTTATACTCACTCCAACAAGAAAAGTTTCCATTAAAACAAAACAAAAGGTCACACATTGCACCACCATAAACTTTATTTTCAACAAAATTTCTTGTGGCTTCAGTAAGATTTTGCAATGTCACAAGATTTATTTGCATTTCTTACATTCATTTTTCAACAAGAGCTTGTACTGATGATGGGAGAGTGAAAGACCACTGAGCAAAGCTTTCACTTGCACACCCCGAAGACTCTCATGGTTGGTCAGGTCTGGGCACTGTGGTGGCCAAATCCATGTAGGATGTCTCATGCTCCATGACTTACTTGTCCACATTTCAGCCCAATAAATCTGGATTTGTCATTTTAGAATATGGCAGTAGCCTTAAGGAATAATTTATCCATTTATGGAATAACCTTGTCTTTCAGTATATTCAAGTAGTTAGCTGGCCTCATACCTTGGGAAAATAATGTTGCTAAACATAGACCTGACCAACCCCTTATCAAGGTACTCAGCAAACTGCAGCTTTTTCCTCCAGTCTGATTTTTTTTTTGTTTTTTATTATAACTATTTATGTTAGTCCAAATCTGCTATAATACTGCTTTATTTTTTTTTCATTTGCATCATGCATGTTCAGTAACTTCTTTAAATTTAAAGCTTTAAAAATGCAATAATGATAATTTTTTTTAAAAAAAAAATGCCTTTACACTTTCTTCAGGGATTTTCTGGAAAAAAAATACAAACCAAAACAACTTGACAAGCCTAAATGTCACATACATTACTAAAGAAAATATGCTTTGTATTACAAAATCTAGTTTATACACATGGGTCAAAAGTGACCTATTCATGTATGTGAGTGTATGCTTGTTACTCTGTGTGGAGACATTAAAAGGTTCAAGTGAGTAGCAATCCACCTCCAAATGCTCCCAATGGCTGAGATGAAAGTAGATAGTGGTATCATCCTTCTTGGAACCTGTTGTTTGTCTGAGTATTCAGAGGCAAGAAACAAACTACATTTAAAGGCAATAAAATAATTGTCATTAACTGATCAATGTCCCATATTAATATTTTTCAACAATTTCAGGTTGTCAGAGTTCCAACCATCTTGTTTTCAAAGTGCATTACACAACTTGACCTTTGGTCCTAAAGGTCTCATATTATGCAAAATTTACTTTTTGAGCTTTTTTTTTTACCTTTTATTAGGGTTAATTGCACCTTAAAATGATCCCTGAAGTAGTTTTATTTTTCATCAATGCATTTTGTAGTTTCACTGCTTTGAAAAGAAGGGTGTGGCTTAGCCAGAGCAAATGTCTGACCCCACCGGCATTTTGGAGAATCCACCCACCCCTACCTGAAAACTTCAGCACTCCACCTCCCCCAGTACGTGTGCCTGTCGCTGCTGCTGCACTCTTGTTAACAGACCCCCCATGCTGACTACAGACAGTGCCTCTCTGGTTCCTCAGTATAGGCAGGGCAGATCTGCAAGAGTAGCTGGGAGTAAACCTTAGTGGGCCGTTCACAGTTTTGGGGAGACACTTTGTACTCTTCTGAGAAAAAGCTGTTTCTGTGTCTGAACCTTTAAATATTTGTTTCCTCACCCATTCCACCCCATGACCTTCCAAGGTGATGCAGCTTTCGTTGAAGCCCTCTCTGTGATTTTAGAGGACAGTCTTAAATAATCGGTTAGGTGGGTCAATTGTAGTGTCCACTTCTGGGAGAGTTGTTATTTCCCTTTTTGAGGTCACAAAGAGAAAAACATCAAACACCCATCTGAACACACATTCTCTAAAAGTGGAGCAAGTTAAGTCAGAGGTGACACAATATTCACAGGTTATAAAACCTTTATATATAACCTGCTATAAAAACCTTTAGAAAGTAAATTTAGCATCATATGGGACCACTAACCCATTATTAACACCTTAACATGACCAGCCCTAATACAAATATACATATTAGACAGCTTCAACTGTTAATTCACTACCTTGCTATACTTCTAAAATGTGTCTCAGCTGGAAGGGTTCAATTTTTTTTCCTTTGATGATGGAGCTGATTTTATTGTAGCTGGAACAGCTGTTAAACACTACAGCCAATTTATTTTCTGTTTTGTTTGTTACATAACATTATGTTCCCTTTTCAAATTTTTGCCATACTTTTATCTAAATTCCTCCAAAATGGCAACAGAACAGTCACCAAGTCTTTTCTGATATATTCAACTTGAACCTCGAATGAAAAGAAATAAGAATTTTGACCAAGACAAATTATCCAGTTTACAAAGAGTCATTGCACTTACAATATTGCATTATAACTGCTTTTTGCTGCCTTTACAGGTGAATTCATGTGAATGCAATACTGTAACACATTTTGTGGCTCCAGTGGGGATGTGCAAAATTGTATAAATTGCCTCAAGCAATTGTCACTTGAGGACAGCAATTTTGAAAGTAAAATTAAGCAAAAATGGTGGTGTAGTGCTAAAAATATCCAAGCTGACTACATCTCTTAAGTCTTTCTTTATTTCTATTTGAGGGCAGTGCCTAAGGGTTACATAGATGTATGTGCAATTAGTATCAGGCAAACAGCAGACTCAGAGCCAAAATTGTTGGGGTTTAACTGCATTGTGACCACTAAGTTAAGAAAATCTGCATTAAAATACTTGTGAAATGCTTTTTAATCACTTTGAGTTGACATTGGCATATTGAAATAAACATGCCCATAACTATATCTAGTCATAGCAGAGCCTGGAGCTGCCTCTCTGATTTTTATTTCAGGTCTCTGTAGACAGTTTTTGGTGAAGTATAACAGATTGCTGTCAAAAATCTGCAATGGTCAGATCATAAATATTGCAAAGGCTGTGTCTTTTCCCTCCTCCTCAAAACAGTCAAGTACATGTGTTTCACTGTTAATTAGAATCAGGATGGAGCCCACGTTGCATGATTAATTACCTCATACCTTACAGTTGCTGACAAACATTGATGACTCTCTGCTTGTATGTCATGGATAGTACTTGCACCATTCATCACCCCTGTAAGGTCATGCTCTAAGTTACATTATAGTCTGTAATTACTAGTTCCTTGTTCCTTACAGCACATTCTCTTAATGGCTTTGTTTTTGACAAATGTGTTCTTGTCTGTGCTTCACCTTTGGATGTCGATCACAGTTCTTATTAGACATTAAATCAATATTTGCATAGATCAAGAGTTCAAACACCATCCTTTTTGAGCTTTCAGACAGTTAATACGTGGAAACAAAAATTGGTCTATATTAAATCAATTATAGCATGATACATGACAAAAAACTCACCAGAAAAGTCCCAGTGAAACTTAAACAACAAAGTGTTTATGTGGTTAAGGCAAAATCCGGAGATCTTCAAGATGGCGGTTCTGAGGTATAAAGCAGGAGAAACTTCAGATAGTGAAAACATCCTTCCTCGTGCTTCTCTCTGGGGGAAAAGAATTATTACATACCTTTTTGGCTTTGGAAAATGCCAGTGAGCAAATGTGTCTCCTGACACCTTGAGTTAATGATCAACCAGCTTCCATAGAGGCAATGTATTTTGAGTCACCGGCGAAGCATGACAATAACCTTTAACATTATCATTTACACACATATTATACTCCAGGACAGATTGTCTATAGGCTCCCTTGCAGCAATAAGTCATCCACCACTGATAGGAACCTTTTCTATTTTTTTTTCTTTTTTTTACATGTTAAGGTACACGACTTTAAAGTGGTTTGAAGGCAAAATAGTCAATCTTTTGAAATTTATTTTTGTCTTTTCCAGAATGTGTCTCAAGATGAAATATTGTCATATTGTCATAGGTATAAATTTCTGAGATTAAAAAAAGAGTGAAAATGTAGGATAATGAAATAAAATGAACCATATCAGAGGACCTTATCTCTGTATGCCAAGACTTGAATTGTTACATATGTTTTGACTGTGCGGTAACAGTTTCAAGGTCATGTAATTCCAACCCCATGAGAGGAATGAAATATTTGAAAGGAAATGCAGATTGACAGGTACCTAGAGAATCAAAGCAGTAGGAAGACAATGATGTGTTATGTATCATGCAGAGCAGCATTTAACTCCATCACGGAGTGGTGGCGGTGTCTGCTTTCTGTCGAACTTATTAGATCAGACTGTTAAACAAAAACAATAACATAGTTGTAAAAAGAGTCATTTTAAAACATACTTAATTTACAATGGCCTGAATTGATAAAATACATTTTTAGATATGTTGAACCAAATAGTCTAAAAAGTGATACAGGTAATAATTATTACAATTAATTCAAATTCAAGAATGTCTAATTGGGAGAATTAGCAGGCATTCCTTTGTATGGGCAGAATCCAGTTTATTCGCATTTTGTCTCATATAATGTCTTTTTAGAATTTTATTATAACCAATGTAATGCCAATATGATAGACTTTTGTAGTTACTGAGTGTAAAACGTAAATATCAGCAATAAATATAAGAATTATCTTATTACATGAAATATCAATTTGGTGATTAGGTCAAAGCAAATTTGAAGGTGACACATTTTCGTTCCTATGCAAGTCTTACAAATGACAACATTGATATGTTTCAGTTTAATTGATGGTTGAATAGATTCATATGACGTATTGTTAACATAGTTATTAATTATGTTTTCATGTAAAAATACACTAACTAAAATATAGAGCAATTGAGGTTTCCCATACAAGCATGGTTCTGCAATTATTTTGATATCTTAGTCGTAGCATTAAAAGATGAGTTTGTGTTTCTTGTTGTAAGAGGATCTGAAACTACTGTCGGACTATTATCACATTTACTAGTTTTGAGACATTGTTTTGGAGTACTAAGAGTAGTTCCCAGGCACGGGCTGCAACACATGTGGGGATACATTTATTTTACGTCTAGCCTCAGGTATTAAATCTGGGAGCTAACCAACCTTTTAATAGCAAACACTGAAGGAAAGTCATGGTTTATTGCAGGACCATGATTGATCATTGGACAAGATAAACACTGTCCCAGCTATTCAAACACTGAAAACCAAAAGAAAATTAAAATAAAACCAAACTGAACCCCCACTTACCACCGAAATGATAAGGTTGACATTTCTATTAATTGCATTTTTTTTAATTTGTAAAGTTTTCAACACAACAACAAAATGCAAATGGAAATAAAACCATTGTTGATACACTTTTTCACAAGACACTGTAATTTAGATAATAAAGTGCCAGTGTTATTATATGGTAAAAATGACATTTTCATTAATCTGTGAAACCAGAATTACATAGTAGTAAGAAAATATGACGATAAAGATAGTGTGTTTAGTCTTTTGGTACAGATCAGATTTAATTAAATCAGAAATACATTAAGGTTTGGGGTATCATGTAAATTATTTACTTTAAATCCCCTAAATGATGTGCTTTCATTCTGATTAACACTGGCACATCCTGATACACACATAGCTGAAGTACATTTTTTCATGTTAACTTCTCATAAAAATGTTTAATTGTGCTTGATTTGAAATGTAAAAAAGGCTGTGAGGCAGTTGCAAGAACAAGGGGGAAAAGAAGAATAAAAGACAGCATGTTCTGGGCTGCACAGCTATGCAGAAGTTCTCCTCTTGGGTCGCAAGACCCATCGTGGATAACCACTGACTGCTTGCACAGTCATCTCTGCTGGTTGAAGATGCAATTAATTAATCCCTTCTATGCAGCAATGGCTTAGGAACCAGGGAGCTTTATTTTGTATACAATTAAAGATGCCCTTCTCTCAAATGAACTCTTCAATCAGTGACACTGCTGGACAATAGAGACAATCCAGACAGAGGAATAGGCTAAATTTATTTAATAACCTTCAAAGTTTAAAAAGCCAAGTTTGGATTTAGTAGCAATTTATGAACAAAGGCCTTGACATTAAGCCATTTTCATATTTGTGGTGAAGTGTATGCATTTTTAAATCTCATGTTCATAGCACATGGATGGTGAACACCCCAGCGTTTGCATGCTCTTCCCATGTTAGCGTGGGTTCTCTCCAGGTACTCCAGATACATCTTCCTCCCACTATCTAATATTGGTGTGTATCAGCAAGAATCTGTCGATACGATGTGTATTACAATACAGGGGTAGTGATACAATTTATTGTGATGCTATAAACATGGGGATAACTTGCTATTTTTCTTTACTAGAATTTAATAGTAAGTAATAGTGAGTAAAACTCACAGCCTAGTAAATGCCCAACTTACTGAAAAAGAATGGGGGTCTATTTTTCTAAAATTGAAAAAACGACATTTTAAAAATATGCTCATAAAAAGATCGATACAGTTCTTTTGCATATCGGTATATTGTCTCTTAAAAATATTGCGATGTAATGATATCGATATTTATCTATATTTTCTTACAACCCTACTGTCTAAGACATACATAGGTTGATTGATCATTTACAATTGTCCTTAGGAGTGAATGCAAATGTGCCTGGCTGCTTATTTGTCTCTCTGTGTAACCCTGTGATGGACTGGCAAACTCTTTAGGATGCACCCCACATCTTGCCTGATGACTGTTGGGATAGTCCCCAGCTACCTGCAACCCTGAAATGGATGAAGTGGTAAAGAAAACGAATGGATGGATGTTCAATGCAAATTAGGTCAACTTTGCTGACCATGATGATAAACAGACAAGACAACAGGTGTCGAGTGGCAGCAGCCAGAACAACTAGAAGTGACTTACAACTTGACTTGGACTTGCCACTCAGATATCTAAGACTTGATGTGGACTTTAATCCTGGTGATCCCACAGGGTCCAATTTGGCCAAACTGTGTTTGTACATTTGAAATCCAGTTCTAACATGCAACAAGAAAGAAATAACAACATTGTTAAACAGTTGACTGATTATATTCTTAAATATAAAGTAATTTACACTGACAATGTTTGTTATTGTGATTCTTTTTCAATGATACACTTAAAGCCCAAAGGTACCAAATTTGACCCCGTGGGTTCTCCAGGGTTAAAAAAATTACTTGTAAACATCTTTGTTTGGGCATGTGACAGACCTATTTCAGGCAGAGCTGGAGAGTGTCCAAAACATGACTGCACATGACCTTTGCACACATTTGTCTTTTAACCTTTAAAGCAAGCTTCTTGAATTCCTGCAATTGATAGTAAAGTCAGGAAGATGGTTTTAATGGTGGGGAACTATTGATAGATGGGTTATAAATTCTCACTTTTTATTCTGTACATACCCTATATTTTAAAGCATTTATATTGGAAAGTTCAATAAACATGTGCTCAGAAAGACACAAATGCTTGTTAGAAAAAGTGAAAGAAAGCTATCTGTGCTGTTTGAGTATGCCAGACGGTTGCTGGACATTGACATTCTTCTTGTTGAAACAAACATAAGCAGAGCATGACCCTTTTACCTAATTCATCCACAGACATCACTTATCATTTTCATCTGTTCAGCAGTCAGTCACAGACGACTGCTTCCTGACTAAATTAAGGAAGCAGAATCATCTTTCTCTTTGAGCTCTTATTGGCTATTGTAATGGCAGAAATTTTGACTCGTTACAGATGGAATTAATGATGGCTCAGTTCTATTAAATCTCCCTGTTAGCCTTGAAGTGAAATGGCATGCATAAAACAAAAAACAAACAAACATTGTGCTGCCCTGTGCCGCGCAACTATTACACAGCTAAACATCTCCTGTTGAATTGACTATTCTAAATCAAAATTAAACAGCTGTTTTTTGCTAAATGCAGTTCAACTGTTTTGATGCATGTATTCAAATAATTTTAGACACACTGGTTTGGAGCTGGATAGATAAAATATGCGGTAAATGCTAAAGACTTGTCATTCAAACAAACTTAAAGGCAAGTCATCCTAATATAACAGCTTGGTATGTTATAGTGATTTCTTTTTATTACAGCATATGTGTGTGTATGTTGTGTGTTACAGTCCTTTTTACTCTACAACTGGTTATTAACTGATTAATATTAAAAGGTCCACACAAGCGGTGCTTCTTTTTTTTCTACTCTATCTTGGTTCTACAGAGTGCTTTACAGTGGGTTTCTTCATATGTGTATACTATTATACAGCACTCTTTAGCAATCACTTACTGAGGGCTATATTGGGTAAATACAAAATAAAACAGACAACAGGTTCAACAAATCTGATAAATTACAAATGGTAGCCTGAAAATAAAAAAAAAATCAGGCTGCAGGTGATAGTGTAGGAAAGATGAAGAGGTATGCTTTTAGGCTTCAAGAGAAGTATTGAGTCGATTTTAAATGACATATTTTCAAGTCTTCTTGACTTGTGTGCAAAAAAAAGAAAGAAAAACTATTATAGCGAAATTCACATATACGTTTATACAGTATTTTGTATGTGTTTTTTTTCTTTATCCTATGAAAGAGAATTTTTTTCCATCAAACACTAAAGCAGCAGCAGCAGCAAATCACCCAAACAAAAGATTGTGTTTCACAAAACAGAAGTAAGCTTATTTTAAAAAGAGGAGTAGATGCATATGCCTGGTTTTAAATAGTTGTAGACTATTCTAAGTCACACTTAAATTTAAATTGAAAGGACGAAACCACAGGTTGACTCGACTTTTGTGAACATTTCTCAATATGTTCCTGCCTTTATGCACTCCTACAACATCTTGGCATCCTCCAGATGACACAGAGGATGTTCCCCTGAAGAATGTCCTTCCACACTTAGATCAGGGCCTTCTTGACACACTATAGTGAGACATGCAACAATACGTGATACCCCATAGGTCCTAAGTTGGATTCAGGTGTGGTGAACGGACAGGCCAGTACACAGCATCAATGGCTTTTTCATGCAAAAAACAGCTGAAACGCTTCAGTGACACTTAAAGCCAAGATTGTTATGCAGAAGGAAACCACTGCTGCAGTAGATGGTCTGACACTCTGAGTCTGAGGTTCTCATCCCAGCACCTGATGGATGGATGGATGGATGGATGGATGGATGGATGGATGGATGGATAGATAGATAGATAGATAGATAGATAGATA